>OY728121.1:690496114-691746114 GCA_963277665.1 Viscum album | reverse complement strand
TACAATTACTTGGATTTCATCTAAATATTTTCTTTTTGTATGTACCTAGGTGATATCATATATCAAGAAGGTTTTATCCAACTCATTAGAGGTCTACGATGGATGATTTGATTAATTTTTTATGATATTGTATAGGTTGATGATCTAATATGTGCACTGTTTCAAAAGATTAAGAAATTAAGATTCTGGGAATGTTTTGATATATCAATGTTCATGTTATGTATAAAAAGTAGGTATGTGTTTCACCAGATCTATAATTGTGAATATGAGGGAATCTTAAATCTTATGAACTAACCAGTAATGAGAGAAAAGGGTTTTGGATGATATTTTTGGGAGAACTCATTCATTCCCTATCTCATTTCTCTTCATATTCACTTATACATATCAATTAGTATCGTGACATAGGTTTTCTATCAAGGATCTTAATTTCATTCTATATTATTCATATATCTTTCAATTGTTTTTTTCTTGAATTGTGAAAATTCTATTAACAAAAAGGGAAATGTCTATGATTGACTGAAAGAGATTTCATTTATGAAAGGAGAATATGATTGCATACTTTATATCTTGGGGATTATATGTTCTTGAAATCACTACCAATGAATTTATGTCACTTGGATCAAGTGTGTCTTATAATTAGATGTATAATATTAATATTTATGTTCAAGGAATATATTGAAATATGTTCTTCATATCAGTCTTAGAGAATGAAATAATATAGATGATGAGTTCCTAAATTTCCAAACCCATTTGGTAGAAAATATACACTATTAATGATGGTGATAAGAATGTGATAGAGTCATTAATTCATGATTTTCATTATCAATTTTAAGAGAAAGTGATGGATGAGGATGAAATGATGAATTATTTTTTTATACAAATGAATAAGGTCATTAACTCTATTTTTATTTATGGATAATCTCTTGAAGATTCATCTATTATGAAGATATTAACATCATTCTTTCAAATAAATTTTATGTGGTGAATTTATTTCTTGAGGATCAAAATTTTAATTATTTAGAAATAAAAAATTAAATATTTTATTGATTTATTATAATATGAGAGAAGATTAACATTGAAGTAAAAACATTAAATAAAAATATTGATTGATTTAAAAGCCATCAAAGGTTTGAAGATAAATGATTAAAAGAAGCCTTATAATAAATAATTAGATTTTGAAGAGGATGGAATGAAGTACAATGAGTTTATATCACTTATCTCAAAAAAAATTCAAAATAGTAAAGGCAAGTATAAGAGCAATCCTCCTTTTAAATGATTTAATTATAGAAATATTGGAATTTTTTAACTAATTTCCCAAAAAAGACTCATGAGGATGATGTGGATGATCAACCCAAAATATCATCACATAATTAAAAAAAACAAAGAGGATCATGATCATATTGGAACAAAATTTATCAAAAGGTAAATAGAAATTGCCTACATCAATATATAAGATGTATTTTATATCAAAAATGGAATATTTATCTTGTGGTGAGGAAAGTAAGGTAGTAAAATAAAATTTAGAGGATGACGATGATCATGATTTTATTTGATAATATAAAAAATAAAATTAATATTATTTTGAAGAATAAAATTTTGAAGATAGTGATGAATAATAATAGATATATAAAAAATGTGTTACGATCATATAGATCATGGTTTCTATTAAAAATTATTTTAAAACTTGATAAGAAGAATGCATCATTAAAGAAAACCATTAACTCACCTTCTTTCAAAATGGATTTTAGGTAAGAAGAGTCTCACTTAATTGAAGTAAATAAATATGAAGTTGAAAATCCTCTTCAGAAAATTTAGTTTGATTTTGAAAATTCTATAAAAGAAGTGAGAGTACCATTTAAATCAAAAATTAATGTTTTAAAAACAACAAAAAATTTATAAGTTCCCTAAAAAGTAGAAACCACAATCTTTGGTCACCCAAAGAAGTGAAAGAAAGTGAAGACATGGACAATAATGAGAGGAATATAAAAGTTATTTCTCCTAGAAAATATGTAATACATATTGATATATTAATTCTTTATTAAGTATAATTAGTTTAAGGTTCATTCCAATATAAAATCTATTTGGAAGATAATATAGAATATACATGAGAAGGCTGAAAAACATCAATGGAATTTATAACTAGTGAAGAAGAATAAAAAGAAAATTAATTAATACTCAATTTAACCTATTTAAATTTTTAAAGTTGATGGTAGATGTTGGTTTCATGGTGTTTATTAACACAAGGCCTAATTTTTTTTATAATATATATTTCTCTCAATAATATAAAGGATTTTATTTAAGGGTGATACAATCTGAAAATACAAGGAAGAAATGAACTCATCAACCCAAGTAAGAGGTGGAAGAGAAAAAAATTTTATAAAACTTGAGGATAATTGGAAAATATTAAAAAATAAGGTAATATCACTAATTATTTCCTCAATATTCTACTATAGTGGTTGAAGTGAAGTGAAAACTCTAAATCTCACAAAATGGAGTAATGATGAATAAATAATGATGATTGAGGTTTCTTAAAAAGTATCAAGGAATGAAAATACTTGGATTTTAGATAGTGGTTTCTTATCATATATGATCATAATTAAATTAATTTTAAAGGTATTTAGAATTATAATATAGGTGTTTTAACTTTAGATAATGATAAATACACGAATATCAAAGTCATTGGAATCACACAAATTGTAGAAGAGAAAAACATTTTTATAGATTTTATCTCCTTTGATGGGTTGAGACACAATTTATTCAGTGTATATTAATTGTGTGAAAATTAAAATGAGATTATATTTTGGAAATATTTATATTTCATTATAATAATAAAGTATAACAATATCATCATGATAGGAAAATGGATGAACATAAATCTTTTTCAAATCAGTGATGAAAATAATTCTTTTTGTTTATGTTTGAAAGAAGAGAAAGAGTTACTACATCAAATACTTGGTTACTTGGGATAAAATAACAATATAATACTTTTATATCAATATTTTATTATAAATATTCAAAATAATAACAGGAAAATTAGTAACCCTTGTGAAGTTTGTCACAAAGGTAATATGGTGATCAAAAGTCCCAAAATAGTAGATATTAATACTTGAAGGTCTCTTAAACTCATATATTTTGATGTATGTGGACCTAAAAAATAGGAAATCAATAAATTGATGTAATAATTTTATAATTTTTCTAAATAATTTTATTCAAATTAATTATTTATCAGTTATTTTAAGTAAATCACATGATTTATAAAAGTTTAAAAGATAATAAATATATGTTGAGAAGAAAACAAGATATGTTATCCTGAAATTCAAATACAAAAATAAATATGAATATAGAAATAAATATTTTGAATCATATGTTTAGTATCATGGAATGAGAAATGAATATATCTCTCAATAAAAACCTCAATTAAATAGAGTATCACAATGAACACTTGTAGTTTGGTAGAAATTATAAGAGATATGTTATCAAAGTTTGGAACTTGGAAGTATTATTAAAAATAATCCACAATAATGACTATTTACATTCAAAATTGATGATTAATTTGACCAAATTAAATTAATACAAATTAAAATATATGTTTTGTAAGGAGTCCAAATCAAAAGAGTTTAAGAGTATTCAATATCCATTTATTTATCTAGGTCATAGGAAGATATATGGGAATGTTTAATGAATGAGTTGATGAGGAGATTTTTCTTGGTTATATAATGTATGTAATAATATATAGGTATTATATCAACAATATTAATAATATATTTTTAAATATTGATGTTATTATCCAAGATTAACATGGAACTCAATGAACACTATTGTAATTTGATGATGAGATTTAAGAGTCTCTCAAAGAAAAAAATTAGCAGGGAACAACATCAATTGGTGTGATATATTTGAACAATTTACAACATGATTTTGACATTTTAAGTGATGAAGAAGGCATGAAACAAAGTGTATATCTATTTTCAAGGATTCAATGACATATATATCCTAAAAACATAATTAGGGATAATAACAATAGAGTATAAAATCAAAGTACTTTGAATAATTTATATCACATAAGATTATTATCTCAAGTTGAATAAAAAAGTAATGAAGAAACTTTTCAACACAAGGATTGGATATCTACCATGGAAGAAGAATTAAATCAATAAAATTCATATGATATTTTGTATTTAGTGTCACATACCAAGGATAAAAATGTGATAAGGATAAAATAAGTTTTCATAAATAAACTCATTGAGAAAAGTGAATTAAAATAGAAAAAATCTTGATTAATTTATAAAGTATATTTTAAAATTGATGGAATTACTTTTAATGACATTTTTACTCTAGTTTCATGGATTTAAATGACCCAAATCAATTTTGTATTGTTTCTTAAAGAAATTAAATTATTTTTCAAACAGATATAAATTTTTAATTTTTGAATATAGAACTTGATGAGGATATTTAAATTAGACCACCAAATAGATTTATTCCTGGTAGTGATGGAATAAAATTTTGGAAGATTAAAAAAAACACTTTATGGGCTTAAAAAATAATTGAATCATGGTATTAAAAGTTATAAAACTATTTAAATATAATTAGTTTTAAGAGAGGCATGGCAGATAACAACCATTATGTTAAAGAAAACAACACTAAATCAGTAATTATGATAATATATGTTGATGAGATTATTTTTTCTTGAAATGATGTAAAATATTATTGAGAATTAACTACCAAAACAAATAAATACTTTGAGATATCAATTATTGGAGAGATGGAAATTTTATTGGGTTTTCAAGTGACACATGAAACTTATTTTATTTTCCTATCATAAAAAGAATACGCTCATGAATTATTTAAATATATTAAAAATGAATAATTAATGGAGGTACATACTCCCATATCTATTGGTAACAAATGTTAATAGTATAATAATATAAATTATATGGATAAAAATGAGTTCATAAAACTGAGTATAAGTTTTTTATATTTTACAATGTTAACACCGAACATTGGATATATTGTTAATTTATCTATACAACTCCAAATAACCTAATGTAATCTCATATTATTACAATGACTAAAATCTCATTTTATGTAAAATGAAAACTTGATTATGAATTATAGTATGATAAAGGAAAATTAATTTGGCTTCATGGTTTCATGTATGTTGATTAGGTAGGTGATGTTGGTGATCAAAACTCAACTTTATGAGGAGCATTATTTATTAGAGAAATATGTATTTTTATTACTTTAAGAAGAAAAATTTATCCACTCTTAGAACAAAAAAAATAATAATGATGAAAAATCACAATTTACAAATTAATTAATAAGTATGATGTTTTATATTGAGGATATGAGAGAGGAAGTTGAATATCCATTGGTTATTGGATGTAATAACCAAAAGTGTGATAAACTTGTTAAAGAATAAAGTGTAACTTTCAATATAGAATCATATTGATATAAAATACTATTTTACCAAGTAGATGATGAAATGTAGTAAACTAATTTTATGGAATGTTTCAATAAAGTATCAAATCATTGATATCTTGATGAATCCTTTGATGTAGGATGCATTCTATCACGTGAGAGTGTTTTTAAGAGTAAATTATCTCCCAAAATCCTTATGAGTATTCTCTTTATACTTTCACTATTATATTATTTTTAATGTGTTTTAAATTTGGATAAGTATATGAAAACCATCTTAGTCAAATGGGTAGAATAAAAATGGAGAGAATTAAATAATTTAATGGAATTTAAATTGAATAATTTTTTTAAAATGGGGAGGCAGGTGTTTTGAAATTCAAGGGGAGTAGATATTAAAGGATTGTTGGAGAATACATGTTAATTTTTTTATTTTATTGATTTTTTAAAATATATATAAGGGTTTAATGAAATTACCTTGATAATATTGAAGTAATACTATGAGGTAATGAGACTTGGTCATTTTAGTATTGTTCTATACACCAAGAGATAATTTTTTCTCATAAAAATTACTCCATATGATAATGTGGTGTTTTTACAACTTCCACATTGGGAACATACTATGGGATATTTTCTTTAATTAATTATTTATAATATATGAACTTATTTTCATTTTTATTTTTTTAAACTTGATTATATATTTTTTTGAGTTTAATTAGATTCAAATAGGTTGGAAATAAATAAATATTTCATGTAAAAAATAAAAATACCACATGGTTAAATTGTTAATTTTTTTTAATTTCACAATGAATTTGATTAAATAAATTTATGGTAAATTAAATATTTATTTTAGGGGGTTATATTAGTTTATTTATTCTATTTCGAGTGAAAAACCTATGGTTTCATTATGTGGTGATAGATAATCTCTTCTATAAGGCCTCCTTTGTAGGTGCCAATCTCATTTTTTGAATCTCACAATTTACTTCCTTCGGTGTTACCCATGTTTTCTCCTATATATATCCAATTTGGAACACAAGATTTTTTTATCATTTTAATTTTTTGGATGCATACTATAGTGTGGATCATTTTCCATTTACTGTTTCTCTTCCTAGTTTTCTTATTTTCTTTTGGTTTTTAGTTTTGTGTTATCTTAGATTCTCCTACTTTAGGGTTTCACATGTGTCTATTTCTAAATTTCATAGTTTAGGGAATAAAATACTCTATTAATAATATATTTATAACTAAACCATATGACTAGACTCCACTTATGATCTAGATTAATGGAGTTTGAGGTGTTTTGGGTTTGTGTTGGTGGAGTGAATATGGTGCCTCCGATGTTTTGGATTTGTTTTATGTGATCATAAGAATTATACTCATGGTTGGTACTCAGTTGGAGATATTTATATTAATATAAATAACTTTTATATCTATCATACTATTAAATACCCAATTATGGTATTTTATGTTGGTGTTTGTGGTGGTTTGGGTTTGTGATGGTGGAGTTGGATGCAGATCTAGAGAGCATGACCCACATTGATGTCATCATTTGTTGTCATATTTGGTTCCTTGGGTTATTATTCTTATTTTACATATTTTTAAAATTATTAAATAGTGTAGTGTTTCTTATCTACTATCATAGAGATGATTATTAAGGATTGGTATAGTTATTCTGTAGAATGTACCATGAAGCCGACTTTGTTTCATGGTGATGATTTGGTGCTTTTTATTGTGGGTCTGGTCTAGATTTTGTGCTGGTGAAGTGTGGGGGATGTATGGGGTGATGTAAAATTTTCTATAGTAATTATAGGAATGTGATTATTGGGTTTTAATGTTTTTTAGATGTTGTTTTGGTGTAAGTAAACTTCATAGATTTGGTCATGGAGATTTTCATGATAGTGTTTGGTTTTGGTTATTTGGAAGGCGAGTGTGATTGTTGGTGATGGAGAGATGGCTTGTGGTGTATAGGATGCAAGGTTTGACATAGGGAATGTGATATATGACCATAATATATGACCTAAACTTGATGTATCCCATGTTTATTTCACACATTATCCTATAGATCATAGGCCTCCTCAGGTGCCACACTAGCTCGTTTGGGTGTTTCCTAGTTTTGATTTTTGAATTTCTGAATCTATTAAGTATATCTTGGTATTTTATTGTTGTGTGTATATTTTTTTTAATATTTCTCTAGTTTACACTTATCTATAAAGTGGTTTATTTTTAAATAAAAAAAGAAATTATATTGGAATTTATGATAAAGTTGAGGAATGATTAATCTACTATTAAACATAACTTTTCTAATGAATCATATTTAGTGTTATAGTTTTGATACTTTAGTTATAGAGACTTAATATATTTTTCAAGATTAAATAAATAGAAATGGGTTTGTTGATAACCAATATGAGGAAGTTAACAGTTCATAGTTCTCAAAAACACATATTTGATGACATGTAAGTGTTGTAGTTTCTCAACATGGTTTTGATAAAAACTAGATTTTCTACCATAATTAATGTGTAAGAAAACATCTTATGGTTTCAAAAAACATGTTGTTGTTATATGTTGGTGATTATTAGAGAATATTTATATCTAACATGCGTAAATCAACATGTCATGGATTAAAGAATATGGTTTTACTAGAGTATGAGGAATGTATATTGATTTTAGATAACACACTATGGTTATTTTGTGGTTTATACGAATTTTTAGAGATTTTGATTGTTGATTTTATGGATAATATTAAAGACAAGATCCATTTTTTATATTTATGTTTGAACAAAGAACACATTGTGGTTCTAAATAACATGTCATGTTTTTTTTCATCTTTATAAATATTTGGATATTATCTTAGTGGAATTGGAGATATCCTCCCAAATTTTTCATAGAGATTTATAGATAGAAAGGGATAGTTTTTGGATAGGGAATACATGTAAACTTATCTGTTGAATCAAAGGCAGATGTAAATGAAGAAAAATGGTCATACATATTTTATTGATTTCATTGTTGATAAATTTCACATTTTCCATAATTCTTATTGTATAAAATTATGTAGATACATTAATTATTGGGAGATATATTATAAAGAGTTTAAGGAAATCCCCTTTCCCTTAATGTTTTATTTGATAATAATATAAATACTATGTAATTTGGTATAATGGATTGGTATTATAGGAACAATACATGCTCATAATAGCTGAATAAATACTATAATATATAATTATTAAATAAATATGTAAAATAAGTAAATAAAATAAACAAGCATACCTACTTCCTAAAAAAGCTCCATCTTAATGGAATATGTTTGATGGAGATCACTCAATGATATCCAAATGACTGTCACCTCCATAAGTAGTACACCAACCACTATAATACTTATACATTATGAGAGAAACTCTCAAATTCAAAAGCTGTTCTAGAACATTCTTCTCAAATACAAATAGATAATAGGGGGGAAAAAGTTTAAATTTTTCTTAAATAATGACCACACTACACACAAGATGGTTCATAACCTTTTTTAGTTCTCCCTAAATCAGTGAAAGAGGCAAAGTGTAAATTGTTAACATTTGGTAACCACTATAAATTATATAATTTATGATCATTTATTTATATATGGTTGGTTGAACACTTCCAGGACCATATATCATTTAACAAGACATTAATAATCCATATCAGTGAATAATAACTGAAGGAAACCTATTTAGAAGATGTGGTATTGTTCATGGACCTGATATATCATATCATATTCCTTATAATATGTCATAATATATGAAACAAACATATCCATGCCTTTTATGATATATCTGTATCATTTACTATCATATGAGTCACACACACACAAAGATATATCTATATATATATATATATATATATATTAGGTTATGAGATGGATGAATACTAAAAAACAATTCATCCCATTTTAGTGCATATCAATTGATCTCCTACTTGTACTAAAATCACACAAGGGTTTTATGAAAAAACATCATAACTTGTTTGTGAATCCACCTAAAATAATTTTTATATGGTTTATCAAACTTTATTTATTTTATAATAAACACATTTTCCAACATTTAATATTTATTATAAGTCCTGACTGTGTGACCCTATGAGACTTTATAGCATTGAAAAAAAATAAGAATTCCCAAATTCATAAATGTAAGAAAAGAGAGGCCTCTAGAAAAACATAAATGTTACTCAAGATACAAAGGGTTCTAGAATGAACTCTACCAAAAACACTAAAATAATAATATGAACTTGAACACCATAAGATATATCATAAAAATTGTATTTTTTACTTATATAATCCATTTTTCCATGACATCGAGTGACCGATAAGTAGAAAACACGACTATTTAGTATGGGAAAACTCATATATTCTTGATTCTTTGATTAGATTTATCATAAAAGTGATTACATGGAATTTAAATATTTCAAGTATATAATCACATTGCATTTCACTTATCTAATAATAGGCATGAATTTCATCAACTACTCAATCAGAATCCATATGTATTTTCTTGACATAAAAGTGAAAAAATCCCATATTGGTCAACCTAAAATGATAGCATGATCAATAATACACACAACCACCCCTGACTAGATCAACTTAAATGTTGACATAAGAAAGGTATTAAAGTATAAATATTCACAATCTAAGTGTATTTCTAACTTTTAGTAATGGAGATACATTACAATAATCCACTTCCAAGTATATCAATGACCATAATACATTATGTGTAATATATTTTCAGGAGTACATATATATAAAAAGTCTCTAATTATTATCTCATGAGTATAATTTTTGTATCATATACAATATTATACTCATACTAATCTTGACTTATCATCATAACCCATAATACTCTGTAATGATCATTGATTAAGGAAAAATCAAATTCATACTTATAGGGGATATTATCATTCCACTATTTATGTAATATATTCATCACACATGAATAAATAATAAATAGGGATTTCATTTATAATAAAACCATGATATATTTTATAACCATATCATCCGTTCCTTCATGTATCTAATACAAATAGATTCAAAATGACCTTTATTATTTTTATATGTTAATTTTTCTAAAATGATCTCCTAAATTATAATCTATAGCCCCCCAATAGATATTTACATCACCCCTCTCAATGATCTCTCTAATGATATGTTATTTGTGAAGGATATGTTTGGTTATTTGGTGAGACTGGGGTTGTTTGGACTGATAAATAGCTCAATTGTTGTGACAATAAATCTCAATTCCCCCCCTCAATCATTGGAAAAACCTTATGTTATATGATGAACTTCTTGATGAAAATATATTACTTAACATCATCTCATATGGTAATGTACCCTGCCTATATTTTTTAGTATTCCATAATCATTATTTTGGATCTTTTCTGATAGAAAGATCCACTATTAAGGAAAAACATGAAAAAATTGATATCTCATAAAATATTTTTTAGATTGGAAGATAAAATTAGTGTTACCCCTTATAATGAGCTCATACTCAACTATAAAGAACAAGAACATATCATTACTTCCTCTCAAGTACTTAAGAATATTCTTGATAATAATCCAGTGAATCTCATGTGGATTGAATTCGTATCTACTTTTTATGTTCAGAGAATAAGTGACATTAGTTCAAGTTCATAACATAACATACTTGATGGATACTATAGTAGATATAAAAGGAATATTATCCATACTTTACAAATGTTTAGAAGGATCTCTTATCTTCATAAGATTATTGATACTCAATATTATTAAAGAAACCTTCTTGGAGTTTCTATTCTAATATACATTAAGACTTTACCCATATATGTGTTTTGAATTTTTCCAACAAACCTAATAAATTTATCTCTATAGAACTTCATACCCGATATGTAGGTTTATTCACCCATGTATTGCATTGATAATTATTTTAATAGCCACACCTTTATAGAATGTAAATTCAGTATATCATTTTCCATTATAATTACAATACCTTAAATATCATAACACTCCCACCAACCCGCTTGTATACACCAGAATTATGCATGTTCCTGATAAAACCAAACTCTTTGATTTCACCATCAAACTGGATATTCTAACTCTAAGAATCTTACTTCAATCCATAAATGGGACGTTGCAACTTACAAAAATATCATTCTCATTTGGTACTTAAAAACATTTAGGATGTATCATATATATGTCCTTGACTAAATTACCACTATGGAAATCAGTTTTAACTTTCATTTGAAAGATCTCGTAATCATAATGAGCTGCAATGAAAAAAATATCTGAATAGAATTTATCATAAAAAGTGGGGAAAATTTTCCTTCATATTCGATACCATGAATTTATTAATATCCCTTTGCTACTAAAAAATATTTATAGGTATAATATTCCATTTATGTCAGTTTCTTATAGAAAACCCACTTACATACTGTGGATATTACTCCTTCTAGCGTATCCCCCAAGTTCCAAGCATGGTAAGTGTATATATATTCCATCACATAATTCATATAATTTATCCATTTCTTAGAATTAGAATTTTAAATTGAATCTCATTAGGTTGTAGGTTCATCCTATATAAACAATACATCATTATAATTTACTTCAATAAATCCACATCTCTCAAGCTCTTAATAAATCCTATAAGGCCTTTGAGTTTTTCCTATAACCTGAGTTTGTTCTTTTTATATAACACTTTATGGAATGAGTACAAATTTCATCTCTTGATAAATTATTTATTGTTCATTAAATTATCCAAATTTAACTTTTCTTCCACTAACTCCTCAATTTATATATTCCTTTTCAATTAATGTAGAAAATAAATCCCTAAACACTTTATGCTTAGTATGACTATAAAAATAATTTCACTTCATTTCTTTGGGATAACAAATAAATAATAATTTAACTAAATTATGGTCATGTTTATAATAATCCAAATTTCATACATATGATTCACAACTCCAAATCCTTATAAAATACATATGAGGATGTTTCCTAGTCCATATCACATATTATGTCTTTATGAATAATTTAGACGGAACATGGTTAAGTAGGAATACGAGAGTTTTAAGTGAATATTCCAAAAATTAAATAGGAAGTTCATATTGAGTAATCATTAATAAAACCATATCTAACAAGGTATAATCCCTCCTCTTAGACACAACATTCCACTATGATGTTCCAGAGGAGTGAGTTTTGAAACAATTCCATGATCTCTCATATGATTAATAAAATCCTAGTTTAAGTATTCACTACCTCGATCTGAGAGGATAATCTTAATACTTTTACCCAGTTGATTTTTCACATTGTTCTAATACTCTTTGAACTTTTCAAATATTTCAAACTTATGTACCATTAAAAAACATGACCATACTATTTGAATTCATTAATAAAGGTTACAACATACCAATACCTACTATTTTCTTGATTACTCTTTAGTCTAAATACATCATTATGTATAATATCTAAGAGTCCACTATCCCTCTACCCTTTTCCACTATACCCACCATTTAATTAATTACTCATTATTATAAATACATCAATATATATAATAACCAATATTCCACTATCCCTCTAACCATTTTCACTAAAAGTTATTTTGGTTATTTTTTATACTAAATAATATTATAATATATCAAATTATACATAACCAATGAGTCGAAAAATTTATCTTCCTAGAGTATTTGAATGTGTTTCTTATTTATATGTATATGGTGACAATAAAAAATATAAGTGTTATTAGAAAAAACTTTTTCATTATTATTCGTAATTTTAAAGATTTCATTATCTATATAAAAATATATAAAACATTAATCATATTCTCAATACCGTAAAACATTTCAAACATTCATATATAACAACTCTTATTCTTAATAACGAGTGAAAAACAATCTTGTCCAAACAGGATATGGAAATTAATTTTTTATTTATGAAAGGAATATAACATTAGTTTTATAATTCCAAAAATAATCCACTATATAGACTTAGATAATAAATTACAACTTCCAATGAAAAAAATATTTATCCATTACTAACATATAGTTCCACTTCACCATTATTAAATTATCTTATATGTTTTAATTTGTGTTTATCAGAACAAATATGTGATGCACACCTGATAACAAATACCCATGAGTGAGAGTTTTAGAAATCTATTACTATATATTTCATAATAAAATTATTAGAATACTTCTCTTTGAGAACACTTCTCAACCTTAGATACCAATCTATAATTTTTTTATAGGTTACTCTAATAAGTGACCTCAAAATGATAATCATGATGAATTCCATAATCTAAAAAAAAGACATAGACGAGTATAATGTTTTATATATTTTCATCAAGGACATTTAATGAAAGTATTCCCACTAAATTATGTCCTAAAAAATCATTACCTTTAGTAGATCAAGATCTATATTTTACTAAATAATGAGTCTGCTTTGGCATTCCTCTCATCATTTAGTTATTTATGTAGGACATTATTCCAATCATATAATATATTATTCTTTTATAGTTGAGTGAAAAAATATTTTCCCTAATCTATCAAATGGATATAACTCAACTCTATTCCTATGTAATACTTACTCTTATGGTTTCCTAGAAAAGTGCCACACAAATCTCAAAAAAGGATTTGGTTACCTAACTTTTAGATTAGACATTTCCACTATTCCTTACATAAGATAACCCATGGGAACCTTTATTTGGTATATCCCACCTATTGTGTTTTATTTGGAATAAATATGACGCTTTTTTATTTAAGGGGTGTTATTCTATCTCTACATTGTAATATAAATCACATGCACATTAAATCCATAACTATTTCAAAACATGAAATATTTATTATCCCATGTTTTATTCCTAAATGTATTGATGATTCAAACAATTTAGTTTTTTAATCTTCATTCCATCCACCGAATTAATATGTTCAAACTATACCACTATGTAACTCTTTACACAACTCACTATTTTTTATTTACCTAAAAATAGAAGCTAAACATATTTACACATGTCCAAATGCATCTCATCCAGGAGGTAGATGAAACCCTTTCATGCATAGTCTTATAATTATTTAAAATTAATAATCTTGACAAGTGTAATCATGGAGTAACATACCATGAAAAATTGAATATTTTCAATAATATATAAGTTTTATGTTTTATAAATATTAAATCCATGGATTTATATTTATTCAATAAATATTTATTTTAAATATATATATTTGATTATTTTATGTTATAATATATGGTAAATGATTAATTAGACACTCATTATGAATTTAAAATTATTATATTTACTTGATGGAATAAAAGTTGTTTTACTTAAATGTTGAAATGTAATTTATTATTATGATCTATTTAAAGAATTATTTAATCATTAGATAATTTATAAATAGATATTTATGTTAATTAAAAGGATTTATATTGATATTTTTTTATAGAATATGGACCTATCTAAAAGGAAAATACTTATTTATTAAATAAAAGTAAATCTACAGAAGTATGAGAGATGAATTTTTACAATAGTCCCTTTTCCAGTAAGGTAGGAGCACCTTAGATACCTCATTGAGACAAGGCAATTCCAGATAAGTGATCCATTTATTAGCAATCCCATCTACCAAGTAAGTTTCTTCTTGGTATGTATGCATAATAATGTATTTCATGGATTTTAGATCATCCATATAATTACTCCATCTACAAGTCATCTTCCATGAGAGATGAATAATACCTTTTTGATAGCTTTCACTATAGTAGTAGAATCACATTAAATCCACAAGTTAATGTATATTCATTTATTTGAAAATTACAATGCATTAATTACTCTAATAATTTTAGAATCAAGGGATGTATTTACACCACAAGGACCATAAAAGCATCCCAATTCTTGACCTCTATCATTTCTAAAAATTTCACCATAACCAAAAGGCCTAGGATTTCCTATTGATGCTCCATTAGTGTTGCATTTGACCCAGCCCAAGAGTAGAGGATTCTAGATGACTGCCAAGGATGAAAAATGAGAATTATATTTACCTATAATATCAAAGTGCTTAAGGATAGTGAAATCTTGAATTTAGTTATCATAATACCAATTTTGGATGTTATTAGCATATTTCATAGTAACAGGGATATTCAAAAAGGATGATTTCATGTTGAAGGTATCACCACCATTAATTATCCTTTTTCTATTTTCCCATATCATGTAGATAACTTCTAGAAAATCAATAAATAAAAGATAACTAAGATGCTATGAAAGAGGATACTTAATGTAAGCAAGATGGTGTGCCCGAATTCTTGCTGTATAGGGGATTCTGGTTTCAAAAAAATCTATAGAAGAATTCCATAGAGAAGTGGCTATGAAATAATTTAGGAACTTGGATATTAGAAAATAAAGAGCCATTGACTTATCATTATTAATCCACAACATGAAATTTTTGAACAAAGAATCATTTAATTTACAAAGAATCTTTATTCTAAACTCACCATAATCAATTGGTTGACAACATTAATTCCATGATAAAATCACAAGTGTCCACTAGAGGATATATACATTCCATATTTTTTTTAATAGTGGTACTAATTATATTTTTAATATAATCCTGCCATTTGTAGACCATAAAAGAATAAATAAATATTAAAATAATAAAAACCTTAAAAAGGACAATTCTACCCACCATCGAGAGCGTCTTGCCTTTCCTGGAGGATAAATGATTTTTTACATGACTCATAATATGTTAAAAATATATGACATGTGGTATTCCCTAAAACATAGGAATACCAAGTTAGGGAAAAGGAAATACAATTTCACTAACTCCCAGATCATTGATAATGTCAACTTTTCTAATTGTAGGGTTATTTTTTCTAAAGTATAAGAAATATTTATTCGAATTGACTTCATAACCTGAGAGTTGATCATAATGAAGAAGTGCATTTTGATGTTTTTGATGTTTCTTTTGTCACCTTGAATGAATATTATTATGTCATAATCATAAAGAAAATGATTTTGAGCATTAATACCCCTTCCAGCTCTGATAGCTTTAATTTTGTTGACATTGGATATGTTGAGAAGGATTAAACTTAAATAATATTTAGATTTATATAAAATTATAGCTGTGTGAGGGTCAGCCTACTTAACACCTCTAGAGTAGGTGAAATTTACCTAAGGAGATTCATTGATAAGGACTAAGACATGTGAAGAACCTAGGATAGTTCTAACCCATTTAATCAAAATTTCATCAAATCAAAAATTTATTAATACCTTTTAAATGAATATCTAGTCCAAAGTATCAAAGGAATTTTCAACATCATGCTTGATAGAAACATATCCTCCTTTAGAAGTTTTAATGAGAATATTAATGAATTATAAAGCTATAATAATACAATCTTGAATATTTATACCTTTGATAAACCCAAAATGATTTGGGGAAAAAATCCTATTTATAATGTAGGAAAGCCTATTGTCAATAATTTTCCCAATAATATTGTAAATAGTGTTGAGAAGGGCCACTGGTATGAAGAGATGAATCTCATTCATGTTCTCCACCTTGAAAATTAGAGAATTGAAATAAGTATTAATTCCCCGATTCATCTCCCTTGAAAAAATGTCTAACAAGCCTGTAAACATCATAATGAATAATGCCACAATATGATTGAAAAAAAGAGTTGAAAAAACCACCTAATCTAGGATTGATACCAAGATTAAGATAAAAAATATCATCTTTGATCTTGAAAACTAAAGGACTAACAATAAGTCCTGAGTTATATTTCTTAGTATAAAACATAGGGATAACGTATTTTATGATATCTTGGAAAGTGTTGGGTACAAAAAATACGTTCTTATAGAAAGAGACAACATGGGAATCCAAGTAATTTCTTTTCTCAATAAACATTCCATTATCATTGAGACTAGCTAGAGGCCTACTATGCTTTTAGAATCTTCATAAAGTATTTAAAAACTTGGTATTTATATCCCCATCCTTAATTAATTTCACTTTTAAATCCTCTTTTTTCATGCATTATTTGAGATTCAAAATAATATTGAGTTTCTTAATAGTTTCATTATCCTATTCAAGACCATTGGAAAAATCAGATTTAGTGTCATTCTCTTGAATGAAATGAAGTAGAGATTATTTCTGAGCAATATTTTCTTTAAGGTGGATAAATCTCTCTTGAATATAAATTTTCAATTATTTATTAAGCACATTAATCTTAAGAACACAAGACAAGGAATCATTCTGGTAGTTTAATGAATTCCATGTATCTTGGAACTCTTATTTATACTCAGTATTCAAAACCTAAGAAATATTGAATCTGAATAAAAAAGGGGGTTTATTCTCTCTATTGACAAGACTTGTCAAAATCATATTATGGTAGAAAATAATTCCTGACAAAATAATACAAGAAATGGAGGACCAAACATCAAGGGACACATCATCGACAAAATCCCTATCAGGTTTACTAGACACCACTTTTTTAAGGTGCTTCTGGTACCAAGTATATTTAGCACCTACCAGATTGACGTTATGAAGATTGCAATTTTTAATATATATATTGAAGTATCTGGTATAAGTATAGGAATTGATCATACATAACCTCTAATCAGGATGAATAATGGCATTAAAGTCCCCAAGTATAACCCAATATTTAGTTATTATGCTGCTTTGAGCTTGAATGTTCAACCATAACTCTATTCTTTCCTAATATCCATTGAATGTATATATAA
Organism: Viscum album; assembly: GCA_963277665.1. Taxonomy (NCBI): domain Eukaryota; kingdom Viridiplantae; phylum Streptophyta; class Magnoliopsida; order Santalales; family Viscaceae; genus Viscum; species Viscum album. Next base: position 691,728,001 of record OY728121.1, on the reverse strand, counting down.
GGGATAAGAATTGAATTCTTACAATAAAAATATAACTTAAATTTACCATATGATCTATAGAACTGATAAATGAGATCCTATCTAATATCAAGTGAGAAAAAACCAAAATCCTTTTGATATCATTGCTGAAATGATTAGTGTTGATTAATTTGTATCATATCCTATCAAGAGAAGCAATCTTCTTAGAAAAAACACCCTTTGGTTCCGAGATACCTAGACACTAGGATCTTAATTATTAATAAAAACCCAGATAGACATAATTTTTTTAGGGTTTTTCTAGCCTAGATAGTTCTAGAACATGATCCTCATTTAAAATTGCACTTGGGGCTAGGGACCCTTTTTTTCTTCCCACCAGAATGTTTATTTCTTTATGATTTTCTGACTGTAACATTTTACTACCCATATTTTCTTGAACTTTTATGTTTATCAATTCATGGAGTGGATAAATTGGAATAAATAATTTTCAATTTCTAATTTGGAATATCACACATAGCAGGGAATCAATCCCTTTTTAGGTGTTTCTATCAGTTTTAAAACACCATAAGTTTATCATTATTTCTAGACAAATGAGTGGGATCTCCCCTATAATCATTTTGACCACTTATAAAAGAAAATATCTCTCCCATAAAATTATTTTAAATAGTAATATCCTTACCAATACTGCTAGTATTTAATACATCTAGACCTGTTAATCCAATAGGTATATCATCAATTCAAACATAAGTAGGCATTTTTAAATTTTATTTAGCTTTTGAATCATTGTTAGATTGAGAAGGATTAGAGTTAATCACATCTTATGAAATGTTACTAGAAGAATGATAATTTATTTTGATATTATTTTCATTAGATTTCACAAGAATCCCTTTTTATGGATCATCCAACAGGCCTTTAGTATATCTAAAAATAAAAGGATAGGGACTTCAAGGAATACAATGGGACTATCCAATTTTTTTTAAACCTATAGAATCCCTAGACGAAACATCAATAAATTTCACTAGAATCCATTTTGATGTATCATATAGAAGTCCTTAATCATGTGTAAGAATAGAAGGATGGGGACTTCTAGGAATAGATTGGGATTTTCCAGACATGGTGAGACTTATAGAATCCATGATTATGCCTTTAACTGACTGCACTAGATACCCTTTTGATGTATCAACCAGAAAGACTTCATCATGTGTAAGAACAAAAGGATGAGGAATTATAGGAAATAAGTGGGCCTATCTAGACTTAGTGCGAACTATATAATCCCTAAATGTTCCTACAACATATTTCACTATATTCCTTTTTGATGTATCATCTGGTATGCCTTCAACATGAATAAGAATATAAGGATGAAAACTACCAAGAATAATGTTGGACTTTATAGACTTTTTCAGACCTATAGAATCCTTAATTACAACTTTAATATATTCTATAGAATTATTATAGAGGGTTTTACTACCTATATAATGTGGTTTTAAGTTGAGTAATACATTTAAATTATAATTCCATTTAGAAATTAAGATTTCAAATTCAATTTTAATTCTAATACTAATTAATTTTAATTATATAGAATGTTTAATAATTATTGATATATATATATATAATATGTGTGAATATTCTAGATATAAAATATTATTTTTTAAAGTTTTAGTATTTAAAATCTATTTTATTATACGTTGATAAATAAAGTTCAATTCATTTTTAAAGAAATAATTGTTCAAGTTCGAATAAAAATTTACGACCCATTATTAAATATGTGTCTAGAAAGATATAAAACACCAAATAAAGATATTTAATTTTTATTAAACTAAAATAAACTCAAAATATCAAATAAATATTATCTAATTAATATAAATTATTTTTTATTCCATGATAAATATGAATACATTTATTGTTGATAATGCAGTGCTTGCACAATATAGGAAAAGTAAATAATTGATGGATTAGTGATAATATTTGGAAATGATAAGTACTTTTATTGAAATTAAGAGGTAAATATGATGATAAATCATTTTCATTGACATATATTTATTAATTTTAAAATTTTATAATAAGTTAATTATCTATATCCTTACTTAGTGCTTGCATAAGGCAAGAAAACTGAAGATTCTTATCTTTAAAATGTTATCAATATATAATTGGAAATAAATAATTTTATAAAGGGTTTTATATGAAAATAATTATTAATAATAAATTATATTTATGTTATTAATTTATTTTTTTATTAAACAAAAGGATAATTATCCAAAACATTTATGCAGTATCAATGCAGTGCTTGTGCAAGCCGAAGAAAAGTAAAAAATAATGGTTTTAAATATTTAAAGTGTTAAGGTTTAGATAAATTATGTTGTTTCATGATCTTTTATAAAAAAAAATTATAGTAAATAAATGATTTAAATATTTAAATTTTAATTCCATAGTTATCTGGATATTTTTAAAATTTGATTACATGATTAACCCTGAAAATGAATTATATATGATATTTAATGTTGGGAATGATTTAAAGTTAATAAAAAACAAGAAAAACTTTCTTGAGGAAAGTGAGGATGATGAATTGTTGAGAATATCTTTCCTTTATCATTTTTAGAAATTATACTCTTAAAATTACATTATTATCCCTTATATATTTAATATTTATAAAAATGTCATCGAATATTGTCTATAAAAGAGGACTCATTCCACCCTTTCAAAAACACAAAAAATTTCATTTTTCTATCAAAATTCTTCCCAAATATCTCTATATACGTCATTTTCCATGTTCATAAGGCTTTTTTCTGGATAAAATTCCCTCCTTTGATGGATTTAGACTCAATCCAAAGGTGGAAACTCAAAGAAAAATGTAATGATTCTTGAGTCTCTCTTTCCTTTCTTGTGTATGTTTTTTCTATAAAAATATTTGAAACCATCTCTTATTTTTATTCCATTATTTTATTTTCATGTTATTAACCAAATTTTTTTATATTATTATTGTGATATAACTCCCTTCCCCCCATTACTATTTGAAAAAATGGGTTTCTAAATCTATGTATTTTCATTTTAATTATTATATTTCCCTTTTAATTAATATAAATACAATTTAAAAGGACTTAAAATAGTATTATAATTTCATTATAGTTTTTTTATGAAACTAAAAACTTTATTAGTCTTTTTATTCTTTTAAACTCTTTTGGAAAATATCATTCACCTGTGGTGATTTTACACTACCTAAGTGAATGATGATGTTTTATTTTTAAATTAATCCTGTCATGAATATTCATATAAAAGGATTTCATGATTAAATATGAAATTGATAATAAACTTATGTTTTTTATGATTCTATAATTATAAAATGTTATATAATAATGATATTAAAATTAATCAATCCGAGTCATTTTTAAGCATTTAAAACTAGGTTACTGAGGAATAATTTTTAAAATTTTAATATCTACAAAAATAATAAACTTATTTGATTCAATAATGACATCGAAAATATAAATGGAAACTTAAAGATATTTTGGAACCATTGTATAGGGATATTTTACCATTATCATTATACTGAAGTTGTTTTTGAACTATGGACCGAAGAATCTCAAAACAGTCGATGCAAGGAAAATTAATTCAATAAAAAATTAATTTATAGTAATAAATAAAATCTAATAATAATAAAAAAACATTAAAAAAATGAACTAAATAATTTATATAATTTTATTATTAAATAAATTTGAAGATGTACTGAGTGGGGAAGGACTTAAGATACGATTTTTTCTTTTAAACCTTTAATTTAATTATTTTAATGTATTTTTTATCAAATATCTCTCTAATGTTTTTTAAAAAATTTATTTAGTATAGTATTATTTATTATTATCAATATTATATTCTAATATTTTTATTTTCCTCTCAAAAAGGAATTATTTAACCCATTCTATTAAATTCATTTTATTTTCTTGTGTTAACATTAATGCTAATCCTTATGGGTTGAAATGCAGGCTACAATTTGTTTTATTCTAGATATGGTACTTGGAAATTATAAACAATGATGGGTGGGATCAAGATATATGCACCTAATTCATTAGGTAATGATTTATTCTTTATAGAAATTATTATGGAATTAACTATTGAAGTTATTCCATTGTGGGTTATTGGAATTAGCTGGTAAATTTTTTCAATATTGATGGCTATTGTTAGGGAGATTATGAATATAATGTCCCAAGAATCCTTTAGGATTTTCTTATTTACTTTATGACTACTTATGACTTTTTTATAGAAATATTTGTGAAAATAAGTTTATTTCATGATTGAATATGAGTTTATACATGCTCAATGTTTATTATTTAAATAAAAAAAAATTCATGGGGATTTAAGTATTTCTCTTCCTAATGGGGGTTATTATCGTTATATACCCCTTACTAAGATTTATATTCTTAAAACAAGTTTTAAAATGTTTTTTATAGGGTTTAAGGGTGATTAGGAACAATAATGAATTCAAGTTCAAGTAATAGTGAATTTTCTTGAATAGAAAAAGTATATCATTTAAGAGTCTATTTTCCAAGAAAAAATATCCATTTGGTTGAAATAGTATAGGTTTTGTTAAGAAATATATTTTTCTAATACTCTAACACTTTAAATATAAAAGGTCTTGGGAATGTAACTGTTATAATATTGTTTGATAAACTTGTAATTATGGGATGGTTATGTTTAGGTAATTATGGTTGGTATTGGAGCATGGTTTAGATAAATTTAGATGGTAGGATGTTATTTGATGAGATAAAGTTAATTTTTTAATAATATAGTGGATGAACATAAATTAAAATACATAGATACCATTTTGAGTTCTTGTGTGATTGGATTTAAAGGATATTAGTGCGATTTTAGGAAATTTTAATGAATTTTTGGAAAGAAAACATGATTGAAGTATATATAACCTTTAGGGTTAATGAGTTATTTTATGTCAAGGTAATTTTAGTTATTTGGGAAATTGGATATTATATTTGTAGACCATAAGTTGAAATACATATACAACCTTTAGGGATTGAAATGTGAGTTGGTGAAAAAATGTTTAAGGTTATTTGAGGATAATGTTGATATATATTTTAGAGCATACATGATTAAGGTATAAATAACCATATTATGATTTTATATCATAGAGACTAATGTTATTTTTGGAAAATAGTTAATTTAATTTTTGGAGAATACTTGATCAAAAATTTCCTAGTTTTTGGGTGTTGAATTTAGTAAGTAAAATTTTAGAGAATTTTTAGGGTGTAGTTATTTGTGGGGATTAAATAAAGGAAAATTAGTGGATAAAATACAACATAACCTAGTTTAAACCCCAGGTTTTGTTATTTGAATTAAAATTTTCAAAGGTTAGGATAACATATGATTAATTATTCATATAATGGTTTAATCATACAGGGCATTATATTTAGTCATGATGATCATATTGGTTTCAGTGGGTTACTAGAAATAAAGAGAACCATGTAAGCATAGTTAGGATAATTATAGATAAATTCTTGGTTTACAATTTTGTTTATGGATACTAGGTTAGAAAAAACAATTAATTAGGTTATAATTTTGGTAGTTGATAATTTATTTCATGTTTTTATTATATTTTTTAAATATATTAAAGATTGTTTGTAATAATGGAAGTAAAAAATATATCACAACTTTCCTATCCTCTCAGATTCTTTTAGACATATTTTGAAATCAAAACTATACCATGTTACTCAATTTGGTAATTATTATAAGGAAATTTATAAATTTTTCAAAATTTCAAAAACAGGAAAGGGTCTTGTAATCATTTATACAATATAGAAAAGGGTGATATCCTAGAAGCATATATCTATTTTTTTTTAAATTAGATTAATTTTTAAATACTTTTGGATCCAACCATGTTTTTAGGCACTCCACTTGGATCATATTCGAAATATTCTTGGAAAAAAAGGTTGAAATGATATTTTAAATATTTATGTTTTAATTCCAAAGTTACATATAAATGACAATAATTTCTCCCATCAATATCAATAAAATTTTCATTTATGTTCATGGTAATAAGAATTTAGAGAATTTATAAACATAATGATGCATTTTTCAACTCATGGACTCAATCTGATGCATTGTTGAGCATCTAATAGTGAAAATAGAATTGGAGTACCTGATGAACTTCATTTTAATCAGTATGTATGACAATTGTATGACTATATATATATATATATATATATATTCTAACATGAAACAAAATTGTGAAGATGAAATTTCTTTAAGGTTGTAGAGAATGTGGAAACCAAGGTATTTTCAATAATATATCAGTTTTATGTTTTTTAAATATTTATGTTATGAATGTTTATTTGTTAAAGAAATATTTTTTTAAAATTTATATATGATTATTTTATGTCACAATATGTGGTAAATGATTAATTATATACTCATTATACATTTAAAACTATTATCTTTACTTCCTGACATTAAAGATATGTTACTTAAATATTTAAATGTAATTTCTTATTTTGGTATATTTCAAGAATTATTCCATTATTATATATTTTATAAATGGATATTTATATTAATTATATGTATTTATATTTATATTTATTATTATTATAGTTTTAGAAATAATTATGTCATGGTATGAAATAAGAATATGGTTTTTATTTAAAAAAGAAATATATGTTGTTCAAAACAATATACTATTTTAATATATAATAATTTTTTATTTTTAAATATGATATTTAATCATTATTGATTGATCATAATAAAATAAATAATATATTTTTTATCTTAATTCTATAATTATGTGGAAGGTATTTTAAATTTTTTATAAATAATTAGATATGACAGTAAATAGTAAATTTGATGTATATTCCTTGTTTATGTTTAAAATTATGGTAAAAGAAAATAAATGATGTTATTATTTTAATTTTATATTTTAAAATTTTAAAGTCCTGATTTTGAAAGAAAACTTTTGGATTTAATTTTCTAATAACTTGAGTGATACATTTGAATTTGAATTCCTTTTAAAAAATAAGAGTTCTAATTCAATTTGAATTCTAATACTAATGAATTTATGGATATCATGAATGTTTAATTAAAATTGATAAATATGTGGAATATTTTATAATATTATATATATATATATAATTATTATTAAAAGGCTAAATATTTAAATTTCATTTGATTAGAGGTTGTGTAATAAATTTAAATTCATTTTTATAATAATAATAGTTCAAGTTCAAATCAAACTTTACAAAAAATTATTAAATACGTGTTTAAAATGTTATGAAATAATAAATAAAGATATGGAACATGTATTACATGATAATAGTATTAAAATATCTTATAAATTTTATCTAATTAATATAAATTAGTTTTTATTTCAAGATAAATATGGAAACACTTATTGGTATCGGTATGATGCTTGCACAACATAGAAAATCATAATTAATTACATAGTGATAAGATCTGAAAATGATAAGTATTTTATGAACATTAAGATACAAATATTATGACTAATAAATTATTTTGATATATATTGATGAAATTGAAAATTATATTTCAGGTTAATTATACATATACATACCTTGTTTTTGTGCAAGGTACGAAATCCCAAAATTATTATATTAACAATGTTATCATGATATAAATTGAAATAAATAAATTTATGATAAATTTTAGATTATAATAATTACTAATAATAAATTTTATTTAAATTATAATTTTATTATTAATTATATAATTGGATAATCATCCAAAAATGCTTATGCAGTTTCAATGCAGTGCCTTTGAAAGTAGTGGAAAAGTAAAAAATGGTGGTTTTATAATATTTAAAGTGATAAGGTTTAGATGAATCATGATGTTTTATGATATTTTAGGATAAAAATTATAGGTAAGAAATTACATGAATATTTAGAATTTAAATCCATATTTATATATATATTTTTAAAATTAGATTATAAGATTATCCCTGAAAATGAATTTAAATGGAATTTAATGTTTGAAATGATTTAAAATTAATATAAATAAATAAATACTAATCTTTAGTCAAGTTTTCATGATTAATGATCAAAAATATCTTCCCTTTTTATTTTTCAGCAACTTTTTACTTAAAAATTTCATTGTTAACACACATATATTGAATATTTGTGAAAATGTCATTGAATATTATCTATAAAAATAAATACATTAAAACTTTCCAAACCACATATTAAGATCATTTTTCTCTAAATAAGTTTAAAAAAAACCTATATAAACTTCTCTTTCCAGGTTCATAAGGCTCTTTTTTATCCAAAAAAACACACTTTATAGGGCTTTAGACTCAATATAAACGAGATGACTGGAAGAGTAAGGTAATGATTCCTAAGACAATATTTCCTTTATTATTTAAGATTTTTTACCATTAAAATATTTTAAAACATTGATTTTTTTATTTCATGATTCAATATTCGTGTTATTAATTCACTTATGATCCATTATTGATTATATATCACTCATTCCATCTCATTGAACCCTTTTCATAAGTCTTTATTATGTCAAAATATGGGTTTCAAAATCTATGTCATTTTATTTGAATTATTCTCTTATCCTTTTCATTAATATAGGTAAAATTTAAAAATAAATTAAAAATAGTAGTATAATTCTATTATATTTTTTATGAAACTCATATATTTATTTGTCATTCAATTATTTTAATCTCTTTTGGAAAAAATAATCCCCCCATGGGGTTTTACACCACTTAAGTGGAAGATGATGTTTTATGTTTAAATTAATCATCTTATGAATATTCAAAATAATGGATTTCATTATTGTATACTATAATAACCTAGAATATAGAAACCTTGATTTTATGGTTAATTTTTTTACATTGAAATAGATAAAAGGTTCCAAATCCTAAAGAACTGATCTGTTTAGTAGTCTTTGAGGGATAGAAACAAACATGATAACCATTCTATATTAGGGATAAAATATAAAACATTATAATGAAAATAATTCCTCATCCTTGAACTCATTAAAATAATTCTTCTTTATATCAAAGGTAATGGAAAAAAATAAGTCTGAGAGGAAATAATCATCAAGGGTTACATTTAATAGAAGATATCATGAATAAATAAGGAATAAACATTATGTAAAGGTAAATAACTGAAAAAAAATTTCATTTAATGAACAACTTGAGAAAAAAATTAATCCATATATAACATCAATGAAATAATCTCATGGATAATATTAATTAAATTTCCAAATATAGAAATTCTTAATATTGGAAATCATAATTTCAAACATCGGGATATCTATGACATTAATACCATGTTATAAGACTGTTTAAAACTATATGTAGGTAAACACCAAAAACACATTTAATTTGGCCAACTAATTTGTCTCATGAGACTTTTATATTCATCAAGGGGCTATATAATTTTGGTCCCCACCCATCACTACATGTACAATTCATTACTCATATATAGGATGATTTATTTAATTCATGATAAATATGTATTATCAACAAATATCTATATTGAGTAAAGAATACATATTATCAACAATTCCCTGGTCAATCAAATATATTTCAAAGTAAAAAAACCTATGTATAAATGTTATATGGTTTAGGAAATAATCATATCAATGATAAAAATAATATAAATATTTAAGGGAAATGTAATGTTTAATGATCATAGAAAATTTAATGTCTCAAGAGAAATTTAATGGCCAAAAAATTAATTAGAGATAAAATATGACCTTTAAATTCATCAGAAATATAGATTTTGAAACAAATTCATATATTTTTAAGTATAAAAGAAATTTCATGAGAAATATTAATGTAAACTTTATCAAAATATATTTTTTTGTAAAACCTTTGAAAAATATTGAAAAAGCTAAATATCATAAAATTTTTATAATGGTGGGGAAGTCTGTTATCAATGTTTACATTAAAAAAAATTCTTTTTGACTTTTTGTAAAGAAAAATAAAAAAATCCCTTTCTAAAAAAATTAAAAATATTCATTTCAAAAGATTTTTAAAAATTAAATGATAAATTAAAATCTACTTAATAAATTATTTGAGTAAATAAAAATAATTTTGTAAAATAATTTTGAAAAACATGGATATGGAATAAAAATATACCTATTTAAAAGAGAAAATATATAGATTTCAATAAGTATAAGTTATAATATTCCTTTAAAGAAAATAAGATTAGTCCCAAAAATTGATATTGTAAAATAAATTTTAATATCTTTGGTAAATTTTAAATTTCAACTCATTGAATGAATAGAATTGAATTAAACCATTAATTGTCATGAATAAATATAAATTCATGTTAAATACATTAAATTTGTGACCCCCATGTCATGGTGTTGTTTATTTTGTATGATTTTATCTTTATTGGTATGGTTTTGAGTTTCTTTTGTCTATATTCTAGAAATTTTAGTTTTTAGAGAATTTTTGGGAGGATCATGGTTATCCCACATGGTTAGTACTAACCATGTGGTACCCATGTGGGTGGGATTTTAATTTTGATAGAGCAATTTTTCAAAACATCCACATGGGGTTTCAACCCATTCTGATCTCACCAGAAGCTATGCAGGCTTTGGGAGTGTGTATGGATAACACACGGTTTGGAAAACAATATGGAAAAACCATTCAGCCTAACCAACTATTTAATTTTTTTGAATTTCTAATTTTTCCTCATCAATTTTTTGAGGTTTCACCCCCATTCGTCCCCACATATGTTAGATAACCCTTAAGGGATTTAGAAGAGTTTCATATTCTTCCTCCTCGTGATACTAAATCTTTATTTGGTGTTTTCATGTGGATCCAAGGTATTTATTCTCTTATATATCTCCTTTTCACTTCCCCCTATCATCTCTTGGTCTTAGATTCCTCCATGAAACCTAGATCTATTTTTCTCAATTTTAGTGTTCTATTTGGATAAAATGTTATGTTTTTTGGTGTCAAGGGTTAGTTAACATTTTTTATCTTAGTGTGTGTGGTTATCATTGAAGGTGACACATTTTGAAGAATTTTTTCTTGGTTTTCATCTCCTTGGGATAGGTGTTTCTATGAAATTTTTTCCTTTCAGAATTAAAATGTGCTTGTGCTTTCTAAATTCCATTTTTATGGAAGTATGAATATATATAATAGATTTTAAGTGTGTGGAAACTATTTCTCTATGTTTTTATCTTCTTATAATCCGTTTTTAATGTTAATTCCATGTTTTAATGTTTTAAATGGATTGTCTAAAGATGTTAATCTTTTTGGGAACTGTATGTATGTCTTTAAAAATGTTTTTCATGTCATGCATTGGGTTTTAACCCAGTTTTAGTTTTCAAAGAGTGAAAATAATTTTTTAAATTTAATTTGGATTTAAAGTGAGGTATAAACCTTAAAATGGTTTATAAAGGGGCTCTTTAATAGATTTCAGGTGATGATATGAAATGTCTATGTGATTTACCCCTTGTAAAACTACCTTTATGGCTTGTTTTAAAATGGTTTGATGGAAATGGTTGGACTACGACCTTATTGTGGTTTTTAAAGAGAAATTCGCTAGTTTTAAGGGTTTATTTGAAATGTTTTGAATATGTGGGTGGTTTCCATAGTTTTAAAAATATTATTTTGAATTATGTTTTATAAAATGGGAAATGGTTTTCATCCTGATCCATGTTTTGGTTTTAAAATCTTGGTTGAATATTTGGTTTTAAAATAATGGTTGTGTAAGAAACCCTTGATTTCAAATTAACTTGTTTAACCCATGTGTCAGTTATTAATCTCTATTAGATTTTTTTCTAACCTTTTGCGGGAATGAACTTTTATTTCATGGTGTATTTTATTTATGTGCATACTCTTTATTGGGTGGTAGGGTTGAGGGTAGTTTTGGTTATTTATTATGTGATAGAAATGAATGGTTTATTCCTACACATCACCCCCTTTATTGGGCAAGGGAATAAAATTTCTAAGTGGGAGGTCTAATTTGTTATTCAAGTTGGTTTAAATGCTATTATGGTCCCACCAGTAATTCTTGGCACAAAGGGCTATGTGGGTGTCTTTCATTACAATGAGGTTTTTGTGGGTTTGTTTGATGACTTGTGGTTTGAACTTCAGTGCATGTCGGTAGCTGGTTCGCGGGTTAGTAATCTTATATGGTTAGATACTTCTCATGTTAGGGACCCCGTGATATATCCCTTTACACAGTCAATTTCTTGGCGAGTTATTGATTGAGGGGTTTTGACATAGTGCTTTTTAGTATAGTTTAACCTACTTTTATTGTTAGGGTACCATTCCTTAATTATTTTTGGATATGTGTTTTGTGATATATGTGGTCCATTATTATTTTTTCTTGACCTATGTGTGTGGTGGGTTGTTTTCTTTGGAAAGTGAGTTTTCAAAGATTTTTAGAAAACCTGTTTTGAAATTAATATACTCTTTTGTGGGTTTTTTGAAGTGGATTTCAAAATGGGTGTTTTGTTTTAAAGGTGGATTTTAATGGTTGAATGTTATAAAAGTAACCATTTAATTTCAATAAAACAATTAGGTTACTTTAATAAATTTAAATGGGTGTGTGGTTATGAAATGGATTGGGATGCTGGATTAATTTTATGAACAAATGTGTTTGGTTTTGGAAAACAATTAGAAATGTTTTTAAAGGTAGTTATTGTATTTTTTTTGGTTTTCCATGTGATATATATAAAAAACTACTTTATATATTATGTTCAAACTAGAAATGATGAATTTACTTATGAAACATGTTGCATATATTTGATGGGTTTTTGTGACCTAATAGGAATTTTATCTCATGCCTATATATTTTAGGTTCTATGTTTTTAGTTGTACATGCCCTTTTTTCATCATGGGTGATATGGGGGTGAGTTGGGTGGTGGTGAGAAACTAGAGTTTTCATAGTGATGGTTTAGGATCAGCATGATTTGGGTGGTAATTGTTTTATTTTCTTTTAGTTGGTGATGTATATGTTTATCCTTGCTATATATTTCTACTTTTGGATGTTGTTTATGTAAGTGATAATGGGTTGGATCATTGTGGTTGGTTATGAAATTTTTAGCTTGGTTAAAGTTTTTGGCTCTTTAATTTATTTATTTCACTATATTTACCCCTATTTTGGGTGAAATAATTTCCAAATGGACTCTTGTGATTCCAAGGAACTGGTTTTCAACCCTTGAGGAATGAGAAAACCCTTTGGGATTATAAAAAAATAGGTTCGGGTTCCAGGTTCAGTAGTAGCTCAGATTGGTATGTTACAAAATTATATCAAAGCCTAGGTTCTCAGTGGGGCCTAGTTTTTTAGGCTCTGAAGTCAAATAAATGGTTGATAGGGAAACTCAATAATACCCCTTTTATTTTGGGATGTCCTAGTAGAAATAATATTATAGTTATAAGATCTTGATAGGTATGGGTTGGGAGAATATGTCTATCACTTTCCCATCCTAAGCCTCAAAATTCTAGTGGAAGTTGGGTTTCAAATCATAGATTTGAGTTTTCTTGGTTGTTTTGATTAATTTTTATTTTAATTGGTGTTTTTACCCCCTTTATTATGTATGTGACAATGGGGATCACTCTTTGGTTTAATAGTGGAAAGGGAGGAGAGCTTGAGCTATGTGATTAGCTCACACAACTTGGGAAAATATGTGGTTTTAGTGTTGTTGAGTCTTCCTTATTTATAGATTGGGTTTCATGGTTGGTACATGGCTACCCAACCCATGTGGTCAATGCATGAATAACACTATTTCATCCCTGGTTGTATTGTTTGGACTCCTCATGAGTTTAGATATCTATAAATGTTTAGTGCCTTGTTTGAGATCCAAATGTTTGATATTGATTCCTACACATGGTGGAAAAATCTATTTTTTATTTTTAGGCATTTATTGATAATGTTCATGTGTTTTGTTATTTTTATTATCCCTCAGAATGGTTGAAAAAGTTTATTTGGTTTCGGTGCCTGCCTGGACTCCAAGTGGAGTGGTGATGTAGAACCTTTCTTATGCTCGAACCCCATATTGGACTTATTGAATCATCATATGCCTTTATTTGGTGGTTACTCAGGGTTAATGGAATTAGTGAGTTGGTTGGAAGATATTGAGGGGATCCTTAATTCTCTTGGGACACTTGAAGCTTTAATGGTGAGAGCTGTTGAGAGATTTCTCACTGGTTTTATCCATGTTTGGTGGGAGTTAATAGAACCTTACCAGTTTCATGGAGGTATGTCTTGGGGGCTCTTCTGGATAATATTTTTCTAATAGTTCTTTCCTGAGTTTGTGAAGGTGTAGAAGGATCTTGATCTTGTAATCTTTTTATAGGTCTACTAATTAGTGGGGGAGTATTCCTGTCACTTTTTAAGGTTAGTTGTCTTGTCTCTAAAGATAACTATCAATTATCCTAATAAATATCATTTATTTAGAGGTAGTCCTCACCTATATTTTTTTTCATCTATACTTTCATTAGTATGAGAATATTTTTAGGATGTCATCAATGAGTCCCTACAAATGGAATATGACTAGTCTAAGAAACCAGTGGTGGCTGACAACTTAGTACCATTTTATGGTCATAAGGATCGGCTGCTGAATGAGGAGAAGTAGGATGATCTAGAGCTAGAATCAAGGAGTCTTTCTCTTAATAAGAGAATATCTCTAGTGTGCTTCATCTTTGTGAATCTAGGGAATTCTATTCCCTCCTATTGGAAGCCACCGTGATTTTTCCTCCTTTGTTTCTGTTTGGGTCATATTTGAAAGTTTTTTTAAGCAAGGTTGTCAAAATATTTCTTATGTTTGATACTTTGAGGATGGGTTGTTTTTAGTTGGGATATCTCCTTTATCAGTTTTAATTTTGGTTTGGAATGTTCAGCTCAGTTTTGGGAATTTTTTGGATGACTCCCCTTTTTGTAAATTTTTGAAGGATGGTTTGAATGTTATTTTATAGCATGAATTATTTCTTTATGGAATTATTTATCCCTCTCCCACCCTCCTGGGTGATTTTTGTTGGCTATGAGTGTCATTTTTTGAGCCACATTATTTTGGTGTACGTTTTTTGAGAGTTTTTGGTTTCACCTATTCTTTCATTGAGCATTTGAGGTGACCATGGATTGGACATGAGACAGGCATTGGGTGCACGATTTGGTAACTAGGGTGTGTATTCCACTAGTTAAGTTTGGTATACTAATCGGTGTTTGGCTTATACCCTTTAGGATGCACCATGTGAGGGTGATCCAATTATTTACCCTAAGTTATCCATTTTTTTCGTGGCTTGAGGTGAGAGTTTATATATATTTTTAGGATGCTTGTGGTTTTTCTTTCTTCCTTTTTTAGAAGTTATTTTGGTTGATAGTGTGTTTCTATCACGGCTTCTCTTTGTTCAATGATGCATATCTTAGTATCTTTTCTTTAGTGACACCATGTTATAGTAACTCTAAATGATGGGGATACTATTTTAGAGAAATTATTAATGGTGGGGAGACCATTTTGGGTCTCTCATTCTTCATATAAATTCTTGTTTGAGGTTCTATTATAGTTGATATTGGAGGAATTATGGGAACTTTATAATTGATTGGTTAGACCACTTTCTAGGATTTGAGTTATTGGATTTGAGGTTGTTCAACCTTTTGTGTTTTTATTGGCTATGAACACTTTGGATCTTCAGTTCATTCTTTCTGTTATTTTCAATTATGGAATTTCTGGGGGAAAAAGTGGTATGGCAGGAAGTTTGTGATACCAAACTTGTGTCATAGTATAGTTTATTTTTCATGATTGTATCTTTCCTAGTATGGTTTTGAGTTTTAGTTGGTTACATATAAAAAATTTGAGTTTTTTGGAGGATTTTTGGGAGTATCATAGTTAAGTCACAAGGTTATTACTAATTGTAAGAGGCCCATGTGGGTGGGAATATAATTTTGATAGTTCAATTTTTCATATCTTATGTATGGTTTGAAAAATGGTACAAATCTCCCTAGAATCCATGCTAATATTTAGGAGTGTCACAGGTGAGGCGTATAATTTTTCCAGACCATGAAAAACCCTAGGAGTGACCATGAAAGTGGGGTTCCTATCCCAGTTAGTGTCTAGTGCATGGTTGGTACATAGTTTGGAAAAATATGCAACCTATCTAGGTGTTTAAAAATTGATAATTTCATATCTTCCATTCTCAAAATTATGGGGCATCACGCCCATTTTCCCCAATTAGATTAGTTGACTTTTAGGAGCTTTGGAGGAGTTCCTTCTTCCTCATCCTATTGATTCTTTCCCTATCTTTGGTGTTTTTCAAGAAGATACAAGGTATTTTATCCCATATTTATCTATTTTTCCCTTCCCCCTGTTTAAATCTATTTTTTGGATTCCTTTATAAACCTGTGATATCTTATTCTCAATTTTAAGGTTCTGAGTGAATATAATGTTGGTGGTTTTGGTGTCTAGGGTTAGTTGCCACTATTTATATCCCTATGGGTGAATTCGTCATTGAATATGACATGTTTTGAACCATTTTATCTTGTTTCTCATCTCTTTTAGGTAAGTGTTTTTATGAAATTGTTTCCTTTTGGAATTTAAATGTGTTTTTTTTCCAATGAGCTTGTACCCAAGTGGTACAAACTCTTTCTTGGCATCCAAAAGACCCGGGATCAAATCCAGGCAGGGAAGAATTTTTAGGTACTATAGGAGTACTGTAGCAGGGTACTATAGCAGTACTATAGTTGCGGTTGAACTATAGCAGCGACGACACTATAGCGGCATAGGCACTATTGCAGAGTACTGTAGCGGTGGTGGGTACTGTAGTAGGTATTGTAGCAGCACAAATACCGTAGAAATACATTTCATCGAGGGGTCATTTGGGCCAAAAAAGGGCTTTCAAGCCTTGTATTCAGGCCACTTGGCCTTGGGCCTTCGGGCTATGTAATGGGTCTCCCTCTACCCACACTAAAGATGTATTTGCTTTAAATAATAAATTGAGGCTTCGACCCCAACCTTTAAAAAAAATTTTAAATGTGCTTTTATTTCTAAATTCATTTTTATGAAAGTATGAATATATGTGATATCTCTAAAGTGAGTTGAAACCATTTCTTGGTGTTTTTAGATGACATAATTGTTTTTTCATGTGAATTATATGTTTCAATGTTTGAAATGTAATGTTTAAATATTATAAGATTTTATGTAATTTCCTAAATGGATTTCAAAATGGTTTTTATGTCATGCATTTGGTTTTAACATGGTTTTCATTTTTAAGGAGTGAAAACAATGATTTAAGGGAAATTTGGATTTAAAGTGAGTTTTAAACCTCAAAGTGGTTTATAAAGGGGTTCTTTAATAGATTTAATGTGATTATTTAAAATGTGTGTGTGGCTTAATCCTTGTGAAAATTATTTGATGTCTTGTTATAAAATGGTTCAATTGAAATGTTTGGCCTACCACATTGTTTTAGTTTTCAAGGAGAAAGTACCTAGTGTTAAGGATTACTCTTAAATGTTTTGAATGTGTGGGTGGTTTCCATATTTTTCCAAATAGTATTTGGAATGAGGTTTTATAAAATAGGAATGTTCTTGGCATCCTGATCCATGTTTTCCTGTTAAATTCTTGGTTGGAAATTTGGTTTTAAAATGATGGTTTTGAAAGACACCCCTTGATTTTACCTTGACTTGTTTAGCCCTTGTGTATGTTATTGATCTATATAAGATTCTTGTTTTCCAACCTTGTGTGGGAATGTTATTGTTATGTCACGGTGAATTTTTATTTATAGGTCCATTCATCATTGGGTTTTATGGGTGAGGATAAATTTGGGTTTGTCTTATGTGTTAAACTTGGATAATTTGTTTTGATACCTCACTTCCTTTATTGGTCATGGGAAACTGAGTACTAATTAAGATATTTAATTTTTATGCTAGTTGGTTCACACCTAGCTAGTGGACCACCAACCATGTTAAGCATAAAAGGATAGGTGGGGGTCTTTCATCACATTGAGTCTTGTGTGGGATAGTTGGATGTCTTGTGGTTTGAACTTCAGTTCATGCTGGTAGCTAGTTTACAAGTTGGTATACCCTTATATGGTTATATGTTTCACATGTCAGGGACCCCATGTTAGATCCCATGAAACATTTTATTTCTTGGTGAGTTATTGATTGATGGGAGTTTGAACTGGTGATTGTTTGAATAATTTCCCCTAATTTCATTGTTAGGGAGATTTTCCATTCTTATTTTGGATATATTATTTGTGATATATATACTTCCTACTTGTTTTTTCTTGAATTGTGTATGTGTTGGGTCATTTCCTTTATAAATTGAGTTTCCAATGATGTTTGAAAACTGGTTTTGAAATTTAAAGACTTGTGTGTGGGTATTTTGAAGTAGATTTAAAAATTGGTGTTTTTTGTAATGGTGGATTTGGACAGTTGAATTTTTTAAAAGTGACAATTTTATTTAAATAAAAAAAATGATTTGTTTTGAGAAATGTAAACATGTGTGTAGTTATAAAATTTCTTAGGCCGATGGATTTTTTTTCAAAATAAATGTGTTCATTTTTGAAAAACAATAATTTTTTTTAAATGGTGGTTATTGTATTGTTTTGTTTTACATATGATATATGTGAAAATCCTAGGTTCTAGATTATATTCAAACTAGTATTTATGAATTTCCTTATGAAAAATATTTAATAGATTTGATGAGTTTTAGTGACCTACTAGGATTTTTATCTCACAAATATATATTTCAGGTTCCATATTTTTAGTTGGACCCATCCTTTGTTCATCCTGGCCAACATGGGGTAAGTTGGGTGGTGTAGAGAAAATGGAGGTTTCATGTTTATGGTTTATTCTTGGCTTGAGTTGGATGGTAGTTTTTTTATTTTCTTTTAGTTAGTGATGTATCTATTTTTCATGGTTGTATATTTCTATTTTTAGAGGTTGTTTATGTAAGTGAAAATGAGTTGGATCATTCTGATAAGTTATGTCCTATTTGGATTATTTTTATGTTTTGGTTTTGGGATTTTTTTATTCTGTTTTCTTTAAATATATTTCGGGTGAAATCATTCCGTAAGGGATTCCTGTGATACCCAGAAACTGGTTTCCATCCCATGGTGATTGGGAACAACCTTCAAGCCTTATGGAGAATTGGGTTGGGTGCCAGGTTCTATGGAAACCTGATATGGTTCATTAAAAAATGAGAAGTATATACACTATATAAAATTGAATTGGTGCATAATAACAAATATGTCTCAATGGAGTGTAAATTGAGAAGAAATCCTTTACCTCAAGATTCTTGTTAGTTGAAAATTATTTAAGTTTATATATAATAGTTTCAAACATCTTATTAATTTATAAAATTACCATATTCATATTTATAGTATCATATATGATCCTATTTTAACATTTTATCACCCATTTGTTAATAATATTTTATTATTACAATTGTATTGGGTGTTAACTACTTACTTTTCTTTTGCATTTTTTATCACAAAAGTTCTAATTCTTGTGTATAGGATATAGATCCATCATATTTAGAATAATATTAATTTTATAAATATAATTTTTATTCATTATATACCTTTTTATAACCATTATTTAATTTTTTACCTGAAATATTAATTACATCGCTTCATGGAGATGGAAGGCTACACACCCGCACGAGCGACGACATCATTACATTAATGGATGAATAGGTAAGTAAGTTGATGTTATTTTAATTTTAAATAATTAATATCTTGATATATTTATCTTATATATCCATTATTTCCATCATTATTATTATCCATGTGATTTGGTGATGGAAAAAAAATTACATTAGTTCTCAAGGCAATAGTTCTCCATACACACGAGGGATGAATTTGTTCCCCATTTGCCAAGGAAGGAGATGGATAATATTATTCCATAAAAATAATAACATCTTAGAATATAGGATATAATATTTTAATTATATTATAAGTGTTAAGAATTAATTTAATGTGGGGAAAGAAGAAGTAAAAAAGAAAGAGCTTGGTGAAGACAATTACCTTCTCTTGTAAGAACCTTATTTGGACCTTTTATTAAGGACCATAGGGTTGGTCTTTTAGGAATACCATAACCTCTAGAATTTATATAATTATTTTGGGGATATATTTTGGCATTGTTTGGTTGAGATAAATTTATTGAGAGGTATTAATAAGTGATGGGAGGGGGTCCCTTTTTTAATTGAGGAGGGGGATTTTTTTAAATACCTAAAACTATTCAATAGCTGGAAGTCACTCTCAACCCAAGTGCCTAAAAAATTAATAAATAATGTATTTTAGGGATTATAAGGTCAATATAAAACTCCAAAACTAAAAATAAACATGTTTTAAACTTGTTATTCCCTTTACCTCCCAGATTACTCACTTTTACCATTTTAGTTTTCACCACGGTAACTAGTTTTTTAACATAGGTAATTTATCCATTAAGAACAAAATAAAATGAGCCTTATTAAATAATTTTGACCCAATAATTATAAATATTAAATATAATTTATCAAATAAAATTCCCATGTGTGTGGAAAATTAATTTTAACATAAGTGCATATAATGCGCAAAACCCCATTGTAACCTTAATCGTGTTAATTAATTTTTACTATTTTTACTATTTATTATGAAAAAAATAAATTTGATCTTATTAACTAATATTAATTATTCTGATTCAATATATGGAATAAATTTTATCAAATTCAAATAAAAAATGGGCATAATTTAGTTTAAAAATCAAACCACAAATTGTGTTAAAAAATGATTTTCAAGAAATGCATTTTTCAAGCATAAGATGATCTTATATTAACTATATGGATAGTAATAATAATTATGTGTATTTAAATTAATATATATATATATATATAATCTATAAATTTAATTTAAATAATTCATCAATAAAAAATATTTTAATTAATTAAAATGGGAAGACATTATGACTATTTAAAAGTAGTTTCCTAAAAAATATCCAATTTTTCCTCCAAATGATCTTATCTTTATTTATATAAAATTGATAGTTAATAAAATTTTAATTCCACATATTATAAGAATTTATTATAAATTAAATAAATAATAGTAAAATAAAACATTTTAAATTATTCATAGAAGATTATTTTTATGGGAAAGTTTCAAAAATTCAATCTTGGATTATTTTGGCCAAGTAAGTTCAAAATCGATATTCCTCCAATCAAATTAAAATTTTTTCTATAAAATATTAAAATGTCAATTATATTATAATTTTATTAAAATATAATTTTAACTTACTATAATCGTGTCTTTAGTGTTACATTCTTCCCACCTATAAAAATTTCATCCTTAAAATTTTCTTGGGTATTACCTACTAAAAAAAGAGGGTGGTTCTTCTTCATATCATCCTCCCATTCCCACATTACTTAATACATTTTATGATTTCTATAAAGTACCTTTACCAGTTGATTCATCCAATTCCTAAATAATTTATCAATAGTTTCATGAATCTAGATGGTCTCTTCACAGTAAGATAAACCAGGTTCCAATTCTATTTTTCCAGACATGAGAACATGTGTTGGGTATAATATGTACATTAGAATGATATATTGATCACAAAATGTACATTAGAGAGGATTGGTAGAATTTTCAAATAGTAAAACACAACTTTAGTTCTTTCCATAATTTCAAATGGTCTGCTTTACATTGGGCTTAGTTTCCCTTTCTTACCGAACCTTAGAACACTCTTCAATGGTAATACTTTTAAGAACATGTAATGTGACACTTTAAAATCCAAATATTACCTCTGGTTGTCGGTATAACTATTTTTATTTCTTTATCTTCTTTAAAATAATTTTGAATAGTCTTTCTATTTATTTTTGTATCATAAATAATTTCTAGGCATACATGTTTCCTTTAACCAACTTCTTCCCAACTAGTTAGAGTACGAAATCTCTTTCCATACAATGCTTTATACAACACAATTTGAATACTTTAATGAAAACTATTGTTATATAAAAACTCTACCAAAGGTAAATAATAATACCACATACCTTGAAATTAATGTTTTAATGACCTAAAAATGTCTTCTGATGTTTGTATAGTCCTTTTGTATTGTTCATCAGATTGAGGGTGGTAGGCAATGCTCAAATAAAGCTCAGTATCAAGAGCCTTCTAGAGCCTCTTCTAGAATTTCTATGTAAATCATGTATTACGATAAAAAATTGAAATAGGTACACCATGAAGTATTATAACTTTATTAATATAGATCTATACATGGAAATCAAGATGAAAATATTATCTTACAGCAAGAAAATGTGCAGATTTGGTAAGGCTGTCAATAATAAACCATAATGCATCATTATTTCTTGAAGTATTTGGTAGTTCTATAATAAATTCCATATTAATTTCATCCTATTTCCACACAGTAATAGTTAGAGGCTACATGAATTATCTAGGATATTGTCTCTTAATCTTCACCTTTTGGGAAACCAAGCATCATGATACAAAATCATCAATTTCCTTCTTCATGTTATCCCACTAAAACGTTCCCTCTAATACATATACATATCGATGCTATCTTGGCGTATAGAGAAATTTGATCTATGAGCATCATCCAAAATTTTTTAGATGTGGTATAAATATAACACATATACTATTTCAAAATTTTAGAATATCATTTTAAAAAATGAAATCTTCCAAATTCCCGTCATCCACAAATTTAATTTTATTCTAAAAATTATCATCCTAAAATTGAGAATTTTTTATCCTTTCCAATAGATATGGTTTAGATTACATTTAAAAAATTAGTGATGTATCCCCTTGCTTAATAATTCCCATATCCATCTTTAATAGATCCATGAACATATGATCCCTGTCAATACTCATTTTGGTTATAAATCCATGATCTTTCCTACTCAATGAATCTCCTACTTTATTTTACCTTCATGGATGGTAGTGTATTGATAAATCATAATACTAGATTAATTTGAGCCATCTGAGCCATCTCATTTGCCTCATATTAATCTCTTTCTAGGAAAATATGTATTTGAGGATTTTATGGTCCGTGTATATCTCTAATATTTCACTATAGAGATAATGTATCCATATATTCAAAGAAAATATTACAGTTTTCAACTCAAGATCATGAGTTGGATAGTTATTTTCATGAGTCTTTAACTTCTTTGATGCATATGCAATAAATTTATCATACTGTGTAAAGACACAACCAAGTCCCTTCATTGTTGTATCACTATATATCACAAACACATAATTTCCAATAGTTAAAATCAAATAATTAACCAATCTCATTTTCAATTATTCAAAAAATATTCACATTCCTTTGTCTATATGAATATAATCCCTTTATGCGTAAGCTTGGTTAATGGGTTAGAAAATCAGGAAAAAAATATGAATGAATCGACAATGGAAACCTGACAAACCAATGAAACTACATACCTCAGTTGTGTCAATTTTTATTGGAAAGTCTTTGACTAAATTTGTCTTCATAGGATCAATTGATATTCTATCCTTGGAGAAAATATATCCAAGAGAAGAAAATTCCTAAATCCAGAATTTACACTTGAAAAATTTCCCATATTACTCTTTTACTTTAACAGTCTCAATAATGATTTACTAGTGATTCTCTTAGTACTCACAGATTTTAGAATAAATCAAGATATCATTAATGAATACTAAAATGAAATTATCAAGATATTCCTTGAATAATTTTTTCATTTAATCTATAAAAACCGATACTATATTAGTAAATACAAATGGAATTAATGTAAACTCATAATGTCTATGTAAATACCCAGAAATTTCATGGAAATTTTTTTCTTAATTTTCTTTGGAATTTTACAAGAATGCAGTTTCTGACGGCGCCTGATTCCGAGGCCTGATGTTCCCGGAATCAATTTCTGAAGTTTAGCTTGGGTACGTTTAGTGAATGAACGAGCGGATTTTTCTAACTCTTGAACCGGTGCTCGGAATCAAATTCTGAGGGCACCGATGGAATCGCAGTGCTGGTATTTTCTTAGAAACTCCTTTTCCAGAGTTGCGTTTGCTCTGGTGTGGTTTTTAATTTTTTGGGGTTAAGTTAAGAAATAAAATAAAGTGGTGCGACAACTTTATTTTATTTCACTTAAAGCCACTTAAAGCCACTTAAGCTAAGTTAAGCGGATAGGGTGGAACCCAAAATATCCTACCTACTTGGTAGGATATTTGTGAGGTGGGGCTCGCACAATCCCCACTGTTTCTTTCCTCCTAAGTAACGCACCAGCAACCCCCTCTTAATTAAAAGTCAACCGTGCGTTTTTCTGATTAAGAAACGCCCCAATTAATTGGGCAGTTAAGTCGTTACCATTAATTCATCGAATTAATGGTTCGTTAATTAACTTTGATTTTTATAATTGTTGGATTGAGAATAAAATAAGACCAATACTTATTTCACTTGAGGGTTGCTTTTTGAGAGAATTGGGAGAAGCTCTCAAGCTTGAATATCTTCATCCTTCTTCGCGAAGAACGCGGAGAACGTGAAAAATGTGAAGAACGTGAAGAACGCCGAACCCTCGGAGATCGACGACGCGACTCCGTGTACCGCGACGCTGACGATCCTCCTTCCGCGACGTTTCCTCTGCGATGATTCTTCCCTGTGACAATCTTCGATCATCAACCGATTGAGGTAGGGGATTACAGACCTTTTTATTTCCTTTGTGGATTTTATCCTCAACATGGGTTTAATTGGTGCAATTAAATCTGTGTGTTTTCTTTAACCCTCGGAGATCTTCTACGCGACGCCGTGTACCACGACGACGCGACGCCCCTTCCGCGACGTGACAATCCTCTTCTTCTGCAACGGTCAATTCCGCGAAGAACTCACGTTCGACGACTACGACGAGGTAGAAGTTTGATTCATTTAAATCTTGTGATTATACCCACAGTGTGTGATTAAATAATTGTTGTGAGACTTTTAAAACCGCTAACGCGGTGGGTGCGGACTAAAGAACAAGTCTGAACCCACCGCCCCTTTCGTTCTTGGTGTACGAAACGACGGACATCGACAAAGCAGGCCGCACGGGCGATGCGAGGTCCTCTCAGTGAAGGACGGACCCCGGGAGGGCCTTTGGTGAATATGACATGAAATTCCGACCACCGGAACTCATCCGGTGGTCCGCAGAACAGCCCGCCGGCATGGCGGTGCCGACGGCAGGAGGCGGCAACGCCCGACACGCCGCCGGAAAGAACCGCTGCGGCTGAACCCGCGACGGCAGCACGTGGTCCCGCGACCACGCGGGACCAGAGGAGGACGGGACACGGCAGCCCGGCAGCGTCCGCTGGCAAGGGCGGGCCCACGCGGGGCCGCGACTCCATCACGCGGGGGCAGCACGCCCCCCACTCCGCTCGGCCATAACCGGCCGAGCCGACCCGTCGGCCGGGCCGGGTCGCGCCCAGGCCGGGCCGGGTCCCACCATCCGAGTCGGACCCGAACCCGGGTCGGTTCGACCGATTCAGGCTGACCCAGGGGGGGGGGGGTTGGGGCAGGTCGGGCCGGGCCCAGACCCCCCGTTTTCGGACCTCTTTTAGTCTTTTGCCCATATCTTGGGCTAAAGACCTCCAATCAACGCACCGTCAGTGGCGATGTGATCCTTTGACCGAGACGGTCGTTTCAGAATATCGTAATCAAGGTTTCGGAATACTTTGGATTTGGCCAGGTTGGTTCGTACACGAAACCAACCGGGCCCTCGGAGCGGAAACACTCATAACTTGAGCTCCGGACGTCCGATTGACGTGTCATCGACTTTGTTGGATTCCTCTAGGTGAGATGGATCTTTTGGATTACTCCGCTCGAGGTTTGGATGCCGTCAGAGTGCAGTCGGGTTTGTTTGCTCACGAAACCAACCAGGCCCTTGGAACGAAAAAGCCAATAACTCACAGACCGGGCGTCCGATTGACGCGCCGTCTGTCTCGTTGATTTCCTCTTGACGAGACAGAACTTTTGGAATAATTCGCTTGAGTTTTGGATGTAGTTGGATAGTTTCCGGGTTGGATTGATCCCTAAATCCAACCGGGCCCCTGGAACGGAAAAGCTGATAACTTTCAGACTGGACGTCCGTTTGACGAACCGTCAGTGGCGATGGTGATCACGTGGAGAAACGGTCCCTATGAGTATACCCTATGAGAGTTCATGGTACAGTTGAGATACAGCCGGGTTGGTTCGCACACGAAACCAACCGGGCCCCGGGGATGAAAAGGCTAGTAACTCACAGACCGGGCGTCCGATTGACGTGTCGTCTGTTGCGTTGAGACCCCTGTGACGAGGCGGTCCTTTGAGATACTTCTTCATGGAACTTTGTAATACTTGTAGTATCGACCAGTAGCTCGTGGAGTAGACCCTCCCGGAGAGGAGCGTGCGGAGTACGAAGACCGTGTAGCCAGCTGAGACCTGACGACTGCTAGACCGATCGACTCGGTGTGTTTTGGATAACACAGTGGGGAGCGCTTGTTTGTAGCGGCAGACCCACGGCGGATGAGCTCTTTGTTTTAGCGGCAGACCCGCGGTACTCAATAGAAGGAGTACCTCTAGAGGCTTTGAGGGGGAACGCTTGGTTGTAGCGGCAGACCCACGGAGGAGGAGCGCTTGGTTGTAGCGGCAGACCCGCAGTACTCAACAGAAGGAGTATCTCTTGAGGCTATGAGGGGGAGTGCTTGGTTGTAGCGGCAGACCCATGGTGGGAAGCGCATGGTTGTAGTAGCAAGCCCACCGTACTCAACAGGAGGAGTACCTCAGCAGTCTTAGGTTAGTGAGCAGTACCTCGGAGTTGTGACAAGACCACTGTACACTCCAGAGACGGGGCTCTTCAGCAGTTA
Organism: Viscum album; assembly: GCA_963277665.1. Lineage (NCBI taxonomy): Eukaryota > Viridiplantae > Streptophyta > Magnoliopsida > Santalales > Viscaceae > Viscum > Viscum album. The sequence continues at coordinate 691,701,267 of OY728121.1, read as the reverse complement.
CGGTTTCGATAATGAAAATCCTGGTTTGAGCTAAGTCTATGACCTTTGTGTTTATCTCTTGTTTGAGATGGGTCACTTGATAACATAGGGTATATTTATGGGCATATACCTGGGTAGTGGTTATCCGTTGATTTCATAATCTTGTGTTTCCTCATGATTGAGATGGGTTACTTGATAACTTAGGTATATGTATGGGCATATACCTAAGTAGAGGTTATCAGTTGAGATCTTCTTAGCGGTTATCCTGGTTGGTTTTAGTGAGACCTTGAGGGTCTCGGGGTCCCTACTGAGTATTTTTATACTCATCCCTGCACGGGCTATGCCCGCACCTCGTTGTGTTAGTTGCAGACGACGGGCAGTGCTGGCGAAGGCCTAGTGTTCGAGGACTGGACGGTACCCGGAGGTGGACTACCCGACGAGCCAGTATCCGGAGGTGGACTTCACGGTGAGGCGACACTCGGAGGTGGTTGACGGGCGAGAGAATGGAGGAGATGCGCTATCGGCACCTACCCTTCAGGTAGGATCCGAGGTGGATGACACATGAGCTGCTTCCTTTCTACCAGCTGTTTGTCTTTTTCTGTTGTACTTTCATTCAGTTGTAGCTGCACTTTCAGTTGGGTTTGTATTCTGGCCCATTTAATTTTCGGCATTTTCCTTTGTACTTAGTGTTTTACTTCTGCTTGTACTCTGTGGTGTTTTGTTTACTTTTATAAAGGCAACGCCTTCCCAGTTATCGGGATTTACGCCTTTGGTGCTAGTCGCCAGCCCCTGGCCTATGGAAGGCGGGCTTGGGGTAGTCACAGCACGGGACCGAGGACGGGTCATGAAAAATTGGTATTAGAGGAGTTCGGTTCTACCGCAGAACTCAAGACTATGATCTTTTTCTATGTGAAGCAATAGTGTTAAGAGTATTGGGTGTGGTTATCACTTCAGGGAGTCCAGTGTTGGTGCGACAGCCGACGTATATGTATGCCAGGACACTGACTTCTGATTTGTGACTTAATGCACGAAAAAATTGATTTCATGTGTGTTTCAAGTTTTCTTTGTGATTAATTTATGTCAGCTCACTAGGTATACTGTTCTGACCGTGGAGCACCTGTTTCTTTTAGGATGCCTTTTCACGGAAGACTAGCTAGAGCCCAGAGGGATGTGCGTATTGAAAGCCTGCCGAGTGACGAGGCTACGGTACATGGCCCTCTTGCAGTTGAGACACCAGCAGAGGCACCAGCAGTACTACCATACATTGGGCCACTGATGCCACCAGCCCCAGCAGTAGGTGATGCAGCCACTTGAGCGCGCTGGACGAGTTCCAGCGCCAGAGGCCACCCAGTTTCCGGGGAGAGACGGACCCGCAGGCGGCTGAGGTTTGGCTGGAGGCTGTGGTGAGAGTCTTCAGGCTAGTGGGGACTCCAGTAGACTTCATAGTGATCCTCGCTGCCATCCTTCTTCAGGCAGCAGCAGGCAGGTGGTGGAGCCACTTGTTCCAGTTTTACGATGATATGACCTTCACATGGGAAGACATCGAGACCTTATTCAAGGTAGAGTTTGTGCCAGTAGCTCTACACCCCGAGCGTGTACAGGAGTTGCTGCCTTTGCCGCAGGATTTTCGATCAGTAGCCGAGTCATCTGTGGGCAGTAGACAGATGATACAGAGGTCCAAGATGACCAGATCCAGCCGTACAAGAAGCAGTATGTGTTGTGAATGCGGCAGGAAGGGTCACCTGGGACGTGACTGACCGACCCCCCGCACAGTCGATCCGCAGGCTTTAGAGGAGCCACCGAGGCGTAAGCAGCGACGGGTGCTTGAGCAACAGCCGAGCAGTGGACAAGGAAGTAGAGCTCCGGGAGCAGGTGGATAGGAGCGAAACTAGTGTATACCTCCCTTGTACTTATAGTTCCATGTTGCTGTTGTTTTCGTGTCTTTATACTATGAGCTGCAATAATAAAAAGACACTTATCTATGTTTGGTTTCTTGTCCTTTTGTTTGGTTGATACTGTGTGGTCCTGGTTAAGACTGTTGACTTGACCATCACTTTTGAGATTTCTACTAGAGGAGACCCAGTGACCTCACACTGATGCCGGCAGTGTGACTCGACCCTTGGAGGCGAGAGTGACAGTTGGATCTCTTGGTAGTTATGTCAAGGCCTTACGATGTCATCCACGACATGGATGCATCATTCATGTCAGGATTGACTGTATAAGGCAATGGGCGTGCTTCATCCAGGGGATGAGACCAAGTTTCTCCTTTTGGAAAAGGAGAAATTTTAGCAGCTCTTTCAGATCGTAGTCAAGGAAGGTGCAAGTCATCCAGGAGAGGATGAAGACTGCACGGTGCAGTAAGAAACGGAAAACCGGCGCCAGTCTTAGAGACTCGGGCGTGTTAAATGTTTCAATAAGAGGAAGCTTAAAGGAGAGATGAGTCTTCAAAGCAGCAGACGTGGAGACAGATCTAGGAGAGCAGCATGAGGTGGTGTATGTTTTAACATGCTACAACCACCCGCCTTAGTTGTCCCCATCAGGCTCAGGGAGCTGGAGGGCGGGGGAAGAGATTAGCTGCATGCGGTCAGGGAGAGTGACCCAATGGCTCTAAGAATGATTCGAGGGGAAGTCTGTGTTCACTACTAGCTACCATAGTAACAGAAGTTGATACGAATCATTCCTTCCTTCCACGAATCTTGTCCCAGACCTAGAGTTTCCAGTAAGCCGTAGACTTGACCCTCACGTCTGGAGATACCTTGGGAGAAGACTCGATAATCACACTTACGCCGACAGTGTGGTCAGACCCTCGAGGATAGAGTTTCGGTTGGAATCTCTTGGTGGCAGCGTCGAGGCCTTACGACGTTGGTTTGAGTATGGACTGGGCAATCACAGTTCATACACAGATTGACAGTATTAGGAAAAAAGGTTGTGGTTTAACTACGACGTCGGGATGAGTTTTCCTTGGTCGGCGAAAAGGAAACCCCAGACAGCACAGGATAAACTCGTGCACAGGAGGGTGTGACCGATCACTCTTGAGTCGGTCTACCTTACCCTTGTGGTAGCAGTCGTTTTGAGTTTCAGTTCTAACAGGAATTGTAGACCACTAGAGTTCGAGGTTGGTGACCACGTTTCCCTACGGGTCTCACCTCGACGTGAGTTACGGAGATATGGACGAGGCGACATGTTATCTCCGAGGTTCAACATACCTTTCTAGGTCCTCAGCAGGGTAGGTGAGGTGGTTTACCGCTTGACCCACCCACCTCAGTTACACCAGGTGCACGACGACTTCCACGTATCTCAACTGAGGAGATACGTGCGTGATCCTTCACATATCATCGACCACGGGGAGCTGGGTGATGGCGATGGGGTGTATTTCACGGAGGTTACAGTGGGGATCAAGGATCTAAAGGAGCGGGTCCTAGGAGGATGGTCGATTCCTCGGGAACACTTTCACTAGCAGTACGGGAACCTCCAGGTAAGCACATGGGAGCAGAAAGCTCAGATGCGTTCTCAGTACCTCTTTTGTAACCCTTGTTTGTGTTAAAGATTTACGAGGACGTAAAGCCCTGAGGTGGGAGTAATGTAAAGACCCGGAAATTTCATGGAATTTTTTTTCTTAATTTTCTTTTAAATTTTACAAGAACGCAGTTTCTGACGGCGCCTGATTCCGAGGCCCGGTGTGCCCGTAATCAATTTCCGAAGTTTAGCTCGGGTACGTTCAGTGAACGAACGAGCGGGTTTTTCTAACTCTTGAACGAATGCTCGGAATCAAATTCCGAGGGAACCGATGGAATCTCAACACCGGTATTTGCTTAGAAACTCCTTTTCCAGAGTTGCGTTTGCTCGGGTGTGGTTTTTAATTTTTTGGGGTTAAGTTAAGAAATAAAATAAAGTGGTGCGACAACTTTATTTTATTTCACTTAAAGCCACTTAAGCTAAGTTAAGCGGATAGGGTGGAACCCAAAATATCCTACCTACTTGGTAGGATATTTGTGAGGTGGGGCCCGCACGAGCCCCACCGTTTCTTTCCTCCTATGTAACGCACCCATAACCCCCTCTTAATTGAAAGTCAACCATGCATTTTTCTGATTAAGAAATGCCCCAATTAATTGGCCAGTTAAGTCATTACCATTAATTCATCGAATTAATGGTTTGTTACTTAACTTTGATTTTTCTAATTGTTGGCTTGATAATAAAATAAGACCAATACTTTTTTCACTTGAGGGTTTCTTTTTGAGATAATTGGGAGAAGCTCTCAAGCTTGAAGATCTTAATCCTTCTTCGCGAAGAATGCGAAGAAAGCGAAAAACGTGAAGAACGTGAAGAACGTTGAACCCTCGGAGATCGACAATGCGACGCTGTGTACCGTGACGCTGATGATCCTCCTTCTGCGACGTTTCTTCCACGACGATTCTTCCTCGCGACAATCTTCGATCATCAACCGTTTGAGGTAAGGGATTACAGACCTTTTTATTTCCTTTGTGGATTTTATCCTCAACATGGGTTTAATTGGTGCAATTAAATCTGTGTGTTTTCTTTAACCCTCGGAGATCATCGACGCGACACCGTGTACCGCGGCGACGTGACGCCCCTTCCGCGACGCGATGATCCTCTTCTTCCACGACTGTCAATTCCGCGAAGAACTCACGTTCGACGACTACGAAGAGGTAGGGGTTTGATTCATTTAAATCTTGTGATTATACCTGCGGCGTGTGATTAAATAATTGTTGTGAGACTTTTAAAACCGCTAACGTGGTGGGTGAAGACTAACGAACAAGTCTGAACCCACCGCCCCTTTCGTTCTTGGTGTGCGAAACGGCGGACGTCGACAAAGCAGGCCGCACGGGCGATGCGAGGTCCTCGCAGTGAAGGACGGACCCTGGGAGGGCCTTTGGTGAAGACGACATGAAATTCTGACCACCGGAACTCGTCCGATGGTCTGCAGAACAGCCCGCCAGCGCGCCTCGCCGGCACGGCGGCGCCGGCGGCAGGAGGCGGCGGTGCCCGGCGCGCCGCTGGAAGGAACCGCCGCAGCTGAAGCCGCGACGACAGCACGCTGTCCCACGACCGCGCGAGACCAGAGGAGGACGGGTCGCGCCCAGGCCGGGCCGGGACGGGTCACGCCATCCGGGTCGGACCTGAATCAGGGTCGGTTCGACCCGGTTCGGGCCGACCTAGGGGGGTTGGGCCGGGTCGGTCTGTGCCCAGACCCCCCGTTTTCGGACCTCTTTCGGTATTTTGCCCATATCTTTGGCTACGGACCTCCGATAGATGCACTATCAGCGGCGATGTGATCCTTGGATCGAGACGACCGTTTCGGTATATCACAATCAAGGTTTCAGAGTACTTTGGGTTTGGCCGGGTTGGTTCGTACACGAAACCAACCGGGCCCTCGGAGCGGAAACGCTCATAACTTGAGCTCCGGACGTCCGATTGACATGCCGTCGACTTTGTTGGATTTCTCTAGGTGAGACTGATCTTTTGGCTTACTCCGCTCGAGGTTTGGATGCCGTCGGAGTGCGGTCGGGTTGGTTCGCTCACGAAACCAACCAGGCCCCTGGAACGAAAAAACCAATAACTCACAGACCGGGCGTCCGATTGACGTGCCGTCTATCTCGTTGATTTCATCTTGATGAGACAGAAATTTTGGCATACTTCGCTTGAGTTTTGGATGCAGTTGGATAGTGGCCGGGTTGGATTGCACCTGAAATCCAACCGGGCCCCTGGAACAGAAAAGCTGATAACTTTCAGTCTGGACGTCCGTTTGACGAACCGTCAGCAGCGATGGTGATCACGTAGAGAAATTGTCCCTATGAGTATACCCTATGAGAGTTCGGGGTACAGTTGAGACTAACCGGGCCCTGGGGAAGAAAATGCTAGTAACTCACAGACCGGGCGTCCGATTGACACGCCGTCTGTTGCGTTGAGACCCCTGTGACGAGGCGGTCCTTTGAGATACTTCTTCATAGAAATTTGTGATAATTGTAGTATCAACAAGTTGCTCGTGGAGAGGACCCTCCCGGAGACGAGCGTGCGGAGTACGGAGACCGTGTAGCCCGCTAAGACCTAACGACTGCTTGACCGATCGACTCGGTGTGTTTCAGATAGCCCAGTGGGGAGCACTTGGTTGTAGCGATAGACCCACGGCGGAGGAGCGCTTGATTGTAGCGGCAGGCCCGTGGTACTCAACAGAAGGAGTACCTCTTGAGGTTATGAGGGGGAGTGCTTGGTTGTAGCGGAAGACCCATGGTGGGAAGCGCTTGGTTGTAGTAGCAGGCCCACCTTACTCGACAGGAGGAGTACCTCAGCATTATTAGGTTAGTGAGCAGTACCTCGGAGTCATGACAGGACCACTTTACACTCCAGATATGGGGCTCTTCAGCAGTTACGGTTTCGATAATGAAAATCCAAGTTTGATCTGAGTCTATGACCTTTGTGTTTACCTCTTGTTTGAGATGGGTCACTTGATAACTTAGGTATATGTATGGCCATATACCTTGGTAGTGGTTATCTGTTGATTTCATAATCTTGTGTTTCCTCATGATTGAGATGGGTTACTTGATAACTTAGGTATATGTACGGGAATATACCTAAGTAGAGGTTATCGGTTGAGATATTCTTGGTGGTTATCCTTATTGGTTTTAGTGAGACCTTGAGGGTCTCGGGGTCCCTAATGAGTATTGTTATACTCACCCCTGCACGGGCTCTGCCCGCACCTCGTTGTGTTGGTTGTAGACGACGGGTAGTGCTGGCGAAGGCCAAGTGTTCGAGGACTGGACGGTACCCGGAGGTGGACTACACGACGAGTCAGTATCTGGAGGTGTACTTCACGGCGAGGAGACACTCGGAGGAGGTTGACGGGAGAGAGAATGGAGGATCTACGCTATCTGTCCCTACCCTTCAGGTAGGATACGAGGTGGACGACACAGGAGCTGCTTCCTTTCTACCAGCAGTTTGTCTTTTTCTGTTGTACTTTCATTCAGTTGTAGCTGCACTTTCAGTTGGGTTTGTATTCTGGCCCATTTACTTTTCAGAATTTTCCTTTGTACTTAGTGTTTTACTTCCGCTTGTACTCTGTGGTGTTTTGTTTACTTTTATAAAGGCAACGCCTTCCCAGTTATCAGGATTTACACCTATGGTGCTAGTCGCCAACCCCTGGCCTTTGGAAGGCGGGCTTGGGGTAGTCACGGCACGGGCCTGAGGACGGGTCGTGACAGTCTATAACTACTTCAAAATGTTGTCTTTAGAATATCTTTTTACTTTACTTGCAATTGATGATAACCGGAGAAATGTTCAATCTTTGAAAAACACTAAGATCTATGAATTTGATCAAATAACCCATCAATGTGAGGTAGATGATACTTGTTCTTTATTATAATAGTAATTATTTCCCTATAATCAATGTATAACCTCATGGATCCATCTTTCTTCTTAACAAAAATAATAGGGGATCCTCATAGTGAAGTAATGGGGTGGATAAATAAATTATCACATAACTACTATATTTATTTATTCAACTCTACTAATTCTATAGTGGCCATTATATATAGATTATTCAATATAGTTCTTTTATCTTGGATTAAATCAATGAAAAACTTGACTTCAAACTTTGGTTGATGCTCAGGTAATTCCTCAGGAAATACATTAATTTATTTCTATATTATAGGTACATCCTCAATTTTATGATTACATTTTACATTTTTAGATTGTGTTTTCTCTTCTTCCATAATATTCTCATTTAGAAGTGCTATTATGGATAGATCTAGACACGACTCTGATGACGAAGTCTCCAATCTAAGGATAAGGAATTCCACATCTTCATTCCAAATTATTAATTCCTTCTATTTATAATAAAATTTTGTATCTTATTTTGAATGATAGTACATACTAAGAATTATATCAAATTCAACCATTGGTAAAATAATAAAGTTAGTAAATAGAGTAAGTTTTTGTTCCATAATGGGAACTTCTGGACACATCCTTGTCACAATGATATTTCCACGATGAGTTTTGATAGACAACTCCCTTATTAATGTTCTAAGGAAATATCTAATTTTCTTAGAAAAAATCGAAGATATAAAATAGTATGAGTATCCAGAATAAAATAATTTTTTTTCTAAATTCTAAGATATGATCAATGTACCTATCAACACATCTTTAGGAACTTGGACCTCAATTGTAGTGATCACATAATCTTGGAATTCTCCCATTGACCTCTTCTGTGATAGATTACCTTGATGCTTAGTACATTAGATTGAATAATGTCTTATTTATTTATAGTTGAATTATCGGATAACAATTGTATATTTATTTCTCTCACATTCATGAGCCATATGACCCTTGTCGTCGCACTTGTAACACACTCACATGCCCTTCAAGCATTTTCCATGATGTTTTGTACCCAAATTTTTACATAATAAAAATTTCTTTATCTTTTTATTATTATTTGATGTTTTACATTTTTATTGGTGTTCATATGACCTATTATTCTCTTTATTTCCTTAAATTTATTAGATCCTAAAAATTCCTTATCAATTTAGATGGCACATAAAACTATTTAATCATATGATGATTTTTTTTTGAGAAACCAGTTCCCTTTAGAGACTTGGATTAATCCCTTCAAATAAATATTCAATATTTTATTCTGTATTATGTATGGAATACATAATATACATGTATGACCTTTTAAAGGTATCATGATACTCCACCACACTTTCTTCTTCCTTTTCTTTTAATTTGAGGAACATTCTCTTCATTTCAGTTCATTTCTCATGGGGAAAATATTTATGAAAGAATATTTATTTAAAATATATCAATTCCTTGTGTTTTATTTCATCTTCCTCCTTAGTTTTCTAGATCATGACCATCATTTATCCATATCTTCCTTAAGACAATATACTTTGAGTATAATGTTTTCATTTTCATTGCATCTCAAGGTAAGAGATGTCTTTTAAAGGGAATTTATACATTTCTTAGTTACCAATGGACTAGCAGTCCCACTAAATTATGGGGTATTTTTTCACAAAAATTAATCCATTATAGGATAATAATTCTATGTAACAAAAAGTTTTTCCATTTCGGCAAGGTAATTTTCAAAAAACCAAGTAATCTTCCCTAATATATTCGTGATCTTCTCAGATATAATACCAATTGTGTTGGCATTCTCAACAAGGAAATTATACATTAACCATGAGTGTTGATACCAATATTTCTTCTAGGAACCATTTCTAAGTAATTTAATATACTATATTAGCTCATAAAATTTTGAATTTTAAATCATAATTCATAATTAAAAAGATTGTGTAACATTTAACATAAATTAAAAATCTATGCATTGTTAATCTCAGAATCATAAAATTGGTTTCATTAAGGATATCTTTAAATCATAAAAATATTTCAAATCCTTTATAATGGTTTTTAATTAAAATGTGAATTAACCAAAGAATATCCTCTAATAGTGTCCAACCAAGTGTACAACAAGTACTGTTGTTTTGTACCATGTCATGATCGAGTCAAATCCCAATATTCCATTTTCATAGTTATTTCCCCAATGTACAACTATGCCAGAGCCACATACATTTGTAGTATCCATATAGGGATGTAATTACTTAGGAAAACGACATAATATATTCCTTACCAAAACATTAGAATGTTCTTATATACTTATACTCAAAGTATATCATAGGGTTATGTTCCTTAGTATATGTTTTCCTAAATCCAGTTACCAAGGTTTGTATTAAACTTCCTTAGATACCAAATGTAAAAAAATCAACTCCAGTAACCTAGATCCAGTAGTTAATTAATTACATTAGAATATATATAAGAGGTAAAATTCCAAAGGACTGATCAGTGTATTAGTATTGGAGAACCATATACACACATGATACTCATTTTACATTGAGGATAAAATATAAAAAATATTAATGGAAAAATTCATTATCCTTGAACTCATTCAATGAATTATTCTTCATATCCTAATAAAAGGAAAAAGATAAGGGTGATATAAAATTCTCAGTAAGGGTTGCGTATAATGGAATCTATCATGGTTAAATGAGCTATAAACATTATTTCAAGGTAAATAATTGAAAAAACATGTCATTTAATCAATAACTTGAGGAAAAAATTCATTCATGGATAATATCAATGCAATAATCTCATGGAAAATATTAAACAAATTCTCAATGAAGTAAATGATTAATATTGGATGTCATGATATCAAAAATCATTATATCTATACCATCAATACCTTGTTCTAAGAAAATTTAAGACTATGGGTAGTTATACACCAAAAACCCATTTAATTTAGTGAAATGATTTATATCGTGAGACTTATCAATGAATAGAGGGGCTATATAATTCTTGGACCCACCCATAAAAACATTTCCAATTCATTCATCATATATTTAATGATATATTTAATTCATGAATAATATGCCTTGTTAATAAATATACATATTTAGTAAAGAATACAGATTCAAGATATTTCCCTAGTCAATCAAATATCTTTCAACATGAAACATTGTATGTAGAAATGGTATAAAATTTTGGAAATAATCATATCTATGATATAAATAATATGAATATTTAATGTAAATTTAAGGTTCGATAATCACAAGAAAGTGAATGTTTCAATAGAAAGTTAATTACCACAAAATTAGATGATCTTTAAATTCATAATAAATATGGGGTTTGAAATAAATTCATATTTTTTTAAGAATAAAATAAATTGGATGATAAATATTCAAATAAACTTACTCAAATTAATTTTCTCTGTAAAACCTTTTAAAATATTGAGAATAATCTAAATACCCTTAAATGGTTATGGTGGTGGGGAAGTTCATTATCGTTATATATGTTAAAAAACATTCATTTTGAGTTTTTGTAAAGAAAGATGAAAAAATACCTTTAAGAAAACATTATAAATATTATGTTCAAAACCTTATTAAAAATTCATGGATAAAATAAAAATTCCTTAATAAGTCATTTTATTAAATAAAAAGTCTTTTTTAAAACAATTTTGAAAAACATGGGAATTGAAGAAAAATATATATGATTAAAATAGAAATAAAATCAGTTTTTATTTTAAATATTAATTTTCTTGATTCAAGTACCAATTAGAGAAAAAATTGGAAGAAATTTTGGAAACTCCTTAAATATCTAGAGTATATATATGGATTTTAATAATGATAGGTTACAATATTCCTTCAAATAAAATAAAAACAATCCCAAAAATTGAGATTGTAAAATAAATTCTTACCTATTTGGTAACTTTTAAATTGTAACCCCTTGAAATAGTAGAATATAATTGAAACATTAATCATGATAAATATATCAAATTCGTAGTATATACCCCACATAAAAGTGAATAGGTGCATAATAACAAATATGTCTCAATAGAGAGTAAATTGAGATGAAATATCTTACCTAACAGTTCTATTTAGTTAAACATGTTTTAACCTAATATATAATGGTTTTAAAAATGTTATTAATTTATAATAGAACCATATTAATATTTATAATTTCATATATTATCCTCTTATATTATCTTACCGTCTGTTCGTTAATAATATTTCATTATTACAATTATTTTGGTTGTTAACTACTTCGTTTTCTCATGCATGTTTTGTCATATAAGTTCTAATTCATGTGAATAGGATATAGATACATCATATAAATAATGTAATTAATGTAATTAATATCAAATTTATTCATTATATTCCTTTTTATAACCATTCTTGAATGTTGTACATGGAAAATGAATCACATCACTTCACGGAGATGGTAGGTCAAAAGTACACATGAGTGATGATATATTTCATTTAATAGGAAAAAGGGTAAGGAAGTGGATGATATATTTATTTTCTAGAATCAATACCATTTAATATTCATCATATATATTCATTATTTATATCATTAGGACTATCAATGTGAGTTAGTTGTGTAAACAATTACATCAGTTCATGAGGTGGTAGTCCTCTATAAACATAAGTGATTAATTTGTTTCCCATATGATGGGGAATTAGATGGATACATATTCTATAATAAATATAATTAAATATAATTTTATGGTAAATATTGCTGTTAATATATTTTAAGTTTTAATACATAATTGATTGTGGTAAAAGAATAAGTAAAAAAACAAAGAGCTTGGTGAAGACAATTAACTTTTCTTAGAAGAACCTCAATTGAATATATTATTAAGGACCCTAGGGTTGGCATTATTGGATTAAAATAACATATATGATGTGTATAAAGAATTTTAAGAGATTTATTTTCTATATTATTGGTCAAGATAAATGGTTTTAGAGGTGTGAAGAAGTGAGGGGAGGGGTGCCCTTTTATAATTGAGGAGGAGTTGCGTTTTTGTAAATAGCCAAAACTATTCAATAATGGGAATTCACTCTCAAAAAAGTGCATCAAAAATTAATAAATACTATATTGGATGGAATATAAGGTCAAGAACCACCCACACCACTAAAAAGAAACATGTTTTAAATATTTTATAACCTTTACCTTCAATGTTACACACTTTTACCATTTTAGTTTTCACCATGGTAACTAGTTTTTTATCCTATGAAATTTATCCATTAACCCAAAAAATGAAACATATTAGATAATTTGGACCCAATTATTATAATTATTAAATCTAGTTTATCAAATAAAAATCCCCTGTGTGTGAAAAATTAATGTCAACATAAAAACATATAATACGAAAACCCTATTTTATCCTTAAACTTGGTAATTAATTTTTATGTTTTTTATTATTTATTATGACAAAACAATTATTTGTACTTATTAAATAATTTTAATTATTTTGGTTCTAAATATGGAATTCATTTTATCAAATTTAAATCACAAAATTGGATAAATTTTCATTAAAAACAAACCCACAAATCATGTCAAAAAACAGTTTTCCAGAAATGCATTTTCGAAGCATAAGAGGATCTTATATTAACTATATAACTAGTAATAATAATTATGTGGATTTAAATTATTATATATATAACATATAAATTTAATTTAAATAATTAATCATTAAATATTATAGTAAGCAATTAAATGGGAATACATTATACATTTTTTAAAGAATATTTTCTAGAATATATCATTTTATACCTCTAAGTGATCTTATATTTATTTATATCAAATTGATTTTCAATAAATTATTAATTACACATATTATAATACTTTATTTTAAATTAAATGAGTAATAGTTAAATACTAAATTTTCTATTATTCACAAAATTATATTTCTAAGAGAAAATTTCAAAAATTCATTATAGGCTAATTTTGACCAGATATGTTCAAAATCAATATTTATCCTATTAAATTAGAATTTGTGTACCATGAAATATTAAAATATTAATTTTATTATATTTTTATTAATATATAATGTTCACTAACTATAATTGAGTCTCATGAGTTGGGGATATTAACATTAATAATAAACTGATATTTTTTTATGATTATATAATGATAAAATAGTAGTTATAATAATGACATAAAAGTAATCAATCAAAGTCATTTTTAAGCAACTAAAAATAGATTTCCAAGGAAGGTTTTATAAATTTTAAATATCAACAAAGTTATTGAACTCATTTACTTATGGAATGACATCAAACATATACCTTGCTGCTTATGGAAATTATAGAACTATTGGATAATTAAATTTTATTTTTATGATTATACCAAAGCTAATTTGGAATTATAAATTGGACAACCTCAAAATGTTTGATATGAGAAAAATTAATCCAAAAAATGTTTAATTAATGATAATAAATAAAAACTAATAATAACAATAATAAATGTTGTATATTAAGTAAATTATTAAAATAATTTTATTATTAAGGGAGTTAGAGGATGTAAAAATAGAGTTGGAACTTAGGGTAAGGGGTTTTATTTTAAATCTTTACTTTAAATTTTTGAATAATTTATCTCAACTCTCTTTTAAATTCGTTATAATAATTTTATTTAACAACTTATTATTGATATTTACTAATATTCTATGCTTTTATTTCATTTTCCTATCAACATGGAATTGGTTAACCTAATCATATATGTTTTATTTATATTATGGTACTTGGACATTACAAATAATGATGGGTGTACCTAGTATATAGACCTTGATGAATTGATTAATGAATTATTCTCTAGAGAAATTATATTAGAATTAATTGGTGAAGTTATTCCATTAATACTTATTAGAATTAACTAGTGAAGTTATTCCATTGTAAGGGTTACTGTAATGGTGATTATGGATATAATCTCCCAAGAAACCTTCATGATTATTCTATTACCTTTAATCATGTGTATGAGTTTGTATTATAGATCTAATTGATAAAATAAGTTAATTTCATGAGTGAATATGAGTTTATATGTGAAAAAATATTACCATTTAATGGGAAAAAATTTTAGGGGTCTTAAAGTATTTCATGGTATAACAAGTTTTCTTCTCTTTGTATACCCATTACCAATATATATACGATCATCCTTCATTTTCAAATGTTTCTATAGGATCTAAGTAAGGGAGGGAATAATTAAAATTCTAGTTCTTATTATGGTTAATTTTCTTGAATGAAGAAAATGTATCATTTAAGAGTTTGGTTTAGTGAAAAAATGTCCATTTTTTTGTGAAAAAATGGGTTTTATTATTTAAGGGATTTCCATAATCCTCTAAAACTATAAACCTAAAAGATCTCAGGAATATTGGTGTTATAATATTTATTTATAAGATTATAATTGTGGGGTGGTAATGTTTTTTTGATTACACATATAGCCATCCCCTCTTTTCTAAACAAGGAATAAGCCTCTAGTCTAGTGATCAATATGACATGAAGTACCTCTACCCATAGTTATTTAGTAAAAAGATATCAAAATTTCATCCAAAATATAACACCTAATATGTATAAAATATACTCAAACATTAAATTCAAGATTATAACTTCAAAAAACCAAAATCAAGGTTTATGAAAAATGAAAACTTATGTTTTCATATCTGGAATGTATTTCATGGAATGACTACTTTATAAGAAACAATTTATCACATAAATCTAAGAATACATAATATTCATATCAGATAAATATTTTATATACATAAATATTTAAAAGGAATAAATAATTAAACATTTTATTTGTTTATCTAACATGAGATATAAATATAAACATTTCATTTTTTATTTAGGGATAAAAAATTCCATTTATATTTCTTAACAGTTATCTTTTATAAAAAAAGTTATAAATTATAAGAATTTTTTAAACAAATTTTCTCTTTATATTTTTAGAAATATCTTATTTTATTATAGAAAACACCATTATCTATTATAATCTAAGATTCAATCATAACATGCGATGGGTGTTTTTATTGAGGGATAGTAATGAACTGTATCATATAGATAAATATAAATTATATCACTACTATGATTCGATGCACTATTTTACAAAAAAATGGAACACCAAACATAGCCTACAATATCCCTTATCATTTATTGAGACAAGTGTAAAACCAAGGATTTTTATGAATCATACACTACAATACATACTACTATACCATATTATATATCGTAAACCTCGAATCACTTTTTATGATTTCTTATATCATAAACACCAATAGAGTGATCCAATAGTTAAAATTTATCTACATCATATCATATATTACAATACTATATCAAGAACATTAAGATACACATGTTCTTTATAAAATCAGTATGAAAACATATTGTTTCAAAAATGAAGGTAGATTTAATAACACTTATTGTATTTTTAGGAATAGTACATGCTCATAACAGTGGAAGAAACCCCATTAAATTATTGATTTATCATCATTGAATCAATATATAAATTAAGAACAAAAAATAAACACGCATACCTCACATCCATAAAACATTATATCTATAAAGTCTTTTTGATGAATATCACTCAACAACATCCAAATGACTCTCACCTCCACATGTGGTACACCAAACACTATAATCCTCATAAACTAAAAGAGGACCCATTGAACTCTAAAGGTTTTCTAGAACCTTCTCCTAAAATAAAAATGATGAACCCGGGGGAAGAGAGATCCAAATTTTCTTAATGAATGACCAAACAATAAAAGAGATGAGTCATACCCTTTTGTAGTTCTCCCTTAATCAATGAAAGAGGTAATGCAATGGCTGTAAATTTATTGTAGCTTCAAAATGATATATAATATATGAGAATTAGTTTATATAATATTAGTTGAATTATCAATGATCATATATCATTTAACAAGCCATTAATAATCCATATCAATGAATTATATTCAAACAAAAACTATTTGAAATACATAGTGGTGCACATGAACCTAATTTCTCATGTAATATTCCATATCATAAGTCATATGATAAGAAAATTATATTTATTTTCATTTAAATATATAGATATATAATTTTCTATGATATGCATCATATTCATATTATGGGTTACAATGTGGATGAATTGTATAAAATAACTCATTGCATTTCAGTGTATATCCATTAATAACGCATGTTGATAACCAATGTCAATCCACTTGTGAAGTGTCAGGGATCCATTTAAAAAAATTGGTGTTCATATTCTATTTCTTTATGGTTTATTATTCATCAAAATTAAATAGGTTGAATGGAGGATTCTATATAAGAATCTGAAACATGAGTAAAGTGTTTTAAGGGTTTTTTTGAATCACTGATTCATCCCTCTCTTAGTTCAATTCATATTCACTTAGGAACATCAATATCAAAATATGTGAGTCGATTTGGGATTATTGAGTTTATTAGTGAAGTGGATTAACAATTAAATTCTCCATTAAAATATAGCGTGATTTAGGATGTATGTCACATGTCACAAAAAATAAATTTTCTACTAGATCCATCTGATGTTTTGAATTGGGAAACAATTGGTTTGGAACCAAATTTGACAATTATTTACAAACTAGTGAAAATTATAGACCTAGAAGAAAATATTATAAATGTGTATTTTTTTAAGTTTGTAATACCCTCTACCTAATATATATTTATACAAATATATAATTATGTTATTAATATATAAATAAATAAATATACAATTCTAAAACTATATAATAAACACACACATATTTTAAATATAGTGATATAAATGCGTTTCTCTCTATCTCTCTCTCTCTCTATATATATATATATATAATATTTTGAATAGAAACCTTATCCCCTATTATAATTGTAACATCCCAACTCGAACCACTAGGTCTGATCCAGAGTGCTGCATGACCTACTTCATGCCTCCCCATATGAAAGAGGTTTTCAATTAGCAGCAGGGGTTTGAGTTCTTCAATAGAGAGACTATAACCTTCTGCTTCGAGTCTACCTCTCATCTATTTTTTGAGAGAGTTTGGGAAAGAACTCTCTATAAAGTAGTGGAAGATTTCACCAGCCTGAAATTTCCTATCTATCCTGGATATTCCTTCTTGTAGAGGTGGTTCCATGGTGTGGGCTCTATTTACATGGATAAGAAGGTGAGAGCTATCATTTTTCAGCTAGATATTGGTGTATATTGGAAGTGAGGAATAAACCACACTTCGAAGTTGTTTCTTGCATAAGGGTGGTTCTGGTAGCTAGAACCAAGTGTTTGATCACTGATATGGGAGTTCTTCTGAAAAAATGGGAAGAGGCCCCTTCAATGAGGTAGGTTATTCGTTATAAGTTTAATTCTCATGCAGGTAACAATATGGTTTCTATGGGATGGTGGATCTGTTGGAGACCCCCCTTTGAAGGGTTGAAGATTAATTCTGATAGGTCTTATGCTATGGGGATTATCAGGGGTATAGGGGTTATCTGAAACTCAATGGGTATCATGGTCACAACATATAGTGCTAGTTTTGGTAGAGGATACTCCCTATAGGTAGAGGAATGGGTTCTTCTTAAAGGGATCCCATTCTATTTTTCCAAAAAAAATCCTTTCTCAAAGATTGAAACTAATTCAAAAAATTTCTATGATGCTCTTAAAGATCCCAACTCCACTCCATGGAATATTTCATACCATATTGGGCGATGTAGGCTTGTCATTGATAGCAAGACAAGTTTTATCCATGCATAGGGAGAGGGAAATAAAGTGTAAGACTTACTAGAATCCCGATTCACTCACGATGATTATTTTGTTTCCTTCTCCATCTTGGTATCCTTGACACCAGAGTTCATTAGTATTTTTCATGGTGGTTCCCTTGGGATCTATTATTTTAACCCCCTGATCCATTTCTAATTCCATGTTTTTTGCCCCATGATTTTTCTATGTTTTGGTTATTATCTTGTTTTATTTTTGTACGTTTTCCTCCTTTAATAAATAAAATATGTTTTTGTTGGGGGGGATCCTATGGATTCTATACTTATTCACTATAACTCCATGATGGTCCTCCTATCTCAAGTACTAATACAACCTCCAAGGAAATGGTAACACACATAATAAGTTAAATCATGATAACAACATTCCATCATGAGATAAATAATAACACCAACTCATCAAGTGAATAAACATCAAACATGGAGTCTGTTTATTCTAACAAGTATCATGGAAACAATATCATAATGGGGATCGCATGCCACACATTCATCTATATTAAAATACAATCAATAATGGAAAATAATTATAGAAACAAAATAATTATATGTAAACATGTGTAAATGAGATCCCAAAAGGTTAGAAACTTATTACCTCACAGTTGTCAAAGTCAGGGTTAAGGTCTATTAAATATTTCCTCAGCTAATACATTCTTGCACACCAATCAAAATATGATCACATGACAAGGGATCCTAGATACGGTTCCAATCCAACATGTTATGGGTTTGAGAGTATGGAAAATGGAAATGAATCAATGGGGAAGAAAAAAACTCACCCAGTGTTAATAATTATAAAAGGATATCTACAATCTTGTTAGAGGAAGGGAGGAGGGAAATGCTTCTAGAAAATAGAGGGTCTCCATGGTACAAGGTATGGGAGGAGGCATGGAGGTGTTCTAGAATCTACAACCATAGTTTAGTATTATAAACCATGATTCAGGGTGCACTGGAAAAAACACACCATAGTGAAAAGTTGTGTTGTTATGGTTTAGAGAGTACTAAGAATAAAACTTCATTCCACAACAGGGTATGGTTCAGCATGGAATCATGTGGGATCACACATTTATGCAACTTAGGGAGATGTAATGCGGTGTGTAGCCCTTCAAGGTTCCTAGAAGGATGTCGAATGAGGAGGAAGGAGAAGTATATATAGGGGAAACTTCAAATTTCTAATAAACATGAATAATAATCATAAATACTCTAAAATTACCCTCCTAAAAACCAAAATGACATCCCTTATTTAATATCCAAAACAAATCCTAATTTAAATTAGTAAATGAATTAGCGCCCGATGACCACTAATATAGTGACCCATAATTTCCATATATAGATATTACATATTATTATATGAAAATTCAATACATAACATATTGATCCATGCCAAAATTTATAGTTCTATTATCTTTGGAAAATTTGATACATAAAACACTGGTTCATAAGTAAACTTTATCATCTCCAACTAAGTTCTTTATGTATAACACTCTTCTTATGATACAATTCTTCATAACCTGGGGAAAATGAAACATAAGAAAGGGTGATATAATATTATTAATGAGGGTAAACAAGGGATATATTAATATAACAGGAGCATAAGGGTATGAGAATAGGAGAATAACATTTTAAAAATAATACCCTACATATCATAGATCATAATACCAAGTCCCAGAATGAATCTTGATAGTTCATAAGATGTTAATCATAAAGTAATCGAAGAACATGATCTAGGAGAGTATAACATTAACATAAGACATGATTTTATGGTATACACATAAGTATATAACATCATTTCCTTAGTAGTCAAGGATCATTTCTAAGAATATCATTTTGGAATGAGTTCACTCTCCAAATCATCCTAGTATTCAAGTTTCACTCCCAAGAAAATCATTTTCGATATATTCCCTTGATAAACTAGGTTCACTCCCAATTCCATTCATGATTATTTCATGAGATATCAATATTTACCCAATGCATTAGAGGGGTATCTAATTTCAGGATGACCTATCACATAATGAAAGTCAGACATATATATAACACAAGATTATAAAACATTCATCATATCATAACCCAAAAAAAATGGTCTTTCTAAACATTTCATTATAAGATAACACTTGTGAAAGAAATGTATTTCAAAAAAAATTCATCATAGAATAACCCATGGAAAAGGAAAAGCTTTCATAAACATCATTTGATAATAAATTTAAACCATTTAGAGAAATAATAAGGATGGTATCTTTGGATCATAACCCCAACAAATCATAAGTTAAATCATGGGTTTTTTGTTTGGTTAATAGAAATACCATTACAAGATTATTAAAACATTCTCGAGGGAAATAACCTTTCCACTTTGAAAAACACTTTTCAAAAACATAAAAATTTCTAGAATATTAGAGATTTTTTTGAAAATATCCTTTTAAAATTTTAAATTAATACTCTAATCATTGTGTGGTTATGATGGTGGAAAACTTTGTTCATGCTGTATAAGTTAAAAAAAATCCTTTCACATTTTTGTAGAAAGTAAAAAATTGACTCATTTGGAAAAAGAAAAGAATATTTATTTAAAAATATTTTTGTACAAAGTAAAAATGGTTAAAATGATATTATAAATTCATATGATAATCTTAAAAAACTACTTTAAAACATTTTTAGAAAACACAAATATGGAAGTTAAATGTTTTTTTGGTGAAGAGAGAAATAATTTCAATTTTCCATAAAACATATTTTTGGTGTCTTGAGAACTTAAGGTGAATAAAACGAAATTAAAACATGTATTTTAAAGAAATAAATATATTATAAGACAATTGATGAGTTTCTTGAGTGTTATATCCTAATATTTTATCATTATGAACCTAATCATAAACAATCTAGATAAATGAAGAGATTGTGACATAAAATCCTTACCGCATTGGTAACATTTGAATTGAAATCCCAATGAAATAAATAACCTTATATTAATATATGAATCGATGTAAATTTCAGAATAATAATAATAAAATACATTCATGGTTAGTATATACTCTACATAAGATAAACAAGTGGTGAATATGGAATGCATCTCATAGAAATAAAAATGAGAGGAAAATCCCATACCTTAGGTCTGAATTCCTTTGTACGTGTTAGAACCTCATAAATAATAAATTTATATTTATTATAAATCTATTATTGAACCATAATAATATACATAATACCATATAATATTTACTAATAACCTTTTATCAAACTTTTTATTAACAATTCTTTATTAAAATCACTATTCTGAGTGACATATTTTTTTCATGTATGTTTTGGTTCAGTAGTTTTCTTCCATGTAATTTTATCATGGTTATATAATATTCAAAATCTTAATCAGGATATAAATAGAATATATATTAATTATATGCATATTTATAGTCTTTTAAAAAATTATAGATAGAAAAATGAATCACATCATTCATGGAGATGGTAGGTCTTACAAACACATAAACGATGTCTTCAGTTTTTGACAGATGGAACAAGAGAAAGGTAAATAATAATTCAATTTTAAAAAATAATTATTTTGTCATATATATATATATATTATATTCATTTAATATATCCTCATTTTCATCTAATTAAAACATAAATGAAAAACTAATCACATCGCTTCATAGATGTGGTAGCCCAAACGTACACATGAGCGACGTTATAATTTTCCAACGGTTTGGAAGGTAATAAGTAGAAGTGATATTATAATTAGATAAGAAAAATAATTTCATAATTATAATATATAAACATTAAATCCATAATAATAAAAATCCATTAATGTCACGACCCGTCCTCGGGGCCCGTGCTGTGACTACCCCAAGCCTGCCTTCCATAGGCCAGGGGCTGACGACTAGCACCAAGGCGTAAATTCGTTAAAAAGGGAAGGCATTGCCTTTTTAAAGTAAACAAGAACCACATAGTAAGCAAGCGGAAAAAGTAAACACTAAGTAAAAACAGAGTACAACTGTATGTGCGGAAAGTAAGTGGGTCAGTATACAAACCCAAACTGAAAGTAAAGTACAACTCGGAATGGAAAACAACAACTGAAAAGTAAAATCCGCCACGCCGAGCTGTCCACTGGAAATCCCACCTGAAGGGTGGGTACAGATAGCTCCACTGCTCCTCGGGTCCCGCCGTCCGCTCTGAGTACGTCCCGCCCAGTAGTCCACCTCCAGGTACCGTCCTGATCTGCAAGCCTCAACCACGATCAACGTTGTCCGTCGTCTGCAACCAACACAACGTAGTGCGGGCATAGCCCATGCAGGGGTGAGTATAAGCTACTCAGTAGGGACCCCGAGACCCTCGAAGGTCTCCCAAAATCCACAAAGGATAAACCAAAAAGGAAAGATACAATCACGAAGTAACAACAGACACTGCTTAGGTATATGCCCATACATATACCTAAGTCATCAAATCTCGCTCGGCTCCAACATCCGAGCTCAAGTACAACCTAGTCCACATAAGAAAGAAAAACGTAAATCCACACAGGATAGCACAACACAATCCACAAATAAAAGCAAAACGTAAATCCACACAGGATAGCACAACACAATCCACAAAGGAAAGAAAAACGCAAATCCACACAGGATAGCACAACACAATCCACAAAGGAAAGCAAAACATAAATCCACACAGGATAGCAAAACACAATCCACAAAGGAAAGAAAAACGTAAATCCACACAGGATAGCACAACACAATCCACAAAGGAAATAAAAACGTAAATCCACACAGGATAGCACAACACTATCCACAAAGGGAAACAAGATAGGGTTTCAGCTCACACAAGTATACTTCTTCGTAAAGTAAGAGAGATGATCAGATGTAATCACTTATTCATCTTCTAGGACCCACGTAGGATACAAGCACTGTAGTCATCGTTGACGAACCCACAGAGGATTCCGGAACAAATATCTTCATCGTCGAACCCACATAGGATTCCAGTACGATAGTCTTCATCATCGAACCCACATAGGATTCCAGTACGACAGTCTTCATCGTCGAACCCACATAGGATTCCAGTACGATAGTCTTCATCGTTGAACCCACATAGGATTCCAGTACGATAGTCTTCATCGTTGAACCCACATAGGATTCTAGTACGAAATCCTTCATCGTCGAACCCACATAGGATTCCAGTACGACAGTCTTCATCGTCGAACCCACATAGGATTCCAGTACGACAGTCTTCATCGTCGAACCCACATAGGATTCCAGCACGACAGTCTTCATCGTAGTAGCAGTTGCAGTCGCAGCCAGCACTAGGGTTCCCGTACACAGCAAGCTCATTCGGGAGGGTCCGTTCCACGAGCCGAGAGGCTGATACATAAACTGACACATAGTCCAGATTTGATGTATCCAAAAGTTTCGTATCGTCAACAGGAACTCAACGTCACAGACGGCGCGTCAATCGGACGCCCGGTCTGAGAGTTATTGGCTTTTTCGTTCCAGGGGCCCGGTTGGTTTTTTTAAGGCAAAACCAAACCGACCGTACTCCACCTGCGTCCAAACCTCGGGCAGAGCAAGCCAAAAGATCCGTCTCTCTAAGAGGAAACCAACAAAGTAGACAGCACGTCAATCGAACATCCGTAGCCCACGATATGAGCGTTTCTGCTCCGTGGGCCCGGTTGGTTTCATGTACGAACCAACCCGGCCGAAATCAAGGTATTCCGAAACCTTGAGTGCGATATACTGAAACGACCTTCTCGTTCCAAGGATCGTGTCGCCACTGACGGCGCGTCGATCAGAGGTCCGTAGCCCGAGTTATGGGCAATTGAACCCAAGCGGTCCGAAAAAGGGGGTTTCGGGCCCGGACCGACCCGGCCCGAGACCCCCCAGTCGGCCCGAACCGGGTCGACCCGCCCCAGGTCCGGGTCGGCCCGGAGTGGCGCGGCCCGACTGGGCATGGCCCGGCCTAGCCTGGCAGACCGGCCAGGTGGCCGGTCCGGCTGGGCACAGCGCGCCCAGCACGCTGTCCAGCTCGGCCGAAGGCCCATCCATTTCGACGGGGGGAGGGGGGGGGACCTCCCCCCCTGTGTAACCGCGGCCCCCCCATTTATGGGGGGCCATTTAAATTCCGGCCAGGGGAATTTAATTCCCCCGGCTCCTCCCTGTCCGGCCGGCCCGACCTGGCCGGCCGGTTCCTGCTCAACGGGACCGGCGATGGCCGATCCCCTTCCAGCTCCAACGCCGGTGGCCCGGTCAGGCCGCCGGTCACCTTGCTTCGCCGCGGCCCGGAACCGGCCGCGGCCCCGGTACCGGCCGCGGTGTTTTCGGGTTTTCCTTCGATGCGGCGCGACGACGTTGCGTTCTAGATCTTCTTTCCACGGCGCAGCGCGACGGTGCCGCGCATTTCCTTTCGCATGATTCCGCGTGGTGTGACGACACCAAGCCTTCCCATACCAAACCACAAAGGAATCAATCATGAAATAAGGAGGAGGGTCGGCCGTGTTTGTGCGGTCCGACCCCCTCACGTTATTCGATAACAATTGGTTTTAATCCATGAAGATCGTCAAGTTGGTATTCACGAACAAAATAAATAAATAAAACCCCTACCTCGATTTCAAGAACAGTGCACGTCAACGAGTTGCGGAAAACGAGCGTCGCGGAGGTCGGGCGTTGTGGAAAACGAACGTCGACGTCGCGAAGCGAGGATTCAAAGACGTTGACGGAGATTTTGTCGCGGGAAACCATCGCGGAAGAGACGACGCAGAAGAAGAACGTCGTGGAAGGAGACATCGCGTCGTGGGTCGGTGTCGCGGAAGACGGTCTCCGAGGGCTCGGCGCTCCATGTTGGAGATCGTTCGTTCTTCGCGTTCTTCGTCAATGGGAAAGAAGAACTCAACGCTTCATTATCTTTTCTTCTCCAAAGGCTCTCAAACAACTAAACACCAACCCAAATAAAATATGTTCTAAACTTATTTTATTAACACAACAAAGCTTTTGAAATTAAAGAGTTTGAATTTCATAAACTTACATTTAACTCACCACATTAAAACCATAAGTTTAATAAACTTAAGTTATCAACATTTAAGTGGGAGTTGAGGGGGTTTAGAGGATATGAAGGGGTGGGGTTCGTGTGGGCCCCACCACCCTCATAACCTCCCAAGGGAGGTTGGGTGGTTACCCAACTTCCATCAAGAACTAAACACTTAGAGTAAAAATAATAAAAATTGTAGAGTAATTATAAAATAAACTTCCACAATTTTTATCATCAACACTCGTGAAAACGCAACTCCGGAATAGGAGTTCCTAAGCAATTACCGGCGTTGCGGTTCCATCAGTGTCCTCGGAATTCAATTCTGGGCACCGGTTCAAAAGCTAGAAATTCCTGCTCGTTCTTTCACTGAATGTACCCGAGCTAAAATTCGGATAGAAATTCTGGGCACACCGGGCCTCGGAATCAGGTGCCATTTGAAACTGTGTTCTAGTAAAATTCCAAAGAAAATTAAGAAAAAATTTCCCTTGAATTTTACGGGTCTTTACATTACTCTCACCTCAGGACTTTACGTCCCCGTAAAGATACATCATAAGCTAGGGAAACAAATGATGGTACTGAGTACGTATCTGAGCCTCCCTCTCCCAAGTGCTCTCCTGGAGGTTCCCGTGTTGCCTTCTGATGCTCACTAGAGGAATCGACCGTCCACGTAGGACCCGCTCCTGTCGATCGTCGATCTCCACCCCGACCGCAGGGGACATGAGGACATGGGAGAGCTCAACTTCAGGCAGCTGAGGCCTACGATCATAGAGCTCCGGGAGCAGGTGGATAGGAGCAGAACTAGCTCCAGACCTGGAATGCAGTTTCAGACGGCACCAGATTCTGAGGCCCGGTGTGCCCGGAATTTCTATCTGAAGTTTAGCTCGGGTACGTTCAGTGAAAGAACGAGCGGGAATTTCTAGCTTTTGAACCGGTGTCTGGAATCGACTTCCGAGGACACCGATGGAACCGCAGCGCCGGTAATTGCTTAGGAACTCCTGTTCCGGAGTTGCGTTTTCACGAGTTTTGATGATAAAAATTATGGAAGTTTATTTTATAATTACTTTACAATTTTTATTATTTTTACTCTAAGTGTTTAGTTCTTGATGGAAGTTGGGTAACCACCCAACCTCCCTTGGGAGGTTATGAGGGTGGTGGGGCCCACACGAACCCCACCCTTTCATATCCTCAAACCCCCTCAACTCCCACTTAAATGTTGATAACTTAAGTTTATTAAACTTATTGTTTTAATGTGGTGAGTTAAATGTAAGTTTATGAAATTCAAACTCTTGAATTTCAAAAGCTTTGTTGTGTTAATAAAATAAGTTTAGAACTTATTTTATTTGGGTTGGTGTTTAGTTGTTTGAGAGCTTTTGGAGAAAAAAAGCTAAGTAAGCCTTGATTTCTTCTTTCCCTTTGACGAAGAATGCGAAGAACGAACGATCTCCGACGTGGAGCGCCGAGCCCTCGGAGACCATCTTCCACGACACCGACCCGTGACGCACGCCTGTCGTGGGGCGTGGAAAAACAATATTTTATTTACCTAAGTATAGTATAGCAGTTGATCCTAGGTAGTCTCCCGAAGAGGAGTGCACACAAAACAAGGTTGTCACTTTTTGTTGGTTTTCTTAAAAAGATTGGTTTTAACAAATTTGAATGACTATAAGAGAAACAAACAACAGAAATTGATTGATTTTAACAAATTATAAAGACGGTGATCAGATTAGGTTTGGCTAGAGTTAGTGTTGTGCCATCATGGTTTCCAAATTTTATCTCTTCTTCTTCCTTAAACTGGTAAGAGAGATGTGATGAGAATTTTCCTTTCTAAAACCTTAGATTGGTCTATCCTCCTTCCAATGTGTTTAGGGTTGTAGAAGGTATCTTGATTAATTAGAGAAATCCCATGTTGAGTCAATAAGGTTTTCCTTATGACTTTTCCATTCCTTCTTGTTTTGAAAATCACAAACACCTTATCTTTAAGAAAATTGCTTTCTTAAGGAAAATTGCTTTTATAAGGGAAATTTCTTTCTTAAGGAAAATCGTCTTTATAAGAAAAATTATCCTTATCATATATTCTTCCATATTTTTCTTAAGTATAAGTTTCAGATTCATTTTCTCGGAATCATTAAAACTTTGATATAAAGCATTCTGTTTAGTATTCAGATTCTGGATAAAGAACTATAAGGAAGTCTCATTCTGAATTCCGGATATGAACTTTGACTAAGTTCTATTCCAGATTCAGGATATGAATTCCAATGAAGAATTCCCATTACGAATTCTAATGAAGAAATCTCATTCCGAATTCTCATTACGAATTCTGATGACAAATTCTCATTACGAATTCTAATGAAGAAATCCCATTCCGAATTCTCATTACGAATTTCAATGAAGAATTCCCATTACGAATTCTAATGAAGAAATCTCATTCCGAATTCTCATTATGAATTCTGATAAAGAATTCTCATTACGAATTCTGATGACAAATTCTCATTACGAATTCTGATGACGAATTCTCATTACGAATTCTGATGACGAATTCTCATTACGAATTCTGATGATGAATTCTCATTACGATTTCTGATGACGAATTCTCATTCCGAATTCATCTATTAAACAGAATCTGATTATCATTGTTTTATACACTCTGAATTTATTCACTCCGAACCTTCACTCCGAAGTTTTTATTCCGAACCTTTATGTTAGAGTTTAAAACGATGTCGTACATTCTGTTACACTTGTTTTGTTATAAAACGATGTCGTCTGTTTTGTTATAAACTAACCGTTGTCTAAGTGACACGTGTACAGGTCCCTCCGATCTTTAAGGAAAATATGACCGTTAGAAAAGGAGCCGACCTTACCTATAAATAGGAGCTCATTTGAAAGAGCTCGGTGCTGATGAAGGCTGTTGGAAAAACGAGTAAGTTTTGTGACTACATGCTGTTGATGTGAATTATAGAGAGAGAGGCTCTTATTAACTCTCAAAGCTTCGTGCGACTCTGAATGTTGGTGATTACATTCGAGGGCTTCCGGGGATAGGAAGACAGAGGTGCCGACTACCTTAAAGTTCGAGGGCTTCCTTGCTGAGGAGGACAGAGGTTGCCAACTACCTTGAAGTTGAGGGCTTGCGGGGATAGCAAGACAGAGACTCCGATCTTCGTATCGAGGGTTTACCCTGGTGTGGGTAAGACAGACTTTCTTGAAAGTATAAATCAAGGGACCTTTATCCAAGGTTGTTGGATACCCTTCTCTTTGGGTTAAAATACTATTATCTTGTTACTAGTAGTTTTACTACTTGTTTTTATTCCGCTGCAATTTGTATCTTAAGGAAAGTATAACTTTATTATACTTCCTTACTTACTCTGATTCATTTAGATTCTATACGCTTTAAGGTAGAATCTCATATTGTAACTTTTGTTAAGTTTCAAATTCCGGAACCATATTTCCGGAACCTACTTTTGGAATCTCTTTCCAAGTTTAGTTCGGTGTTAGAGGTGTTGTGAATTTACTTAGTTTAACTTTGTTAAACTTAGCCCTTTCCTTTTCTTAAGGAAACTTTAGTCATTCATAACTAACATTAAAGGTTCCAAAGGAATTTTTAAAGTATACAATTCACCCCCCCTCTTGTGTATTGAGCATCTCATATTATATTTCGATCCTACAATTGGTATCAGAGATTGGAAACCTCTTACTCTATACCAATCTTACATTTGGTATCAGAGCCGGTTACTAAAATACTTGTACTCACATACAAGTTTTTCTTGCTCACTCTATCCTTCCGAATTTTGTCATTCCGATTTATCCATTCCGAACTTTTCTCATTCCGAACTTTGTGATTACGATTCTGAGCTACTAACAAGTTTGTGTGCAAAGTTATTTCTAGTATGGCAGGAATTAATGTTGGATCAATTGACAATCTAAATCCTACAAGACCACCTATATTTGATGGTAATGATTATGAATACTGGAGAGATCGTATGAAGACATTTGTTATCAATACTGGAGTAGACAACTTTGTTATGCTTACTGGTGATTATAAAATTCCTGACAAGGAAGTCAGATCTTTCACTAACCAGGAAAAGCAAGAATATCAACTCAACTATAAGGTACGCAATACTTTACTATGTTCAATGACCAGAAATATATATAGCCAAATTTCTTCTTGTGAAGCAGCTAACTGTATATGGAAGAAGTTAGAGGTTACACACTTTGGGACTTCTAAGGTGATTGAGACTAGAAGAGCTATGCTTAGAGCTGAATATCATGGCTTCAATTTTCCTTATGGAGAACCTATCTGTAAAGTTCAACAAAGGTTTATGACTATTGTCAACAGTCTGTAATCTATGGGAGAGAAAGGTTTAGATGATGAAGCTCTTGTGGACAAGATAATTGATATTATGCCCAATGAGTGGGAATCCAAGAGAACAGCTATAGATGAGAACAGGAAGGTTACTCAAATTACTCTTGATAAATTATTTGGAACTCTTCTACAACATGAAACTAGAATGAAGAGAGATGCTGACAACATCAAGAAGAAGAATGGAAATGGTACTGTTGCTTTTACTACAACTTCAGATCAGATGAAAGCTAAGACTCCTGAGAGAGTAACCAGATCCAAGTCTAAGAAAGTTATTTTTCAATCCGAATCTAGTGAGAGTGGAGTTTCAGAAAATGAATTATCCAATCTTGCTCGAAGGATGAACAATATAGCTGGACAGAGAAACTTTCAATCCAAGTATAAGAAAAAGGATAGGAAAGATAAGAAATATGGAGAAGTTACTTGTTATGAATGTAAAAGAGCTGGACATATTAGACCAGATTGCCCTATGCTCAAAAATAAAGAAAGGAAGGAAAGACATTCAGACAGGAACAGAAAGAAGTATTATAAAGCTAAAGCTAAGAATGTTCTGAAAGCTAATGACACCTGGAGTGCCAGTGGTGGTGACTCTTCAGATGAATCTTCTGATTATGAATCTTCAGGACAGAAGAATCTTGGTCTTTTAGCCAGATTACCTATTGATAATCATTGTCTTATGGCTAAGGTACGAAATGCTGAATCATTGACCAATGTTTCTTTAAATTCTAATGATAGTAAGTATTATAACTCTTCTGATGAAGAATCATCTTATGATGAGGAAAATACTTTACCTACTTTTGAAGAAGTCTCTAGGTTTGCTGAACTTCTTGAGATTGAGAATTTCAAACTCAGTAAGAAACTTGACAAGGCAAATTCTAGGAATTCTATTCTTACAAAAGAGATATCAGATCTTTCTAAAGATCTTGATAAGAAAAATGCTGATTTTGAAAATATTTCAAAAAATCTTGAGGAAGTAAGTTCTGAGAAGAATAAACTTTCTAAAGAGTTAGACAAAGTAATTTCTAATAAAAATGTTTTCGAGCCTAACTCTAGTTCTAAAACTAATGATTTTGAGGATAAAAACTTGGTTGTAAAACTCAAGTCCGAAATTTTTTCCTTAAAGAAGTGTTTATCAAACTTTACCCATGGTAAAGAAAATTTTGATAAGATGTATTCCCAAATACGACCTTTAAGAAATAAATCCGGATTTGGTTATACCCATGCAAAACCAGTTTTCAGTAACAATTATTTTGTTCCTCAAAGTGCCCCATTTTGCACTAAGTGTCAATGTGGTGGTCACTGGGCAAAGAATTGTTCCTTAAACAAAACCCAATCTCTAGGATTTCACAAAGCTTACTTTTCCAAGAAGATGTGGGTACCTAAAATTTTATTGTCTGGAAATCTCGGATCCAAACAGGTTTGGATTCCGAAAATCTAACTTTGTTCTTAATTTCAGGAAAATAAAGAAAGTTCCAGCAACAATATATGGTACATGGATAGTAGATGTTCCCGGCACATGACTGGTAACAAAAGCTTTTTTGAAAAGATTATCAAAACGAAAGGAGGAAAGGTAACTTTCGGAGACAATGCTAAGGGAGAGATTGTTGGTATTGGTAATAATGTTCTTTTAGGTAAAACCTTAATTTAAAATGTTCTTTTTGTTAAAGGTCTTAAGCACAACCTCATTAGCATAAGTCAGTTATGTGATGAAGGTTACCTTGTGAATTTTAGGAATGATAAGTGTTTAGTTCACAATTCCAAGGAAGAATTTATTCTCTCAGCCAACAGGCAAGAGAATGTTTACA
Organism: Viscum album; assembly: GCA_963277665.1. NCBI lineage: Eukaryota > Viridiplantae > Streptophyta > Magnoliopsida > Santalales > Viscaceae > Viscum > Viscum album. The sequence continues at coordinate 691,670,068 of OY728121.1, read as the reverse complement.
CCTTAAACTTAGAATACCTAAGAAGCCAAGATTTACCTTGCCTAAGTGCAATGGAAGATCACTCTTGGTTATGGCATAGAAGACTAGGACACTGTAATATAAGAAACCTATGTAAACTCTCTAAGAAGAAACTTGTTAAGGATTTACCGGAGCTTAGATTTGATTCTTCTAAAGTTTTTGATCCTTGTCAATATGGCAAGCAACATAAATCTAGTTTTAAGTCAATCAGTGAAATCTCAACAACCGATGCATTACAGTTAGTGCACATGGATCTTTTTGGTCCAACACAAACTGGAAGTATTGGAGGAAAATATTATGTGTTTGTTCTAGTTGATGATTACACCAGATTTACTTGGGTCTATTTTCTAGCAAAGAAATCTGAATCTTTTTCTTATTTCAAAAGTTTTAGAGCTCAAGTTAAAAATGAGAAAAACCTTCCATTGAAAACTATTCATAGTGATCATGGAGGAGAATTTAAAAATTCTGATTTTGAAACTTTTTGTAGTAAGAAAGGTATTACTCACAATTTTTCAGCACCTAGAACTCCTCAACAGAATGGTGTAGTTGAAAGAAGAAATAGAATTCTTCAAGAAATAACTAGAACCATGTTGAGTGAATATTCTATTGCTAGACATTTCTGGGCTGAAGCTGTAAGTACTGCTTGCTATACTATAAATCGAGTTTTGATTAGACATTTTCTTAATAAAACTCCTTATGAGTTATGGAATGGTAGAAAACCAAGACTTTCCTACTTCAAGGTTTTTGGTTGCAAAGTATTCATTTTGAATACTAAAGATAACTTACATAAATTCGCACCAAAGTCTGATGAAGGAATTTTCTTAGGTTATTACACAACCTCTAAGGTTTATAGAGTTTTTAATAAAAATTCTTGTACTGTTGAGGAAACAGTACATGTAAAATTTGATGAGTCTGATCCTTTTGTTTTTAAACCATCTCAACTTACATCTTCGGATGTGTTTTCAAAAACTGATTGTCAACCTTTGATAGAAGAACCTTATGATAAGGAAATTGTTCTAGAAAATACTTCTGAAACATATACCCCAGAATACTTTCTACCCTATGTTGATGAACAGGTTTTACAAAATCCAAATCAGGTGTTTCTTAAGAATCATCCCAGTGATAGTATCATTGGTGATGTAAATCAACCTGTAAGGACTAGAAGTTCCTTAAGAAATGAAGTAGAACATCTAGCATTTCTTTCCCAATTAGAGCCTAAAAGCACTGATGAAGCTTTAGGTGATGATGATTGGATCAAAGCAATGCAAGATGAACTAAATGAATTCGAAAGGAATAAAGTCTGGAACTTGGTTGAAAGACCTAAGGAAACTTCTGTTATTGGAGTTAAATGGGTTTTCAGAAATAAATGTGATGAAAATGGAGTCATTGTTAGAAATAAAGCTAGACTTGTTGCTAAAGGCTATAATCAGCAAAAAGGAATAGACTATGAAGAAACCTATGCTCCAGTAGCTAGACTTGAATCTACCCGTATTCTACTTGCCTTTGCAGCATTCTTTAATTTCAAACTTTTCCAAATGGATGTGAAATGTGCTTTTCTTAACGGTTATGTTCAAGAGGAAGTTTTTGTTGAACAACCTCCTGGATTTGAAGATACAAAACATCCAGATCATGTTTTTAGACTTACCAAAGCTTTGTATGGTCTTAAACAAGCCCCACGAGCATGGTATGATAGACTTACTCGATTTTTTCTTCAAAATAACTATGTTAAGGGAAATGAAGATCCAACCCTTTTTATAAAGAAAGATAAGAAAAATGTTTTAATTGTTCAAATTTATGTTGATGACATTATATTTGGTTCAACTCAGCAATCTTTGATTGACTCTTTTTCTAGTCTAATGAAATCTGAGTTTGAAATGAGTATGATGGGTGAGTTAACATTTTTCCTTGGTTTTCAAATTTCTCAAAAACCAGAAGGAACCTACATATCTCAACATATGTATATTAAAGATCTTCTTAAAAAGTATGGTTATGACAACACTAAGAGTATAAGTACTCCCATTGGTACCTCAAACTCTTTAGATCTTGATGAAGTTGGGAAACCGGTAGATCAAACATCTTTTAGAGGTATGATAGGAAGTCTACTTTACTTAACAGCTAGTCGACCAGACTTAATGTTTTCAGTATGCTTATGTGCAAGATATCAATCCAATCCTAAGGAATCTCACTTAAAGGCAGTAAAAAGAATTTTTCGCTACCTTAAGGGAACCATGGATCTAGGATTATTTTATACTTTTGGAAATGATTTTGTTCTAAAAAGCTTTTCTGATGCTGACTTTGGTGGATGTAGAATGGATAGGAAAAGTACATCCGGAACTTGTCATTTCTTAGGAGATTCATAAGTTTCTTGGTCCTGCAAGAAGCAACATTCAGTTGCACTCTCCACTGCTGAAGCTGAATATGTAGCAGCTGGAAGTTGTTGTGCACAAGTGTTGTGGATGCAACACACACTCACAGACTATGGCTTGAGTTTTACCAAAACTCAAATTTTGTGTGATAACACAAGTGCCATTGCCCTAAGTAAAAACCCTGAACATCACTCTCGTGCAAAACACATAGATATTAGGCATCACTTTCTTAGGGATCACACACTTAAAGGAGATATTATTCTTCAGTTTATCGGAACGCAAGATCAACTTGCTGATATATTCACAAAATCTTTGCCTTCTGATAGATTTGAATATATTAAACAGAAGTTAGGAATGATAACCGTAAGGTAATCTTTTTAATTAACTTTCTGTTGAAAAAGTCTCCTTACAGTAATAAACTCCTTTTCATAGGGGGAGTACATTTGATTGTTTGTTTGACAAAGTTTTTCAAAATTTGTTTTCAGACTTTTCGAAACGAAGATTTCCGGAATGAAACTTCCGGAACTACCATTTTCCAGAATGGATATTTTCGTACAGAATACTTCTGGAATGTAAGTATTCGTATTGAAAATTTCCGGAATGGACAACTTTCGTACTGGTACTTTCATAACCAGATTTTCGTACCAAGTTTTTTTTTGTATTTACTTTTTCATATTTACTTTTTCGTATTGAGTTTTTCGTATTTACTTTTTCGTATTTACTTTTTTGTATTGAGTTTTTTGTATTTAGTTTTTCGTATTGAGTTTTTCGTAGTCGTCTTTATATTACCCATTACAAATAACTTTCCTAAGCTAATCCGAAAGGTATGATTTCCTTACTGAAGTTTTCGTAATCATATTTTACTTGCTGGCAGTTTCTTATATTTTATTTTCGGATTTTGGATTTCTTAATTCTTTACTTTAATAAAAACCTCAAAAAGTTCGGATTCAAGTTATCAACCGTCAGATTTGATCTCATTTCATTCTAAATCGTTAGATCAACCGTGGAAGGTGAACCATCATCCCATTGCCTATATAAAGGGGACCATAAATTCTAGTCCCACATCGGTTTCAAGCTTTCGCGTGCTGAACCTCTGCCCCTCTGTTTTAAGGCCGTTCCGAACCATAGTTTACTCCGTTCCGAATTTCTCAGAGGACTTCAGATCCGAATGTCTGCAGAGTTAGCTTCTCAAGAAATGTCTTCAACCAAGCCTATTTCTCAGTGGTTAGTATACAGGGAAAGGTTACTTCATCCGGATTTCTTCAACAATTATGATTCCCTTATCTCAAAGAACATCAAGTTGAATGGTTGGGAGGATGTTGCAGTATCTAAAACTGGGAATCAAGATGAAGTTTATTCTAATTTACTTGTCGAATTTTATGAATCAGTTTCTTTCTTTAAGGAAGATGATAGAGAGAAGTTTTCTTTCAAATCGTATGGCAAGACATATAAGCTTTCTTACACCATGGCTGCAAGCTTGGTAGGGTTATCTTATGAAGGTGAAGCTGAGTTTATTTCTCATGTATTTCCGGACTCTAAGGGTAGTTTCAACAAAGAGAAAGCCTTAGAAACTCTCGGACTTGCTGATGACAAGGCTCCGAAAATTGCAAGTCTTTCTACAAATTTTCGGATTCTGGAATTATGGGTGCAAGGAATTATCGTACTGAGAAAAGGTGATAAGGACAGCTTGAAGAAAAGTGAGATCTATATCTTAGATTTTCTGATAAATCTAAGGAAGTTTAACTTCATGAGGCACATCCTTATAACCATTGAGAACCTCAAGAAAGGAAATCTCAGAGCTCAGATCGTTATGTACCCAGCAATATTATCAAAGGTCATAGTTCGGTGCCTAGAATCTTTCAAGGTAGCTTGCAGATCTAAACCAAGGGTTTGTAAAATCTTGTTGCTTAGTGATGACACTCTTAAGAGGATGAATGTGGCTTTCAACAAAGAGATTGGAGAGTTCGTTGACTTTCCTGATCAAGAAGAAACGGTTCCGAAGGCTGCTGAACCGGATTCATCCAAGCCAGTAAGAAAGAGAAAGCTGAAAGAAGTGGAAGAACAAGCAGAAAATCCTAAGTCTAAGGAAGTCCATTCCACACCTCCAAAGCCTAAGAAGAAGAAGACTTATCCTGATGAGGTTGTTACAAACTGGAGAGCTGAAAAAGAGAAGAGGAAAGAAGGGGATCCACAGTTCGGACTGGACCCTGTAGAGGCTAATTCTTTGAAGGAGAAAACGGCTGATGAGCTTGAAAAGCAAGCAAAGGAGAAGAATCTTAAGAAGAAGATGTCAGAATCCGAGGCTGTTCAAGCGTTGTTGAAGTTCAATGAAATGGTTTCAGCAACAATTCCAGTTCCGAGATCTTTTTCCCTGGAATCTCTACCTGAGACTCCAGGAAGAAATCTCATTGCTCCGGAACAAGCTGTTGCTACTAATACTGAAGAATTAGAGCAAGTGGAACAAGTTGAAGAGGCTGTTGAAGGAAGTGGTGAGACAGGAGATGTGCTAAAAAAAGTAGATGAGTACAAGGGAACTCCTTCGGAACACTTATCGCTCCGAACCTCTGAAGCTGAATCTTCTAAGCTTGTTACTCCGACAATGGAAGAAGAGAAAGGTGAAGAAGAAGTTTCTTATCTGAGAGAAGAAGAACATCTTTTACTTGATGCTGCTCAGAAGGAAAATATAGAAGTTGCCGATGAGGAAGATAATATTGTTCAAGTCTCTGATAGTGAGAAGAGATCTCCGGAACAGGTTTCAATTCCGGAAAAAGATAAGGGAAAGAAAATTCTTACCGAGACTCCGAGCTCAGAAGTAAGAAAGAGGAAGGAAGCTGGTAGTTCTTCTAAAAGAAAGTTGGAGCTTATTGAGGAAGAAAATTCTCCTACCAAAATTTCGGATTCGGAGTCATCCTCTCTGGGGCATGACTTTGTTGTTCAGTCTTTGAAAAAGTTGGTAGGAACCATTCCGACCTTCTCTAGTATTGATTCACGATGCCAGATGCTCCAACATGCGTTGAATCTGAAAACAGACTTCGTATCCATGGTTATGGATAAGTGCGTTGAGATTGAGGCACAGTTCAAAAACTTCTTTATAGGTTATGAAGCTCATAAAAGATCTTGCAAGAGGGTGAAAAGCTGGTCTAAGAAAACTGTGGAAGAGATGAGGCTTTTCGATGAGTTTCAAGATAATGTTAAGAATGCCTTTGAAACCGAGGACAAGAAGATTAATGAGCTAACTGCATCCTTTGAAGAGAAGTTGACAGAGGAAAAGAACTTTCGGATTCAGGAAGTGAGAGATCTGAATGGGAAGCTCAATTCCGTTTCTCAAAATTGGAAATTTGAAAGGGATCATCAAATCAATTTTGAAGAGAGGATGAAGGCTCAGGAAGAGAAAATGAAAGCTAAGGGAGAAAAGTTGAAGGCTCAGGAAGAAATAATTGAAGCTCAATCCGCAAGAATAGTGGTCTTAGAGAAGCAAGCCGAAGAAGATCATAAAGACCTCAAGAAAATCAAGACTATTCTAAAGGGACTCATGTCTAAGGAAAAAGATCCGAAATAACCCAATCCGATCTTTTTGTTGTAATTTTTTTGTTGTTGCTGAGATTGTAAATTTTAATGAAAATTCTGTCTCTTGTCTCTTTTTGTTGTCATTACGAATATCTCAGGTACTTTGTTAAGTTTTTCCATTCCTTCCAATTCTTTTTGAAAATCACAAAGGGGGAGAAGGAAAAGATCCTTAAGAAAAAGAAGAACTCTAATAAGAGTTTATCAAAGGGGGAGAAAGAAAAATTCCCAAGGAAAAAGAACTCTAATAAGAGTTTGTTAAGGGGGAGCTTTTTCTTAAAGAAGACATTCTTTTCTATCACTTCGGAAATCTGAATACGATCCTTAGAGTTTCAAAGCCTAAGGGGGAGTTAGTCGTATTCATCAATATCTCTAAAACAAAGGGAGATAAGCCTTAATGTTTTTTTTCTTTCTTCTTAGAATAGATTTTTCGTAAGGATGTTTGTGCTTTCCAAAAAGGGGGAGATTGTTGAGTCAATAAGGTTTTCCTTGTGACTTTTCCATTCCTTCTTGTTTTGAAAATCACAAACACCTTATCTTTAAGAAAATTGCTTTCTTAAGGAAAATTGCTTTTATAAGGAAAATTGCTTTCTTAAGGAAAATCGTCTTTATAAGAAAAATTATCCTTATCATATATTCTTCCATATTTTTCTTAAGTATAAGTTTCGGATTCATTTTCTCGGAATCATTAAAACTTTGATATAAAGCATTCTGTTTAGTATTCGGATTCTGGATAAAGAACTATAAGGAAGTCTCATTCTGAATTCCGGATATGAACTTTGACTAAGTTCTATTCCAGATTCAGGATACGAATTCCAATGAAGAATTCCCATTACGAATTCTAATGAAGAAATCTCATTCTGAATTCTCATTACGAATTCTAATGAAGAAATCCCATTCCGAATTCTCATTACGAATTCCAATGAAGAATTCCCATTACGAATTCTAATGAAGAAATCTCATTCCGAATTCTCATCACGAATTCTGATAAAGCATTCTCATTACGAATTCTGATGACGAATTCTCATTACGAATTCTGACGACGAATTCTCATTACGAATTCTGATGACGAATTCTCATTACGAATTCTGATGAGGAATTCTCATTACGATTTCTGATGACGAATTCTCATTCCGAATTCATCTATTAAACAGAATCTGATTATCATTGTTTTATACACTCTGAATTTATTCACTCCGAACCTTCACTCCGAAGTTTTTATTCCAAACCTTTATATTAGAGTTTAAAATGATGTCGTACATTCTGTTACACTTGTTTTGTTATAAAACTATGTCGTCTGTTTTGTTATAAACTAACCGTTGTCTAAGTGACACGTGTACAGGTCCCTCCGATCTTTAAGGAAAATATGACCGTTGGAGAAGGAGCTGACCTTACCTTTAAATAGGAGATCATTTGAAAGAGCTCGGTGCTGATGAAGGCTGTTGAAAAAACGACTGAGTTTTGTTCCTACATGCTGTTGATGTGAATTCTAGAGAGAGAGGCTCTTATTAACTCTCAAATCTTCGTGCGACTCCGAATGTTGGTGATTACATTCGAGGGCTTCCGGGGATATGAAGACAGAGGTGCCGACTACCTTAAAGTTCGAAGGCTTCCTTGCTGAGGAGGACAGAGGATGCCAACTACCTTGAAGTTGAGGGCTTGCGGGGATAGCAAGACAGAGACTCTGATCTTCGTATCGAGGGCTTACCCTGGTGTGGGTAAGACAGACTTGCTTGAAAGTATAAATCAAGGGACCTTTATCCAAGGTTGTTGGATACCCTTCTCTTTGGGTTAAAAGACTATTATCTTGTTACTAGTAGTTTTACTACTTGTTTTTATTCCGCTGCAATTTGTATCTTAAGGAAAGTATAACTTTCTTATACTTCCTTACTTACTCTGATTCATTTAGATTCTATACGCTTTAAGGTAGAATCTCATATTGTAAATTTTGTTAAGTTTCAAATTCTGGAACCTACTTTTGGAATCTCTTTCCAAGTTTAGTTCGGTGTTAGAGGTGTTGTGAATTTACTTAGTTTAACTTTGTTAAACTTAGCCCTTTCCTTTTCTTAAGGAAACTTTAGTTATTCATAACTAACTTTAAAGGTTCCAAAGGAATTTTTAAAGTATAAAATTCACCCCCCCTCTTGTATATTGAGCATCTCATATTATATTTCGATCCTACATCCCATACCTGGAATTGTTGTTCCCTAATAAACCAAGATTTCGACATATAATCCTACACACGTGCTTGACAACCATCGAGCAATCACCACCCAACCCTAATCATGTTCCACCGAATACAGATTAGAATTGGGTGGAGGGAGATGTGATCATCGACCAAAGCAATTTATAATTTCAGAATAAAATCCTTAAAACAACCGCATTCGGAATTTAATACTGAATTAATAATTGGAACCAGAAGAAGAAAGAAGAACAAATTTTATTCATTTCAAGCACAAAAACTCAAGCACAACACATAGGTCCAGCCTCCCCTCTTTCCGATCACTCAAATGAAATTACCCCTCCATGGATGGGGTAAGCGAGATAATGCGGGAGAGGAGAGACATTTTAAAATAAAAGAAATAAATGAAAAATGCTGATAAGTTCTTCTCCTGGGTGTCCCAGAAGGAATGGGATGGAGAATGGGATGTATTGAGGGGGAGGAGCTCTCCTCCTTTTATAGGAAGAATTCAACCCCCGAAGGTTTGAGCGTTTTAGACCCCATTAATGACCTCTTCACGCCTTCCACCCTTCATGAATGTTATGCAAAATTACCTTGTCGGTCTCTCCCAAAAATTTCAGCTCATTTGAAAACCGGATGAAGGAGTTATGAATTTTTCATTCTCGATTTCTGTTTCTGGACGAAGCTTCCAGGATGGTTCCTCCAAATGTATGTCGTTTAATGGACTCCTTAATGACTTCCAAACTTCCCCAAATTTATTGTAGAGTCGGAAATATATATCCTCATCATATCTCAGGTGGAAACACATCATTTAGATATTTGTAGGCCGAGTTTGATGTCCATTATTTTGGGTGGGTCCACGCTGTCCTCCCGGAAAAATTCCCAACTTCAATGAATTTTTAGACCCTATAGATGGTCGAAGAAACTCCTGGTCCAGAAGACAAAAATGAAGGAAATAAAATAAGGATTATAAAAAAATTTGAATCAGAAAATTTGGAATTTTATTTTTCCAGAAATGACTGAAATACCCCTGACTTAAAAATCTGTCAAAAATCCAGAAATAGTCGTTTTTCACATTTGGGTTCAAAATAACACTAAAACCTAAAAACATGACAATTACCCATCCAATAACACTTTTTTTTGGGAGTATAAACAATGATATTCAATATAAATTAATTGAAAATATTTTTCTATCAACCCGCGACGCGACGTCTCCTTCCACGACGTTCTTCTTCTGTGTTGTCTCTTCTGCGACGGTTTCCCGCGACGAAATCTCCGTCAACGTCTTCGAATCCTCGCTTCATGACGTCGACATTCGTTTTCCGCGACGCCCGACCTCCACGACGCTCGTTTTCCGCAACTCGTTGACGTGCACCGTTCTTGAAATCGAGGTAGGGGTTTTATTTATTTATTTTGTTCTTGAATACCAACTTGACGATCTTCATGGATTAAAACCAATTGTTATCGAATAACGTGAGGGGGCCGGACCGCACAAAAACGGCCGACCCACCTCCTTATTTCATGATTGATTCCTTTGTGGTTTGGTACGGGAAGATGCGGTGCCATCGCACCACGCGGAATTGTGTGAAAGGAAATGCGCGGTGCCATCGCGCCGCGCCTTGGAAAGAAAATCAAGAACGCGACGCCATCGCGCAGCGTCGAAGGAAAACCCAAAAAAACCACGGCCAGTACTGGGGCCGCGGCGGAGGGGCGCGGTGCCGTCGTGCCACGACGGACGACAAGGGCCGCGGCCGGTTCCGAGCCGCGGCGAAGCAAGGTGACCGGCGGCCGGATCGGGCCGCCGGCGTCGGAGCTGGAAGGGGACCCGCCATCGCCGGTCCCGTTGAGCAGGAACCGGCCGGACAGGGAGGAGCCGGGGGAATTAAATTCCCCCGGCCGGACTTCAAACGGCCCCCCATAAAAGGGCGGGGGGGGGGGGGGGGGGGGTTACACAGGGGGGGAGGCGCCCCCCCTTGCCGAAAGGGCTCCGCCTTCGGCCGAGCCGGATAGCGCGCTACGCGCGCTGTGTCCAGCCGGACCGGCCGCCTGGCCGGTCTGCTCGACCGGGCCACGCCGGTCCGGGTCGGGCCGACCCGGACCCGGGGCAGGTCGACCCGGTTCGGCCCGACCGGGGGGTCTCGGGCCGGGTCGGTCCGGGCCCGAAACCCCGTTTTCGGACCGCTTGGGTTCAATTGCCCATAACTAGGGCTACGAACCTCTGATCGACGCGCCGTCAGCGGCGACACGATCCTTGGAACCAGACGGTCGTTTCGATATATTGCACTCAAGGTTTCGGAATACTTTGAGTTCGGTCGGGTTGGTTCGTACACGAAACCAACCTGGCCCACAGAGCGGAAACGCTCATATCTTGGGCTACGGACGTCTGATTGACGTGTCGTCGACGTTGTTGGTTTCCTCTTAGTGAGATGGATATTTTGGCTTACTCCGCCTGAGGTTTGGACACAGGTGGAGTACGGTCGGGTTGGTTTTTCCTTAAAAAACCAACTGGGCCCCTGGGACGAAAAAGCCAATAACTCTCAGACCGGGCGTCCGATTGACGCGCCGTCTGGGATGTTGAGTTTCTGTTGACGATACGAAACTTTTGGATACATCAACTCTGGACTATGTGTTAGTTGATGTATCATCCTCTCGGCTCGTGGAGCGGACCCTCCCGAACGAGCTTGCTGTGTGCGGGAACCCTAATGCTGGCTGCAACTGCAACTGCTACTACGATGAAGACTGTCGTACTGGAATCCTATGTGGGTTCAACGATGAAAACTATCGTACTAGAATCCTATGTGGGTTCAACGATGAAGACTGTCGTACTGGAATCCTATGTGGGTTCGACGATGAAGACTATCGTACTAGAATCCTATGTGGGTTCGATGATGAAGACTATCATACTGGAATCCTATGTGTGTTCGACGATGAAGACTATCGTACTGGAATCCTATGTGGGTTCAACGATGAAGACTGTCGTACTGAAATCCTATATGGGTTCGATGATGAAGACTATCGTACTAGAATCCTATGTGGGTTCGACGATGAAGATATTTGTTCCGGAATCCTCTGTGGGTTCGACGACGATGACTACAGTGCTTGTATCCTACGTGGGTCCTAGAAGATGAATCAGTGATTACATCTGATCATCTCTCTAACTTTACGAAGAAGTATACCTATGTGAGCTGAAACCCTATCTTGCTTCCCTTTGTGGATAGTGTTGTGCTATCCTGTGTGGATTTACGTTTTGCTTTCCTTTGTGGATTGTGTTGTGCTATCCTGTGTGGATTTATGTTTTTCTTTCCTTTGTGGATTGTGTTGTGCTATCCTGTGTGGATTTATGTTTTGCTTTCCTTTGTGGATTGTGTTGTGCTATCCTGTGTGGATTTACGTTTTGCTTTCCTTTGTGTATTGTGTTGTGCTATCCTGTTTGAATTTACGTTTTGCTTTCCTTTGTGGATTGTGTTGTGCTATCCTGTGTGGATTTACGTTTTGCTTTCTTGTGTGGAATGGGTTGTACTTGAGCTCGGATGTTGGATCCGAGCAAGAATTGATGACTTAGGTATATGTATGGTCATATACCTAAGCAGTGTCTGTTGTTACTTCGTGATTGTATCTTTCCTTTTTGGTTTATCCTTTGTGGATTTTGGGAGACCTTCGGGGGTCTCGGGGTCCCTACTGAGTAGCTTATACTCACCCCTGCACGGGCTATGCCCGCACTACGTTTTGTTGGTTGCAGACGACGGACAGCGTTGATCGTGGTTGAGGCTTGCAGAGCAGGACGGTACCTGGAGGTGGACCACTGGGCGGGACGTACTCGGAGCGGACGGCGGGACCCGAGGAGCAGTGGAGCTATCTGTACCCACCCTTCAGGTGAGATTTCCAGTAGACAGCTCGGCGTGGCGGTTTTTACTTTTCAGTTTCTGTTTTCCCTTCCGAGTTGTACTTTACTTTCAGTTTGGGTTTTTATACTGACCCACTTACTTTTTTCACTTACAGTTGTACTCTATTTTTACTTAGTGTTTACTTTTTCCTCTTTCTTACTCTGTGGTGCTTGTTTACTTTATAAAGGAAATGCATTCCCTTTTTACCGGGACTTACGCCTTGGTGCTAGTCGCCAACCCCTGGCCTATGGAAGGCGGGCTTGGGGTAGTCACGGCATGGGCCCCGAGGACGGGTCGTGACAATAAATATGGGGATGGAAAATGAATTGTATCACTACTTGGAGTCGGTAAGTCGTATGTACACACAAACGATAATTTTACTTCCCGTTTGATGGGAAAGAGGGTGGATATTTGTGATTTATCAAGAATAATAAAATTTTATTATATTTAGGTAATTTAATTTATTATGTTATTATAAATACCATATATTTATATGAGGTAAAAAAGAATAAAAACAAGAAAGTGATTAGTTAAGTCAATGACCTCTTCTTTGAAAAAACTCCTTTAGATATCCTCTTAAGGATCCTAGGATTGGTATTTTTGGAAGAAAATAACCTATAAAATGTTTAAAAGGAATTTTAGAAGCTATTTTGGTATGTTAGGGTCAATATAGAAGGATCAAAGTGACATGAATAAGAGAAAATAGAGGTTCCCTTTTATAATTGAGGGGAGGGGCACTCTTGGGATTTTGTAAAAGATTAAAATATAGTAAAGTCATTATCTTTACAAAATGACTATAATTGGCCATGTATTAAAATATAATATATTATTAGGTCTAAATACAATAAAAAAATTAACATTTAATGGGTTTATTTTGTGTTTTAACCTTATCTTTGTTCCACATTGATTGATAGAGTTTGCTTATCCACTGATGATGAGGAATTAGTGCTGAAAATTGAGTATGAAAGCTTACCTAAATTCTATTTGGATTTCAAAGTTATAGGACATGATGAATCTAATTGCAGGAGGCATATGACTTGTAGGATTTTCTCACTTAGGGGGCATGATTCTAAAACATTCCCCAAACTTCAAATGGAGACACCTGGCTTTATACAGGTTCAAACTAAGATTCATTTATCTGAGAATAAGACTATAGTGAATGGACAATCTGCTGATACAATTCCAGTGGATGCCAGTGGAAATTTGAACCCTGGGAAAATTAAAAGATCATGGGCAGATGTTGTGGAATAGGGACACATGGAGATCCCTACCTTGTCTATTTCTAATCCTGTTAATTCAGAAACATGTCCTATTTTGGATGTTGATACAGCTCAAGATGTTGAGTCTAACCCTACTTATGTTGCACAAATTATCACTGATGTTCAGCGAGATGATCAAGATGCATTTCCAGCTTATTCTGGTACGAAGGATGCTGCCCAAGTCCCTCTTGGTGTTGATTTGGTGTCTATTCAAGCTGAGACTCAAAATGAGGTAGGAATTGTACAGCAGGTCTCTGCCTCAGTCACTCCCTCAAAGCTGACCACCCAGGTTGCTACACCTGGATCTTCTGGGAAAACTGATCTGCCTTATTTAATATCAGAACCACCAGTAGTGGCTGGAAATGCAGGAAAGGACAATCATACACATTCTGATTTACAATAAGCGGAGGTTGACCAAACAGAAATTCAGGAGATGGATTCTCAGACCACTCCTTCGGATGATAAGAAGGTGAGTACATACTTGGAAGTTTCATATGATCAATATGTTGTGGTTAGTGTGCAGGGACTGAGCACCCCAGCTACTCAAGTGAGGTGGTCAAATCATGGGAAAGATGTCAATGAGGAGGTACAAGAGGATGCATGGGAGAAGGTTAGAACAAGAATCCAAAAGAAGAATGATAAAAGAATAGAGATGTCTTAAGAGGATATCTCTGATGAGGACTTAGAAACCTTGCTACAACAAGCTGCGAAAATAGAAGACAAATAAAATGGAGGGTGAGGGAGGGGGTGTGGGAGTGGGCGCGTCAATATAGATATCTGGAATGAGATGCGGAGCAAGGAGAAGATCATCGCGGAGAAAATCAGAAAGAAGATTGGTCCCCCAAAAAGGGGTTCTTGAAAACTTCGTTCTGTTTTGTTTGCTTTTGATTTTGGATTTCTTGATGTCTCTCTGAACTTTTTATTTTAATAAAATATGTTGGGGACTTCCCCCACCTTTAAAAAAATATACTATGATAAAATACATCATTCTCATAAAATTGGGTTTTTAGAAAAATATATTTTTTATTTCCATGTGATTTATATTTTTATTTAAAATTAATTGATAATAAATGAATCAATTTTATACATATGTGGAAATAATTTCTTCATAATTTAGTTAGAACTATCAATACCTATTGATCCAATGGATACATGGTAACTTTCACATAATATTATTTTAATAGTATATCACAATTCATTTAAACTCAGTGTTGCGTGTATCAGAAGATATCGCAAAACAATTTATTTGAAGTGAAATGGTTAATAAAATATCAGGTTGTTATATTATAACCCCATTAAAATGATTCCCCCCCTAAAAATTCATCGTTCTGATATAAAAAAATTAGGATATCTCAATTTAATCACATCCTTAGGTTTCAAGTAGCATCTTCAAATTTGTGATTTATATAAATAACTTTAACCAAGTTAGTAATATTGTTCTGTATAACATTATCTCTATAATAAAAGATTTATAATATTTATTATTCATAATAAATATCATTATCTACTCCTAAGACCTTTGAGTTTTGTACCTGTGATGGATCAATTATGTACTTCTTTAGGAGAGATTCATGGAATACATCGTGTAATTGAGAGAGGTTTGGTGGAAGCGCCAAGTGATACGCTACCATCCATACTCAGTAAATAATATTGAAAGGGAAAATAAACCTAGGGATAAAAGTTAAATTCTTTCCAAATCTCATAACCTTCTTCGATGGATAAATTCACAGAATAACCTTCTCACCCACTTCAAATTCTAGATGATGTCGACGATTATCATCATAAATTTTCTATCAACTATGGGACACCTTTATGGGTTATTGAATGGATATAAGTTTATCTATAATTTACCCATATATATAAGGTACGAATATATTTATTTCTCTAACTTCATCCTTTCATGTTTGAGATAAACACTTATATCCATAGCGGGCTTCATAAGGATCCATCTGATTACTCGGGTGAAATTTATTATTTTAAGAAAACTATACTATAGGAAGGTGTTGATATAAAAAACCATTGATATCCATAGATTAATATATCAACATATCCTATAGGTTTTTAATGGTTCTATTATACCCACCATATATTTTAGGATGATACACCATACCGAAACTCAACTATATATGAAAATCCTGCTGAATACTTTGCCAGAACTTCAAGGTAAACCTTCGATCCAGATTACATACTATAGAATTTGGTAATCTATGAAACATTACCAATTAATTAATATAAAATATCTAAATATGTTTAAGATATAAGTTTTATCTAATTTTAATGAAGTGTGATGAATTTTTAAGGTGATTGACTATAATCCAAATAACATTGTGCCCCTTAGAATTTTTGGGGAGTTCGATAGTGAAATTCATGGTGATGTTTTCCCATTTCCATTCAAGTATGGGTAAAAATTGTAATATCCCATTATAATCCTATATCTTAGGATTAATTTATTGACATACCAATAACTGAGATACATACACAATAATATCACTCTTCATACAACCCCACCATAAATACTCCATCAGACCTCTATACATCTTCATATTTCTAGGATTAATAGAGAATGATGAACAACGAGCCTCATCCAAAAACTCTTTATTAAAATATGGTATGTATAGAAAAAATATATGGTTCTTAAACCTTATATTTACACACAATAATGTTTTAACTTAGGAACAGTTCTAAAATTCTTTTATAGTTCCACATCTACCTTATGCACCTCTTTAATCATCTCATAAACAGATGGTTAAACACTAATTTTAGAATGATAAGATTTATCCCCTTCCTTTAATATTTCAAGATTCATACTTTGAAAATATATAAACATTGGTTCTTTTATATTTATAATCACAGATAATATATCACGATCCTTTCAACTTAGAGCATCTTCTACCTTGTTCGGTTTCTCAGGGTGGTAAAGTATTGAATAATCATAATCCTTAATTAGATATAACCATGTTATTTGGTGAATATTAAACTATTTATATGTGAATATATTCTTTAAACATTTATGATCAATATATATATCACATGTTTTTCTATAAATATAATTTATCCATATATTTAATGAAAAAATTACCATATCTGACTCCAAATCATGAGTTGGACAGTTTTTCTCATAAACCTTCAATTGGAATGTGGAATAAGATATCACCATATCATTCTACATGATAAATCATCCCAGTAACTTCTTTGATGCATCAATATATATTTCAAACCATTATCCACTATAGGGTAACATAATCATGGGTGCACTGAATAACCATCTCTTTTGTTCCTTGAAATTTTCCTCACATCCATTTGTCTAAAGGAACTTAGATCCCTTTCAAGTTAAATTGGTGAGTGAACTAGATATTGAAATTAAATTATCCACAAAGCACTAATAATATCCATACAAAACAATTAAAATATAGATCATAGTAACTTTGGTTGATCTGGTCCAATGTTCAATAACTTCTTTCATTAAAGGATATAATGATATACCCTCACTTGAGATTATATAACAAAAAAAATGAAACTATTTGAAGCTAAAATTCACAATTGGTAAATTTTTCATAAATATTATCCTTTCTCAGGGTCTTCAAAACAATTCTCAAATGATATTCATGCTCTTCCTTACACTTTAAAATATAAAAATATCATCTAAAAATACGACCACAAACTAACCAAGGTAATCACTAAATATTCTATTCATTAAATCCATAAAGATATTAGGGGAATTAATAAAACAAAATGAAATCAATATGATTTCATAGTGTCCATACCTTGTACATAATTTTTTCTTGTGTATATCCACATAACTATCAAAATATGATATCCCTAATAAAGGTCAATCTTATAAAAGTTTTAATCTCTTTGCAGTTGATCAAAAAAGACATCAATATGAGGTAGAGGGTAATTGTTCTTAATTTTGATCTTATTAAGTTATTAATAATCAATATAGAGTAACATTTATCCATATTTCTTCTTAACAAAAATAACCAATGCACTCAAAGGTGACGAACCTAGAAAAATGAATCCCTTATTAAGATTCTCTTAGTGTTTCTTCTTCAGTTCTTATAACTCAATTGAGGCCATTCTATATAGATTATTTGAAATAGGTATATCACAAGATATGATTTTTTTGAGAACTCAAATAAATTATTTTGTGGAATACTATAAATTCATCGATAAAGACATTAAAAAAATCCCATATAATACAAATATCTTGTATTTTGAGATAAACATCCCTTTTGAATAGGGATCAAGGCCCATATAATGGATCAGATTTCCATCAAAATTTCATATTTATCAATGCACTAATAGAAAATCAAAAGTTGGTTTGTAATATCAAATTTAAATTCCATTACTCATAAAAATTAGGTATTTATGGAAGGAAATCAAATCCATTCCCAAAATAATATCAAATTCTACCATAGGGAGAATAAAAATATTTTCGGGAAGCATATTCCTAAAAAATTCAACATGAGAAGAATCATAAACTTAAGATGCGATCATCATACCATTAATATTTTTCAATACTAATTCTACATCTAATAATTGGGGATTAATTTTGATACCCATGTCAAATTATTTATATAGAAAGGAGTGGGAAGAACCAGAGTCAAATAAGACAATAATAGTTCTAGAGTGGATGGTAAGTGTACTTTTCACCACATCATTATCATACCCCATTTGAAATAATTATTTCATGTGATTTCATTTTGTCTCCCAACTTAAGAGGTTGCTGATGTCAATCATCATCATTAATCCTTTATACTTGATCACTAGTTATCATAATCCCTATGCTCCTTTCATTTAACCATTAGAATGTGTGTGGTGAATTTGGTGGAGGTTTCTATCTATTCATATCCTTATCTAAGTTATTCTCATTAATTCAACATTTTATTGATCGATAAACCCTTTTTCCACACTTAAAACATTTATCACCCCCTTAAAATAATTTACATTATGTTTTCTCTCACACTTTTATCATAAGGGAAAGATAATATTTTCTCTCCATGTTTTTTAGAATTTCCATTGAATTCCATCTTTATTTTTTTTATAAAAACTATGAGATTGATGGGTAAATCCAATCTCTATTTACATATTTATAACACATCAAACAATTTCTTCATAGTTATAGATGTCTCTTATGGATAAAACCATTTTGATAATTAGTTTTAATCTACTAAAGAATCGGTCAACCTTACTTTCAATTTGGATGATAATACTAGAATCTTACCTTGAAAGTCACATTTTGTACCAAAAGATTCACCATCCTTATAATTTATCACATGGAATTATATCTCTATTTTCATAAAAATATTACAAGGAAAGTATTTATTGAATAATAATCTCTTAAACTTAAACCAATCCACAGAGTCAATTTCTTCCTATTTCCTCATATCCCTGATAAGATTCCCTAATTTATATGCTTCACCCTCCAAACAATAGAAAGAAAAAAATGAATTTTTCATTTTACAAATACTAGAGAATGGAAAATATATTTTCAGTTGTATTTATGAATTTCTCAGAAACTAGTTTATCTAAATAACCACCAGAAGAAGGTGGACGTTTCCTCATGAAGGACTCAATAGAATGTTGTTACCTCGATTTCACATTTGAAATTTCATCTTGATTCATAGCTTTAGAATGTTTTTAGAGGATAGAAATGAGATTTTTCATTCCATCTCCCATAACATCTGGTTGCTTTTGGGGACAATCATTTCATTTTCTATCAAATTTGACATTTACATGATTCCTTTGAGTTATAACTATTTACTAAAACCAAAAATCATAGTTTGAGAAACAATAATCATAGTGAAAAACCAAATAATCATGAAAAATAATTTATTGGATGTGTAAATAAAGAAACATTATTTTCAATCAATGAAACCTTATATTTACGCTAGGTCATCCATTGATCATTACTAAAACTTTTAGGATGCTATCATAAAATTAGACTTATCCCCAAAGTTCTCACTAAAGTTTTATCATCCAAGTTTCCCAAGGTTAACTAAACCTTTCAATAATACCCAATATAGTGACACATACTTTCCAAACATAAATGTTATATCTTATTATCTAAATATTCGATACATAACATAATGATCCACACCATAATCATACAGGTCTAGTATATTGGGAAACTTAGATAAATAAAAATATGGCCAGTAAGAGAAATAAATCATCTCCCACTATGTTATTTATATATAACAATATTCATATAAAAATCATAAATAATAACTTTCTTCATAACCTATGAAAAAATAAACATGAGAAAGGGTGATCTCATAAGCTCAGTAAGGGTAAACAAGGAGGATATAAACATAAAAATAGCATAAGGGAAGGATAACATGAGCATACCATTTGAAAAATCATACCATGCATATCATAGATTATATTATCAAGTCACAAAATAAGTATTGATAGTTCATAAGATATGAATCATAAAGGGATCAAATAACATGACACATGAGATATTAACATTGGCATATGACATGAGTTATTTTCATACACATAAGCATAAAAAAATCATTTCCTTAGAAGTCAAGGCTCATTTACAATACTATAATACAGTAATGGGTTCACTCCTCAAACCATCATAGTAGAAAAGGTTCAATCTCAAGACTATTATAGTAGATATATTCCCTTACTAAACTAGGTTCACTCTCTATTACAAACCTGCTTATCTCATGAGACATCAATCCTTACCCAATACATTATAGGGACATATAATTCCAGACCCGCCCATCACATAATGAAAATCATTTAAATATGATCCATAATATCATAAAATATCCATAATATAATAACACGTGAAAAGAAATGGGTTTCATAGACATTTCATTATAGTATAACCCATGGAAAATAAATGGAATTCATAAACATTTCAACATTTCATCATATCATAACCCATGGAAATGGAATAGGTTTCATAAAAATATTTTTCATCATAAATATTTACTATACATAGAAAGAATAAATATTTTATATTTGGATCATATCCCCTTAAAATCATAATTAATATCAAGTGTTGTTGTTTTTGATGAATATAAATACCCTTACAGTATCATTAAATCATTATTGAGGAAAATACAATTTCAAATTTGAAAATCAATTTTCAAAAACTAAAAATTTCCAGAATATTAGGGAAAAAATTATTTTAAAATACCATTATAAAATTTTAAACTAATCCTGAAATAATTGTTTGGAAATAAATGTGATACATTATACTCTTTCTGTATAAGTTAAAATAAAACAGTCCTTTCATATTTTTATAAAAAGTCAAAAAGTAACTTGTTTGGAAAACCACTAGAATATTATTTTTAGAAAAGTTTCTTAAAAATCAATACATTATTAAATATGTCATTAAAAATTCATATTATAATAGTAATAAAATCCTTTAAAACTGTTTTTTAGAAAACATGGAGATGAAAAAAATGTTTTTCGTCTGAAGAGAGAAATAAAGTCAATTTTCCTTAAAAAAAAATATTTTTAGTGGATTGAGCACTTTAGGTGAGGAAAATTAAATAAAAACATGTATTTTAAAGAAATAAATATATTATAATAAAATTAATGGGTTCATTGAGTGGTATAATATAATATTTCATTATCTAAAACTTAATAAGAAACAATCACAATAAAAAATAAGATCACGACATAAAATCCTTACCAGTTTTTTAACATTTGAATTGTAATACCCATGAAATAAATAACCTTATATGGATATTTAAATCAAAATAAAATTAATATTAATAATCATAAAATACATTCATGGTTTTTATATATAAGACATAAAATAAAAAGGTGGTGAATATGACATGTGTCTCACAGAAATGAAAGTGAGATAAACATCCTTTTCCTCATGCTAGAATTCCTTCTAATATAGTCAGAAATATTTTATAATAAATATTTATTTATTATAATTATATTTAAGAACCATAATCATATATATCATACCATATAATATTTATATATAACCTTTCATCACTCTTTTTATTAATAATTCTTTATTAAAATCTATGTTCTGAGTGATATTTGCTTCGTTTTTCATGTATATTTTGGTTTGGTAGTTTTCTTTTTTGTACTTTTATCATGGTTTAATCATATTGAAATTTTTAATCATGATATAAATATCCTATATATTCATTATATAAATATTTATAGTCATACATAAAAGTAGAGATAGAAAAATGGATCGCATGGTTCATGGAGAGGGTATGTCGTACGTAAGCATGAACGTTGTCTTCAATTTTCGATGGATGGAATGAAATAATGGTAAATTATAATTAACCATTAAATAATCATTATTATATATTATATATCCTATATATTCATTAAATATATCCTCATTACCATCCATGTAAAATGGATATTAAAAATGAATCACATCGCTTCGTAGAGGTGGTAGTCCACACGTATTCATAAGAGATGTTATAATTTTCCAATGGATTGGAAGGTAATAAGTTATGTTATATTATAATTCCATAAGTATAATTATTTTATATGTATAATATATAAAAATTAAACCCATCATAATAACCATCTATGAAGTATGGTGATGGAAAATGAATTTTACCGCTACATGGAGACGGTAAGCCGTACGTACGTAGGTACACATAAACAATAATTTAATTTCTCATTTGATGGTAAATAGGGTGGGTATTGGTGATTATGTAATCATAATAAAATTTTATTATATTTAGTATACTAAATTAATTATTTATTAATAAATACCATAGATTTAGGGGAGTTAAATACGAAGTAAAAGAACGTGACCAATTAAAGAAATTACCTCTTCTTTGAAAGAACTCCTTTAGATATCCTCTTAAGGATCCTATGATTGGTATTTTTGGAATAAATTTACCTCTATAATATGTATAATTAAGGTTATAAGGTATTTTTTTAGTATAGGGTTGATATAGAAGGTTCCAATCCGTTATAAGAAGTTAATGGAGAGGTGCCCATTTATAAATTAGGGGAGGGACACTCATGGGAATTCTTAAAAGATTAAAAACATATAAAGTCATTATCTAGACCAAATGATTAAAAAATGAAATTTATTATAGGATAAGATATTATGGGGTTAAAATCCCATCAATAAATAATATTCATATAGGTTTTTGTGGTGTTTTAAACCTTATCTTCTGGTTTAACCCCTTAGTTATCTTATTTTAACATTAACCACAGTGAAATTTTTTCCAATATTAATGGGTTATAATTATAATTATAATATAAATAGTGAATAAAAAATGAAAAAATGATGAAATAATTGACCCTTTATTATCCTAATTATCGTATTACAATATTTTTACAAATTTTTAATAATTTAATAAAATACTATTCTTATAAAATATGATTAAAGTCAATATTGACACTATTCATTTAGCTTAACTTAAAAGGCATAACAATGTTTTAATTTGAATATAATCTTTTAACACAACAAAAATATTCCATATTAATCTAGAAAATTCATTTAAAATTGTTCCTAACTCAAATTATATTACTTTTAATATTTTTAAAATTATATATTTTATTTTTCTAATAATTGAATAAATAACGCATCGGCGTTACATAAGAATTTGAGGTAATTATGTAATTTATAAAAATTAAAAAAAATCCATAATGAAAATAATTTCATTAATATCAAAATAGACATTTATATTCATTTATAACTTTAATTTTTCCCAATGTTGACACATATAAGATATTTAAAACCAGGAGAGTGATATTTTGTAACTTTCTTAGCTTTAAATGTTACAGATGTCATTTTCATAGATAGTTGTCCATTAAAAATAAATAAATTTCAAGACTATAGTGATAAGGGTAGAATTAAATTCATAAAATAAGAATTATTATGAAAAATTAGTGTCTTATCACTTAGGTTTAACATAGATTAACTCGATTTACTCATCATCGAGGTGACAAATTTTAACATGGTTACTATTCACATTGAAAAAAAAATAAAAGGGTCATATTTACCAAATTTTATAATATTTTTTCAAAATATGGAATCAATTTTATCAATTTAATTACCCATAATTATAAGAAATTATTTTTAAAATAAGTACGCTCATATATAACAGAAACTAATTTTTAGAAAAATACATTTTTAAGAAAGAAACTTGGTTTATTCTTATCTCATGCTTAAAAAAATGAAATTAATATTAATTTTTTTTACTGATTATATAATATATAAATTTAATTAAAATACTTCACTAATAGTAAATAATTTCATTTAATATGTTAAAAATTCACTACGTGCATAAAAATATTTTTTCATAAAAATATCATTTTTTATTTCTAAAAGATTTATATTTATATTTATAATTAATTGATAAAGAATTAATTAATATTATAAAAATGTGACCATAAATTTTTCATAATTTTATTAGACCTATTCATAATCACAAATCCAATGGCTAGGTGGTAACTGTCACAAAATAATATTTTAATAGTATATCGTTGTTCATTTAAATTTAGTGTTGCGTGTTTCGCTAGCTAGCGAAAAAAATTTATTTGAAGATAAATATTTCATAAAATATCAGGGTTCTAAATTATACCCCAATTAAAATGAATTTCAACCTTATAATTCATCACTTAAATACAAACAAATAAGGATATCTATGTTTCATCACATCCTCAGGTTCCCTAGTTGCGTCTTTGAATTTCTAATTTCTATGCAGAACATTCATCAGGTGATTAGTTTTGTTTTATAGAACTTTATCTATAAGATACAATATTTATACTTGTTTTTATTCATAAGAAATATCATCCTCTGGTGGTATGAACTTTGGGTTCAACACAAGTGATGGTTCAGGTATGTATTTCCTTAGGATTGATACATGGAATACATCATGAACTCAAGAGATGTTCGATAGAATAACCAAGTGATAAAATACCATCCCTTCTCAATCAAGAATATAACAAGTTCCATTATACCTAGGACTATAATTTCCATTATTTTTGATTCTCAAAACCTTCTTCCATGGATAAATTCATAGAAAAACCTTCTCACCACCTTCAAATTCTAGACCACGCTAATGATTGTTAGTATTAATTTTCTATTGAAATTATGCTGCATTGATGTGCTGTTGAATAACTCTAACTTTATTACTAGATTATGTCCTAATATATTTCTTTCCCCAACATAATCCCAATATTTTTGAGTTCTACACATTTTTTCATAGAGGTATTCATAAGTAGGAATATGAAAACTTGAGTGAAAGTTATTATTGTAAAAAAACTTGACTATAGGAAGGTGTTTATTCCAACCACCATTGAAATCCATAAAAAAATATGTCAAAAAATCCTCTCAGGTTTGAATGGTTCTATCAAACTGACCATCTATATGAGGATGATAAACTATACAAAAACTCAACTCTCTATCTGGATCTAATGGAATACTTCTACAGAACTTCAAGGTAAACCAAAACTCTTGATCAAGTACAATATAATGTGGTATTCTGTGAAACCTTACCACTAACTTAATTTAAATTCTAGTAAGTTTGTCAAGAGAGAAGCCTTTTCTGATGGAAATGAAGTATGCTGACTTTGTAAGGTGATCAGCAACAACCCAAATAACATTTCTTCCTTTACAATTTTTGGGGGGTCTGATGAAGAAATCCATGGCGATGTTTTCCCATTTTCATCTAGGAATAGGTAATGGTTGTAACATCCCCTTATAATTTTGTATATTAACCTTAAATTTTTTACATACAAAACATTGAGATATATACTCAGCAATATCTCTTTTCATACTATCCCACCAGAAATACTCCTTCATATCTCTATACATATTAATACTTTCAATATGAATAGAGAATGACGAACTATGAGACAAATACAACAAATCCTTATTCAGATATGGTATGGATGAAACATATACATATTTTCTAAAAGTTTTCATTTTTTACAATAATTGTTTAAATTAGGAACATTTCCAACCTTCTTTTTTTGGTTCCATATCTTCCTTCAGTGCCTTTTTAAATATATGGTTGAAAAATAATTTTAGAAATATAATATTTCTCCCCTTAACTCAATATTTCAAGATACATCCTTTAGAAATCTAGAAACATTGGATATTTTTTTATCCACATCATAGATAAGCTAGAATGATACTTTTGACTTAGAGAATCTTCCACCTTGTTCACTTTCCCTGAGTAGTAATGTATTGAGCTGTAATAATCATTAATCAGCTCCAACAATATTCTCTGGTGAATAATAAAGTATTTATATATGAATATATATTTTAAAATTTTATGATTATTATATATATCACACTTTCTCTATAAAGACAATGCCTCCGTATTTTTAATGAAAAATTACTACAGTGAACTCCAAATCACGAGTTAGGTAATTTTGATCATGAACCTTCAATTGGTGTGATGCATAAGCTATCACTATATAATTCTACATAATAATGCATCCCAATGCCTTATTTAACCCATCATTATATATTATAAAAAATTATATACTACAAGGTAGTGTAAGAACATGTTTGATGACTGACCTTATCTTTAGTTCCTTGAAATTTTTCTTACATTATTCTATTCAAAGGAACTTGTCTCCCTTATGAGTTAACTTTTTAGGTGGACTATAAAGTTGGATCAAATTATCCAAAAATTTCTAATAATATCTATCCAAACTAATAAAACTACTAATATTAGTAATACTGTCTAGTCTTGGTCAATATTTAATAACTTTTGTATTTTATGAATCAACCGATAGACCCTCAATTAAGATTATATTACCCAAAAATGAAACTTTCTGAAGCCAAAATTCACAATTGGAAGATTTTTTATAATTATTATCCTTCCCCAGGGTCTTCAGTATAATTAAAAAATGATCTTCAATCACTTTCTCTTTGAATATATAAGAATACCATATATAAATACTAAAAAAACTGATCAATGTAATCTCTAAAGGCTCTATTCATTAGATACATAAATAAAGTAAGTGAATTAGTAAAACCAAATGGAATCACTATAAATTCACAGTGTCCATACCTTTTATGTAATTTTATCTTGGTTATATCCTCCTTAATCCTCAATTGATGATGTCCATAATTAACAACAATCTTAGAAAAATATTGAGATCTATATAGTTCATCGAACAAGTTATCAATAGGGGTTAAGGATTCCTATTATTTATTTTTATATTGTGAAGTTCCCTATAATCAATAAAGAGTTTCATTGATCTATCATTCTTTTTAACAAAAAAATGGTTGCAACCAAAGGTGATGCACTTGCCTAAATGAGTCTCTTGTCAAGATTCTCTTGGAGTTTCTTCTTTAGTTCTTGTTACTTAATCAGGTCCATTCTAGAAGGAGTCTTCAAAATATGTATAACACCAGGTATGAGTTATATTGAGAACTCAAATTCATGATTCAGTTTAAGACAATGAAATTATTTTTGAAATTAATAAAAAAAACTATCATATGATATGAATATATTGGATGTTGAGATTCTACCCAACCATCTAATAGAGTCATCCCTTTTGAATAGGAAGAAAGAACCATATAATGAATGTTATTTCCATAAAAATTTAATATTTATCATCACACTGATAGACAATCATAGGTTGGTTCATAATATCAAATGTGACTTCCCTTCCTCAGTAATTAATGTTGGAATTATGTAAAGAAATCCAATCTAGGCCCAAAATAACAACAAATTCAACTAGAGTGAGAATATAAAGATTTTCACAAAACAAATTTCCACTAACTTTAACTGGATAAGAATCATATACTTGAGATATGATCTTCTTAACATTTGGGTTTTTCACTATTAATTCAAAATATAATCATTGGGGTGGAATTTTGATACATTTAGAAAATTCTTGAAATATAAGAGTGGGTAGAACCATATTCAAATATGATATTATTAGTTCTAGAATGGGAGGTAAGTGTACCTTTCACCATGACATTATCATACCACTCATCATAAATATTGATTGAATGATATTTCCCTTTATTTATTTTTGAAATAGGTTACTAATGTCGATCATCATCATCAACCTTCATATTTGATAACTGGTTAAGATAATTCTCATAATCCTTGTATTTGAAACAAAAGAGTATGGGAGGTTCATTATATGGATATTTATCTATATTTATATCATTAGATAACTTCTTCCCATCAATTTGGTATTTATATTTTTTAATGACCTTCCTTTCCACACTTAAAACATTTACCAGTCCCCTTAATAAAATTTCCACCATGTTTCCTTCAACAATTTGATCATAAGGGAAATATTATCTTCTTCTCTCCATGATTTTTATAATTTCATTTTTATTCCATATTTCTTTTTTTTATAAAAAATATGGGGTGTATAGGTAACTCAAATATCCATTTACACCTTGGTAGCACATCAAAGTATTTCTTGACATCTACTGAAGTATCTTATGGCTAAAAATATTTGGAGACTTGGTTCTAAGACATTGAAGAATCGATCAACCTTACTTTTAGGTTGAATGAAAATACCAGAAGCATACCTTGAATGTCTCATAAAATTTTCCTTATAGGTACCAACTATTTCATCATAATTCTATTTTATCTCAAGGAATTCATTCTCTATTTTCATATGAATAATATGAGGAAATTACTTATTAAAAAATAATCTCTTCAACACATCCCACTTCATAGAGTCAATTTATTCCTATTTCCTCATATTCTTAACAAGATTCCACCATTAATCTTCTTCTCCCTTCACAAGATAGAAAACTAAAATGAATTTTCCATGTTCTGAACACTGGATAAAAGAAAACATATTTGTTGTGGCACTGAACCATTTCTCATAAAGTAGTGGATCAGAGAACCCACAAAAATATGGTGGATGTTTCCTCATGAAGGACTCAATAGAAAGTTGTTACCTACTGTTCTAGTTTTTAAGTTCAGCATGATTCATATATTAAGAAAGTTATGTAAACATAATAATGAGATTTTTCATTCCAATCCCCATAAAATTTGGTTTCTTTGGAGGACAACCATTTCATTATCCATCACATTGAACATTGAGACAATTCCTTCAGGTTCCGTCCATTTAAAAAAACCAAAATTCATAATGTTGGAAACAATAATCAGAGTGGAACCACATAATAATGAAAAATGATTTATTTTATTTCTAAATCAAGACACATTATTTTCAATCCATGAAACCTTATATTTGTCCTAGGTCATCCATGATCATCACTAAAACTTTTATAATTTTATCATATACTTATAATTATCCCTAGGTTTCCCAATAAAGTTTTCTCATCCTAGTTTCTAAAGGCCAACTAAACCATACTATGATACCAACTATAGTGACCCATACATTCCATACATAGATATTACATATTATTAGATTAATATTCTATATAAAACATAATAATCTATTCCAAAATCATATAGGCCTAGTATATTTGGAAACCTGGATACATAAAAAATTGTTCATAAGTGAACTAAATCATATCCCACTATGTTATTTATATCTAACAATATTTTGATACAAATAATATATAATAACTTTCTTCATAACCAAGGGAAAAGTAAGCATAAGAAATGTTGAGCTTATTTTCTCAGTAACGGTAAACAATAGAGATATCAACATAACTCGAGAATAAGATAATGATAAAATGAACCTAACATTTGAAAAATCATAACCTACATATCATAGATAATAATTTTGATTCATATAATAAATCTTTGTAGTTTATAATACCTGAATCATAAATTAATTGAAGAACATGACCCATGAGAGCATAAAATGGGCATAAGATATGAATTTGTGGCATACAATAAGAATAATAAATAATTTCATTAGCAGTAAAGGATCATTTACAAGAATATCATAGTGGAATGGGTTCACTTTGTAGACTATCATAGTGGTCATAACTAGGTTCACTTCCAATTCAAGCCATATTTATCTCATAAGATATCAATATTTACCTAATGAATTAGAGGGAAAGATAATTTGAGACCCACATGTCACATAATGAAAATCATATAGATTTGTTTTAAAAGATTATAAAACATTAATCATATCATAAAAAATGAAAATAAATGGGTTTCATAACCATTTCATCATATTATAACCCATGGAAAATAAATTATTTTCATAAACAGTTCATCATTTCATCATAGCATGACCTATGGAAAAGGAATGGGTTTCATAAAAATATTGTCATCATAAACATAAAACATCCAAATAAATAATAGGGATGTTATATTTAAATCATATCCCTAGTAAATCTTAAGTGAAATCATGGGTTGTTATCTTTTATGAATATAAATACCATTATAATATCATTAAGACATTCTTGAGGAAAATACATTTTCCACTATGAAAATTAATT
This sequence comes from Viscum album, assembly GCA_963277665.1. Taxonomy (NCBI): domain Eukaryota; kingdom Viridiplantae; phylum Streptophyta; class Magnoliopsida; order Santalales; family Viscaceae; genus Viscum; species Viscum album. The sequence goes on along the minus strand of OY728121.1, from coordinate 691,640,474 downwards.
TTCAAAAACTATAAATTTACAGAATATTTGGGAAAAAATTTCTTTGAAAATATAATTTTTAAATTTTAAAGTAATCCTCAAATAATTTTGTATTCATGATAGTTGGAAATTATATTCATGTCATAGAAGTTAAAATAAAACATTCCTTTCACATTTTTATAAAAAGTTAAAAAGTACCTCATTTGGAAAATGATAAGAAGATTAATTTAAAAAAAAATAAAATATGGGTAAATATGACATTAATAAATCATGGGAGAATAGTAAAAACCTTCTTTAAAATATTTCTTAGAAAATGTGGATATGGAAGAAAAAAATTCTTGACCGAAGAGAAAAATAAAATCAATTATCCTTCAAAACATATATTCAGTGACTGGAGAATTTGAGGTCAAGAAAATAAAATTAAAACATGTATCTTATATAAATAACTTTAGTATAATAAAATTCATTAGTTTCTTGAATGGAATATCATAATATTTCATATTCAAAAACATAATCATAAATAATCTCAATAAACAATGAGATTGTGATATAAAACCCTTACCACTTTGGAAATATTTTAATCATAAGACCCACGAAATAAATAAGCTATGGATATGTAAAGCCCCATAAATTTTATAATAAGTTTTATAAAATAGTTTCATGGGGATTATATACACTACATGAAATAAACAATTGGTGAATATGGCATGTGTCACACAAAAATAAAAGTGAGACCAAAATCCATTACCTCATATACGAATTCCAAAGCATGTGTTTGAACCTATTTTATAATAAATATAGATTTATTATAAATATATTAAATATAAAAAATCATATATTTAATACTATATATGATTTAATTATAAACTTTTATCACCCATTTATTATTATTTTTTATTAAAATCACTATTTTGGGTGATATCGACTTCGTTTTTCTTGTATGCTGTGGTTCGGTAGTTTTGTTCCATGTATTTTTATCATAGTTCCATAAAATAAAAAAGGTTGATCATGATATAAATATTACATATATTAATTTTATACATATTTAGAGTCATCTTTAAAAGTAGATATAGAAAAATGAATCACACTATTCATGAAAATGCTAGGCCATACATACACAAGAACGCTGTCTTTACTTTTCGATGGATTGAAAGAAAGAATGATAAAGAATAATTTAAATTTATAGAATAATTATTATATCACATATATATATATATATATACATTTTATCTGTGATTATTATCATCCAAGTAAAAAAGAAAAGAAAAATGAATCACATCACTTTATGGGGGTGGTAGTCCACAAGTATGCATAGGCGGCATTATCATTTTCCAAAGGATTGGAAGGTTAGAAGGTAGATGTGATATTATAATTAAATAAGTATAATTATGTAATAATTATCATATATAAACATTAAACCCATCATAATAACCATTAATAAAATATGGTAAAGGAAAATTAAATGCATCACTACATGGAGACGGTAAGTCATATGTACGCACGAGTGATACTTTAACTTACCATTTTGTGGAATGAAGGGTGGATATTAAATATTATATAATCAAAATAACATTTTAGTTTATTTAGGATACTAAATTTATTATTCTATGGAAAATATTATAGATTTATAGGAGGTAAAGAATAATTAAAGAAAGTGATTAGTTAAGGTGATTTCCTATTATTTAAAACAAATCCTTTAGAAATCCTTTAAATTATCCTAAGGTTGGTATTTATATAATATAAGAACCTATATAATGTGGATATGTATTTTATAATGGATTTTTAAAGGTATTCTTAGTTAAGATATATCAAAGTGGTGTGAATAAGTGAAAGGATAGGTGCCCTTTTATAATTGAGGGGAGTGACACTCTTGGGATTTCTTGAAAGATTAAAATTTAATAAAGTCATTATCTAGCCCAAATTCCACCAAAATTCCATGTATTAGTTTCTAGGAAATCATGGGGTTAAAATTACATCAATGAATAAAATTTTTAAATGTTTAAGTGGGGTTTTAAACATTTTCTTTTGTTTTAACCCCTTAGTTAACCTATTTTAATATTAACCATAGTGACAACTTTTTCAATATTAAAGGGTATTAATTTTAATTATAAAATAATTATTGAATAATAAATTTAAAAAATATTGTATTTTTTCCTTATATTATCCTAATTTTCCTTGTTCAATATTTTTTTAAATTTTAAATAATTTAATAAAATATCATTAAATTCAATTTTGACACTATTCATTTAATTTGACATACAATTCATAAAGAAAATGGTGTTATTCGAATATAATACATAAAAAAAACAATTATATATGATAATAATCTATAAAATCCATATAAAATAATAAATCACAAAAAATTATATTACTTTAAATATTTTAAAATCATTTATTTTACTTTTCTAATAGTTGAATAAATACTGAATCGACATTGCATAAGAATTTAGGGTAATTATATAATTTATAATTATTAAAAAATAATTTCCCACATGAAAATAATTTCATTAATCTTAAAATATAAATTTTATGTTCATTCATAAATTTCTTTTGTCCCTATGTGGACACATATGAGATATTTAAAACTAGAAGAGTGACATTTTGTAACTTTCTTTTTTTTAAATATTATACAGGTAATTTTCATGGGAAGGTGTCCATTAAAAAAATAATTTTCAAGAATAAGGCGATAATATTCAAATTTAATTCATCAAATAATAATTAAGATTAAAAATTATGGTCTTATAACTTATTTTTAACCTAGATTAACCTGATTTACCCTTTACTGAGGTGATAAATTTTACCACGGTTACTATTCATATGGATCAAATATAAAAGGGCCCTATTTACAAAATGTGAAAATCTTGATTAAAAATATAGAATCCATTTTATCAAATTTAATTCCTATAATTATAATAAAATAATTTTAAAATAAATGTGTAAAAATGTGAGTAATACCATTTTTTAGAAAAATATATTTTAATCATAAAACTTGGTTTATTCCTATCTCATGATTAGAAAAAATATCAAATGAATGTTAAAACATTTTATTGAATATATAATATATAAATTTTATTAAAATCATTCAATGATAGTGATTAATTTTATTAAGTAAGATAAAAATATATTGAGTTTATGAAAATAGTTTTTCAGAAAAAACATCTTTTTTATTTCCAATTTTTTTTTATTTTTAAATCAAATTAATTTATATCCAATGAATTATATTTATAAATATGAGATATATGTTTTTATAATTTATTTATACCTATTCATACCTACCAATCCAATTACTAGGCTATAACTATCACATAATAATATTTCAATAGTATATCACAGTTCATTTAAACTCGGTGTTGTGTGTATCACAAGGTATCAAAGAAATTTTTACTTAAAGGGAAATATTTCATAAAGGGGTGTTAAAATCAGGATAGACCAGCATATTTAACTAAATGGATAATATATCTTCATCATGTTATTCCTCACTATTATTCATCATTGACTCGACTACAGAACTATGACCTAGACAGATCAATACAGTGTAGCCAGCCACCCTGTGGTGTGGTCTATATGCTACGGAGAAACCACTATTATTTTAGAAGAAAGCTTACCAAAACACACATTTAATCCCCATTTATCTTCTCTAAGACCCCAATAATTTTCCAAAGCATGAACTAATTCAAAAATAGTAATAGAATAAGGAAAACAAGGATTTTCTATTAAGGAAATAAAATTTCAGGGCTTTACAATGCGCTCCCTATAAATACTTCTTGTCCTAAAAAAGTATATCTAGGGTCCTTCTCTAAAAAACTAGAACATTAAGCTCAACCATCATCCAATAAATCTCAAGCCTCTTCTTTTATCCATCCATGCTTCCAATGGATCTGAAAAAGTGGTACTATCTTCCCTTGAAGAACTTTCTTACTCTAGTTAATAATCTTCCTCGGATAATCCTCATAATATGCATCATGATCTTGAACAATGTCCTTGCAATTGATAACATGTACATGTTTAGGTATGTAACTCTAAATCAATGACACATGTAATGTGTCATGGATACCATGGTAATGATAAGAATTACCTAGATAATACTCTACTATACCAAACCGCTCGGTGATCTCAAAGGGTCTAAAGAAATAGGGTTCCTGATTACCTTGCTTCCTCAGACATCAGTAAACTAAAAGTTGAGTCACTCTAATGAAAAAATTATCACCTATAGTAAACTATAAGGGTATCTTATTGTGGTCATTATATTATATATACCTAATCTATGCAGTAATAAACCTATCTTGATTCTGATTCATTTTCTTGGTGGTCTGTTAAACCAAACTGGGCCGCAAAACTGTTGCCTCACCCACCTGATACCAATAGATCAGTGAACGAAAAAGTATCTCATATAGATCCTCATAATGAACCATATAAATCAAAGTTTGGTAACTATTGTTCAAGTAGAACTCAAAAAATTTCATATGATCATCCCATTATCCACTAAAGTATATAATGAAAGACCTAATCATATCCTCCAATATGTGTATAGACTACTCTGACTATCCATCTGTTTAAGGATTGTATAATGTGGTCAATATCAGCTGAGTCCCTAGGGCCTTATGAAATACCTTCCAAAACCATTATGTAAAATGTTTATCTCTGTCTGAAACAATGGCCAAGGGTGCTCCATGTAAGCATATGATCTCACAGACCTAAATATTTCCCAACTCAACCTCTGAGTAAGTCTCTAAAATTGGTAAAAAGTTTGCAACTTTAGTTAGTTGATAGAAAACCAAATAAACAACATCACGACTCCATAGGGTCCTAGGTAACCTTTTCAAAAAGTTTATTAATATATCCTACCACTTCCACATAGGTACTGATAGTGGATGGAGAAAACCACCAAGTCACTGGTGCTCATCCTTCAACCTCTAATAGGTATGGAATAGAGAGATAAATCTAACAATTTCCCTTTTCATCCCTGACCACCAGAGCTATCACATGAAGTTGTGGTACCTCTTCATTACTCTAGGATATACTACCCATATTGAGGTATGGTATTACCTTAGTAACTCCTATATGATGAAATCAGTTACTACCACTTTCCCATGTACCATGATCACATCGTCATCACTAAAAGACCACCTAGGTATTAGGTCACCTCTAGCTAGATATTCCCTCAGCACAAAACACTTTTATTATGATTCATATCCATCCTTCACCTAATCCACAAGATAATATGTTACCACCAAGGGTGAATAATTCATAAAACCCCATTCCTTTGAAACAACCATCCTACAATCAGAAAATAAGCTCATCAAGCACCACTAATCCTTTACAGAATGCTCAAAAAGATCATGCTCAACATAGGTCTTATGGTGAAAATCATCCATGATTATATTACCTTTACTAAGTATATAATCCATACTAAAGTCATAAAAATATAGATACTCGACCCAATGATTCTGTATTAGGTTTAGGTCCCTTTGTGTTAAGATATAGTGAAGGATATTGTGGTCTATGTAGACAATAAACATCTCATTGAAGAGGTAGTGTCACAATAAATCCAAAGCATGGACCATGGATACTAGATCCAGATCTTGAATAGGGTGGTTCCACTCATGGGTTCATAGTTTATGAGGCCCATAGGCTACTACATTCTCTATCTACATCAATACTACTCCTAGAATAATGTCTGATGCATCACATTATACTGCATAACTAATCCCTGGTTTAGGGAGTGTCAATACTAGAGATATCATCAACCTACTCTTAATATTAAAGAAGAATTATTCACATATTTTGGACTATTTAAGCTTCAATACATTCTTCTTGTGTGTTATAATGGTTACTGATATTTTAGGGAATTACTAGATAAACCATCAGAAATATTATACTAGGCTGAGAAAGACCCTAATCTCAAATAGGTTCTGGGGACGTCTCTAAGACATAACTGGTTCAATGTTCTCTGGGTCAATGGATATTCATGTCTCAGAAACTACTTATCCCATGAATCCAACCTTCTATATCAAAAATCCACACTTCAACAACATGGCATAAAGTCTATGTGACTAGATTATAATCAAAATTAACTTGATGTTTCTGGCATGATGCTCCAGTTTATGTGAGTAGATAAGGCTGTCTCTGATGAAAACCCTAATTATTGAGTCTAGATATGGGTGGAATATCTTATTCATGAGTTACATGAACACTTAGGTAATGTTATTCAACCCTAATGGAATCACCAAGTACTCATAAAACACAAACCTTCTTCCAAACATTGTCTTCTAAATTTCATCTTCTTTAACTTATAGTTAGTGATATTCTGATTTAAGATAAATCTTGGAGAACCAACAGTCTCCCTATAAATGATCGAAAATATAATATATCTAAGTAAAGGGATATTGGTTCTTCAAAGTCACTTCAATTAGCTTCCGATAATCAACATAGAGTCAAAGACTACCATATTACTTCTTGGAGAACAACATATGTGTGTACCCAATGGTGAATTAATCTTCCTATTAAATCCCTTCCACTCTCATTCATCCAACTTCACCTTGTGATCCTTTAACTAAGTTGGCACCATATAATACAGGGGTATTGAAATAGACTGTGAACCCAATTTGATCTCAATCTCAAATTCAACTCCTCTATCAAGTGGAATTATTATGAAGTCATGTAATAAGAAATCCAAATAGAGATCCATGATTAGAGGAAAATTTGAGGAGGTTATCACTAGTCCTTCTAAGTGAGATAGGACCACCATCTATATTTTAATCATCTCGAGCTGACTCAAGTCTGGTAAAAATCTTCCTACTCCTAGTTCCCACTCTTTTGTCATCACAAAATTCTCTCCATATGGTGAAGTGAAAGACACTCATCTATGATATAAATAAATGTGAGTTTAGAATCCATTAAACAATTCTATCTTGAGAATCACATTGAAATTTCTCATTTCATCTCATTGAACCCATTTCATAAGTTCTTATTATGTCAAAATATGGGTTTCAAAATCCATATCTTTTCATTTCAACTATTCTATTGTCTTTTTCATCAATATAAGTAACCTTAAAAAATAACTTAAAAATATTAGTATAATTATACTATATTTTTTTTATGAAACTCAAATATTTATTAGTCATTCTATTCTTTTAATCCCATTTGGAAAACATCATTCACCCATGGTGATTCTACACCATATAAGTGAATGATAATGTTTTATTTTTAAACTAATCCTCTTATGAATATTACCAAAAATGGATTTCATGATTGGATATAACATTAATAATAAACATATATTTTTTAATGATTCCATAATGATAAAGAGTCATTATAATAATGACATAAAATTAATCAATCGAATCCATTTTTAAGCATCTAAAACTAGCTTAATAAGGAAGATATTTGAAATTGTAAGTACTCATAAAATTATTTAAATCCTCACTTATGGAATAACATTTAACATATAACTTGATGCTTCTAAAAAATATTAGGCCATTGGAAAATGATATTTATTTATCATTAATCCAAGTGTAGATACTCGGTTTTTTCCTTAAAAGACTTTGGAATATTTCTACATATATTTCCAGAGTTAAGCGTTGAGACAATGTGCAATTCTGTGGCCCGGTGTGCCTGAAATAAATTGTATAAAACTATTAAGTATATTTTATACTATTCATATGAAAGAAGTGCGATATATATTAAATGGTAGCTTAGATTAGAAATCTGAGTCCACAGTTGAGTTTGGAACATGGATTTTTCCCTAGGTAGGATATAACTTTTGTCGATGTTGGACTTCTGTGAGAAAAGTCACCCAGGGGGAAAACCATAAATAAAATAATTAAACTTAATTATTTTATCTCTAATGATGAATCAAATAACTTTCAAATAGTGACTCAGATTGGAAATTCTAGACTACCTTTGAGTTCAGAATGGGGCATTTTACCTAGGCGTGACATGAAATGAGATGGCACAGAGGTTTCAGATTCTGCACCGAGTGAGGCTCCAATAAATAGAATCTTGGGGAATTATAATTAGGGTTATACCCTAATACTCTAAATATTTCTAAAAAGCCTCTATCCACTATCTCTCTCTCTCTCTCTTTATTCTATAGAGGATTGAGGATGAATCAATAACGAAGCTTCGGTAGATCACAACAGTAGTACTGGCGGTTGCATTCTTCAACGGTGAACGAATCGAGGTGGGATTATTGTTAATTTTTATGCACCTATGATTTGAATTTCTAAGTATTTATTAAATTAATTTCTAATTTAATTACTTTTAACATCAAGGTGATGGTCGAATGATCATGTCCATCATCTGGTCTTCGTTTTGAATCCCCGTTTTTGCTCATTCTACATCTGTTCTTCATAGATAATCATCGCCTATTTTTGGACACATCCAAACACCAATATATCATCGAGAAGAGGCTGGTGATATGAATATACCATCTCGAAGATTCCAAAAAAAATATTTTCTTAATTATAGGGTGATCGGTGGAGTCATGATGGTTTGACGGAGGTACCACCGAAGCAAGGTTGGCTAGCGGCGACGACGTGTGTCAGCCGTGGAGGCGGCGACTATGGGGCTCCGATGCAGCTGGGTTCACAGGATGATGGGATCCGGAGTGGCTGGTTACTAATGTGGATGGAGGAAGAACTAGGGGTGGACCGATTCTAGGCATGTGGCTTCAACAAGCAGGTGAGGCTGGGGAAGATGGCCGATGACCGGGCGGTAGAGGGGCCGCAACGTGCGACCCGGGGGAGCAGTGATCCGCGCAGCGCGGGTCGTGGTGATGACGAGGGGACCAGCCAGTTGGCCTGGTCAGGGGTCGCATGGGCCGGGCCACATAGCTGGGCCACTGGCCAACTGCCACAGACTGGGTCAGTTGGGGCTGGCCAACCCAGGTGAAGGGGGTCCAGCCAAATTTGGGCCGAATCGGCCCAAGTTTGGCTAAGACCCTTTAAATGGAAGCTTCTCCTAAACGAGGCATCTGATTGATGTGCCGTCTATGGTAATGAATACCTCTCATCAAGAGGGATATTTTTAGACTGTTTCATGAATTTTTTTGTTTTGCTTTTAGAGATCGGTTCCCCGAAATTCTTGGATTTAATAATAATAATTTAATTATTATTAATCAGAAATCTTTTATCAGACCTATCTTCTAAACGGGATGTCCATTTGATGCACCTTCAGTGGTGGTATGACCTATGTATTTGTGCAGAATATTCAAGACTACCTTAGGGTTTTTAAACCATAGATGAGGTCCGAGCCCCATGTATTTTGGTTCTCATGTGTTGCGTTGAAATACATCTTTTTCATCGGTTATACGTTTTGGACGACAGAGTAGTCCACCTTGTGTGTTTTTCCATGAGGATCCTAATGTCACAATCCATATAATTAATTTTAGGATTTAGACATGGTCCCCAAGGGATGTCTTTTAAATGCAATGTGGCGACACACAACTTTTACATAAGAAATCCGATTGGGGTGATTAAATAGTAGATCTTGCATGTTTTTACACAGGGATTGTAATGGTGTGATCCATTTGGATATGCAGTGCCTTTTTTGTGATCTCATTATTTGTAGAAATATGAAAGGAATATCATTGTAAGATCCTTCTATTTTTTTAAGAGAATCCACAACTCAATTTAGCTTTGAACCTTATGAGAGTGGAGAATATGTATGAAGAGAGGCAGTAAAATGTTCTTGGCCATTGAGGAGGCTTGTCAGCAAAGTTAAATTTTTGACCCTTTGAAATAATGATATGCATCGCGTGCTCATAGGCCTTTTGATTAGTTTTTCCATGTACTCTAAGATACCACTGACACACCTAGGGATACTTTTTCACAATTTAGTACCTCAGAATGGCTAGGTATATTATAGCACCCCGAGCCTCTCTTTCAGACTCGGTGCTTGAAAAATGTCGTGTGTTGATTTTTTTATATAAAAGTGACTTAACAATTACAGAAAAATTTATACAAAAGAGGATATTTTACCGGTCTAGGTTCTAGAAGATTAGACAGAACATTACATTTATCAAATTTGAAATAAAATAAAACAGCTGTCCACTATGCTTCCGTGCACGCTATCTCCAAAAGTGATGACATCTGTAAATAATCTCTTAAGATACCTGTGAAAAATCATTTTTAAATAAAAGGGTGAGCGTTCAATTGCTCAGTAAGGAGTTTTTAAAACCTTTGACAAATCCCTTTTAAAAATATCACTTTTATAATACACTTGAAATGTTTAACTTGAAATACATTTGTAAAATAATGCTTTAAAAAATAATTATACTTCCAAAACACTTTTAAATTAATCTAATGATTCGATTGAAAATATCAAGCAATCCCTTAAAAACAAAACAACTGAGTCCACTCGTAACTTTGAAGGCTATCTTGGGCCTACCCACTTGAGGGACAAATTCACTATTCCAATTCACTATCATACTTACAAAGTTCGACTATCGGTTTTTATAAAAAAAATTTGTATTATCTTTCCTTATATACATATAATTTTCACTGGTGTTTTATTTTCTAAAATATATTTATAATCATGCTTGGAACAAATAAATAATAATATTTACTAAAAATTACATATTCAACTTGGTATGATCAATTCTCATGATACATGGAATTTCATAATCATACGAAAGATTAATCAACATCCACACACTTAAAATTTCATTCTTATTTCCATAAAAATATAATTTTGTAAAGTTTATTTAATTGATCATGCACATATTTATATGACAACAAAATCATCAATGTATAGCCATAACACTGACTTTAATATAAAATGTATAAAAAATATGATATTATTAACTTCTATAATAATTTATTTAAAATAGTTATTAACATTAAAATTATACAAGTAAATATATATGTGTGTGTGTCATAATAATAGAATAAATTCATGTTCAGATAATGTTTCGATAAATAGAAACATCCCTTATCAAGAATAAAATGAAATAAAATTAACACATAAACTTTGATACATATATATATATATCCCTCATAATTAAAATTATTCTTAAAAATATTTTTTTTGAACTCCAAACTAAATAAATTCATTATGAAAAACCATAAAATTAAAATCATAATTTTGAAATAAATAGATGACCAATTACTAATAATTTTAAATAGATAAATTTGAAAATAAAACCATCCTTGCTAAAATAATAACGTAATTTCAATGGAAGTGTAAATAAATTCCTTGCAAACACAATTAAATTTTTTTTACATAAAGAACGAATAAACATCATACCAAACATATACCAAAATAATTTTAGTATGAATCACATTACTAAAATTTATCAATGTTTTGAAAAATGTTTTGTTTTTTTGGAAGGATCCCATAAGTAATCTTGGAAGAAACAAATAATTTGATAAAATAAAAATTAAATTCCCTTACAAAGATAAGGTCTTAAAATAAATAAATATTTGAAATAAATATTTATCCCTTACCTAATTTAAAATAAAATTTCATACTAAGTATTTGAAATTAAATAATCCCTTATAAAAAATAAATTAGAATAGCAGAGTGAGTATTTGAAAATAAAAAGTCCCTTACAAATTTCTTGTGTAGGAGACGCATCCCTTTTCAACTTCCTATCTCCTAGACTCTCTCTATAATTCCCCCACTATAAGGATTCTTAACTCCCCTCTAAGAGAACTCCGGAGGATGGATTATATAGAGCCAATATTTTACTGTTCATCTATAAAATTGTTACTATTTAAATCTATGTTAATCAAATATCTCAGCTTGCACATGACATATTAAATATAAATATTGAATAAACAATTCCATAAATAAAAATCCATGTAAAATAATTTTTTATTAATCGGGACAGTGATAGATGCATTATATATTGCATAATTTTGTTAGATTAGAGCTTCTTCATGAAGCTTCAATATACAACCACACAAAAAAACTGGAAGAATCTTTGAAAAAATAAAATTATAGAAACCATTAAACAAGGATATCAAACATGTATTTAATATACTGAAATCGTTTCAATCAGATAAGATATCAAAAGGATTCAGATGATTAAAACAATTAAAATAACAACAAGTTGCAGGGACGTCGTCACCAGATAAGAATAAAATATTTCAGATGTTGACTTCTAGAGATAAAAAATGAAGAAATAGACAAACAAGGAACTAATTATCTGATTTCTAGTTGATTCAGTCATTAAAACATATTGGATAATCTGGACAAAATCAACAAGATATAGCAACCTCACAAAGATCAAAACCCTAAACGTGATTTAGATTTGGTATTCCTTCGGTCTGAGTTCTGTCTTCCGAAATGAATACTCAGAATCAAATTAACCCCCTCCACATTCGACTTCTTCGATTCAAAGACCTTAGGCTTATCTAGAACTTGATATTCATCCTCCACTCAAATATCTCAACATCGGCCTACAGATAACTCTCAGACCTTGGCATGAATCACACTCAACTTCATCTCTGATCCTTAGATCCACCCTCCAATCTGGGTTCGATGTCGACCACTACTCCATTGTCAAAGACCTCTACAACCCTTGGACAAAGCGTGACTTGGTCTCGCCTTTACCTCTTTTGATACATTTCATCCTTATGAACCCGAAAATAGAAATCAGATTTCATTTTTTTTTGATTTCACCAATTTTCAAATCGTTTGGTTATCAATTATCTAATTTCAGTATATATATATATATATATCAACAGATTAATATATATATATATATATATATATATATATATTTAAAACTAATCATTTATTATTATCACATAAAAATTCATTATTATTAATCCCTTTTAACTTATCTTACATATATATATATATATATATTTATAAACAGATTAATATATAATAATTTTCTTTAAAAAATAGTTTTTTATTATAAATTTTATTCATTATATCAATATAATTTAATTCAATACCTTATAAAACAATATTTATTCAAACATCACTTTAATGAAATATAATTTTCATAATTCAAACATATATTTTAATTTCATAAATTTTAATATCTATGTATAAAATAATTCTTATATATATTTATCTTATGTAAATCAATTATGAACCATCTCTTTTGAAAATTTATTGAAATTTTCATATTTATCTTAATTTTAGTTAAGTAAAAGTCTAAACATAATTTATCATTATAAAACAAATTTATAAATATATACCATAATTATATTTCATTACTTATTATATAACCTTTTTATTTAAAATTATAATCTTTGTTCAAAAATGTATATGTTATATTTAGTTTTAAAATATAAAACTTTTTATATTCAATAATTATTTAGTTTGAATTTAAAAAAAGGTATCGAATAATTAGTTGTTATTTAAATTCTATTAGGGTGTTTCATATATGGATTGATGATGAGGTGGGCCCCACACATGCCATGCACCACTTCCCGACTATTCTATCTCTCATATCTCCTTCTTCTAGACTCATATTTTGGCCTGCATGTTGCCTATCCTGAGTGTTTTTTCCATGTAGAACATCATGGTGACCTCCGTAGTGGCTTTCGAGTTATGATAAAATATGCTCCAGGTGATATTCATATCCAGGGTGTTACCCAATGACTGCAGCAATGTTATTCTAAGAGGTACCATCCAGTAGGGATAGCCAGAGTTCTTAGATGCCTTTCCAAGAGGTACCATCCAGCAGGGATGTCAAGAATTCCTTGATGATCTTCCAAGAGGTACCATCCCATAGGGATGCCCAGAGTTCCTCAATTACTTTCCAAGAGGTATCATCCAACATTGATGGCTAGATCAGTTCTGAGTTTACCTCTAGTTGATCTGGGAAGTTGTCCCCAATGGCAGCTCCAGGTTTACCTACAGCTGGGCTGGGATGTGGTCCCCAATGGCTCTTCTGGGCTTCCCTTTAAAGGGGCTAGGTAGTGGCTCTCGTTGACGACTCATGTTAGGAAATCCTCTCCTGCTGGGCTAGGCAGTGGGTCCCCTTCGACTTCTAGGTAATTCCCCCCTAACGTACAAGGTCCTAGATACCCGATGACTAGAGAAAAACCCTCCAGATGAGCTGGGCAGGGGACCTCAACCTTGAGACACGATCTCTCGACTGTGAGACATAGTGAAAATACATGAATTGATGTACCTTTGGACTCTTGAGGAAGAGGGATTTCTTTCCCACCATGACATTTCCTTGTGACATGATCCAAAACTGTGTGGGTGATAAAGTGCCCCCAAAGCAGATAGTATCAAGGTGAGGTGATTGAGTCCCTTTGACTAGCAGTTCAAGGAAAACATGTGGGATTCTAGTCAATGATGTTTTTCACTTCTGGAATAATTGGATACTAAATTTTTGGGCAGAGCTGTGAGATGGAGATCCCATTAATCTCTCAATTGGTTTTCTTTTAATGAGCATATATATATATATATATATATTCTATTCCCAGTACCTACTCTTTGGGTTTTAGTTACTCTCTTTCCAAGAGAGGTGAATACTTGTGGAATACTCCATGTTCTTTCCGTGTCTACATTCTCATTGTTGGATGAGTATACTCTCCTGCTATAGGCAGGGAAGACTAAATGAGAAGTTAATCTTTTCACTGTTTCTAGCTCTTTGTGTTTGGATGAGTTTACTTCACTCTCTTGTTGGGTTGATAAGCACTCCTTTTTATTATATCTTATTCTATATACTACTCCACTCTTCATTACCAATATTTCTACTCCCTTGAGCCTTTAAGGCATCCTGCTAAGTTTTTTTATACTCACCCCTTCTTGGTCTTTGTCTGCACTTAGTGTGCCCTTGAAGACAACAAACAGATTGATTGTGACATCGAAAGATCTTAGGGATATGGGGTTCTTAGACCGCATGTAGTGGTTGTAGGATGGGATATAGGATTGGGGATCTCCTATCTTTTTTACTTTTCTACATGTTGCTGGGTTGTGGTACTTTTATGGTTGGTCATATATTTTTCACCTTCTTTCCATTCATTTTATTGTACCATACTTGTAATGTTTAGTGGTTCATGCATGTTTGGTTTATTTATTTAAGTGTTATATATTCTATTACATCCCATCAGCACTTTTTCATTGAGTTGGATATGTGTGAGTACAAGTTCTTAGAAAAAGGAATCCCCATGTTTTTTGTGGCCTCGGTGCTTGTCGGCACCCTTGGGCCTATAGAGGCGGGCTTGGGGTAGCTGTGGCTCAAAATATGGAATATTTCTGGTCATGAAAAGGTGGTATCAGAGGTGGTTTAACCCTTGGTATGTTCTTGAGACGTTTCCTTAAAAAGGTATTGGTTGGGTTTAGGTAAAAAAATCAAAGTGTCTCGAGAGTGGATCTCATGCCATGGAGTCTAGTGATGGTACAGGCGACTCACGTATCCATTCACCTAGACCCTGATTACCCATTTTCGACTCGGAACCCTGAGACCCTCGTTGTTGGGAACAATGGTACATGCATCATATAGGATTGCGTCTTTAACTATCCTTCTTGAATAATCTCCCCATTTTTGTTGTTGTTGATATATATATATATATATATATATATTTGTTCATCTGAATATGGTACTCCTTGATAATATTCAATATGTCTCCACAAAAACAGCCTGGTAGGATACCAACTTCAATTCAAGAAGATGACCCTGTGAGTGACAAGGCCTCAGTTCGTGAACCATAATGTGATCGCATTCCTCTAGGTGGGAACGTAGCAACACCTCCACCTGTTGAGTAGCAGACAACCATAGCAGAGCAAGCTGAGGATGTGTACAGGCTGAGCACACATCATGAGTTCTAGAGATAGAGACCACATAGGTTTTGTGGTGATCCATACCCTCATCTAGAAAAGGTTTGGTTAGTTTCATTGGTGTACCTCTTTTGGCTTGCATGGACACCGATAAATTAGATGGTGGCTTTGGTAGTTGACCTTTTCCATGGAGCATATGGGCATCAGTAGAGCTTGATTACTCATATACTTGATGAGTCGATGCTCTCATGGGATGAATTCTATCAGCTGTTTAATGATGAGTACTACCCCTCCTTCTTGTGCTCCATTCAACATTAGGAGATCCTTCAGTTTCAGCAGGGATGGATGACGGTGACTGAGTATGTGACTAGGTTCACAGACCTTGCACACTACTCTATGGACATGATCCATGACAGTTACTATTGAGAATGAAAGTTTTAGTAGGGAATCCATAAAGATATCCATGCTATCTTAGTACCCTTGTGCATCCCCACCTATATCAGGGTGTTGGAACAAGAACTAGTGATTGAGAGCTTTCTGTTAGAGGGGAACCATGCAACTAGTTGTGGCAGTCGGCACAATAGAGCTGAGACATCTACTACAACTAGTAGGTGTGTGTCAATAAGATCTCAACATAGGAGGACTCCCCATAATTGGTCTCAGGAATGTAGTTATATGGGTCTGAGGCATTACAGAGCACGGGGACAATCTAGGGAGGGCTGGTGTTATACTTGTGATGGGTGAGGTCACATGGAAAAAGACTGTCCGACAAGACGTGCTGAGAATACTAGATAGGCAGTAGGTGGATCACCATGGAAGAGATAGATCTGTGATTAGGGTGGTCTCTAGGGAGGTGGTGCTGTAAGAGGATTTATAGGTGGGGGATAATGTAATGAGGTATTTCTACCACCTCTAGGTAGCCCATGTCAAGCTCAGGAAGCTGGAAACTAGGACCATGGACAAGCACAATCTATGGATATCTATGATCCCACAGAGCATGAGATGATAAGAGGTACACCCGGTGACTTTTCTACGTTTTTCAGGAGAACGTGTTAGACACTATATGAAATACTATTTTCTCTTAGCTCCTTGTTTTAGGTTTTATCTGGGTGATGCGGGGTGTTAGTGTAACCATGGGTCGGTTTTGTTCAACATAACCTTGAATGAATGAGGAAGATGGGTCCTTCCCCTAATGAGACACATTTTTTTGGGGTGAGAAAAATCATGAAGGTGAGTCAGTGCTGCCCAAAGTGGATAGTATCGAGGTGTGGTTGAAGAGCCCCTTTGACGTGTGTGTTCAGGGTGAGGTTTTTCAAGGAGTGTTGGTGAAGGTCTTAGAATTTCTAGTGGAGTTTTTCTAATTAAACTCCATTTTATTGGAATGCCATTTGTATATGTAGTGAAGTATCTTGTTTGGGGATTTCTATACTTCTAATGGAAGAAAAGACACATGGTGTATTCCATTTCAAGATTCATGTTGTTGGATGAGTTTACTCATCTTCCCTATTTGTTGGTACCTTGAATGATCAACATCAACCTTGATATAGGAGTTATAAATTATAGGTTGAGGTGATGGAGAACCCATGAAAAAAACTATGTGACTCACTATCTGGTGCTGGCAGTGGTAGTCTTCACCTTGAGAATGTGGAGAAGTTATCTTCTGGGGGAGCACTTTATGGTTTGTTCAGACCACCAAAGCCTCAGGTATTTCTTCACCCAGAGAGACTTAAACCTGAGACAAAGACACTAGTTAGAAATTATTATAGGACTATGACTTAGAGATAGTATATACTCCAAGAAAGGGAAAAGTTGTAGAAGATTCCCTTAGTAGGAAGTTTCAGGCTCACCTAGAGTGGGAAGTTTCAGAATAGTTAGCCTCCCTGAAGTTGACCATAGTGGAGCAGGAGGGTAAAATCTTCTCCAATAGATGGTTTTGACTCTTTTTCTTCTTGATCATGTAAGAGAGTCTCAGTTGTGAGACATCGAATATGAAATCTTGTGTGACTAGATATCCTAGGGTGTTTCACTATATGGATATTCTGAAGGAAGGAATCAAGAGACCCTATTCCAGGGACAAAAAATGATTCCAGTCATGATGTGGGATGTTGAGGTTCGGTCGAGAATAAAAACAATCACCAATTTTCTTCAGGCTATTTAAGATCACACAAAGAAATGATGAAGTTTCCTACCGCCTTTCCAAACATCTAATAGCTAGAGTGGGCACATGATGTCTGCCATGTGTTGTAACTAGGGAAATACATGCAAGTTAAAATTAACATCATCGACAAGAGTAGAATTTTCAAGAATGGAAAATCCCATTGGTTTACATGTTGTGATAGTACAGAAACTTCTAGGAGTTTCCCTAGGAGTGGGATAGCCAAGTGAAGGCTCAGTATCCCAAGTTGTTTTACTAGTTTTGATTTTTGAGGACAAAAAATGTGGAGGGAATGATGTAGCGACATAGTTTTTTCTTTACAAGACTTTGGAATATTCCTACAAATATTTTCAGAGATAGGGGATGAGAAGATGTGAAATCCTGAGGCCCGATGTGATCAAAATAAATCATACAAAAATAATAATAATATTTTATACTATAAACATAAAATAAGCGGGATATCTCTTAAATGGTAGCTCTTATCAGAAATACAAGGCCACAGTTTAGTCCAAAACATGGCATTTGCCTTAGGCATGGCATAACTTTTGTTGATGTGGGACTTCTATGAGAAAATTCACCTATGGGAAAAATCATAAATAAAATAATTGAACTTAAATATGTTATCTCGAATGCTGAATCAAATAAAATTAAAACAAGGAATCAGATTGGAAATCTAAGATCGTCATTGAGTTCAAAATTTGGCATTTTACCTAGGCGCGACATAATATGAGAGGGCGTGTAGGTTTCAGATTCTGCGCTGAGCGAGGCTCCTACAAATGGAATCTTGGGGAATTAGAATTAGGGTTATCCCTTAATTCTATATATCTCTATCTAAAAAGACTCTCTCCACCCTCTCTCTCTTAATTCTTTGGTAGATCAAGGCCGAATCAAGAATGATGCTTCAATAGATCGTAGTGGAAGCACTAACTGGTGTGTTCTTCAACGATGAACGATTCAAGATAGGATCCTTGTTAATTATTCACACCTCTTATTGGAATTTCTAAGTATTTCTTCAATTGGTCATCAATTTCATTACTTTGAATATCAATCTTATGGATGAATGAACATGACCATCATCCGATCTCCATTTCAAATCCCCCCTTTTCCCAGTTCTTCATCTGTTCTTTGTGGATACTCATCACCTATTTTTGGACACATCCAAAGACCAATGAATCATCAAGAAGAGGATGACATAATGAAGATCCAATATCGAGGATTCCAAAACCGATCTTGGCTTAATTTTTAGGCAATTAGTGGAGTTGAGGTGGTCTATGGAAGGGAATACCAGAGTAAGGCTTGCAGTGGTGGCGTGCGATGATAATGGAGGCGGTGGCTATAGGGCTCCGGTGTGGCTGGGTTCAGAGGCAACAGGTGGCGGTTATGGGGCTCTGACATGGTGGGGGTGTTGAGGTGGACATAGGTAGAACCGGGGATAGACTGGTGCTGGGAGGGTGGATTCAATGGGCAGGAGAGGACGAGGATGAGTCATGGCGGACATCCGAAAATTGGGCGGTAGAGGGGTCGCAGCATGTGACCCTAGGCATCAGTGACCTAGAAGGTTCGGGTAACAGAGTTAATGAGGGGACTGACCAGATGGCCAAGTCGGGGTAGCACGGATGGGTCGTGTGGTGGGCCAACCTAGGTGAATGGGGTTCAACCATATTTGTGTTGGACCCACCCAAGTTGGGACAAGACCCTTTAAATGGTCGTATATCCTAAATGGCATGTCTAATAGACACGCCTTCTAGGGGAACGAGTCCCTATCATTGAGAAAGATCTTCTTAGACTAGTTTGGGACTTTTAAATTTTGGTTTTTGGGTTCGGTTCCACAAAACACCTAGATTTAATAATAATAATTTAATTATTATTTTTTAGAACTCTTGTATGGGACCTATCTACTAAACGGGATGTCCGTTTTATGCACAGTTAGTGGTGGTACGACCTTGGTCTTTGTGTATACTTTTCTAGACTTCTTTCAGGTTTTTACACTAAATAAGAGGTTTAGGCCCCATGATGTTTGGTTCACACATGTTGCGGTGAAATGCAGTTTTTTCACCGGTTATCCATTTTGGACAAACGAGTAGTCCACCCCATTCGTTTTTTGTGAGGATCACAATGGATTGATCCATATAATTAATTTCAGGATCAGGCCATGGGCCCCATGGGATGTCTTTCAAACACAATGAGGCAACACAAAACTTTTCCATCAGAAGTCCGATTGGGGTGATTTGGTAGTCGATTATACATGTTTTTTTGCAATGATTTCAATTGTGTGATCAATTTGGATGTGCATATCCTTTTTCGTGATCTCATTATTTGTGGAAACATGAAAGGAATATCGGTGGAAGATCTTTTAGTTGTGTTTGAAGAGAATGCATGGATCTGGTTAGCTTTGACTATTGTAAGAGTAGAGAAGATGTATGAAGAGATGTGGTGAAATGTTTTGGGTTGTTGAGGTGGTGTGTTAGTGCTGTTATGCTTTTGACCCTTCAAATTAATGATGCGCATCACACGCTCATCATCCTTTTAACTAGTTGTTCCATGTACTTTGGGAGTACACTAGCATGCCTAGGGGTACTTGTTCATAATTAAGCACCTAATAATGGCTAGGTACACATCCTGGGGATGAGGTGGGGTCATACGTCATGTGGGCCCCACACGTGTCATGAAAAACTTTATGAATCTTCTATATCTCATATCTCCTTCTTTTGGACTCGGATTTTGTTCTACTAGTAGCCTATCCGGAGTTTTTGTCTGTGTAGAATGTGATGGTTCCCTCTGTAGTGAATTTGGAGTTATGATGCAAGATATTTTGGGTGCGATGCCTATCTGGGGAAATACCCGATGACTAGAGTGACGTTCTTCCGAGAGGTACCATCGAACAGGGATGACCAGAGTTCCTTGATGATTTTCCAAGAGGTACTATCCTGCAAGGATTCCAGAGTTCCTTGATACATTTCTGAGATGTACCATCAATCAGGAATGGCCAGAGAAGTTCTAGGTTTACCTCTAGGTGGACTGGGATGTGGTCCCCAAGGGAAGTTTTGGGTTTACCTCTAGATGGGCTGTGAAGTGGTCCCTAATAGAAATTATGGGCTTCCCTCCAATGGGGTTGGGCAGTGGGTGTTGTTGACGACTCTTGTTGGGTAGTGCACTCTAGCTGGGATGGGTAGTGGGTCCCCATATACTTCTGAGTGATGATCCCCCTTGAAGTACTAGGGAAAAAATTCTTGATGATTAGAGTGTAACCCTCCAACTGGGCTGAGCATGGGTCCTCGACCTTGAGACATGATCTCTCGACTGTGAGACACAATGAAGAGGCATGCTTTATTATAAATTTAGACTATAGAGGAAGAGGTGTGATTTTCCTACCAAGGTGCGTCCTTGTGATGCGATCTAAAACCATGAGGATGAGATAGTGCCTCCCAAAACAGATAGTATCAAGGTTCAGTGATTGAGTCCCTTTGAATTCCAGTTTAGGGAAGATGTGTGGGATGCTAGGAATCAATGGTGGTCACTTTTGGAACTATTGGCTACTCACTTTCTTGGACTGAACTATGATATGGATATCTCCTTACTCTCCCTTTTGCATTTTGAGTTTCTTTAACTGAGAATATATATATATATATATATATATATATATATATATTCTATTTCCAGTACCAACTCCTTGGGTTTTAGTTACTCTCCTTCCAGGATAGGTGAAGATGCAAGGGGTATGCCACATGCTTTCCATGTATAATCTATCATGGCTAGACGAGTCTACTCTC
The DNA here is from genome assembly GCA_963277665.1 of Viscum album. Taxonomy (NCBI): domain Eukaryota; kingdom Viridiplantae; phylum Streptophyta; class Magnoliopsida; order Santalales; family Viscaceae; genus Viscum; species Viscum album. The sequence goes on along the minus strand of OY728121.1, from coordinate 691,618,874 downwards.
CTACTATAGGTAGAGAATACTAGATGATAAGTACATATTCTCACCATTTCTAGCTCCTTGTGTTTGGAAGAGCTTAATTCACTATCTTATTGGGTTGAGCTGCACTCATTTTTACTATACCTTGTTCTATCTACTACTCCCCTCTTTAGTACATCTCTTACTACTCCCTTGAGCCTTCGGGGCATCCTATTGAGTATTTTTAAACTCAACCCTACTTGGGATTTTCCCACACTTGGTGTGCCCTTTTAGATGATGGCTAGGTTGATCGTGACATTATAGGAGCTTAGGGATACTGGATTCTTGGACCTCATATTGTGGTCGTAGCTTGGGATCCATGAGAGGGGCTCTCCCAGCTATTTTACTTTTCTACCTGCTGCTAGGTTGTGGCACTTCTTTCGTTGGGTGTGTATTTTTACCCTTTTTCATTTCATTTTATTGTACTTTACTTATATTGTTTAGTGGTTTATGCATGTTTGGTTTATTTATTGTATTGTTTCATCTTTTGTTCCTTTCCCTCTGTACTTTTTCATTAAGTTGGATGTATGTGTGTGTATAGGTTCTTAGGTAAAGGAATCCCCGAGTTTTTTGCACCTTCAGTGCTTATATCCACCACCTGACCTATGGAGGTGAGATTGGGGTAGTTGCAGCTCGAGCCTCAACATGGGTCAACTCATGACACCAAGGCTATTTTGGAACTATAAACCAGAAAACCACAAAATGATCAATGAAAGAAAAAATCATCCAAAAAATGAGTAATACATTTTAATAAATAAAAATTAATAATAATAATAATAAAGGTTGTATATTATGTAAATAACTAATATAATTTTATTATTTAGGGAATTAGAGGATGTAAAAAGTGTGTTGGGACTTGACGTAATGGGTTTTATTTTAATTTTTTTCTTTAAATGATTGATGTATTTATATAAAATCTCTTTATATTGTTTTATATTAATTTATTTCACATATTCTTGTTGATATTTTTCGATATTATATGCTTCTATTCCATTTTCCTATCAATATGAAATTTTTTAACCCATTCCTACGTGTTTAATTCCTGGTGTGGTACATGGACATTATAAATAATGATGGGCTATCCTAGGATATATCCCTTGATGAATTGAGTACTTATTTATTCCTTGGATAAATCATATTTTCATTAATTAGTGATGTTATTCCATTAAGAGTTATAAGAAGTAACTGGTGATGTTATTCCTCTGTATGGGTGATTGTAATGGTGATTAAGAATATAATGTCTAAAGAAACCTTCATGATAGTTATTTACATTTACAATTATGTATTAGTTTGTTTTACGGAACTCTTGGAGAAAATAAGTTGATTTCAAGAGTAAATATGATTTTATACATGAAAAAAATTTATTATTTAAAGGGAAAACGTTTCCATGGGTTTTAAAGTATTTATTGGAATAAAAAGTTTTCTTCTCTTTATATACCCCTTATAAAGATTTATATGATCATCCATCATTTTCAAATGACTTTTATAGAGTATAAGGATTAAAAGGAACAATAGAAAATTAAAGTTACTATTATGGTTATTTTTCTTCAATAAAGAAAATGCCTCATTTAAGAGTTTGATTTAGTGGAAAAAATGTCCACTTGGTGGAAAACTGCGGGGTTTTTTATATAATGGATTTCCTTAAAACTCTAAATCTATAAAACTAAAAGGTCTTGGGAATACAAGTGTTATAATATTTTTTGAGAAGATTATAATTTTGGGTTGGTATTGTTTGGGTGTTTTCTTAGATTTCCAACGCCACTTTTTTGCACAAGGAATAAGACTCAAGACCGGTGAGAAATCTAACCCAAAATACTTCTACCCATAGTTATTTACTCGAGATATCTAAATTTCATAAAAACTATAACACCTAGCATGTATAAAATATAATAAAAATATAAAATAAAGTATATAAATTGATAATAAAACTAAGTTAATATGGAAAAAAAATCTTATGGTTTTGTATCTAGTAGGTAATTCATCGAATGGATATTTTAAATGAAAAAATTTATCACATATATCTAAGAATACATAATATTCACATCATATAAATATTTTACATAAATATATATTTAAATGGAATAAATAATTAAATAAACATTTTATTTATTTTTATAACATGAGATATCAATATGAACATTTAATGTGTTATTCAAGCATAAAAATTTCTATTTATAATGCATAATAGTTATATTTTATACACAATTAATAAAATATAATACTTTTTTACAAAAAAAATAATTTTTCTAAATAATTTTAGCTATATCATATTTTTATGATAGATAAAACCATTATCTATTATAATCTATAATTCAATCTCAATGTGTGATGGGTGTTATCACGGAGGGATAATGATGAATTTTATTATATTCAAACATACCACCCATATCACTACTACAATTCGATATGCTATTTTGAAAAAAATTAGAACACCATTCATAACCTATGATAAACCTCATAATTTCTTATGACATAGTGTAATACCAAGAATTTTTATGAATCATACAGTAAAATACATACTACCATACCCTATCACATTTAAAAACTCTGAATCACATGTTTTGACATCCTATAATGTAAACACCGATAGATAGATCCAATAGTCAACATTTATCCACATCATATCATATCTTAAAATACTGTATCATGTATATTATCATATACATGTTCTTCATAAAATCAGTATGAAAACATACTACTTCAAAGATGAAGGTAGATTTTATACCCCTGATGGGTTTTATGGGGACATAACATGATAATAAAAATAGAATAAACCTGATAAAATGATTGATATATCATATTTTAATCAACATATAAATGAAGAACAAAAAATAAACATGCAAACCTCATGTCCATCAAACATTATCTTGATGAAGTTTTTTTAATGAAGATCACTCAACGACATCCAAATGACCCTCACCTCTACATGTGGTACACTATCCACTAGAATCCTCGTACACTATATGGAACACATTAAAATCAAAAGGTTTTCTATCACATTATCCTCAAATAAAAATGAATATAATGGAGGAAGAGAGCTTCCACTTAGATTAACGAATGAACATACTATAATTGGGATGGTTCATACCTTTTTATAGTGCTCCCTTAATCAATGAAGGAGGTTGAGTGTTGGCAACCAATGTTTGGAAACCACCATACTATACATAATGTATGAAAATTCGTTTATATATGATTAGTTGAACAATTCCATGATCATATATCATTTAATAATACATTAATAATCCATCTCAAAGAATAATAACCAAAGGAAAACCATTTATAATACGTGGTAGTGTTCATGTGCCCAATATATCATATTATATGCTATATCATATGTTATACCATAGGACACAAGAATCAATTTTCCTTTAATGATATATCTATATGACTTCTTATGATATGGATCATATACATATTTTGTGTTATAATATGGATGAATTGTACAAAAACTAATCATCCCATTTTAGTTCATATTCATTAATAACATATATCGATCACTAAGGTAGATCCACTCGTAAAGAGTTAGAGATCTATTTAAAAAACCTATTGTTCTCATTCCATTTCATTATGATTTATTATTGATCATAATTCATTAAGTTGATTATAATATTATATACAATAATCATAAATATGAGTAAAGTATTTTTAAGAGAATTTCTTTGAATCACTAATTCATCCCCCTCTTAGTTCACTTTATATTCACCTGGGCACATAAATATCATAAGATGTGAGTTAATTTGTGATTTTTGAGTATATTAGTGAAGTGAGTTAATTATTAACTTTACCATAACAATATATTGTAATTTATGATGCATTTTACACTTCACCACTAATAAATAATCTACTAGATCCATCTCATGTGTTGAATTTGGAAATAATAATTTTGGAACCAAATTTGACCATTATTGAGAGATTAGTGAAAATTATAGAACAATAATAAAAGATTATAAATGTGTGTGTATTTTTAGTGTGTAATCCCATCTACATAATATATATATTTATACAAATATATAATTATTTTATTAATATATATATAAATAAATATACATTTCTATAACTATATAACAAATATACACGCATTCATAATATATTTATATAAATGAGTTTCTCTCTCTCTCTCTCTATATATATATATATATATAATTTTTGAATAGAAACCTCATACCCTATTATAATTGTAACATACCAACCTCAACCACAGGGTCCAAGCTGGAGTGTTGAATAACCTCATGTGCACCTCCCCATATGTAAGAGGTAGTCAACTAGCAACGAGGGTCTGTGTCTGTTAGTGGGGAGAATATACCCTTCTATATCATGTCATAGGATTGATAATAAAGCCTAAAAAATATAATAAATAAATAATCATAGAAAATCATGTGGAAACTAAAATGACAGAAAACATGTTATAAAATAAACATATCTATCAAAGTATAAGCAGAAGATAAATAAATAAATAAATAAACAATAGAGGGTCCTATAGAGTCATTCCTGATTCATACTAGGGTTTTACTCATCTAATTAACTGTACACTATAGAGACATTTCCCTTTTCTAGTTCTATATCCATGAAATATACAAGCTCACCAAAATTCCCAAGTAGGGTGTAAGTACAAGACTCAGTAGGACACCACCAATGTGTTCTCAAACTAGAGTTCTCACATACAAAAAGTGTATACCATAATAATAATATTTGCATAATTAACATAAACACACAATCCAAAACCAATATTTCATGTGCTAAATAGGATTCTATATCCCCTGACCATACATGATTTGGTTATATTCTAAAAGGATAATGAGATGTTTCAATAGTAACCCAAACTAGACATAAAATAGTTAAACAAGAGCTAATCTACCTCATGGTGTCGTGCATACATTCTACTTAGTTTACCCTAGGCATCAAGTGAATCATACTCTTCAGTTTCCTCTTGTTAACCACTAGGATACCATGAGAACATGTCACTTGATGTATACCAGGCTAACTTGAGTGCATCTGAAATAGGGGCACCGTGGTTTCCTTATAGTTCTATCCTATACTCAGGTCCCTCATCGGCAACATCGTAAATCAAGTTCACCCCTATAAGGGATGCAAATTGTATGATGGTCCAATTGTCTTAAGTTATAATAAAACCTCCAAGGTAGTGCTAACACACATTATAGGGTAAAGTATGATAATGACATGACATTATGAGATAAATAGTATCACCAAGTCACACATGTGAATAAACATAAAACATGAAGTCATGTTTTTCTAACAAGTCTCATAGAAATAATATCATAATGGAGATTATGAGATACTCACTCATCCATATGAAAACACAATCAAGAATAGTCAATAATTATTCCAAAAAAATAACAATATGGAAACATGTTTAAAGAAGACCCCAAAAAGGCAAGGAGCTTCCTACCTCATGGTTGTGAAAATTAGTATTAATCTCCATTGAAGATGTAATCACCTGAACCATGCTCACAAACCATCCGAAACACAATAACACACAAAGGGATCCTAGAAATAGTTCCAATAAGACATGTTATGGGTTCTATATTAGGAAAAGAGAAATTAATCACGGGGGTAGAACCAAAGTCAACAAATGTCGAACATCATCAAAGTATATCCACATGCTAAGTCTAAGAAGGTAGAAGGAAGAGATTCTCAAAAATTGAGGGTCTCCAGAACATAAGGCATGGGTTACAACATGGAGGTGTGCTAAAATATACACTATGGTGTAGTTTTATAAACCATGAAATAGGTTTCACTAAAAATAATCCACCACATTGCAGGGTGCATTTTTATGGTGTGGAGAGAACTAGGAATCCACCTCCATGGCACAATTGGGTTTTATTCGACATAGAATTGTGTTGGCTCATGAAATACTATGAAATAGGGAGATATATTTCTATGTGAAGCCCTTAAGGGTTCCTATCAAGATGTTGAATGATGAGGTAAGATCTTTATATATAGGGGAAATGTCAAAGTTCAAATATTCATGAATAATCCCCATAAATAATCTTAAATTATTCTCTTAAAAACAAAAAAAAATACCTTATTCAATATAAAGAACATACTATAATTTAATATAGTAAATGAATTTGTGCCCAAAGATCACCAGGCTAGATTAGATTCTATAACTACATGGAGAAGGTATCTACAACCTGGTCTTCCTTACTATAGTGAAAACTTGAATCCATAGTAGGACTATAATGCAACCATATCACTATGACATTTAATGCCTCCCTATGGCATGATTTGTGTGCTACAGAACAACCACCCTTGTTTTGGAAGCAATATTTCCAGATCACCCCTTTGAGCCTCCTTTTTCTTATCTAATCCAAAAATACTTGTAAAAAATATAAATTAACTCAAAAAAATATGAGGATAAAAAAATGATTTCCCATGAATGAATTGTTTTAGGGATTTATGATTCCCCCATATAAATACATTTAGTCCTCAAGAAGCATCTTTAGGGGTATTTTTCAAACAAATCAGACCATTGAGCTCGAATATCAGACTATCACTCCCATGTCTCCTCCTAGATCCATACATTCTTCCAAAATATCCATAAAAGTGGTACAATATTCCCTCGAAGGACTTTCTTTCTCTAGTATACAGTGTCCACTAGACTCTATTCGTAATATGAATCAGGTTCTAGCTCATCATCCTTACAATCAATAACATGTGTAGTTATGGGTATGTAACTTTGAAGCATTGGCACACAAAACACATAGTGGGTACCTTAGAAATGAGAAGGAAGATGTAGACAATATTCTATTTTCCCAAATTGTTCGGTGATCTCAAAGGATCCAACAAAATATTGTTCTAAATTCCATTGCTTCCTAAAATGTTAGTGACCAAATTAAGGATTTAATATCAAGAAAACCTTATCACCTGAATTAAACTCCAAGGGTTTCCTCTTGTGGTCGATATATGATCTTTGCATGCTCTGAGAGGTAAAAAAATCTCCTGAATTAGTTTTACTCTCTTAGAGGTCTCCTGAACCAAACTAGGCCCCAAAACTACTATGTCACCCACCTTATGCCAATAGAGCAGTGAACGACATGGACTCAAGTACATATCATCATAAGGTGTCATCTGAATTGAAGCCTGGTAACTATTATTTTAGGTTAACTCAACCAACTAAATTTGATGATTCCATGCTCCACTGATGTCTAGAACACAATCACGAATCATATCCTCTAATATGTTTATAGTTCACTCAGACTATCTGTTTGTCTGAGGATGGTATGCAATACTCAATCATAGCTAATTCCCTATGGGATTTTGTTCACCCTTCCAAAACTATGGTGTAAAACATGGGTATGTATCTAAAATGATTTTCCCGGGTACCTCATATAAGTGTATGATCTCACAGACATAAAACTTTCCCAGATCATCCATTTAGTGAGTCTCTTGGATCTATAAAAATGTAAAACTTTAGTCAGATTATCAGTAATCAACCAGAAAACATCATGTCTCCTAATGGTCCTAGGTAACTCCATAACGAAGTACATCATGATTTCCTCCCACTTCCACATGGTAACCAGAAGGGGATGAATCAAAATACCAGGGCTTTGGTGCATAGCCTTTACCCTCTGATAGGTAAGGCATCAAGAGAAAAATACTAAAACATCCTATTTTATCCCTGGCCACCAAAACTATCACATGATGTCATGGTATATATTTATTGCTCAAGGATGTACTATCCATCAAGATGTATGTAAATACCTCATCAGATCCTCTCTTACGGAAGGAGGGATTACTAATCCCCCATGTAACATGATCACATCATCATCGCTAAAAGAACACATAGGTATCATATCAACTCCATCTAGCTATTACATTATAAAAACACACTCTAAGTCTGATTAGTCTCAAGAATTTGACTGATCCAAAAATAATATGATACCACCATGGAAGTAAAATTCATATACCCCTAGTCCTATGAAGAATTCATCTTAGATAATAAGTTCATCAAGTGCCACTACTCTATAGGTTGCTCACCAAGCTCCTATTCAACCAGTATATTATGGCTACATGAATCAATGATGATTTTAAATTTACCAGGTGTAGAATCCATATTAATGTTGAGAATCTATAGATACTCAACCCAATGCCTCTATCTTAGGTTCAGGTCCCTCTATGTGAGAATATAGAGAAGGCTCTTGTGGTTCGTGTAGACATAAAATCTCTCACCGAAGAGGTAATGTCACTAGACTTTAAAATTGTGGGCCATTTATACCAGATACAAATTAGGTATAGGATAATTATACTCATGGGGATGTATCTAATGAGATCCATAGGCTACTAACGTTTCTCTCTACATCAGTACCGCTCATGGAATAATGTCTGATGAATCACAGTATATTACATAACCAATCCATGACTTAGGGAGTGTCAGTACTAGAGTTGTCATCAACCTCCTTTTTAGCTCAAGGAAAAATTATTCACTTATTTCATAACACCAAAACTTCACTCCATTCTTTATTAGTACTATCATAGTTACAAATAGTCCGAGGAAGTCTTAGATAAATCGTAGGTAAATTTCTTATGGAAAAAAATCTACTAATCTAAAATGCGTTCTGGTGACGTGTCCATGACATAAATGCAGAAAAAATTATAGATATATTTATATTTATATCTTAGACACCACATAACCCAAGAACCCCACCTCCAATATCCTTGATTCACACTTTGATAGATTTACATAATGATGATATTCGAAGAGTGTAATCAAAACTACCTATAGGTATCTGGCATGTTTCACCAGTGTCAGTGAATAGATAAAGATTTCATCAAAGAACACTACAATGAATTATTCAAGATATGGGTGGAAGATCTTGTTAATGAGGTCCATGAACACTGTAGTTGCGTTCATCATCCTAAATGGATTCACTAAGTACTTATAAAACTCATACCTTCTCCAAAAAACTGTATTCATAATGCCTCCAATCTAAATTGCAATTGGGGATAGCCTGATCAAAGATCAATGTTGGATAACCATTATGACATTAATCAAATTGGAAAATTGTCAATTAAGACATTAGGACATTAGGACATTAGGAAATTGGTACATTTTTTCATTAGGCCATTAGGACAATTTTCCATTAGGCCATTAGTCAAATTGTCCAATTGACCATTAGGCTGTTAGGTCATTACGTCCATTAGTCGTTAAGCCATTATTCCATAACACCAATTTTCCAATTATCCATTAGGTCATTAGGCCATTAAGACAACTATCCATTAGTCCATTAGGAAATTAGGTAAATTATACATTAATTCATTAGAATATTAGGCCAATTATCCAATGAGGACTTTTTTCTATTAATACAATTCGCCATTAGGCCATCAGGGTAATTTTCCATTAGGAAAATTGGCCAATTTTCCATTAGGACATTATGAAATTATGCCATTAGGCCATTAGGAAAATTATCCAATTAGGCCATTAGGCTTATTGGCCAATTGGCCATTATTCCATTATTCCTATTGGCCAATTTTACATTAAGCCTTTAAGCAAGTTGGATATTAGTACATTAGGGCATTAGGATAATTGGTCGTTAGGTCATTAGACCAATTGGATATTAAGATATTAGGACAATTATCCATTAACCATTATTGGCCATTAGGGAAAATAGAAAGTAGGCTATTAGGCCAATTTGATATTCAGACAATTGGCCAGTTGGCCATTAGGATAATTGGTCTTTACACTACCAAAATGTTCATTAGTGGTGGTTATTTCGTGAAATAGTGGTGGTTTAAACCACCTACTAATAATATAGAGGTGGTTACCAATATATAAACTTATTTCATGGTCTCTAGTCATTTAGTGGAAGTTTATTTAATTTCATGGTGGTTTTGGTATGTGGCATATTTGGAGAATTTAGTGGTGGTTTCATTTTTATTTAGCGGTGGTTTTCTAAAATAAATACCTAGTGGAAAATAAATAAAATCAAACTAACCTCCTATAAATATAATTTTAATTAATATAATTTGTTTCAGTTACTAAAAAACATTGCTAAGTATTACAATCATTTTTTTGTAAAATATTTAATAAAAAACTATAAATATTAAAAAAATTAACATGCATTAAAATGAAACATAAATGTATGATAAAACCATCAAACATACTTCATACATCCAAATTCATATATAAAAACATTACCAGTCAACATAACCTCAATCTTAGTCAACCCATACATCAGTCAACCAATACCTCAATCATTAATATATACATATAATATATGTCCAACAAAAACCCATGCCCAATATACATCCTTGTCACAAACTCCACTACATCCTTTTACCTACACATCATCTCATAAACTACAAAAAAATATAAATTAATAAAATCCAAATTATAGTAGAATAATTTATAAAATTTTAACATACCATGGAAACTAAGAACCATCACAACTACTTTTGGAATAATTTCATAGATTAGAACTGTCACCCTCCTACCTACTTCTGGCATCAATCACAAATAACGAAAACCAAATAATTTAAGAAAAGAAATGATAAAGAGAAAATACATAGAATATATTCAGATAATTTCACATAAAATTTGTTATTTTCTAATCAAAACACTTTGAAAACATAGAATTACCTATTTAAGATATGATTGAACACATGAAACAAAAAATGGATAAGTAAATATTCTAATTACTTTTTAAATTAACATGTAGTGTTCTTGAAATTTACTTAATTTTTTTAAAGACATTGATATCATAGCATGTCCTATAATTCAAAAATAACACAATAGTGTTTTTTTCATGATTACAAGCCAATATATGGTCTTTTTCTATGGTTTTGACCATTCTATGCACATTTTAGAGTTTTAAACCACTAAAAACGTGTTTACAACCATCCTAGGAAATCTATAACTCAGAATGATGTGTCATTTGTTCCTAAATTCCAAAAATAAATCTACATCCATTTATGCTGATTTCAAAGCAATTAAATGATGTTTCCCTAATTTTGACCACCAGAAACATGCTTTTAAAGGCTTTTGTACCTTTAAGAAGTGTTTAATGAGTCATTATGACCACATTGTATGTCATATTGACATGTTTTCTATGTGTACATATCAAAAATTACTTAGTGGTGGTTTTCCCATGACCCCACATCAATATGAGGTTATTTTATATGGTTTTAACCGTTCCATGAACATTTGAGTATTTTAAAACACTAAAAATACATTCACAGCTATCCTATGAAAACCATAACTTGGAATGAAATTCTATCAGTTAAAACATTTCTCAGTTAAATATAAGGTCATTTTCCTCTAATTTTAGGGAAATCTAACAAATTTTTCCTGGGTTGGACCCTCGACACATGTTTTTAAAGGCTTTTATACCTTTAAGAAGTGTTTACCGAGTCATTCCGACCACACCACATATTGGATTGACGTGTTGTCTATGTTTACATGTAATAAATAACCTATATGGGGTTTTATCATGATTACACACTAATATAAAGTCATTTTATACTGTTTTGACTGTTCAATGTATGTTTTAGTGTTTTAAAACATTACAAATGAATTTATGGTCATCCCAGGAAAATCGTAACTCTGAATGATGTGTCATCAATTAATACATTTCAAAATTCAATCTATGATTTTTATCTTTTTATTTCAGGGTAATCTTCCATCATTTTACTAGTTTTCACCCCCCCAAACACATTTTAAATGGTTTTGTATCTTTATGTAGTGTTTACTAAGTCATTTTGACCACACCATACATCAGATTAACATGTTTTCTGCATGTACATATAAAAAATAAATCATGTGTGATTTCCCCATGATTCAATATCAATATGATGTCATTTTATATGGTTTTTTACATTCCACAAATGTTTTAGTGTTTTAAAACACTAAAAATGTGTTTATGGCCATCCCAGGAAAATTGTAATTCGAAATGATTTTTTATTGATTCCTATATTTCAAAAATAATTCAACGGACTTTTTACTATAATTCAAGGGAAATTTGACATCGTTGGACTGATTTTGACCTTAAACACATGATTTTAAAGGATTTTGTACCTTTAAGAAGTGTTTACTAAATCATTATGACCACAATGTAGGCTGGATTGGGATTATGTTTATGCATTCATATAAAAAATATATCAAAAATATTTTACCCATTGTTAAATTTCATTCTGATTTCATTTGCTATGGGTTTGACCATTCCACACATGTTTTAGTGTTTTAAAACCTTAAAAATGCATTTACAGTAATTTTTGGAAAACCTTAAAGAAAAATGGCATGTTAACAGTTCCTACATTTCAAAATTTATTCTACAATCATTTTCCTCTGATTTTAAGGAAATTTGACGTCATTTTATTTGTTTTGAACCCCCTAACACATGTTTTTCAAGGCTTTTGTACCTTTAAGAAGTGTTTATTGAGTCATTATGACCACAACACATGTCGTATTGATGTGTTTTATATTCGTACACATAAAAAATAACTCATTAGTGGGTTTCCCATGATTCCATATCAATTTGAGGTTGTTTTCTATGATTTTTACCATTCCATGCATGTTTTAGTGTTTTAAACCACTAAAAACACATTTACAACCATATTGGGAAAACCATAACTCAGAATGACATAATGTCTATTCCTACATTTCACAATTCAATATATGGTCATATCCATCTATTTTTAGGATAATCTGACATTATTTTCTTAGTTTTGACCCCCTGAAACATGTTTTTAAAGGCTTTTATACCTTTAAGAATTATTTACCGAGTCATTCTAGCCTCACTTCATATAAAATTGATGTATTTTCTATGCGAAAACATAAAAAATAACTCAAAGGTGATTTTACCATGATTCTATGTCAGTATGAGTTTGTTTTATATGGATTTGACCATTCCATGCATGTTTTACTATTTTGAAACACTAAAAATGTTTTTATGGTTATCCCAGAAAAAACCCTAATACAGAATGATGTTTTCTCAATTCCTACATATGGAAATTTATTATACACTTGTTTTTCTATGATTCTAGAGAATTTTGACATCGTTTTTTGGTTTTGAACCTCGACACAATTTTTAGAGGCTTTTGTACCTTTAATAAGTGTTTACTAAGTCATTCCAACCTCACCACACAGAGGATTGACGTTTTGTCTATGCATACACATTAAAAATAACTCAATAATGGGTTTTCCTTGATTCCATGTCAATATGATGTCATTTTCTATGGTTTTTATAATTCCACACATGTTTTAGTGTTTTAAAACACTAAAAATGTGTAAACAATTGTCCCAAGAAAATCATAACTCGAAATGACATGTCATTAGTTCTTACATTTAAAAAATCAATCTATGGCCGTTTTCCTCTAATTTCAGGTAAATATGATGTCGTTGACCTATTTTTGACCATCTGACACAATTTTTAAAGGATTTTTTACCATTAAGAAGTGTTTACCGAGCCATTCCAACCACACCACACATCAAATTAACGTGTTTCCTATGTATACACATTAAAAATAACTCATTAATGGTTTTACCATGATTTCATGTCAATATGAGGTTGTTTGATATGGTTTCGACCATTCCATACAAGTATTAGTGTTTAAAAACATTAAAAACACATTTACATCCATCCCTGAACAACTGTAACTCAAAATGACATACTGTCAGTTCCTACTTTTCAAAATTCAGTCTAAGTTCATTGTCATTTTATTTTAGGGAAATTCATCATCGTTTTCCTATTTTTGACCCCCCCTAACACATGTTTTAAAGGATTTTGTACATTTAATAACTATTTACCAAGTCATTACGACCACACATCGTGTTGTTTTTATGTGTTGTCTAAACTTACATGTAAAAAATAACTCATGAGTGGTTGTACCATGATTCTAAATCAATCTGAATTAATTTTCTATAAAACACATTTATTACCATCCTAGGAAAACCATAACTTAGAATGATGTACCACCAATTCCTACAATTCACAATTCAATATACATCCATTCTCTTTTGATTTCAAGTAATTCCATCATTTTCTTTAGTTTTGACCCCCCAAAACATATTTTTAAAAGCATTTATACCTTTAAGAGGTGTTTAATGAGTCATTCAAACCACACTGCATGTCAAATTGAGGTGTTTTCCACATGTACATGTCAAAAGTAACTCATAAGTGATTTCCCTTTGATTTTATGTCAATATTAGGTCGTTTTCCATGATTTTGGCTGTTCAATACATGTTTTCATGTTTTAAAACATTAAAAATGCGTTTACAGCCATCCCATTGATACTGAAACTTGGAATGATGTGATGTTTATTACTAAATTTCAAAATTCAATATAAAGTCATTGTACTATGATTTTAGGGAAATGTGATGTTGTTTTCTTGGTTTTGACCCCCTGACACATGTCTTTAAATGAATTTGTAACTTTAAGAATTGTTTACCAAGTCAAAGCCAAGAAAACAAGATTGTATTGTTTTCAAACTTATGGATAATGATATTAAATTCATTTTTGATATGTAGGAATCAAACAAATTCCAATCTAGTACAAGATTTGGTTAGTATGAATTGAAATGTGTGTTTTCTAGATAAAAGTTTCATTTTAGTTTTGTTTATAGATGTTGTATGTGTTCTTTGAAAATATGTGAAAGATATATAGAATTAAGAATTTACCTTGTTAGGATGACCTATAAGGCTAGAGATTTCCTCAAGGATCATGCTGATCATCCACCGAAATACAGAAACTAAATCATTTTCCATTACTAACCACCATTGATCCTGTGTTTTCCTATAAGAGTCTTTTTCTTGCAATTTTTCTTTCAATCTTCCAATTTCCCTTTGTGATTCTTGATCAACAGAACTAATCAAACCCCTACTAGGTGTAGTAGTAAAATATGGTGGTGCATACCAAATATAGTTGATGGAGTAGGACCAAAACCCATCCCCAGTACATGTCCTAGATGCACCGTCACTAAAACGATTCCAACTACATCATTATAGAAAACTAATGAGGATTGTGAAGGGTTCATTTCCCAGACTTTTTGAATTTTAACCTATTAATAAAAAATACTAACAATAATTTTTTAAAATATCTAAACTTCATGTTATTATCTAATTAATACATTTTTTATTACTATTTATTGTTATTTAAATACTATAAAAATATAATAATGAAAATATATTATAAAAACACAATACTTAAACCAAATTAATTATGACTGACTAGATGTATCAAATGACGCCATGTTGGCATCGCCTGAACCATGTAATGGGCCCCATTTAATTGGGATTAATGCTAGTTATTTTTTTAGAAATATTTTTCATTATTATGTTTTAATAGTAAAGAAATAACATGAAATGGTAATGAAAAGAACTTATTCCAATGTATTTGGTAGGTTCATTTAAAAATCTTCCATCATGTTTCCCATTCACTTTAAATAAAATCTCTATTTGACAAATAGAGTAATCTAATTCATTATCCTTTATAAAAAAATATAAACAAGTTCGAAAAAACCTTGGCTTATAATAAAATGATATAAATAATGATGAACAAAATACAATTTTTTTTCTTTTTCTTGAAAAACTATAAGATCCAATGATGTGAGGAGTGACTTGATTCTCATGATTCATTGTATTTTTTTAGATAATTCCTACAAAAAAAATGAAACATTAATAAAAATTATAATTTTATTGTGTTTATGTTATTATGATACTGTAAAATTTGAAATTACCTCATGAGATGTATCTCTATTAATATTGACAAAGATCTTACATTGCTCATGATAAATGCCTTCAGGCACTTTCTCACACATCTATCATGAGTTTACAGAGGTTTCATTTAATTAATTCCATAATATCCATTTAAAATCTATCCATTTCATGCCTAAAATTTTCAAATTCCATGGGTTTGAAATAGGGTTAGGGACATCAAAATGAAAAAACATTACATTTTATAAGTATATTATAATATATTACTCATAAATTTTAAATTAGTTATCAAGGAATATTAAAATTAAAATTACCTTTAATTGACTCTCAAAGAAATCATTTTTACAAGGTGTAGGAATATGCCTCCTATCTTTATAAATAATGGGAAAACTCACCATCTTGCAAATAAGATACCCATAGATTTCAGCAGCGTCACCAGTAGGCACCACAAACTCATAAAATGGAATTATAATCTTGAATTCCTTTAAGTACCATACATCATTTTTGTTCATATTTGTACCCCTTATATGGCTTTCTATATCTATTTGAAAAATTAATTAAATAACTAATAAAATATATTGTTTATTTGAAAAATGACATACATACTAGTAACAGTAACTATCCAATATCCCCTAGATAGAGGGGTGACCAACTAATCTATCCCCATAGGTGAATCAAGCAGTGGGATACCAACAACATCTGGGGAAATAAGTATCTCACTAGTAGTATTGGGTATAATGGAATCACTAGGATCCACATAAGATGATGGTAGCAGTGGCATGGTTTGAGATTTTGACTGACTAGGATCCTAATTTTTTTTATTCTTGACATTCTTTCAATTCAAATAGTTAAGGTATAATAAATGTATAAAATATTCCAAACTAAAAATTTTTTTACAAAAAAGAGAAGAAAAACTAGAAGAATGTATATATGTAGGAAACAATTATCAATGAGAAATTGTAATATATTTTAAATAAGAATTTATACATTCAATTATATTCATATTCATTATCTTCATTGTTACCAACCTTCATTGTGATGAGTACCACATTTTCACACTCTCTTGAAATTTATACTTTTTTTATATTCCCAGGAAATACATTTTTTGGTTGATGAGTTTTACTTTCACAAATCACCAATTGATCTATATCGCTCGTATCATATATGTATCTATGCTTTAAGTGTACTATAACACTCCTAACTTCATGTATTTTATAATCCACATAATGAACAATCTTCTCCTATGAATCCAAGATAAATGGATCATTCTCGACATACTCACTCTTATGGATTAAGTGAGGGAAGTTGAAAAAAGTAAAATGTAAAAAATATTTCATTATACCGATTTCAATGTTGACCCAATTGAATTTGAATAAGAAAACTATAAACTGACCATGATAGTTTAATTCAACTATATCATTCAACTTCCCATTGTATCCCACCTCTGTATGTGTAAATACACCACTATTTTGTGTTTTCTAGTATTCTTCATGATAAATTGTACTAAATCTAAAGCCATGAATATTGTAGGAATCAAATCTATTAGCCTACCATAGAGGACCTTGATCCAAAAACATCAAATCATTTGATATTCATCTCAATTATCAACATTCATTATCAAGACAAAAAATATAAGGTTTTACTTTTAACATAGAAAAAATAACTACACATCAATAATATGAATATGAGTGTATACTTACATGATAAGAGAACCATTCTAAAATCTCTTTATTAACAACTTTTGTTAATTCCAGCTCATTTTGAGCTTGAAACCTTAGATACCTCTTTGTTTGCAGTCTTGATTCTTCAATAAATGGATATGCAATAACCATATTTATTAGAAAATATATATGTACTTATAGAAACTCCAATTCAGTCAGTGTAAAATTTAACCCATTTTCAATTAGTCATCTAATAGTTAGAAATATTTTTGACTATTTTTTAGAATGAGAATTAGTGGATATTTCATTATCACAATTGAATCTAGTCTCAATCCCATTCAAATATCTAGAACATAAGGTAAATCAATCTTTGGATATGTAACGTTTAGCAATAGAGCCTTCTGGTGGTGCTTTATTCCCCACATATAATTTCAAATGACCTAAGTACTTGACGAAAAAAATAATAAACATATTAAAAAAATTTATGCAATGATTTGATAAAATCGAATTCCCCATTGAAAATAAAAATAATATTAACATACCTCTCAATTGGATACATCCATCGATAGTGTACCCGTCCACCAATTTTAGCTTCTTCAATAAAATGAATAGTAAAATGAATCATAATTGTAAATAATTATGGGGGAAATAACATCTCTAAATGAAAAAGTGTCAAAACAATACTTTATTGAATTTTATCAAGCTTAGTTGGATTTAAATTTTTTCCACAAAGCTCTTTGAAAAAGGTACAAAACTCAAATAGAACTATAGTAACTTAATGAGGTAATGTATTAGGCAATACCAATAGAAACAAATTCTCCATAAAAATATGTAATCCATGAATTTTAAACCCATGAAACTTTCTATGATTTAAGTCTACAAACCTTGATGTATTATTTGAATATCCAGATGGAAATTTTAAATTTTTTAAAGTTTAAAGGAATAAATATTTATCATGATTTTTCATTGTAAGAATAACCAAAGGATACTTTCCATTCGAATTTTCTCTCAAATCATGATTTATATTCATTGACTCTAAATCGTTACGAGCATTAAATAAATCCTTCGATATACCCTGATCATTAAGAAATGTAAAAATTTCACTATCACATATGTTCTTCTCAATCTGCATTATATTGATATTATGATGTATCAAATTAAACTCACAATAATGAGTTTTGAAAAATATACTTTTTTTCTTCCATTTTTGTGTTCCTGCTGCTTTGGATACTGTACCTCGTACCCTTTTCCCCCTTCTTTAAACTGTTGAAATTTTCCAAATTATTCACTAACATTCATTAATTATTCCAAGATTTCTAAACTAGATAACACCTTAATTGACTTTCTCATTTCAATATCTCCATTTAATAATGTATTTTTGAAAAAGAATTTATGAGAATCAGTAAGAAATCGACGATGAAACATAAAAAAACATTTTATTCTATGAGGTAATCATTGAGGTTCAAAATCAAAATTACAAAATGGACAACCCAAACTAGTAAGTGTGTTCCAACCATATAAATTTCCATGTCTATTAAATTCATAATTTTTTACATTAAAATTAGGATTCAATTTGAATAGATGTCTTATTGATGCATCATATGTTTCTACACCATCATCCCATAATTCTCACAATTCATTGATTAGAGGTTGAAGGCATATATCAATGTCATTTCTAGGTATTTTCTTTCCAGGAATAAACATAAAAATAATTAAAGTAGTCTTCTTCATACACATCCCTGGAGGTAGATTATAAGGGATAAAAAAGTGTTCAAATTCTATAATTAGTACTTAAAGTATAAAAAGGGTTAAAACCATCAGAATCTAATCTCAAACATATATTCCTAGGATCTGAGGGAAATATGGATATAGAGAATCAAACATCTTTCATGATATTTAATATTTTGGATGTCTCATCAAGTCATAATTACTATCTTGAGCACACCACTTCATATTGTATGCAGTCTTAGACGGCTTGAATAATCTTTAAAAGTGTGGTTTCAGAGGAAAGTAACAAAATAACTTTGCCGGAGTTTTCTTCTTCTGCTTCTTCCTAGGGTTGCAATGATTTATAGTGACATTATTTTTCATTGACTTCCATATGATTATATGAAATATTATGAATTCTTATTAATCATACACATCTCCTAGTAAAGGTTGCAATCATTAGGGTATGCATGTTGTATCATTATGTCCATGTTTTTTGATGAATTTATTCATCTCATAGTATGATGCAGAGATCTTATATTCACTAAATACATCATGAAGAAACTCTAAAATCATGAACATTTATTTTTCAGTAATTCCATTGTGACACATGATATGATACAACTTAAGTAGAAAAGACAACATTGAATAATTGGTGCACCATTCAAACAATTCTTAATATCCATCTTCAAATAATTACTAAAACTCGTTTTGGGTTTATTGAAGTTATATAAAAATTAACCTTATGAGGATCAAATGAATGTTTTGTTTATTTATTAAAATCTTGGACACTGTAGTCTGTAAAACCAAATCTTTCATTTGATAAATTTCAAACTAAATTATCTTATACTGGGCCACTTCGTGTTTCATTGATAGCATTGTCATTATTTTTACGTTCCATAAAATTATATTCCCCATACCCAATCAAACATACATATTGGGTAAGAAACTATTTAAATATAAAATGATCATATACTTTGTTTTTATCCAATAATCACTTGAATTTACAGTTAGGTCACAAACATTTTATTCTACTATCCATTGACCAATTTTCAATTTCATAATCAAAAAATTATTCAAAACCCTTGGCATACAGAGGTGCATTTTGAGATAATTTTATCCAAATTTTATCAATAAGTATTGGATTTTATTCTCCATATACATTCAGATATAAAGATATAAATTTTTAATCAATTAGGTACAATCAAAATTAAAGACCACCCAACTTCATCATTGACTCTTTCAAAACTAGAATAAATAAAAATGGGATGAATAAAATATTGAAATTTTCTTACTAAACTTTTAATATAAAATTATAAATAAAATAAATTATTATTTCTCTAAAACATAGATGAATAATGACATAAATTATATGGCCATCACATTCTTATCTTCTAAGAGAGATTTAACCATAAATTAGATAACCACCGCCTTCTTAGAAACATAGTGATATTTTTTCATGAAAGATATATCCTCCTAATTCTTATCATCCAATATGGATCACTATAATAATTTTAAAATTATTACCCTATCACTAGAAAATAGGAAATATACCATGATATACATAACTGACCATTTCATTTCATCTATGATGGATAAATTAATAAGTTCATTAACATCCACATGCAAGCTTCCATAGAGGGATAATGACATAAACTATCTCATTTCATAGAATATTTAGACCCCACTGATGACCATCATAAAACTAATTTAAAGAATTATTTTAATCCTTTATGTAAATATAATAACAAAAAAATATATAACAAAAAATTAATTTAAATCATTATAAATTAAAAATCTAATAAAAAAATCTACAATTTCAAATAACTAAATAAAAATTTCATTAAGGAGATATGGAATCATATAAATTTTATTTTATTAAACATAGTATATGAAACAAAAAATTAATTTCATACAATAATTGTAGAATAAACTATATCACATATTCAAAAAAGAGTAATGAAATAGTGTTCTAGAATCACACAACATTAGGGGGGGGGGGTCCTAAAGGTCACTAGAAATGGGGATCGGGGTCACGTTAGTAGTTGGAAAGGAGGTCAGGGTCATAGTGATTTCTAATAGTAGGGTTAGGGTCCTGAAAATATACTGAAAGGAGGTTTGGGTCATGATTGTTTCCCACAGAGGGGGTTAGGGTCCCAAAAGTCACCAGAATGGGGTTTGGAGTCATGAAAGTAGCTGGTTGGGGTGTCAAGTAGTGGTTGTTACTTTCGAGGGGCTCCAGTTTAGGGAAATATCAGAAAGGGGGGTCAACACCGACAAGGGGAGAGGGAGAAATTGGTCGATGGTGGTTAGTGGCCACCACTAAGGAGGCGATCGAGAGGTTTGAGGGGGGGGGGGGGGGCGTTGATCACCACCGAGGTGGTGGTGGGGAGGTTGGGGTCACCGTTGATGAGGGGAGAGGAAGGTGAAAGGGGTGGGGGGGTATTTGGGGTCTCCATTGTGGTGGTGGGGGGGGGGGGGGGGGTCAGGGTCACCATAGATGAGGGGGGAGCAAGAGGTCGGAGGGGGGATTGAGGTTGGGGTTGTAGAGAGAGTATGGTGAAGGAGGGAGGGAGAGGAATTTATGGTATTTTTTTTTTAAATTTTAGTGGTTGTTTAATTGAAACCTCCACTAATTTTTAAAATAAAAAAGTTTTGCATCAGTTTAATAAAACAACACTATATTATAATTTTTATATTATTTATTTCGTGATAGTTATTAGAAGAATAACTAATAAAATTCTACTAAACACTAGTTTATTTGTATTGTTAGTCCATTAGTCCAATTGGTCGTCAGTACATTAGTCCATTAGGCTAATTGGCCATTGGGCCCTTAAGAAAATTGGGGGTTTAGCAATTAGGTGAATTTTCCATTAAGCTATTAGGCCATTATGCCAGTTGGCAGTTAGTCCATTAGGCTATTAGGCCAATTTTCCCTTAAGAAATTAAGCCAATTTACCATTATGACATTAGGACATTAGTTCATTATGTTAATTGGACATTAGGCCATTAAGCCATTTAAAAGTGGTATTTCTAGCCTTATATTAAAGGGATTAAGGAAAAAAATTAAATTTCAACCTGAAAATATAACTAAGTAACAATATAAATCTACATATTGTTTCTATTCATATTTAATTACCGGGTGCTTATCATGCTCAAGAATTGTAGTGTTCCCCAAAGTGTGAAAATAAATCATTGAATATTTTTTATTTTTTTCCTGATGCATCCTAAAAACAATAGTTCAATATAAGTAATAAGAATTAAATTTTCTATGCAAACTATTAAAGATTAGGAATACCTTAAACTCACTACTCTTCCAATATGTGACCATTTCATTATATTTTGTTACTGGACAATCATGTAATATTGGGACACCCTCTAATTAATAACTAAATCTACTCTTCCAAACAACATATAACTAATTCTTATAGGATCTTTATAACTCCCCAAGATACATCAACCTTGCAACCTTAACAGCTTCACCATCGGTAAATTTCAACTGATTCTGCAATGAACATATTAATTAATTTAAATAAAAAATAATATAGATATAAATTTAACAAATTTTCTTACCCATATCTCCACCAATTCTTTATCCTTGATGTAATTACTGATATGCCTCCATGAGACTGGTTGCATCAAAATGATATCATTGTGCTCGGATAAAGTTCCAATGAAACTTCTAAATTTCCAAACATTTTTTACCTATCATCTGATTTTCTTTATTGTAATCCACAGTTATTTGTGTTTGGAGATTCCATGCTTCCTATATATAGTTTTTCCCACATCGCCTACTAAAATACCCCACTGAATAAGATTAAATAAAAAAAGAATAATTATGTCATGATACAATACGACAAAAATAATTTGATAAAATTTGACAAACTTATCATAAAAAAACCTATCACATGCTTCCCATTATGATCTGATAAATCTATGAGTTTTCCTGAATCAGTAGCCTCTAAAGGATGTGTCTATTCCAATGCATGCTCTGGGTGATCTTCATGCACTGGAGTTGATGTTTAAGGAAAAAAATCATCAAATCATAGATGTATAGTAGGAAATGGAGGCAGCATAGACATGGTAGTATATGGGTCACAAGGTTGGAGATACATCAAAGAATATTGATATGGTAAATTTGGGAACATCCCTAGAGGTGGAATAGACATGGTATGGGAGGAAGAGGCAAAATGCAATGATGATGGAGGCATGGGTGGGGAAATCCATGGAGGATTAAGCAGAGGATGGAATGGAGTTGTATATGGGGTGTCCACTGGTAGGTCTATGTGTGAATGGGTATGAAAGGTGATCCGTTTAGCTTTAGGATCACCTCTACTCAAACCCATTCTAGTAGGATTAGTAGGAGTCAACTCTAGTTCAACTAAATGTCCACAAATTTTTTATAAAGAATATGAACATGAAATTATATTTAATTCATAAGAAAAATATTACAATTATTATAGTCATTAAGGGAGGAATAAGAGACAACCCAGACTCACACATTTGTCGATCAATATCAAATAATATCTTCCTTCAAACTTCTGTAGTATTTTTTATTATATGTATAATAATTAAATGTACATTTTTTAAAAACTATTTTAAAAAATCATGCATACAAATTTTAAGTCAAATAATTCATAAAAAAATCAAAACATTTTTAGAAAAAAAATTAAAATGAAGTTATAAATTTTCAAAAAACCTATTTTAAACATAGTTATATGAATTGAAATAAATATAATTAAATTAAATGAATCCAGTAAATACTAAAACAAAAATATCATTACAAACTTAAACAAAATTAATGTAATTACAGTAATAACATCCTAATAAACCAATATAAAGGTAAAATTAATGAATTATAACATATATGGTTGCTTATACATATTACCGACAACTGCTTCAGGTTCAACATCAACTCTCACAATGGGACAAATTGAGTAATCAAAAGAAATATTTTGGTCAACACTAATGGGGGAATCAATGGTTTCAATTTCTTCCTGAGAAACAATTAAAATATGTCTTGGGATTACTTCATTAATGACATTGTAATCAGGTCTTAGATGATCTGTCACATTAAACACTTATTTTTCAATTGATTACAAATTGTATGGTTCATCAGTAGCTAGGAATCAACTCATGTCAATAACTCTAAATCCACCATGATTAATAAATTTACCATGTCACATCATTGAAGCAAACCATTCACATTTCATCATAGTGACTCAACCATGAGAGTAGTAATACAATAACAACATTTTCTCAACAATTCCATAATAAGATACATTTTCAAATCAAGGATAACTATATGATGCACTAGAATAATAGTTTGTTGTATAAATTAATATAACATCATCATGTTGTGTTCTCCTTTTCACCGCTCGATCAGTTGTAACAAATTTACACCAATTTATTATTAATGATTTTCATTCACAAACCAATGAATTGGGACCCAAATCCCACCCTCTTAATTCTTGAGAAACGAATTTAGCAGGTAAACCAAATACCTAAAATATATATTAATAATAAAATTAAATGAATATCTATATTTTATGTTAATTAAATTAATTTTCATACCTTTTATTTCAACCATGTAGGAAACTCTTGGCTATACAAAGCCTCTCTCCTTCTCAAAGGAAAATATTGGTGAACTGTACTTATAATTATTTTATTTTAACAACATAAATGATAATAAAAGTTCAGGGTATATTTGGAATGAAATATTATAAGATAATATATAAATATTCAAATTGCATAATTGATATAATTATCAAAGAAACCATAGTTAAACAAGACAGTGTGATGTGCCATATCCTGCTCTTCAAGGCTCAATGTAGCCGATGTATATGAACTAGAAATTCCTCTTGTTTGGGGAAGATATCGAAATGAGGGCTCAATTTCCACATACTTATCATATTTATTTATCATTGTCTGATTATGTCTTGTGTTCACATTAGAAAAATACTTTGAACAAAAATACACACATTCTTGTTCCATATAACTTCTCACAATGGAACCTTTAGGATGATTCTTATTTCAGACACAATATTTCATTGTGCACATAGTTTTTTTAGTAAGATACATAAAAAAAAGAAATGGGTCCCCCAAGAAGTGTTTATTTGGAATATGAACTATTAAATACATCTTTCATGTGAAAAATTATAGAGGAAATTTTTTTTCCAACTCACACAAAAATAACGACGCCTCTTGATAATTTTTTTTCAAGAAAGACTTAAAAAACCTTTTAGCACAAAAGTCCCTAAAAAATGGAAAAATGGAATTATTATCACCCTTACATTATTAGATATAAAATTTTAGATTTCTATTAGAATCAATTCATGAAGAAGAATTTGATAATCATGAGTTTTTAGGGATTTTAGTTTCAAATCCCTTCTATTGAATATTTTAGATATATTTATGGAATATCAATTAGCAACCTTGATATTCTAAAATACTTCCAGAAATTTATTTTTCTCTAAAGCTGTCATCACATAAGAATAAAAAGTAACTTTCCATTTGGTTTCATCGATATAAACAAGGTGATGTTCTGGTTGAATACCCCAATCCAATGAGTACTAATGAATTCAGAAGTAAACTTTGGACATCCAATTGATATTTAGAAGATTTGAAAGCAAAATTTCACACATATTTTTCTCAATGTGTGTATAAATAATGACATAACAAATTTGTAGAATAATATAGAAACTAAAAAAAAGATAATTCTTTTTTTCTAATTGTATATGTATTTAATTTCAATATTATTCATCTTTTTAGATTTTAACTAAAATTTACCTAATAAGAATTTGAAATCTTTCAATTCATTAAGAACATTAGTTCCTGACATACATTGGGGGTTCTGTTCAGTGTCAATAGTATTATCAAACCTCTGGAGATTCTTCCTCTATTAATGATCCATTGGAAAGAATCATTGATGCCCCATGAAACAGAAACTATGATGATATTTAAGGATTATAGATCGTTTATTCTTCATAAAAATAGAACATGATACTTTTCAATTCATGGTCTAACTAGAAATAATTTCTTAAGCATGGAAATAATTTATACTCCATTGAATGGTAGCACACATCTGAAATATTTTTGTTGAAGATGCATCATATGTGTTCTCACCGATATCCCAACGATAATTCAAATCTATTATTAAATTTTTCAAGTATACATCTATACCATATTCAGGATCATAAGTTCCATATATTATCATACTCTAGAAAGTGAAAGGTTTTTTTATACAGATCCAAGGAGGAGTATTATAAATGTGAATAAAAACTAGCCACATGTTGTGTGTAGTATGAATATGGCCAAAAAAATTAAAAAATATCAATGGATATTCCCAAACTAAAATTACTAAACTTAGCTAAAAGATAATGATGTTTTGTATCAAAATACTACCATGATAATACATCTACAGGTTGAACTAACTCATTATTACCTTTAATTCTCTCAGCATTATTCCATTTCATATTTCCTGAGATTTCTGCAGTCATGAATAGATTTTGAAGCCTAGGAATAAAAAGAGAGTGCCACAAAACATTCTATTGTAGATTAAATGGTGTTACATCTACATTTTACTTCCATCAATATGTACAAATTCTTTACAACCATTAAGTTCATCTGTTTCCTCCCAAAATAAACTAAAATATTTTAGACAATCATGAATTTTATTAGTAGAAAATCTGAGATGCTTAATTAACTTCCATTCCATATAATTATTTGAGGGAATATATGAACTATATAGAAGGAATTACTTCAAAAAGGAATATAATGAATTATGATATTATAAATTTCATATATGGGTTTTCCATGATATGACCCCATGAAAAATTATAACTTCTCTATTTTAGTACTTTCCTAATATACAAGATTTTTGGAATCATCCATTAATTTTTTCACTCTCTTAACATCATTATGATTAGTTTTTTCCTATTATGTATTAATATCATTTTATTCTTTCACAAGCATACTATCTCTCTTGTGATAATGCACAAATAAAAACCAATCAAATATAAAATTCACCATACTACTTATTTCTTTCTGTTCATGAATGGCATAATATTGTATTATCTCTCCATTATGATACCAAAAATAATAGTTTTTTGAAATCTAGATTTTTTTATATGTTATATAACTTTATCCTAGATTAACCATGGCATTCTAAGACATTTATAACATCGAAACTATATATTACCTCCATATTAATCATTGCTAAATGAAAAATCTAAAAAAATTCCAAATTGTTTTGAAATATGGTTGAAATCTGATCGGTCTGATACATCCATATTCAATCCATTCTATTATAGGGAAAACATTTTATGTTCCAATCAACAATGTAAACCAAAATTACAATGATATCCAAATTCAAATACAAATTAAAAGTACAGTGTAGAGGATATTAAATAAAACTAATAGAAAATAAAATTGAATACAATGCATGATTCAAGTGTCCATCATTGAATAATACTATCCATATAAAAAAATAACAATTCCCACCATAAGGAAAAACCAGGGCATACTCATAAAAATAAAAACAAGTTGAATGTATTTGAATAAATAACAACTAAGGAATAATAGCATAAAAATGTGTATTTTCTATCCATCGAGTTATTCTCATTTGAAAACAAAATTGATGATAACATTTAGTCAAGAAAGGATTTTATTTAAGTTTAACATTAAATATATTATCCAAGAACAAGGAAAATAAATTTTACATGATGTTCTATTTCGATTTAAAAAGTATTTAATTTGGGGAAGATCCATCAAGACTAAAGAATTAATTCATTCCATCCCACTTTATGAAACCCATCTATTACTTACCACTGGTGAAACCTCTTAATTGAGGTAAAGTCTGGATAGTTGGTTTTTTATTCATTTAACATGTAGTGGAAATAGATGGATAACTGCTAAATACATGATAAATGAACTAAAGAATCATTATTAAAAAATAAATAAGTTATATTCAACGGTTAATCAAAATAGGTGAAACTAAGGAGCATACCATTAATGTTTTCTTAAAGAACAAAATTCTTACGTAAAATTTTATCAATGGAAACCATGTTTCATAAAATGAATATGATCCAACAAGATTTACATTCTAACTTGTATAATTATTTCATGAAATTTATCAATGGATTCTATAAATATTTTTACATAATAAATGTTTTGAAATTATTAAACATTTGAATTGTAATTAATTAATTATTTGAAATAATATTTTATCATTAATTCATGTCTAAATATTAATAATGAATTATAAGAAACATGATTAAAAAGTAATATAAATACAATAGTAAATTCCCGAAGAACAGAATTTTATATATAAAAAATATTATCGATTTACTGATAATAGTATAATAATGTACATCACCATACAATTATTTTATTTTAGTTTAAAAGAATCGAATAAATAGTTTAACCATGGTACATGATATAAAAAATTAAATTTTATTAATTAAATCCCATAACTATAGAATAATAAAAACCAACATTAACCCCTGTATTAAACATAAATACGATTCCAAACACTAAAAATACCTAAATCCCTAAAATATTCCACCAAAAGTATTTTAAATTTAAGTTAAATTTATAATAATCCATAAAATAGTTTTAAAAAAATGAATTATAATTTAAACACTAATATTATGATATTAATAGACTATATTTTATCTCTATTATACTATAAATTTAAAACCACAATGATATAAGTGATTCTAACAAGCTCTAATAGAATCACATTCATAGATAAAAATAAAAATAACAGCCAACAGAAGAGTAGATGGATTCAGAACTCACTAATCTAATGTCGAAGAAGACCAGAATAAAAAAATCCCTTAATTAAGATATAATGCAGGATAAGAAAAATAGTCTTCAATCAGGTGAGGGGACAAGAAATTGAGGAGGGAAGAAAAGCTTAACTCTTAAATATCTCAACAAAAAAATATTAGAAATGGTGAGAAAAAATGAGTCTAATGGGTCAAATGTTTCTTAATGAAAGGATGTGGGTGTTGTGGCTTATAGGATGAGATATGATTTGGGATTTAATGAGGGGAAGGGGAGCCTGAGCAGAGGCTGATTATTTAAGGGGAAATATCCATGGTTATTGAAAACCCATTGGAATAGCTAAACCTATAACAATAGATTTTTCAAACCGTGGGTATAGGTTTGATAAGAATATATATACTCACAGTTTCTCTAAATCATGAGTATGGATCCATTGGGATAGACCCAATTTATAGTCGTTCCAATAATTCCTAGGGTTATTCGGTAGATTGTATCTCTAAATTATTATATGAAGAGTTAATAATTTTCCCTTTAGGCATGTTGAGAACATCATATTCTTTTATATTTTTAGTATTTTAAGGTGAAAAACATTTTATCCTTAAGTATTCCTACTCATGTTTTTTGGATAAGATGATCATGCTATCTATTCCATAACTGGCTTCCTATTTTAAGATGTACGTTGAATGAATTTTTAGCATCACCCACTTGAATTTTATTTTCACTATAGTCACTAAACTCTAATCAATTGACATTCATAAAATTAGGGATTGGTTTGTTTTTTATATGATGTATGAAACTCGAAAAGGGAAACAATGTATTACCATGGTATCATCTATGAAAATCATCCACCACAACTAAACCTAAGGAACAGTTAAGATTCTATGAAATTGGTAATTTATCAATGATTTATAACAACTCCATGAAAAGGTCATATAACTACCTTCATCAAACCCAAACTAAATATATTATGAACCTAATCCTATATCCTTATCCTCATAGGAATCTAATTTCCACTAAAATTCAGTCCTTAGACCAAAATACTTTTCCTTTTCATAGAGTAATTGAAGACTTACTTTGAATATTGAAATTGAAATGGCTATCCCAGCATGAGTGTGTGTAAGACCATCCTTCTGATCCTTCTCATAGTCACATGAATCTTGGATCCCCTTATAGGGATAAGACTACTGCTACTGATTTTTTGACCATTAGACAAAAATCTAAGAAATGTTGTCTGATGCTTTTCAAACTTCATAGCCTGAGAATATTTAGATTTAAAGAGATAATTGTCATCCTCTTCAGTTTAATATTTCAAACAGTTATTATAGAAATTTATTTCGTGAGACTCATCCCCCATCTCTTTTGTACTTGAACCTATGTTGTTTGAACTACCATGATTAGTAATTATCCCATACTAGGTACTGGTGATCACTGTGGATGAATTTATAGGATAACACCCACAACCAATGGATGCATTCTTTTCTTAAATTCAATTACCAATTTCATTAAATGTATGATTAAATTATTTGAAAGATTCAAATGTTGGGTTTACCACATTTTAAATTCCACCTTTTGTGTATTTATTTATTTTTTTAAATATTGATTTTACTAAATCAAATAGGATGGATATGAATTAAAAATACATGGATTCTAATCATATGATAAAAGATTATGAGGATTAGGTGAAATATTTCATCAAGTTTTCAAAAGATCATATATATGACCCTTAAAAAAATCCTTTTTCCATATTTAAACTATTTTTACTAAAGACTAATTAGTCCAGAGGTGTTAGAATAACACTTGTTCTGTCAAGAAACAGATCAAATTTATAAAATTTTGACTAAACATAGGGAAAAAGTGAATGTAGCTATTTAATGGGATAACACTACATTTTATGGATCATTTGATATGATTTAATGTGTGAACAATGAAGAATATCATATATTTGTTTTGATTATAGGTGTGAATGATGATGCATATCGTATTAAGGAAATGAAAATCACAGATGAAGAAGAACTTCAAGATTGTCCAAAATTGTTTGAGAAGTTAAAGAGTTGTGCAAAGAAACCATTGTATTAAAGTTTTACTAAATATAAAACATTGTTATACGTACTTTATATGTATAATTTAAGAACTATAAATGGATGGATTGATTCCAATTTTACTAAACTACTTGCTCTTTTAAATGATATTCTCCTAGAAGGTAATGATATTCCTAGACGAACATATGACACTAAACCAATGTTACGTTTAATGGGTATGATCACTAAAAGAATACATTCCTATACAAATTTATGTATACAATTTTTAAAGGAAAAAAATCACTTAATGTATTTCCAATGTGTGGTTGTTCTCGATACCCGAAAGATGAAGTGGGACCTATGAAAGTTGTATAATACATTCCAAGCATTCCATGGTTTGGGAGCCTATATGGAAGTATGGATAGTACAAGGTAATTTACATGGCACAAAGATACATGAAATAAATATGGGAAACCTGATCACTCAGAAGACTCTCCTCAGTGGAATATTATTGATCACGAGTATCCTAAATTTTGAAAAAATCCAAGAAACCTTCATCTTGTGCTATCTATAGATGGAGTGAATCCTTTTTTTTTCAAATAGGCACTCATAGTACATAGGAAGTTATGTCGGTAAATTATAACTTTCCATTGTGGTTATGCATGAAATGAAAATACATTATATTATCTATGATTATATTAGGACAAAAAAAACTAGGTAATTATATTGATGTTTATTTGGATCCATTGATCAAAGATTTGAAATTATTTGGGGATTCAGTTGTTAAGTTGTATGATGCTTACAGAAATTATGATTTCACATTGAGATCCATGTTGTACGAGACAATAAATTAATTTACTGCATATGGAAATTCTCCATGATATATCATTAAATTAAATAAAGGGTGTCCCATTTGTGAACAAGGTACCCAATCAATTTTGTTGAAACATTCATCGAAGAATATGTTTCTAGGACATCACATATTTCTACCTTGGATAAATAAGTACCAATCTGGGATGACATCATTCTATGCAAGTTTAGAATAGTATACAAAACCATCTCTAATAACAGGTGATAAAAAATTCTAGAAATTAATATATATGGATACTTTTTTTGGTTAACCTTTTAAAAAAACATACAAAAACCGGTTGAAAAAAGAGATCAGTTTTTTAATTAAAATACTAGAATTATTTGTATATTAGACATTTTATTGATGTTATAAATGTTAAAAAAATGCATGTGATAATGAAATTGGAACTATACTAAATGCCCTCGAAAAAACAAATGATGGAATTTAGGCCAGTTTTGACATGATTGACCTGGGAATATGGGAAGATTTTGAACCACTGAAGGGTAAATAATGGAATTTTCTTCATCTAGCTATCTATAATCTTTCCAAGGAAGAGAGATATCATTTTTCAAATTATTGAATAATTTAAGGGTTCTATAGGGGTATTCATCAAATATCAATAATATAATGTCAATGGATGAATTAAAGTTAAAGGTTTTGAAATCAAATGACTGTGAAGTTTGGATGTAAGATCAAATTTTTATAGATTTATGATGAATTTTTCCAAGAATTTTTATCATAAATTAACCAAGATCTATTTATTTTTCTTGTCTATTTTAAGAAACGTTATAGACCTGAAAAAATATCAAACTTTAAAAAAGGATATTTCCATCATATTATGTATATTATAAATGTTCTTCATGTTAGAATTATTTGATATTACTGTTCACTTGATGGTTTACTTAGTAAGATAGATTCTACTATGTGGTCATGTACATTATAGATGGATGTACCCAATTGAATGATATATGAATATTTGGGAAGGGTATGTCAAAAATCAAATTCTTCCAAAAGGTTGTATTGGATAGTGATATATTGTTGAGGAAGCCATTGAATTCTATACTAACTTACTATCTGGTGTGAAAATCAGTGGTCTTCTGAAATATCATCACATTGGACAACTTGTGGGTGAAGGAATTTTTGGAATATATTTTCTCATAACAACAATTTTTGATCTAGGGTAAGAAAACCTTTATGTTTTTCATAATAGTTTATGTGTTTCCCCATATGTTGAAACCCATAAAGAAATTATTAGGAATTTGAATCCATCAACACAATGAAAGACGGATAGCAAATACACATAATCAACAGTTTATAGGATGGTTTTGAGACTACATTTTAATGAGTTAGATGAAAATATAGATTCAATTTCAGAATGTCTTCGATGGATAGAAAGAGGACCAAGTGTGCTTGTATTACCTTATAATGGTTATGTAATTAATGGTTATATGTTCTATACAATTAAAAATTATGAAGGAAGTTCCATAAAAAATTGTGAAGTTACACTTGTGGCTTAAGTGATGAATATATATAGTACCAAGAATAGAAATCCAATTTATGAGAATATATCATACTTTGTCATTATCAAACAAATATAGGAGTTGGATTACACAACATTCTATTTTACAATTTTTCATTGAATGTGGGTTGAGAATATGATTCATGTTAAAATAGATGAGTTGGGATTTAGGAAAGTGGATTTCATTAATAAAGGGTACAAATAATGACTATTAATAATGGAATCAGATGCAGTACAACTATTTTATGTTCCAGATACTGCAAACCATAAGTGGTCAATTGTTCAATTATCAACCAAAAA
Organism: Viscum album; assembly: GCA_963277665.1. NCBI lineage: Eukaryota > Viridiplantae > Streptophyta > Magnoliopsida > Santalales > Viscaceae > Viscum > Viscum album. The sequence goes on along the minus strand of OY728121.1, from coordinate 691,585,348 downwards.
CACTAAATGGTAAGATGGAAATTGAACTGAGGATAACCCTTTAATTGGGATATCACAATCATTTCATAGAGTTCCCAATGTAGTCATGGTATTTTATATCATAGGATACCCTAATGAATGGATTTTGATACTATATAGAGGGGTGAAATCCCTTAAACCTTTTAAAAAAGACAGTTCAATAATAAAGTTATATATTTTTTGTAATATCCATTGTGTTACCTCATATTATTATCTATTCACTACTACATTTTCATAATATAAATTAAATATAGAACCAATTATATAGAAAATGACATATTCACATACTGATTTTCCCAATCGCGAGGAAGAATAGGTTTCTCAACCTACTAGTGATCCCAAGGCATAAGAACAACAACCTTATGCACATGCTGATGATACAAATACATAAGAACAATATATAGATGATGTTGAACCTAAGGAAATGGTAGATGATGAAGTACTGATGTCTCAGAAAAAAAGGATCATCGTAGCATGATAGTGTTAGAAAACAAATTATGGATAAAAAAAGGCATCAAATTTGAGATTGGATGGAATATGCGCGACCGGGTTGTTAACCCCAAAAATTACATGTTCAGTAGTTTAATTGGGCTCAACACATAAAAACGCATGCTGATTGATGCAGATTCATGGAACCATGTTATTACCATGCTTAAGAAAATGATTTGGGAAGAGATTAGGGTAACATTATGATATAATTTATTTATTTTACTAAAAATATTAAATAACAAAACATTGACATACTCTTCATTATCCCTTGAAGAGTTCATTTATTCAAGATGAATCCTTAAATAAATTTATATTAATGATTTCTAGAAAAGGTCATAGAAGATTTTTCAAAATAATAATGAAGTTTCATCACAAAGATGTTGAAGGGATAATAAACCCACACCCATCGCATATGTATGCACAACTGATAAGCCAAGAAGCATGGGACACATTTATTGACCATTTTGAGGAGAAAAATTTGCAGGTACACTGTGGCTGGTAATACATTATTTGATAATATATGTATTAATAACTTTTATTAAGAATTTTTATTTATGAAATATTAACTGGATATTGAAAATAAGAAATGGGAAGCAAAACCAACATACCCCTACCATAAAGCAAGGATGGGGTACACTTCACTTGGAAAAAAATATGAATTTTAAATCTATCATAACACTTTAATGTGACATAAAATAATAACATAATTATGTTCTTCTATTTGTATGAAAATTGATGAAACCAAATCCAAACACACTTCTATCTCACATCATTTTATATTGAAGTGTGAACCTGTAAATAAATATTGAATACTAACAGATGAAAATACAAAAAAATGGAAAAAATGTGTATGTATGACATAATAATAAAATTCCCTTAAATCATAATTACATAACAATTTTTACTTATTTTACTATATTTTTTTATCCAACATTCACTTAGGAATCATTATAAGATATACCAGGTGAAAAACTATTATCATTGGACTTGAAGCATCCAAAATAGTATGGTCATGTTAGAGGTGAGGATTTTTTTGGTGATAACCCAAATATATTTTGAGAAAATAAAATAATAGGGGATAAAGATAAAAAAATAGAAGAGATACAACCAAGATTAGATTCTCTTGAAAAAAAATTTCATTGGCAGTCTGAGTTGATAGAAAATTTTATAGGAAGGAAGTAAAGAGAAGAAACTACTAGGTTTAGGGCCCACAACAGAAGCTGTTGGGCCGGGGATTTTAAAATTTTTGTCAGCGGATCGATGGTACTTGTCGATGCCGATGATCTGAGCCCCTGAGAGGTCCGAGGATCTCTCTTAAATTATTAGGAGCATAAAAATAAGATAAAAAACATACCTGTTTCAAATCCGAAGCTGCGGTCGACTGAAACTAATCGATGGAGATCGTCGCTTGAATGATCCAAAGAAGGATCCCTCTAGATGTTCAACACATGCTCCAAAAATCTGCTGGAACATTGATCATTGAATTCTAGGTTCTAGTGTGGTGATCTGACAATGCTTTCGATGTTCCGATGATCACCACATTGAGATGACTTCGATGCTTGAGGATGATCTTGAACCGAACTCCATGGATGAAGAGATTCTCTCTCTAGAGAGCAGGAGGAGAGAGAGGCTCTGGATTTCACTCCATGAAATGAGTGAATAGTGAATTTCACACCAAGGGAGAGATCCCCCTCTCTTATTTATAGTGGAATTCCAAAATACCCGGTTCGGATCCCCAACCCCCATTTATTTCAATGTCAATTACTAAATAATTTTGATGAACTAAACTGTGCCAATATTATTTATTATTTTATCACATACTTTAATATATATATATATATATATAATATTATGTGATAAACCCAAGTCATTATGCTCAACTAGCTATCCCACTTAATATTAAATGAACCTTGAATATTAAAATAGTATTTGTTCAATTAATATTTTCTGATATTTACTAAACTCATAAATATATTAAATAAATTCAATCCCAAATATTCATAACTTGAATATTAATGAATTTATTTAATTATTTTGGTGATCAATACTTGGGACAACACTCAGACCTCATGGTGGGGCCCGCCATGTCCATATACCTATTCAACTGAATATGGTGGATTATTGAATACGCTACTGTGTGTGACCCTCTAGGCCCTTATCTTGACAGTAGTGAATAAAATCCACAGACCAAGAGTAGAGTCTAGAAACCCGTCATGGCCCAAAAGAGATAAGGATTTTCATATCAACGACTAATAACCTAAGAACATTGATTGTGTACTATAATATCTTTGTTATTAAATATCTCATAAAGAAAGATTCACACTTTTGTCATCATCCTTTTCTTGATTTATTATTTATTGATCTATCTGGATGGATTTACCTTTGTACTACTTTGTCCAAAGACTTATGAAGGAAGAACCATCCTGATCAACCAAGCCTGAGATATACAACTTCATAATCATGGAAGTGACAAATCCTTTCTTGAACATTAAACCAATGTCATATCACCAACGACACACCCAACACAAGCTACTTCTCCACGATTTCAATACCATAGTTTTTACAATGTATTAAAGTACACAATCAAATGATACAAATTGGTAATGGTCTCAAGTCAGGAGACCAATACACATGTCTGTAGATAGGAATGACCAATGAACCAAAACATGTGGTGTTCTTATTGGCGGATCTGTCCTCATGATCTCATTACTAGAGATCACCAAGTGAGAACATCATTAGAAGTAGTCTCAATTCTTATGATCCCCCAGCACATGATAGTCATACATCTACTGTGTCCAGTCAGTAAGATGTATCTAGACTATAGAACATATATGTAAGATTAATTTCATAGTTTCTCAAGGTTCTCATTATAGCCTGTGATCTGCTATAACCTCTCGACATGACAATTAACCTTTGGAAATTACCATTATAATAGTATACTTAGAAAAGAATACACTATAATGGTAAGATAACATCATGCATAGCTAACTGTCCACGTGATATGGTAATCAAAAGTACTTCATAGTTGGGTCTAGGGAACCCACTATTTTACACTCCCACTTGCACTATATCAAATTTATAACCAAACTTGTTAGCTACTCACATGAAAAATATCATTCTTCTGCTGAGTAATGGCTTTAACTGCTGGGTCTGCCATGTTTTGGACATGTGGAATATCTACTATACGCGACCTCATCTGCTTGAGTAAAACCTATCAAGATAAGGTATCCCTGAGTATATCACGTTTTCCATTATCATAACTTGACACGTTGGCTAGTAAGAATATCATAATTTACATTGTGATAATACTTTTCTCACTAGGTGAGAATCCAAGAACTGGAACAAGTCGTTGTGATTTATAACTTCTTATTAGCTTCCTTAGAATCTGCAACATACTCGGTATTTGTAGGTATGGCTACCACTAGCTTTTATGAGCTTGACTTGCTCATCGCATTTTCCTAACTAAGATAATTGATCTAATTGATCTAATTATTACTAATTTAGGTCCCACAAAAACTAGTATACCTTACTCTCTATATTCTAGGCTCATATCATTTGTACTCGTCAATGTACAAGATGATTGTTCTAACTACATCACTTGCAGTGCTCCTGGATATAATTGATATATGCCTACTATAAATCATATTTTTGAAATATAAATTATTGTAAATATTATGGCATGTGTGATTGATACATTGCAAAAGAATATGGTATCAATTCACAATATTAATCTCTACCCAAGCTCTGAACATGTTAACCTTGATAGATTAAGCCACGTGACATTGACAACAATTCAGAACTTGAATTGTTCCAACTTTTATTTTTTCAATACAATGTCACTATATATACGATTGAATAGGACCAATAAACCTATGGATCTACCTCATTAGATCTTGTTCCCCAGAACTCAGGTTGCTGCTTTAAGTCAATCATTGGAGAATTACTTTTACCCTGGTTTTATCTAACAATAAGACCAAGAAATGTTTTCCATATGTTACCAGACATATTTGTCTTGGAAAACATTGGCGCTCCTACTAACCTTTGGTAGAAACAAGGAAAATATTCATTTATAATGAATTCTCTAAGACATTGTTTCTTTATTTAATCTAGAATTGGAATTCAATAACTTGCAACCCTTTTTGGAATCCTATGATGTCATCATCTATTTCTGGTTGCGTCATATAGACACCTTCCACGAAATATGATCTTGACATCCAATGACTAATAAAAGGATCTTAGGAGTTAGCTACGATAAGTAAAATTCTAATGGATTTAGGTGTACCAACTTGGTATATCCAATCAAGCCTTATTGGTACCATTCTTGTACCATTCATGTATCATCTCATTTGAATACCCACCACAATATTCAATTTATAAGCCCCTTTTCAATTTGATACATGGAATCCATTATTGAATTTTAGTTGATCTTGTCAATATTAGCTCATTGCCTTATACAACTTACTTGTAGGATTTACTATTCTTAATGAATAATATATCACCAGCCATGGAAAATATAAAACCTTCACCATGGTTTCATTATTCCTACGCAGTATGTGTCACTGGAACATGCCTATTCCACATGTACTTGTGGAACTTGTTCCTATGTCAACCATTTGTGCATCTCAAGCATTGAATAAGTCCAAGTCAATTCAGCTCCCACTATCTCTAATAGAGATGTGCACCCTTATATAGAAATTTAGTCTAATGCTTGACTATATCTTTTCTATCTTAGGTATTTATGTAATATCCTAATAAACTTTTAGGATAATTACTTAGATGCACCATGTGTTCAGATTGATGCATGTTTGTTTTAACAAACTCTTTGCATCCCAACACATGATCTAACGCATAATGGATTTTCATCATAGTATGACTCATATGATAACCATTTTTCATTTTAGTTGGCATATTGGTTATGGGTTTATGCCTTTATTTTCAAATAACACCATGTAATAGAATGGATGTTACTGCAGGTTGTAACATTGATACTACTTACATCATAACTTTGATGTAAAAAATGTGCATTTAGGAATTGATCAAAGAAACATTTTTTTTGATCAATGTAAACATGTAAGACATTATCATCGATCCTATTTATGAACACCAATATGGGGATGTAGATAAGGTAACATGCATTTAGGAATTACTCCATGCTACATTATCATATTGATGATTGTTTGGTCAAGATATTCTTCGGCATGCCGATCTGAAGAAAATCATATCTTCTTCCCAAACATATACTTCACTATTACTTAATAACTTAAAGGAATATTATGAAGTATCTTTACCTCTTTCTTTCCTTTGGAATAGTTCACACTCTCTTCTTGAACTAATCTTGAAAGCTTTGTGGAAAACCTTTATTTCTAAAGGTTTCTTTCTCCAAACTAAGGATGTCAATAATGCCAAAGGTGTTTTGCTGTGCCGAGCCTAAATACCATACTGGGTATATATTTGACATCCGATTTTAGTTTTACTTGACAAAGAATCATATTGCCACAACTCGAAAGGTCTTAAAATTTTATATTCATAATGTATTGCCATTGATTCAAGTAGTAGTGAAATATTTGTTGAGTATGTTATGAGAAACAACATTCATTCCAAAAACATGGAATAATGTCTCATTATGACAAAATGGGCACATGATATAGATGTTTTTGGTTATACTCAATAAATTTTCCAATTTGAGTCAATTAATTAGCAATATGAAGTTATGTGTTTCTCACTACAGACTTAGGAATCACCCTTTCTTAGCTTCTTGGAGAAGACACATTACTACAAGTAATGTTTCTCTACTCACATGGTTACTATATTTCAATACATATATGTGAAAAGCATATTTTATTTTAATACCTAATAAGTATGTGAGAAAACGATACTTTTATTTGATGAATATTAACTGAACGAGAATCTAGTACTTTCTTCTGGTATTTCAGTTCATTGCATTTTTAAACTTCCACAAATTTATTTCATTATGTGATGCAAATAACCTCCTGTTAAATAACCAACCACTTTTCTTTGAAGGACATGATGAAGGTGCCTTTGGCGTAACTTGCCATAGGAATTTCCACCTTATCTTTTAAATTTATTTTCTATAAGAATAAAAGATGGCATTATCTCTAATATTATTATTACTTGGTGAATGTTACCTTAAAGGTAATGAATCACTCACTCTATACCATTCATTTGTACCCTTAAATGAAACTAGAGTAATTGGGTGTAAAAGGTATATGAATGGAATGACATGAAAGATTGTGAACTGTCTTTCACTTTACAAAAAACTGAGTGTGACCATCACATTCAAATCTTGCTTCGCTTTCTCCTCTAAATGATCTTGGAGATTATACTACATGTAACATCATCCATGTCTTGATGTAGTGGCCACAAATAACATTAGACTTTGATGGTAAGATTATGAGAGAAACATAATATGCTTGATTCATGAGTCTCCTATAAGCAGTTTTACAGCCTCGCTTCTTGAGGTGGCTTAATAGGTTGGGATACAAGTATATTGAATTTCCAATATAGTAATAATGTGCACGAGAACCAATACTATACATGGAATTTAGTGCTTGTTTGGACATTATATTTTCCCAATACTTATCGTAATTTTATTGTGGTATTTCTTTCCGTTCTCTACAAAAAATCTTTACCAGATTGTACTTCTATGTGATTACCTAATGTGACATTACTGATTATTTAATCATTAAATGTATCCCACTAATTTTTTGAATTATAGAAACCCTCTGTACTAGAATTGGAATACTCTTGAGTATTCTAGTGGCAAGGATCCCTGAACCTCCCTCACAGTCTACAAGGTATGGCTACAACACTACTCAGAAGGTCCAAGGTAGGCTTTTGGCTGGCCAACCGCATTAACTTGAGGTTCCTTGATCTGTTGAGTGAATTCCCAAATTCAAAAATCATTACTGATTTACTCAACGCTTGACTCTAAAATTACAACAAGCTAGATATGGCTATTTATTTGATGCAATATTAGTTATGTCGACCCACCATCCTAATAAGAACTCCCCAGTAGTAAGAGGCACCCTCAGTTATGGAATGACCGACACCTCGAACACTATGTTTTGTTCAAACTTTATTGATGGAAGGATTTTGTGACTTAATATATTCTTTGAGGGTTTTATTGGTTCTCTCTCGACGAATGTGATCCATTTCTATTAAACTTGTTCATCTATGTTTTTTGCGCTCACAACTAAACTGTAATAGAAAATCATACGCCGCTTCTTTATGAATTTTATTATCTACTTTTTTATGTATTTTCCCACTGTCCTAAAATGTATAAAATAATAAATAAATGCATAAATGTAAACAACTACCCGACTAGTCTTGAGCATCTAAACGACCTAAGTGCATCATACCTGAGTCAAAGCTTGACTCTTGATGCAGCTTTCCCTCGTCTTGTATGTCCGCTTTATAATCTGGAGTATTACCCTGTCTTGGCAGGGTCTACGTCATGTCTTGGAGTACCGCCTCATCTTGATGGGGTTCACGTGTTGTCTTGCATCATCTTGTTCAATGTGCAATGCCTTGTCTTGGTGGGGTCCATGTTGTTTTCCATCTTCATCGGATGTACAACAATACTCACGTGCAGGAGAGGTGGACTAGTGGGATAAATGTACATCGGGTAAAAATTGGGCGTGTAAACCCTTATATATTTTAACCAAAAATTAAATACGATGCTCAAACTGTCTATTTAATTAATTACAATCATCACAAATAATTAAATAATGAATTAAATAAAAGTCAACATACACAGGTCAATGCTCAAGACCAGTAGGAGGGTAAATGATGCGCAATAAAATTAAAATGAATTAAATAATTATGAGGGTTTATTTAATTAAATTTAATGAATTAATAAATTTAAATTATTTAATTTATTATCGGTCCTCTAATTAAATTAATTTTAATGAAAAAATTAAATTAATTTAACTTAATTCAATTTAATAATCAAATTGAATTAATTTTTCATCCAGGTATTAAAAATTATTATTGGTCAAACCATTAATTATTATTTTAATTAATTAATTAATTAATTAATTATATTAATTATTGAAAAAACAGGAACCACAACACCAAGTAGGCCCAAAGCGGGTCACGATAAACCTGCACAAACCTATTTTGGGCCATGCAATGCCTCTGCTTGGTATTTTCGGGTGATCCAAGTCTGGTCAAATTAGTTTTGAATTTGACCAAACCATTCAAGCCTTTTACGGGCTAAAATGGGTCAAGACATTTACAGGTACCTAGCAGTAGAGGGGTGCAGGGCTGCATCAGGACTACCAAGGGTGGCTTTGGGGAGACCCACGCCTGCAGCGGGTGCGCAACAACAGGGAGATTCCAGAACCGGGTGGCTAGCACACTCGGCTGGTCTGGAAAGGGGTTTTTACAACAACAATGGGAGGTTCGAGTAGCATAGGGTGATGCCAAAAAGGCCGGGCGGTGTCTTCAGGAGGGCAGCGGGCTGCTACGAGCCAGCTGGCTAAGTAAGGCAAGGCAGTGGTGCCTTAGACTGGGAGGTAGACTGGGCAGGGAGACCTCCTACGTCTAGTGCTCCATGGGACTAGGAGGCAGACTATATTCACCCTAGCTATGAACCCTGCAGAGTGCAGGACTGGGCACCGAGATGGTCAGACAACGGCTTCGATGATGACCATGTGCTGTGCTGCGGGTGATGGCCTAAGGGCCGGTGCGAAGAGGATTGGGTGTGGAGGGCGGCGCGAAGGAGCCTAGAGCGGCGCTAAGGTGGGCTGCTCAGCCAGCGGGCCGGTGCTGCGGCGTGGTACCGGAGTAGGCGGCAGGGTGTAACAGGTCTTCATGCAGGGCAGGACTGAGCAGGCCAGCAGTCTGGCTCCAGGTCGAGCGGGAGGGGGAAGGTCCCACCGCAGTTGCTGGGTGTGCCATGCATAGGAGGCCAGGCTTGAGATATACAACTTCCTGAACTTGGAAGCAACAAATCCTTTCTTGACCATTCGACCAATGTCATATCACCAATGACGCACCCAACACAAGATAGTTCTCCAGGATTTCAATACCATGGTTTTCTCCTTGTATTAAAGTAATTAATCAAATGATACACATTGTTAATGGTATCAAGTCAGGAGACCAATACACATGTCGGTATATAGGAATGACCAATGACACCTAAAACATGTGGTGTTCCTATTGGTGGGTCTGTCCTCATGATCTCATTACTAGAGATCACCAAGTGTGAACTTCCTGAGAAGAATCCTCAATGCTTATGAGCCCCCAGCACCTAATAGTCATACATCTACTCTGTCCAGTCAATAAGATGTATCTAGACTATATAACATATATTTAAGATTAATGTCACAGTATCTCAAGGTTCTCATTATAGCCTAGGATCTGATATAACCACTCAACATAATAATTAACCTTTGGACATTACCATTATAATAGTGGACATAGAAAAGTCTAAAATATAATGATACGATAAAATCATGCATATCTAACTATACACATGATATGGTAATCAAAATTACTTCATAGTTGGGTCTAGGGAACCCACTATTTCAACAGAAACAACTCATGAAAAACCACTACAGGATGACCCCCACCCCCACCGGTTTTGAGGTGATCAATTCCCCTCAAAGTGATATCTTAGATGTGTTAATAAATATTATCATAATTGTTTATGTGAGATGTGAATTATATAGACACCAATAACTTTCCTGTAATGATATTTTATAGGGTGAAAATTATTGTGATTTATATCTATCAACACCAACCAATATCCTTGTTGCGAGGGCTACTGTGTTCACTATCCAATAAGATACTCTAAATAATAAAAAACATCCAATAGGTCCTTTGAGAGTGGGGATTAGAATTGGTCCTGATCAGAGTGCCGAGATACCTATTCCACTTTATGACACATATATTTATACGGTTGAGCAAGATATTGAAACATTCATAGCATGGACATCAGATCTTGTAAAAAACATTTCAAATTGGAGGTATTCATTTAAAATTTATTTTTCATGAAAAAACATTAATTATTAATGAAAAAAGGTTTGAACTGATGAATTTTACTAAAGAAGTAATATGGGAAGCAGTGAGATTATAGGTCAAATCAAAATGATCTAAAGGATCAAACGACCAATCAAAAAAGAACATTACAAAGCACCTTTACCCCACCCATTAGATATCCTCATTTACTAACATTGAAGGTTCATACAGATACAAGGATATAAAATGGTTGTAATGTCATAATTGATTTTGATGAAAAAATGTACAGAGAATCCATTATAGAGTAAATTTCTCTTGATAATGTAAATGAAATCCTCAAGTATGAATGGATAGAAGTCTCAATTATAAATTTATACATGAGGTGTGTTTTCATGATTTTTTTCCAATAGGTGATGTAAGATCCTGGACTTTGTGGAGGTATGTCTTTGTTTAAATTTTAGATTAAAAGTCTTAATTTTGGTTAATGGAATGTTTAATATGTGTATGTGGAAGCTCGTGGTGTTCTGGGGGTTCGAGTCATGGAATAAAAGGAATTTTGGTCATCTAGGGAATATTTCATGGTTGGAACATGGCTAAGGATAATAATGCACCCAAACCGTGCTATCCTAGAGGAGAGGTTCATGGTTTAGTAAAACGATGCAAGGGGGAAAGCCAAACCATGCGGGCCTAGATAGAGGAATTACACATGGTTGCCGAACAGTTTTTCAAACTGTGCGGGACTCCCTAGGTAACCATTGGACTTAAACTCTCTTTGAAAGAGGCCAAAAAATAGGTTTCACGTGATTTGGAAAACCATGCAGCCAAAACATGAACCACATTAAAAAGTGAAGAATTACCAAACTGCCCCTTGGGATTTTAAGTCTCTCACATGATTTTATTCCCAATTATCCCCCATCCAAACTTAGTGATGAAACAGGGATCCAAAATCTTCTCAAGGGTGGTTCTCCTTAGATTATAGGCCATTTTTTGTGTCATTGGTTGTAGATTGAAGGTCTCGGTAAGTCTACTGATCACCTTGCTTCTCTTTTTAGGATTAGGACTTGTGGTTTTCTTCTTCTTATTATGAATCCCTAAAAACCATTTTTTCCAGTAGATCTTAGGTTGGTGTTTGAAAGGTTGCTTGAATCCAGATCTAGGGATAAGGTTAAGCATTTTTTGGTCTTTGAGTTTGACGTATGTGGTCTATAAGTTATATCCCATAGTATTATTGTCAATTTGTGCATGTGTGGTTATCATATTTCTTCCCTCTTGATGTGTATTTGAATAACTTGTAATATTTTACAGAAATGGTTTCATAAATGATCTTTTAGATCCATCATGATCCCTGTGGGATGAATTGTGATTGATTTGACCATTTAGGTCCACCCACGGGGTGCACCAATATTCCTGAACATGGTAAATTTGAAATGTTAAGAATAAAGTTTCCTTATGTTAAAATAGAGCCCATGATGAGTGTGTTGATATGTTAGTTTAAATTATAAATGGAACAAATACGGATTGTTTCTAGTTGTTGGTAATGACATAAGGTAATGTTTGGGATAGTGTGAAAAAGGAGTTAAATGTATTAATGTGAACATGTAAAATGTCTTATGAATTTGTAATGGAAATACATAAGTGGAAAAAATCACATGAAATGGGTAAAGTTTTCAATGGATTAATAAATGGGTATTTATGAATATGTTAAGTGGGATAATGTATGAGAATTTTCCATTATGCTGAATGGGTTATGGTATGAAAATGGGATATAGGTAAAATGAGATATGCAATGTAATTAGTAAATGTGCTAGTGGTTTAAGGCTTGATCATAAAATATATGTTGAATAGATATGAAATATGAATGTTATGTATATTGGTTGTGAATGGTTTTTGATATGGTATATGAGGTTAATGGATAAATAAGAATATGCTCATGGCTTGGTAGTTATGGGGTATTGGAATTGAGGATGTACGCCCACAGGTCGGGTTAGACTGAGGCTCTAAATCCCACCCCATAATGTACATGTTAGGGAAGGGGACTGAGGATCTATACCTATAATGGTTTCATTTGATGAGACTACCTAGACCAAGGCTACAAGGTAAATGAGTTTTATATGTTTATAAAATGGTTGTCCCTAGGAAGATAAATAATTTGACTTATTCCCTTATGCATGATAATTGGAAGACTTAGGATATTGTGTAAATGATGTAAATTACTAACCCATGGAACATGTGATGAAAATGAACTTATTAATAATGATGGTATAACTGATGAAAATGGGTATAATGATAGAAAGTGTTTAAGTGATCTTTGTTAACTCATGGCACTAAAGGTATCTTTTGTTTACTATGTCATTTATTTTTAGTACTTGTTTGAACTATCTGATTAGACTAGATATTTTTTATACAACATTCATGGTTGACTACTGATTTTTTATCACACCCTCTCGGGCCACTATTGTGTACCCGAGCAAATTTCATGGTTGCGGGTCATGACAAGGGAAAATTCCCTATGACAGGGAGTTGATTCAGTCTTGGGATGTTCATGGATAAGGATCCACACTTGGAGTCAAGACCCATTTTGGGGATTTTTCTGGTTTTCCTTATTCTAGGTTTTCCATCACTTTTGGCACTATTAGTATGGAGTTATATATTTATTGTTTAGTTGTATCTTGTTCCCAATTTGGGAAATGGATAGTAATGCATGTTTCTATTGGTTATTGTTTATTTTTTCCCATATTTGATATATTATCTATTGTTTATTACTCTATTAAAGAGGGTATAGGCTCCCAACATGATCTATTAGACCCTCACTGATATTAGATATCCTCTAGAATACAAGGAGGTTCACTTGAGGTCATGTGGAAACCCGTCTTGGGGCACCAGTTTAGTGGCTTCCAAGTCTGGGATGTTACAAAGTGTCATTAGAGTAGGTTATTTTCTATGGTATACTATTTGGAATGGTAGATGGGAGATTAGGATGTGCCAGGACTTAAAAATGAGCTCAATATTGGGAGTTCTAACACACGTATGAGGAAAAACCCAAGTTATCTAGGGTCGAGATTTTTGTTCTTGGTGTGTGTTGTTACGATTAAAAGATATTTCACTATCGGGTGATGCACTTGTTGTGTGATGTGACTATTTTATGATATTTTACCCATGGAAAAAATGAAATGGGGTTGTGCATTCATCCATCATTATAGGTACCTAGGGATGGAATTGGCATGCATCATGATAGGAACACATATGATGGGTGTGTTGGACATGAAGGGTGGAATGCATTTTAGTTTCTTCCAAATTTTATGAAAATGGTGTCCAATAAAGATTATGTAAATGGGTAAATATTAAGAATGTTAAATAATGTTTAAATAATTTTGCTTAATTAAGGTTAAAAATGAGTTAAAATGTGATTATTAACAAGTTACAAAATTGGAAAGATGCCTAAAAGAGAATGATTTAAGTTGTGAGTGTGGAAATGTTTTTATAAAGGTATTTAAAGAAAGAATTAGGACTATGTATGTTGGTTTCCCTATGTTATCCATAACCCACAGTAGGTGTGGTCGAGGGTAGTATTCTAGATGTAATGATGTACATTGCGATAATGTATGTGAAATGGTTTCTTATGGCTAGTGGAGAGACTTCTTTATGTAAATTGTGGAAGCTTTATGTTATATGTTCTAAGACTCATACTTACAATTATAGGAAGATACCCCCACGATGACATGTACCAGTTGGGAAGAAAGATGATATCCCAAAGAATGATCAACCAGTTCTGGGGAATGAAAATCCATTGGTCCAAGATAATCAAAGAGAGGAGTAGTTCCAATATAAATTCACTCATTTTATGAAAATTATGGAAATAAAACTAGGGTAGGTCATGCCGAGTATGTTAGATCTGACCATATATATTCAATTGAAATTCCCTCTCATGATTTTTTGATAGGGTGGACCTGATTCCACAAAGTTATGGATAGAGTCCATCTAAATAATTTTGGACCACTTAGAGACTCATGTAGAGAAAGGAGTCAAGTTGGCAGCCTACATGTTGTGGGGACCAGCGAAGCGCTGGTGGGATATCCCAATTCAGACTCAACAAGATGATGGTAGGTTATGAAAAGACTTAAAAGAAATGTTTTTTAGATAATTTATATCCAAATACCTTTAGGTAAGAGTAGGATATATATTTTATGAGGATAAACCGGAAAACGATGTCGTTAATGGATTATGCAGTCCATTTCACAAACTTTCAACACTTTGTTCTAGCATTGGCAGGGGATGAGCCTGCTATGGTGAGATGTCTCCAAGATGGAATTAGGCATGAGATTAATTCATAGGTAAATTTATTTCATTTAAAGAGGTTTTTATAAGTGGTGGATGGGGACCTTATTTTGAAAGGGAACTTAAAGGAGGATACAAATGATGAACATGTGGTTCCAGTTAGATGGATAGGTGGTGAAACTTCATAAGGTAAAAAGCATCATTTTAGAAATATTAACTAGGGAGGTAGTGTGTAGAGTAGTTAAAAGAGAGGGTAATCCTCTTAAGGTGGTGACCGGGTGCTTTTCAATCAGTGTGGTAGGCTAGAGCACAATCATGGTTAGTTCTCCCGATCACCAGTTGAGTGCCGAGTGTGTTGAATAATGGGGAATGTGTGGAGGTTCTATAGGAACCCTCGAAAACTATGTATAGATGGAGGATCAAGGCCGATAACATGTACAAGAAGGTGGTCAATTACCCATTATGAGGTAAGTAGTTTGATCTTGAATGGTTTTACCAGTTGGGGTGGTGGATATTTTACTTCAGCGTGAGAGTGCCCACCCCAGAAGGGTAGTGCAACACCAAGGATTGAAACTAAGGCCTAGGTTAGAGGGGTAGGTCATCGTCATGATATTCAGTTAACACCCGGTGGTGGAAAGGCCAAACCATCAATTGTCCAAGGTTTGATCCTTATAGATTCCACACTTTCTAGTGATTTATTTGATAGATATTCCATACAAATATTTATTTCTGCTCAGTTTGTGGCTGTGTTGGGTCTAGCAGTGGAACTTATTTGTGGGGTTATATCGATTGATACAACTATAGGGGTGAGATAAGAAAATATCATGCAATGTATGGGGTGTTCACTCATGGTTGGTGGATACCATTTCCTATAGGACTTGGTTGTGCTTGAAATTTAGGGTTTTTATCGATTCTTAGGAATGAACTGGATAATGTTATACCATGACCATATTGACTATTACCATTATAGGGTAATTTTCTTGTCTATTGAATGAGACACGTATTTCCATCAGGGTGAATGAAATGTTTGGTCTGGTTGTGCAGGGCTAGTTTTTCAGCACTTATGTGAACTCATAGCCCAAATGGATTTTCTTATGTTTGATTATGGGGGAGGAGAGAAACTTTTATTTCCCACTACAGTGGATTAGTTCTAGTATATGTTTCCATAGGAATTATTAGGTATGAAACCCAAGAGGGATGTTGTTTCCATAATAGCTTTACTATCGGGATAAGAACTGTTTCCATTCCACCATATTTAATAGCACCAAGAAAACTCCAGCAAATTAAAACTCAGTTAGAGGAATTGGAGGACAAAGGTTTTATTCATCCTAGTGCATCAACATGGAGATCTCTAGTGTTATTTTCCAAGAAAGATGATAGATCAAAATAAGATTTTATTGGTTATAGGAAGCTGAATCAGATAACGGTTAAGAATCAATATCCTCTTCTTAGAATTGATGATCTATTTTTCCTACTGATAGGTGCTTCTGTGTTTTCAAAAATTGATTGGAGATCAAGATATCATCAGCTAATGGTGAGAACTTAGGATATACCATATACTAATTTCAAGAGTAGGTATGAGTTGCATGAGTTTGTTGTGATTTCGTTTGGGTTGACTAGTGCTTTAAAATTTTTATGGCCCTAATGAACCAAATCTTTCATCCTTACCTGGACCGGTTTGTAGTTATATTTGTGGATGAAATCTTAGTGTACTAAAATACTCATGATGATCATGCCAATCATATTGAAATCATCCTGAGTACACTAAGATATCATAAGCTATATTCCAAGCTATACAAATTTCATTTCTGGATTGATAAGATTCATTTCTTGGTTCACATCATCTCTGAGGAAGGTGTGTCAGTGGACCAAGGGAAATTGTAGGCAGTTCTATCTTGGGAGCATCCCAAGAAGGTTTCTGATGTCCGATGTTTTATATGGTTGGATGGTTATTACCGAAGTTTCATTTAATACTTTTCCCATTTATCATCACCACTTTTGGGATTGACCAAAAATGGAATCAATTTTGGGTAGTCTGGGTCATGTGAGAATGATTTACAAGAGTAGAATAAGCCATTGACTATCACACCGATACTGATCATACCCAACCTAGGTAAAGGATATACATTGTTTTTTGATGAATATGGTGTTGGGATTAAGGAAGTTTTGATGTAGGATTATTGGGTGGTTGTGTATGGTTCATGATAGTTGAGACCCCATGAATGAAATTACCCGATTAATGAACTTGAGTTGGCCGTAGTGATTTATACATTGATGTGTTGGTGAAACTACTTGTTTAGAGGGTGGTTTATGGTTTATACCGATCATAAAAGAAAAAATTACATCTTCTCCTAGTTTAATTTGAATCTTTATTAGTGAATATGGGTAGAATAAATGAAGTCATTTTATTTTGATCTATTATACACACCAGGAAAGTGAAATAATGTTGTAGGTGTGTTGAGTCAGAAGACTTAAAACCAGACATTTCAGGAATCGAATTCAGAGTGGAGGATGATGGTGTTATTCACAGATATAAAAATTGAGGTTCAGAATGGACAAGGTAATATGACCCTTGCATCCTTGTAATTTGAGTATACACTTCTAAACCAGATTAAGGAAATTCAGTATGAGGATCATGAATGATTCACCTTGGGTGAAAGTTTTAAAGGTGGGGAGTCACATTCTGGTTGGGCCATTGGAGATGGTGGGATCATTTTTGTGTGGGTCATGTGTTTTTTCCAACATACATGTGATAAAAGTTGATGCATGAGTTTCATCCATCAAAGAGGGAAGTGTATCTTGGTTTGAACAAGATTTATTATGATCTTCATAGGAAATATTGGTGGTCTGGAATAATGAAAGAGGTTGTAGGATTTGTGGCGCGATGCCTTACCTAGAATTAGGTGAAAATGAGCATCAGTAGTTGGATATTTTTTTACAGCCATTGACCATTTTGGAATGGAAGTGGCATAAAGTGATGATGAATTTTGTTGTGGTTGTTTTGAGAAATCATATAATAATTATGCGATTTGAGTACTCATGGACTTATTGACTAAGGTGGATCACTTATTTCCAATTCAAGATACTTTCACCATTGATTAGTTAGGTGGTTTAAATGATTTGGAGATAATACAGTTGCATTGGGTGATAAAAATGATAGTTTTGGACCAAGATCCATGATTTACATCATGCTTCTAGAAGTGGTTATAGAAGTAAATTGGTAATCAAGTGTATTTAGTACGTATTTTTACCCATAGATGGATGGGAAATTAGAGTGTACTATTCAAGTACTTGAGGACATGTTGAGGGATTGTGTATTAGATTTTAGTGGATCATGGGTAAAACATCTAGAATTGGTTCAGTTTTCCTATAACAATAGTTACTAGGATATTATTCATATGTAACTCTTTGAGTTGCTATATAAAAGACCATTTAGATATCCAATGTGTTAGATAGATTCTAAGGAATCCGAATTTTTGGGACAAATCCTCATACAAGATACGTCTGAGAAAGTTCAGTTAATTTAGAAGTGAATGGAGATGACTCAGAGTATGAAAAAATAGTATGTTGAATGGCCTTGTCATACTCTTGAGTTTATGGTGGGTGATCATGTGTTTCTTCAGGTTTCACCAAGTTTGGGTCATTAATCATTTTGAATGCAGGGTAAATTGGAACCTAGGTATGTGGGGCTTCTTGAGATTGTGGAGAAAATCAATCTAGTGGCATAACAATTGGATCTTCCACATTGGTATAGTGGTATTCATGATTTATTTCATGTGAAATAGCTTCAAAAGAACCACTATGACCCATCTCATGTGATTGATGTTGAGGATGTTGAGATTGAGGCTGATTCGGCCTTTGAGGAGAATCTGATTTGTATTGTGGATCATAGTGAGAAGATATTTCAAGGAAGGACTATCAATTTGGTTCTAATTCTGTGGTATCATGTAAATGTTAAAGAAGAAACTTGGGAGAGAGAGAGTTGGATATGTTGGATTAGTGGCCTAATCTCTTTACTTTTTAATCTCATTGACGGTTGGAAGTGCATCTTAAGGAATAGTCATTATAAAGTGGAGAGGTTTTAAGATCCCTAACTTCGTGGAGGTATTTTCTTATTTAAATTTTGGATTAAATAGGTTAATTATGGTTAATGGAATTTTTATTAGGTGTATGATGCATCTTGGCATGTTTCAATGATTCAGGGCATGGAAGAAAAGGAATTTGGGTCATCCAGTGCATGTTTCTTGGTTGGCGCTTGGTTAGAAATAACCATGTGCCCAAACCGTGCTAGCCTGGAGGATGGGTTCATGGTTAAGTAAAACCATGCAAGGGGGAAGTCCAAACTATACAGGCCTAGAAAAATTCATTCCACATGGTTGGCACATAGTTTCTCAAACCGTGCGGGCCTCTCTAGATAATCATGTAACTTAACCCTTCTTGGATAGAGGGTGGTGCATGGTTTGGAAAATCGGGTGGCCAAACCACGTGCCCCATTAAAAAGTGAAAAATTACTAAAAATCACCTTGTAATTTTAAGTCAATCACTCAATTTTATTCCCCATTATCCCCAATTAAACCATACTTATGAAATAAGGCTCCCAAATATTCCCAAGGGTGGTTCTCCTTCGATTTTAGTCTGTTTGGAGTGTCGTTGGCTATTGATCGAAGCTCCAGGTAAGTCCAGTGCTCATCTTACTTATTTTTTTTCTAATTAGGTATTTTGGTTTCATTCCTATTCTTCTAAATCCCAAAAGACCAAAATTTTTTATTGGATATTAGGTTGGGGATTCAAATGGTGCTTTCATCTAGATCTAAAGATAAGTTTAAGCATGTGTTCATCTTCTGATTCGAGGTAGGGGGTCTATAAGTCATATCTCATAGTCTTATTGTCAGTTTTTTTCTTGTGTGGTTAAGATATTGCTTCCCTCTTGATGTGTATTTTATTACCTTGTAAGATTTGGTATAAATAGTTTAATAAATAATTCTTTAGACCCATAATGATCTTATGGGATGCATTGAGATCAATTTGACCATTTAGGGCCACCAATGGGGTGTACTAATATTCCCGAACATGGTAAATTTATAATGTGAAGCATAGAGTTTCCTTATGTTAAAATAGATCCCATGATGAATGTGTTTATATGTTAGTTTAAATTAAAAATGGCATAAATAGTAATTGTGACTAGTTTTTGGTAATGGAATAAGGGAATGTTTGACATAATATGAAAATGGAGTTAAATGGATTAATGTGAACATGTCAAATGGATTATGAATTTGTAATGGAAATTCATAAGTGGACTAAGGAACATGAAATGAGTAAATTGTTAAATAGATAAATGCATGGGTATTGATGAATATGTTAAATGGTCTAATGAATGCGAATTTATAATTATACTAAATGGGCTATAATATGAAAATTGTATATGAGTTAAATGAGTTATGCAATGTAATTAGTAAATGTGTTAATGGGTTAAGGCATGATGTTGAAATACATTTTGAATAGTTATGAAATATTAATCTTATGTATATTGGTTTTGAATAGTTTTTGATATGCTATATGAGGTTAATGGATAAATAAGCATGTCCACATGGTTTGGTAGTGGTGGGATTTTAAACTTGAGGATCTATGACCATAGTTCAGGTTAGACTGAGGCTCTAAACCCCACCCCATAATACATGAATTAGGGAAAGGTAATAAGAGTCTATACCTCTAATAGTTTCATTTTATGAGTCTTCATAGTCTGAGGTTCCAAGGTAAGTGTGTTGTAATTGTTTATGACATGGTTATCCCTAGGTAGATAGGGAACTTTACTTATTCCCTTATGCAAGATAATTTGATGGCTTAGGATATTTTGTAAATGATTTAAATTCCTAACCCATGGAACTTGTGATGAAAATGAACTTTGTGATAAAAATGGTATAAGTGATGAAAATAGGAATAATGATGGAAATGGTTAAACTGAACTCTGTTAACTCATGGCACCCAAGATGTCTTTTGTTTACCGTGTCATTTATTTTTAGTAATTTCATGCATTATTTAATTAGACAGGATATTTTTTAGACACTATTGGTGGAGGCCTACTGAGCTGTACTGATACCCTACTCAGGCTGCTATTGGGTACCTAAGCAGATTTCATGGTTTTGGGTCAGGATAAGGGAAAAGTAACCATGATATGGAGTTGAGTCGGGCTTGGGAAGTGCATGGATGAGGATCCAGACTTGGAGTCAAAACCCATTTTTGGTATTTTTCTGGTATTCCTTATTTTGGGGTTTCCTTCAATTTTGGAAAATTTAGCATGAGATGATATATTTATTGTTTTTTTGGTTTGTTCCCTATTTGGTAAATGGATAATAATTATTGTTTTTGTTTGATATTTTTTATAGTTTCCCTTATTCTTATATTAGATATTGTATCTTAATCCAGTAAATAAGGTATTTTAATGTCCCTTATTTTCCATGTAATATTTTTAAATATTTTATGGAATTAATTTTAGACCAGGTGCTGAGACAACGTGCGATTCTGAGGCTCAGTGTGCCCGGAATAAATATTTAGAATATATTAAATATATTAAATAAATCACACACACAAATTTTCAGAAATGGTGGAATAACTTATAAATGGGTTCTCGAATCAAATATATGAGGGTACCATTGATTTTGGAGTAGTAGATTTACCCTAGGTGCGACCTAACTTTGGTCGGTGTGGGTCATCTGTAGAAAAAGTCACCAAGGACGTAACTATAAATAAAATAATAAAATAAAAATATTTTATTTTAAAATTTTAATAACTCATGAACGATGACTCAGATTGAAATTCTGAGACCACAATTGAGTTTGTAATCTGGTGTTTACCCTAGGCAAGGACTAACATTGGTCGGTGTAGGTTTTCTGTGAAAATTAATTTTTGGACATTTTAAAGAATAAAATAAATTAAGAATTTATTTTATTTTAACGTTTCATCAACCCAGTGACGCAAAATAATTTTTTTAATGAACCTGGAGGTAGGGGTCCAGGGTTAGACTCATTACCCTGGGATTCTTTAAAGGCTCTAGAGAGAGGAATGTAGAGGATTATCTTGGTTATAAATGATGACGAGAAGTTGGATTGAAGATCGATGGGAGTTGTTCTTAAGAGATCTCACCAACAGTGATGATGCAAAAACTAATCTTCTTCAGTGAGTGATCCAATTCCCAAGTATGGCATGTTATTTCAATTCCTTATTTTTTCATTCTTATAATTAATGAATAACATGAATCAACCCATGAATAGGTTGACCCACAGTTCGATTATTCTTGTGGGAGATTTTGATTGTGGGAATTTGGGGATGATTATACTATTTCATTAACTTGATCATTATTATGGAATGGATCAAGGTTGGAATGAACGATGATAGAGGTTCATTCCTTGGGTTGTTCCCTGTGCTTCTTCACCCCCAAAATTCTTCATGGTATTCGAGTTATTTACCTTCTTTATGGTTTACGAAAAAATAATCATTGAACCTTCATTTCATAGTGAAATAATCTGAAATTTAAGATCCGAAATTTGTACGACTCGATAGAGGTGTGAAGATGGTTGTGGCACTGGATCGAATGATGGTGGGTGCCAATTTCTTATTCTTCATCAAAAATAAAAAATAAAACTGATCTTGTTTTATGAGTTGATTCATGGCTCGAATCTTATGGATTCAGTGATGGAGGGATCAAAAGACCCCAAATCTCAAGGTTCCCAGCCAAGAATGGCTGGAAACTATGAAAAAAGAAACGGAGGGGACGATGGAGTGTGAACTAAGGTTTTTGGAAAATTTTGAAAAACATGGCATGTATTCCACAAAACATGGTGTGTGGGCCCCCCTTAGTGGCAGCTAGGGATTTCGAAATCAGTGAATAGTGAAACAAAATGTTACACCTATCACACAACATGTGGGTCCTTTCTTGGGACATGGAGTGTATCCTGGATGATAAACATACATGGGTTAGAGTACACAATTGGCCTACATGGAATGTACTCTTCAACACGGCTTGGCTGAACCGGTTATGTGGATTACCCTATGTACTGGTACACAAACAGGCATGCACGGGGTTGAAGCCACGAACTGAAACATGGCTAGCATGCATGAAGTGGACTCAAGATCGTAGTACATGGCATGAAAACCTTTCAATAAACCATATATACCTCTTCTACACGACATGTTCTGATGACATGGTTTGTTGAACACAGGTAGTACCTGGAGTCAAGGGACACAATGTGTGACCCTACTAAAAACCATATACCTCCTTCATACATGGATTGAATCTCTTTTCAACTGTATCTTGGAAAATTTTAGTAAGGTTTTTCCCCTTCTTATTCCCATGAAGGTTTGTTGGTATAATTTCCTATTCATAGAATTATGATCCCTTAAGTAGGACATTCTAGATAGAGTAGTTAGAATCAACTCCAAGAGGCCAAAATCAAGATCCTCTATCCATTCTTGTGCCCTAAGCAGAGTCTTGGTATCAGTGTGACCAATCCTACCATAAGTCGATCCTATACTTACTAGGTGAATCCGGATGAGTCATGGTATCACCCCATGGCCCTGGAAGTGATCCTCATCTATGTATTGTGATCTTCCCCACTCATGGAGTGAGCTATCCTAGAGTGATTGTATCATATATCTCTTCAGATCAATCATCATATCTCTCTTGTAAAATTTTTCGATGAGAAACACCTCTTGGATGGACGTCATCAGTGTTATTAGACTCAAGAGTATGTTCTCTTAGATGAGTGCTTTGTGGAATCTTCGAACTGAATCTCTAGTGTTGGTATATAGTACTTGCGATTTACCTCTAGATTATTGGTCTAGGTTTGAGTATATATGGATATCTTTGTTATATGTTCAGTAGAAACATACTTGTGTAGATATGACTATACCTTTACATTTTGTATTACTTTATGGTTTTGGGGTGTCCTACTGAGTATTGTTATACTCACCCCTATATGGTATTTTGTTGCATGGGTCGTGTCTTGTGTAGATATGAGACCTTTTTTATAGATCCCTAGGAAGACTATGAGTAGGACCAGGATGGGGCTGTGCTTCGTTAGTTCAGATAGGATGAGGTGTTCGTATGTCTATAGACAACTGTCCCAAAACCATTTTTTATAGGTTGGACTTTTTAGTTTATATACTCTTTCTTTTGGTGGGCTTGTATTTTGGACTTTTTTAATTTACTGCACTTTACTTTCCCTTTTTTACTCTATTGGTTGGGTTTAGTGGTATGCTTGCATTTTTTTCCTTAGTGGTTTTTAAATTTCTGAATTTTTGGGATTGAAGATGTGTGTATGTGTATAGGTACATAGTAAATTACTACCATGTTATTGATATGCTTACTCAATGCTAGTCACCAACCACTGGCCTATTGGAGGCGGGCTTGGGGTGTCACGACACGGGGCCCATTGGTATGGGTCATGAGAGAGTGGTATCAGAGGTGTTTGGTTCTATGTTAGGATCGAGATTCTATGATATTGGTTTGGGGAAACATTGTTAAGTGTATCAAGATTGGATTTCATGCCAGAGACTCCAGTGTTTGTGTCGAGACCAACGTATCCATACACCAGCACTCTGATAGCCAGTTTTTTGAATCGGTACATGAGAACATCATTTGTAGGGAAACAATAATGGCACATGCATCATATAGGAATGAGTGGTGGTTTCCATGTCCTTCTTGATTCCACTCTCTAGATATACTCATTGACCATGGTACATCTTGTTCTCTTACCGGATGTCTTTACAATGTATACCTACTAGGATTTAGTAGCTTGATCATGAGGATGACCCCCTTAGTGAAAATACTTTGATACATGGATTATTTCCTCAGATTTTACCTCCAGGTGGTGCACCATCCATACTACCACTTGTAGAGCAACACATGGAAATCATAGTACCATTGGATGAAGAGCATAGGCTGAGCATGCTTCCTGAGTTTTAGTAGTAGAGATTCCTCAAGTTCGAAGGCAGGCCCAACAGACAGGCTTTTGAGGACTGTCTTGAGGTGGTGAACTATGTTTTCCATCTTGTTAGGACACTAGTAGATCCGATGTTGGTTCTGGCGGCGAGCCTTCACTTTGTCTTAGTAGGGAAGTGGTCAGATTTTGTTATCTGATCTTATGATAAGGTGACCCTTCCATGGTGGAGTTTGGGGACCTTTTTAGTGATTATTTATAATCTTATAAGTTGAGGGTTATGAATATTCAAGAGATTCTATAACTATTGATGGATTACATTTTGGTGTGTGGGTATTCACTGAGGCATTCCAACTTCTCTAGGTACTCGATGGATATGACATATGATCAGTAGTACAGGGATCAGACCTTCTAGAGAGGTATTCATAGAGACATCTCATCCAGTGTATCACCTATGCACATTACTATCTATGTTGGGGTGATAGAGAAAGATTTGGCAGTTGAGAGTTCCTTGGATGGGTAGATACAACTACTGGTAGTCTGCAACAGGCAAGCATGAGTAGAGACCTCGGCAGTAGGAAGCCAACGTTAGCCTCAGAAACATAGATGTGGGAGACGTCACCATAGGAATACCTAGAATGGAGAGTCTGCCATTCAGGACTCATTGTGTGGGTCCAGTCATCCTAGAGTAAGATGATTCTATTCTTATTGCACTATGGGACATCTTCATAGAGATTGTCCAACCTATCGAGCTTTTGATAGGGAGACAATGGATGGCATTCCTAGGTAAAGGAAGAAACAAGAGCAGGTAGATCTGTTGGGTGGTAGTCATGGAAGAGGAGGAGTAGCAGGAGGTGGTATACATTTTGACATGTTACCACCACCACCCACAGGTAGTCCGATCCAGGCTTAGGGAGATAGAGGATAGGGGCGGGGAGTGCTGCATGTAGTCAAGGTGTATGGCCCAGAGGCTTCAAGAATGATTCAAGGTATAATATGTATCTTTTATACATTAGTTTTTGTATTCTTAGACATGGGTGTTAGTCCTTATTTTCTTTTCACAACCCCTATTCGAGACATTTAGATTCCAGTTAGACCCTTGACTCAACCCTTACACTTGGAGACACCTACTAGATGAGACATGATGATCACACATATGCCAACAGTGTGACCTGAACCTAGTAGGTAGGAGTTTCAGTTGTATCCTCTTAGTGTCAGTATTGAGGCCTTACAAATTCATTCTTGGAATGGATTGGTTATCTTATATCAATTCCCAAATTTATTGTTTTAAGCGAAGGGTGTGGTATCTCTACAACGATGGAATGAGGTTTTAATTTGTGAGAGAAAAGGAAACCCATGTAGAACAGGATGGATCCATGCATAGGAGGGTTCAACCACTTACACTTAAGTTGGATAGTCTAACCCTCTGAGTACCAGATGTTATGATTTTTTAGTTCCCAGAAGTAGTAGTAGAATACGAGGACGTCTTTCCTAAAGATGTTTTAGGATTTCCTCCCCATCGGGAGATAAAATTATGCATCGTTTTACACCCCCAGGATGAAACTGATATCATCACCAATGTATCAGATTGATCCCACAAAGCATCACAAGATGGGGGTGTAGTTGGTGGACTTTCAGAGGACGGTCTTAGTAAGACCTAGTGTTTCACCCTGGGCAGTCCCAAATTTGGTTTTCAGAAAAAGAGTAGATGAGAGCATAAGGTTCTGTGTGGATTTCTTACACTTAAACCAAGTGACCGTAGAGAATGAGTATCCACTACCAAGGCTCAATGAACCCCCTGAGTATTTTAGAGGGTCATGATGGTTCTCAAAGTTTGACCCCAGATCAAATATTTCAGAAGTTAATGCATAGTTTGATGAGTTCCAGATCTTGAGATTATTGGAGAAGGGTGTAAAGTATGTAGTGTTTTGTGATTTATCAAGGACCGTACATGGTTGTGTCTTAATGCATATGAATTTGGTGATTTTTTATGGTTCACTCCAGTTGAGGCCACATTAGAAGAACTATGTGACCCACAATCTTGAGTTGGTAGTAGTAGTCTTCTCATTAAAGTTGTGGTGATTATAATTGATGGGAGTTTGGTTTATCATCTAATCTGATCACAAGAGTCTCCAGTATATATTCTCTTAGAAGGATCTTAACTTTAGTTAGAGGATATGAATATAGTTACTCAAGTATTATGACTTTCATATTGTCTATTCTCTTTGGTATGAGAAAGTGGTGGTAGGTGCTTTTAGAAAGAGATCGTGTTCACAGTTACTAAATAAATCTTCAGAGTAGTTGACCTCGTTACATTTATCCTTTGTGGATGGAGATGATGAAACTTACCTCCAGTTAATGTTTGTTACCCCTGCACTCTTACAACGAGTCAAGGAGGCACAACTTAAGGATACTAACTGTGAGACCCTACGTGACCAAATGTCCACAAGGCATGTTTTTGATGAATATTCAAAATGTGGGATACACATCAATCTTTTTAGAGGACTCATTGTACTACTAGGGGTGTTACGGGATGGGGTTGTGAGGTTGTTTCATACATCCCCATTTGTGGTACACCTAGGTGTGGTTAAAATGTACCAGGAACTCCGACATTAGTTTGGTGGCTAGGGATGAAGAAGAAAGTGGTAGAGTTTGTTTCTCAGTGCCTTAATTGTCTTCAAGTGAAGGCTAATAAATAGGTTTTATCAGGTTTAGATAAAACCCTTAAGGTAATAGAAATGGCGTGGGGTGGTATATCTATGGACTTCGTGACGAGTTTAACACATATAGCTAGGGTACATGATGCCATCTGGGTTATCATTGTCTGAATAACCAAGTTGGTCCTCTTCCCAGATATCAGTGACCAGAGTTCAGTAGAGAGCTTGGGACACCTCTTTGTTTATGATATAGTTCGACTCCATAGAATTCCATTAATGATTGTTTAGATAATGATTCTTGTTTTACATCCTGATTATGGAAGGGATTGAAAGAGGGTTTTTGTACCTAGTTACGTTTGAGCACAACATTTCACCCACACATGGACGACCAAATACCACTAGTGGAGTTTTTGTACAACATCATATATCACTCCACCATTATTATGGAACCGTTATAATCTCTATACAGGTGACCCTACCGGTCACCACTTTACTAGACTGACCCAAGATAGTCAGCACTCAAGGGAACAGAGTTGTTATGAGATACTACTGAGAAGGTGAAGATCAGACAAGAGTAGATTAATACTATACATAGATGGAAGAAGTCGTATACTAATAGGAGATAGAGGCCTTTTGAGTTTGAGGAAGGAGACCATGTGTTCATTCGGGTCTCACCTCGACATTGGTTAGGGAGAGTTTTTTCAGGGAAACAAGTTATCTCCATGGATTATCAGCCCTTTTCGAATACTGTGTAGAGTTGTTGAGCTGGCTTACCCCTTATATATACCCCCATAGTTGCATTGGGTACACGACGTATTCCACTTGTTTCATCTGAGGAGGTACGTGCATGATCCAACACACATCATCAAATGGGGTGAGCTAGGCATTGATGATGGAGTGACCTTTACTGAATACCTAGTGGAGATCTAGGATTTATAGGAGAGTATCCTTCATGGGTGAGAGATTCCCTTTGTGCATGTCTAGTGAAATCATGGGAATCTCCAGGAGATCACGAGGGAGTGAGAGGCTCAGATTTAGGCACAACACCCACATCTTTTTGAGAAGCCTTTTTGTTTTTTGGCTTTTTAGGGATGTAAATACCTAAGGTGGGGAGAATGTAATCTCCCTGATTATTAGTGTAATATTTTTAAATCTTATATGGAATTAATTCAAGACCAGGAGTTGAGACGACGTGTGATTACGAGGCCTGGTATTCCCAGAATAAATTTTTGAAATATATTAAATATATGAAAAAGGACATGGACACTATTTTTATGAAAAAGGTGAATAAATTATAAACCGGTGTCCAGATCAGAAATACAAGGGAACTATTTATTTTTAAGTAGTGTATTTACCCTATGAACTTCCTAACTTTGGCCAGCACAAGTCATCTGTAGAAAAATTCACCAAGGATGTAAATGTAAATAAAATTATTAAACAAAATTATTTTATTTTAAAATCCAAATAAATCATGAATGGTGACTTAGATTGGAAATACAATAACTCGATTGAGTTTTTAATGTGGTGTTTACCCTATGCGGGGCCTAATATCAGCCGACATGGGTTGGCTAAGAAAGTTAATTTTTGGTTGTTTTAAAGAATAAAATAAATTAAGAATTATTTTATTTTAACATTTTATCGACCCAGAAACGCAACATCATTTATTTTTTTAATGAACCTAGAGATAGGGGTCTAGGGTTATAGACGTAACCCTAGGATTCCCTAGAGACTCTGGAGAGAGGAATGTGGAGAATTATCTCAGTGAAGAATGATGACAAGAAGTTGGATTGAAGATCGATGGGAGTTGTTCTTGAGAGATCTCACCAAAAACGATGATGTGACAATCGATCTTCTTCAATAACCAATCCAATTATATTTTAGGGAATGATATTTGAATTCCTTCTTTCCACATTCATAGGATTAATTAGATGTTTGAGGTAGTGGATCAAATGTTGGTGGGTGCCAATTTATTTTTCTTCATCAGAAAAAAAAGAACAAAAATGATCTTGTTTTTTGAGTTGATTCAAGGCTCAAATATTACTGATTCTATGATGGAGGGACTAGATGACCCTAGATCTCTAGTTTCCTATCCAAGAATGAAAAAAATACTAGCTCGATCAATGGAGGGGATGATGGAGTATGCACAAGGGTTTCTAGAAAATTCCAAACAACACAACATGTATTCCACAATACACGGCGTGTGAGCCCCCCTCAGTGGTGGCTAGAGTTTTGGGAAGTAGTGAAGAGTCCCATGACATGTGACACCTATCACATGGAATGTGGGTCCTTTCTCGATAATTTTCAAGTATCCCGAATGATACAAAAACACAGGGTTGAGTACATGACTTAACTACATGACATGTACTCTATTACACAACTTGGTTGAACTGGTTACACAGATTACCCTATGTACTGGTACACATACATGCGTACATGGGTTGAATCTGTGTACTAGAACATGGACAAAATACACAGAGCGGACCCTAGATAGTAGGACATGACATGTTAACCTTTCTATACTCCATGTATACCTATTTTACACAACATGTTCTCATGACACTGGCCGTTGAACATGGGAAGTACTCGGGGTCTAGGTACATGACATGTGATCCTACTACACGCTGTGTACCACCTTCCCTCATGGATTGAATCTCTTGTCCACTATATATTTGAAAAGTTTCATTAGGGTTGGTTCCCTTTCTCATTCCCCTAAAGTTAATTTGGTATTGTTTCCTATTCATAAGAGTATGATCCCTTCAGTAGGACTTTGTGGATAGAGTAGTTGGAATCCCCTTTGAGAGGCCTGGAGAAGGATCCTCTATCCATTATTGTTCTTTAAGTAGAGTCTCAGTATCAGCACAAAAAATCCTACTAGTCGTTGATCCTATACTTATTTGGTGAATCCGGATGAGTCATGGTATCACCCCATGGCCTAGGAAGTGATCCTCATACGTGTATCATGATCTTCCCCACTCATGGAGTGAGTTATCCCGGAGCAAGTGTATCATATCTCTATTCAGATCAATAATCATATCTCTATCATGATGGTTTATGATGAGCATCACCTCTCATATGGATGTCATTAGTGCTATAAAACTCAAGAGTATGTTCTCCCAGATGAGTGCTTCATGGAATATTCAAATTGAATCTCTATTGTTGGTATACAGTAATTGCAACATACCTCTAGATTACATGTCTAGGTTCGAGTATATCTAGATATCTTTGTTATATGTGCTGTAGAAACATACTTTTGTAGTGATGATTGTACCTTTACTTTGTGCATTTTTTTGGTTTCAGGGTGTCATAATAAGTATTGTTATACTCACACCTACAAAGTCTTTGTCCAAATGTGTCGTGTCTTGTGCAGATAAGTGACCTTTTTCATAGAGTCCTAGGTATACCAGGACTAGGACCAGGACCAGGCAGTGCTTTGTGAGTTCAAATAGGACAAGGTGTTCCTATGACTACAAAAATCTGTCTGAGAACCTTTTTTTATAAGTTGTACTTTGTAGTTTATAGAAATTTTCTTTTGTTGGGCCTATATTCTGGCCCAGTTTACTTTACTGCACTTTACAATCCCTGTTGTACTCTATTGGTTGGGTTTAGTAGCATGAATGCATTTAGTTCCTTAGTGGTTTTTACATTTCAATATTTTTGGGCTTTGATATGTGTTCATGTGTACATGTTTTTTAAAAGGTAGGAAATTTTATTGATAATAGGGGGGGGGTTACACAAGTCTAAAGTAAGGAATTTTGCTGACATCCTGAGCATAAAAAGGGATTAATTCAGAAGGGAGATCATCCATCCAATGTAAGTCATGAGTAACTCCAAGATTGGAAAGCCCATTAGTGATCCTGTTGGCTTCATGGAAGGCATGAGTGGTGATGAAGTTAAGCCCAACAAGAGAATTCAAACAGTCCATCTAGCGGGCAGTAATAGGCTAAGCAAGGTGAATGGTACCATTCCAGTTGTCCTGAATGATTGTAGTGGAGTTGCTCTCAATCAAGATATTGTTCCAGCTGTGCAATATCGCAAAGGTGATGGCATGGATGACGCCCATCATCTCATATTTCAAATCAACAGAAGAACTGAAAGATCCATAGAATCATCCAAGAATCTGGTCCATTTGATTTCTGAAGACGGCACCACAACCCACTGGTCCCGGGTTGCCTTTGGAGGCTCCATCCACATTAATTTTAATCCATCCCAGAGGGGGGGAATCCAAAACACTTCAAGAGTATAGTGGGGATGAGGGTAGATCCCCTCCACCCCAACACGTCTAAGGATCCCAAAGTCATAGACATAATTTTTCCAGTGAGCTTTTTGGATAGAAGATGCTTCGTTAATAGCCATAAGGATTCTAGTTTTTCCTGCATTAATTTTAAAAGAATTATTGCGGAAAATTATTTCATTTCTACCATACAAGATAATATTAAGAAGTTATGAAACAAACACAACCAAAAAGTTTTTGATTTGTTGAGACATAGAAAACTCCAAGAAACTCTAAATATACATGTTGGTGGTATCAAAAAGCATCCATCTGCACTCAAAAAATGTCAAGAATATAATGCCAGAGATCAGTTTCTGTGTCACAGGAGAGAAATATAAGATTAATATCCTCTCTATGTTAATTTAACATATGACATTTAGAACAAAGAGTATTCCCAAAATTTTGTAAGCAGTTATTTGTGGGGATTATTTGATGGGAAATCTACCAGACAAATGTAAATCTTGAGGGTTTTATTAGGCTTTGTTGAATTTATCTAGCTAGGGGTGATTATTTTAAACATTTTTTAAAAGGAACTTATAATATCCTTTGGAGTTAAGAATCCCGTTGTGTGCAGGTTCCCAAATAAGTAAATAATTAGTATTAAAGAAATGATAATTATCAACAATTTGAGTAATATTCTTAGGGGGATTGAGGTTATGCGTATGAATGATCGAGTCAATTGAATCCTAAAGATGGGGATGGGGTTGGCTGTTATCAATCAAGGAGATCCGGGGAACGCTAGTCTAGTTATCAAACCAAAATTTTAAGTTGGATTCCTTAGTGGTTATCCATCTAGAGTTAGACATAATAGATATTAAAGTACTTTTTATGGAGGGCCAAATGGAGGACTTAGGAGAGTAGAGACGATTGTTTCTAAGCTTTTCAAGGAAGCTAGCTCTGAGGAAATTCATGGAGGATGATGTGTTGTGAATAATGTTCCACGTAAGTCTATATTGAAGGGACTCATTTAACTTAGAGAGATTTTTTATGACAATCCCCCCTTTATCAAAAGGGTTGCAGCAAGAGGTCTAGGGGATAGTCACCAGTTTCCTCTCTGAAGTGCAACTAGTCCAAACAAAATTTTTTATTGTGTACAGGTAATAAGGCAATGCCTCCCATGTTAGTGATATACCTATTTGGTACTATTCACTAGCCCCTGGCCTATTGGAGGTGGTCTTGGGAAGTCGTAGCACGAGCCCCATTGGGATGGGTCATGACAGGTATAGTCTCCCCACATTATCCATTAGAACCTCGCTACTAGTTGTCAAATTATGGAATACGATGAGGCATTCTTGAGGTCATGTGGCTAGCCGGATCGAGGCACTGGTTTAGTGGATTCCAGTTCAAGGACATTACAACTGATCTATTATGTTGATTATGACTAAATATAAATCATTTTTTATAGGAATCTATATCAATACTATTTGATGGGAAAACCTTATGAACTTAAAAATGGACTCATTATTCCCCAAACCTCTTCTATATAACTAAATGATTTGGATTTAGATCAAATTGATAAAATAGTGTAAAAACTAATAGTAGTGTTTGAAAGAAAACTTATGGATGAAAAAATATTCTTATTACTAACTATTTAGTGGTAAAACTATGCAATTTAATTATACCAAATATATTTTCATTCATTTAATTATTTATACCTTTTTATTTTTTAGGAAATATTGGATACTCATTGTATTGAATTTGGTTACTTAGAATATTTATTTTCTAGATTCATTGAATGGATACCAAACAAACTGACCACACATGATGATGTTTGGAATTTTTTAATACACTACATCAAACATTTTAGATCTAAAATTCATGTTATATATCTTATATTATGTTTGTATAAGAATTATATTATGAAAAGGTGGTGTTTAAATATCATAAAGATCATTTCATGAGGAAATTAAATGCGTACAAGGAGCCTATCGACTCTACAAGTGGATATGTATAAGGTTATATATAATTATATTTCACCATCAAAACATAGATTAAAACAAATTATTTATTTTTTATAATGTTTCTTTAGAGTTTGAAACAAACCAATAGAAATGATTATGGTTATTATTTTATAAAATATATGAGAGATAGAATATAACATCAATAAACTAGCATCCTCAAAGAGGTATTTTTGAAGATAATAACTACTTTATTTAAAATATTTATTAATCTTTGGTGTATTTATATTTTTCTAGTACTACTATGATGGTAGAGAGTCCCCATATTTTCAATAAAAAATGTATTTTTTTAGAAATGACAGGTCATCATACATGTTTCCAGAATGTACACATATATTATGAACATATGACTTCCTACAACTTATTTAGATGATTTTATCATAATTTTATCTATTTTTTTAGTTAATTTCCTCATTATTTTTACCTGAAAATTATTTTGTTAATTTTCACAGAGATCATGAAGAAATTAATTCATCAAAAAGGTTGATTAACTCTTGTACTATGATCATTCACTCAACATGGTGTACCCGGTATGACTCAAATTGTATGGTATCAATTTAAAATTGAAATTGTATTAATGTAATATTATATATATATATATTTTATTTTTTTATAGAATTAATAACATAATAATTGTTTTCTTATATAGTTGGATTATTATTCTTGAGTTGGAGTGGTTTGTTCAAATATTCTGATGCTCATGAGATATTGGACATCAAGGATATAAGTGAGATAATAGAAACAAGGAAATGTATCAGGAATGTATTCAGGAATCATGAAAAAGTGAAATCCTACCACTTATTTATTTATTTTTTCACCATTTAATCTATTATTTTTAAGTTAATTTCCTCATCATCTTTATCTAATAATTATTTATTTTTTCCAATGTTCTTTTGAGAAGTCATATTTTTATTTCATTTATCTACAACAATACAAAAAATTGATAACATGTTCTACCTTTTTTGGCTTGTTGGATATAGTTAAAAGAAAAAAACACATCACATACTCAATCATACGCACTAGAATATGATTCATAGGGTACTCAGTATGAGTTGAACGGTATGTTTTTTGTTTATAATTTACATTTTAGTTAAAAACAGATATCACATACTCAAAACAGATAAAACACATTAATATTGTTATGATACATTAGTAAAATGATCCATAAGTCATTTGTGATGTGTATAAATTATAGAAACCTCAATCGGACACATGGTATGACCAGTATAAATACAAGTGTGTCCTTTTATTTGAAAATTGACATTAATTTTAGAAAAAAAACACAAGTTACATACTCCAAACCAGGAAAGTTGATTCATATTATTTTTATACTATAGAAAAATGATACATAAGTCATTTTCTATTTACAGGAATCAACTACACCTCAATTAGATGCATGGCGTGACCGATATTATAAGGCCCTAACCTTAAACATTAATTAATATTGAGATAGGTCAATAATTTGACTTTATTTTTCATTGAGTATCTTTTCAGATTTGTAGTTTTCCAAAATTAGGCCATAACTATTATATAACAACACAAAAATTACAAAATAGACACTTCTAATCAGTATCAATTTTTTTTATAAAATAAAAAATGTTTAAAAAGAAACATGGTTTTGTTTTATATTTAAACACCCTAACTTTTCCATAATACCATCCTTGACTCTATTCTCATTTAAATCATATGAAAAACATTTCAAACACATGGGATGATACAAAAATCTCAATAACGTATTTAAAAAGAAGGAAAACTTTTAGCCTCACGAATTAAGGGAGTTGAACTTTCTTTAATCTCCATTTTATTTAATATCCCACTATTTAAATTGTCTTAAAAATTTCTTTATGTTGATATTTTATATTTTTCCATAACATCCTTATCCCTCGATGGTGATGAAGAAGAAAAAGAACCTTCCATAAAAAAATGGGGGAGTTATACATTGATATCATGGGACCTATGATGAAGAAAATACCCCATCAATATCAAAACAAACATTAGATAGAGAGAAAAACAATAAAACTTAAGAAGTACCCCTTATTCCTTTTATCTATTCCACTCTACCTTTAATTATTCACATGAGGTAAGGGAGGTTTTTATTTATTTTTTGGGTTTTAGAAAGCCAATTTCCACTCTTATAAATTGGTAAAAATAATATGTGTTGGTTCATTCCACATAAATCCCATCCACCATCGGATTGGGTTTGATCAGTAAACTACCTGGACATAGGAGTAAAAACAAAACTCCACTTGGGGGATGAACCAAGGTTATTTTATCTGGATCTTTCTTGTTTCATTTATTTTTACTATTGAATAAATGAATCATCTTTTTCTTATTTTTATTATAGGTTTCTAATGGTATAATGTAAGAGATTATCTCTTGCATTATAATATTACTCAGAGGTATCTTAATTTTCCATTTACTTATACCACTCTACCTCTCAATTAATTATTTTTAATAAATGTTAGTAAAAAATATGAGTTTTGTGGAATAAGAAAAACATGTTTTTGGGTTTTTTTATTTTGTTTTTTTTTGGAAATTTTAGCTTAAAATAATACCCAAATAATTTTTTACACTTGAGTTGGTTATGAGGATTTATTCCTGATTTTTGAAGATATGGATTTTAAATTGTTAGTATGAATAATTTTCCCTTGAAATTAAATTTAAAACAGTTTTTGAGTTTTAACACTTTTTGAAATCCATGACAATAAACATTAAACCAAAAAAATTCCCTTTCTTAAGAGGTTTCTCACCTTATTTTTATATATTATTAATGATACCCTAACTTTCATGAGGGAATCAATATTCTTTTAGTAAAATAGAACTAGTGATTTTCCTATTTCAAATATTTGGAGTTCATGAAATATTTTTGAAAATAATTGAGAAATTTCTTTGGCTATACTACAATATCATTTTACATATCTCGACATAAACCCTAGTTTATCCCTTATAATCCATGAATTGTCTTATAGGTTTATGTCATATTTTAAGACATATCTTACATTATATACCTTTCATTATTAATACCTTTCATGAATATTTCATGCTTGAGTGTGTGTATTTGGGATAGAAGAATTTATTATGTTTACTTTGGGTGGTATTACTTGTTATGGGAAATTTGGGTTGGAGTCATCATTTTTGGCATTTGAAAAAATGTAAATGAGTCATATTTACTACATGAAAGTTTCATTCCATTCTTCTTTAAAATATATATATGAAAAAATAGTATATATAAAATGAAAATAAAAATAAAAGTATATACTGAAAAAATTAAAATGAAAAGAAAAAATATATATAAAAATAATAAGAATACATATTTATTATCATTAATCATTTTTAATTATTTGAATCATGATCAATAAACAAAAGGAATTGGATGGGATTCATATATAAAAAATTGACTGAGATACATTCCATGAAATTAATTGAGAAATCATGCATTATATTTAGGGTTACAACATCCTTTTTTTCACTAAGTGTTTATTCAAAAGAATCCCACCAACCATAATCCACCAAAATAAACTTGAAAAATACTTCATGATTGAATTAATTTTCATATATCACAACATGCTGAAATGATAATTTCTATAAGAATATGAGGATCATTCATTTTCGAATTATGAACAAAAATAGATTTTATATTTTTTCTTGAGTGAGAGTAATGTGAAATTAAATTTAAGGTAGGTTTATATTGGGTTATGAACATATTATTGAGGTTGGATGAATATAAATTATATACGAGAAAAGGATAGGAAATTATTTTTCCTAAAAGAGACAATTTAATTTTCATTTTAGAATAATTATTTGATGTGCTTTTAATTTTTAATTACATTAGAATTTTTATTTTGGATATATATATATATTTTTAAGAGTGAAAAAGAATAAATGTGAAGTAGTGAGGACAAATTAATTTTGATAATTTTTATTGAAATTTAAATTTTAAATACTCATATTTTATGTATTTTTAGGGTATTAATCATATTTTTTGTTTTTAGATTGAATAATTTTTATAACTTTTATGGGGATTAAATTCATGTTTTTTAATGTTTATTGTTTTTAGAATAAATTTGGAATTCATCGATAAAATGATATTTATTTGGAAATATATTTTGATAGATTTTGTTTGAATAATTTGTGATGTGAATGGTTAAATGAATTTTTGGGAGGTTATGTGACCTTAAACTATAAATTCTAGGGATGTGTAGGATTAAAATTCTCTCTCATGTGATTAAAATGAGGAATTTCAAGCTATTAAAGGAGAACCTCTATGATATCCATCATATGTGATTAAAATAAACCTCTAATTAGAATAATTATTCTAGGATGAGTCTTGTATAAGAATAAATTCCGACAACATGAACCTACTGAATAAAAAAACAACGATTCACATGTTATTAAATATGGTCCGCGTAATATTAAAAAATGATAAAAAAATTCAATGTATCACTTAATCTAGGGTGAATAACCTATATATGATTAAATCTAATGCTCTTTTCTATTTCTGATTAAATCACTATTCCATGCCATTGTGTAAGAATCACGTGATCTGGGAGAGTACTACATAAGAATAATAACGGTCTAAGTTGCACTTATTATTAAACTCAAAGAAGAAAACCAATATAATATTAATATATATGTATTTAAGGATATTAAATATTAAATTCAGAAAATCTATTCCACATCACAATATCTCACATTATATGCATGATTAACAAAGAATTTTCAAAGGTTGTATTAGATTAACTTCTCGACTAAGTCTCTATGTAAGAGTAACCAGGTAATTTCAAAGATCATGTATGATTATATGATATCTATAAAACATTGATACAGGGTTTCCATAAGCTATTCAAGAATTATTTCAAGGGAATTTCTCCATAAACAAAC
Source organism: Viscum album (assembly GCA_963277665.1). Taxonomy (NCBI): domain Eukaryota; kingdom Viridiplantae; phylum Streptophyta; class Magnoliopsida; order Santalales; family Viscaceae; genus Viscum; species Viscum album. Next base: position 691,546,881 of record OY728121.1, on the reverse strand, counting down.
TATTCATCATCCATTTCATTGTGCATCCCTGAATGTCCAAAATTCTAAAAACTTCTTGATCACATTATAATCTGTATAGACATCATGCATTGGATCCTTGAAAAAAACATATTCCCATTCATTATATTACACAAGATAAAGAAATTATAGTTTTGATCTACCTTATGTCTTTCAACAATGATATGAGGAGACAATGGATCATGGGAAATAATAACTCATTGTAGAAGAACAAATAATGTGTCTGTATTGATGAAATCCCCATCTCGATCATGAAAAATAGATACTATCCCTATAAGAGAATATTTTACCAATTATTTATAAAATTCCACCCACTTTTCCCTTGTAAATTATTTTGATCCTAGATTAAGTAGTATATAAATTTTCTATTTCATTTTCTATAAATTTAAATATAACAATAGTTTCTCTTCTTACTCTCATTATTTTTCTTCTCCCTAAAATTATTTTCTTACTCCATGGTTATGGGGAATTAATCCATGGAGATAAATCCTATGAAATTATAATTTATTCACGTGTTTTATGATTTAATTAATTTATTAATTTCATACATTTTTCATGACAGACAATAAGGGAGTTTGGGATAGGGTTGGTGGTTATTGCTTGAATATCATCCACTCTCAGAAAATTTCTTCCCATATATTATTTTCTCTACCTCCCTTATATTATCTCATCCATCATAATATGTATTTGGGTGTGTTATGATATATAATTTCACCTGTTAGAGGTAGTTTTCTGGTGAAAAAACACACTTAGATGAGGTGTGTTATTATTCACCATAGAAGAGTTGAAGACTTAGTGGCTATGGAGGTATTTTAAGTCCATTGAGAAACTAGACCATAGATATGTGAGGTTGGATGAAAAATATTATTAAGTCAACTACTAAATTTAATTGATGTTATAATGGAAAATAATGACTACATGCTAATATATTGTCATAGGGTTCAATTAATTTCACCCTTGTAATTTTATGTTTTCCTATACGTCTGTTAATTCTATTGTCACCCCACACACAACTTCCCCCCACCTCTCTTGTTCTATATTTAATTAAAAATGGAATAAAAATATATCAAGTGAATAAAGTAAAACTTTACAATGTGGATCTACATGAGAGAAACCCATGTTCAACTTCCTAACTATATTCATGGTGGATTTGAAATATTAATTTTTAGTGAAAACTCTTCAAAAATGTTTTTCTCATATCACAGTGTTTTGATTTATTCTTAAATATAAATTAATCACACTGTATCTATTTTGATCAAAACATCATGATAATAATGGAATAATGAATTAATTTTACATGATAAGATTATTATGTGGAGTTAATTTAATGTGAGAAATAAATTATACTAACATGGGAAGGAATATGAAATACATGAACTAATTATGAATAAAGGGTTCATCTAAATATTTCTGAGAATTTGAATATGATCTAAAGGCCAACCTAGGACAATTGAGTGTTGTTTTAGTTTGATATTAAAGTGTCCTCACTCTATGAAATAATGGTTTACAGATCAGGATGTGGTGAAGAGAATAGGGCAATGTTTAATTAGGATAAACCACACCACTGAAACCTAGGCAATAATGTTTTGATGATTCTATGGTTTTAGAGATTTAATTCGTACTATTAAATGATATGTATTCTACACTTGAATGATTTTTTCTGGGAAATATTAGCTGATTGTTGGTTATTGAAAAATTGATGATGTTACACAATAATTAACCAATAATGAAAAAATTAAATCAAAGGTATTATGAGATACTCTGATGTCTTTATGATTTAGTCTTCCATGCCTTTTAGATGTGAGGGTTACTCTTTAATCATAAGTATCACTCCATAATTATTTTAAAATATATAAATATACGGTAATCTACCCATAGATATGATTTTGTAATTAAAAAAGGGTAATCTAAAAGAACCATCCAATAATACAAAAAAGGTTTTGATGTATATTAGGGATAATAATAAAGGATCACACAAAGACTAAATTCAAGAGGAACCTAAGGTTCAAGAAGCAATGATAATTCAAATTGTTTACACACATTATTCATTTTGTAATTGGAGTGGAATATAATTATCATGATCTTATACCCATTCCTTCACTAATAAATTGGAATGTGGGTAGAAGGATCATAACTACTATACCCCAAGGATTATCCAACTAATAATAAGGGTGAGTAAACCTTGTAAAAACCCTTGTTCCCATGTGTCTTCTTTATCACTCAATATATCATCATCAAATCATTAACATCGGTATATATTATCACTAATTGATGATTAGAGTCACTTAGTTTGAGAGTTGGTTCTTTTAAAAACCATTGATTCACCCCCATATCATTAATGGTATACTCTCACCTTATCCTCACAACTTCGATGCATGTTTCTTATATCCTAACATTAATGTGGTACAATATATTTACAAGGATACACCTATCTCCAATAATGGAATGTATGCGAGAGGATTATATTAAAATTTATAGTGTTCTTGAGACTATTTTAAGGAATTTTTTTAGTACTTAGGGTTAAAATAGTTGAGATCCCATGATTCAATATGGAATTTAACACCCATGGTTAGAACATTTAAGATCTTGAGACACCATCGAGAATTTAGAACACTTGATTAGACTAACCAAAACACTAGGACACCATCTAGAATTTAGTTTCGATGGTTAGATAGATCGAGATCCCAAGTGGATATATTTCATTTACTACCCACAATTTCACAAGTTGATATCTTGATACAATATATGGAATTTATCACCCATAGTTAGACTGAATGAGATCCTTAGTTTCCATTTTTAATTATTTAGCATATATTATTAGACTAGGATTTAGACCTGGACACCATACGACATCCTTCTATTTCTATGTTACGATATATGTGGTCTATAATATGTGACCAACTTGGCATGATCAGGTGTCTTGGAATCCAAGATAACACATGATGTCCTAAAATATAAACTTTTATATTTTATTTCATCATATTTATTTATTTTCCTCCTACATATATTGATATATCATGGAATCTATTTGGGAAATAATTTGTGGTGACTTATTGATATGTATTTCTCATTGATTTTCACATGCATCCTAGTGGATGTTCATGCCTTATGGCTGATATAAATATTGGATCACAAGTTGCATAGTGGATTGGGCTATAGTTGATTGACTAGGTTTGGAGTTGGAATTAAGGTGAGTCTCAAAGGTTTCAGTGGATCCCCATTTTTTTTAATGTATTTATTTTGAGCTATATGCGATCGTCTTGGTGAGAGATCTTGATGGGGGTGTATGGCTATTTTACATGCACACTCATTTATTATATAATGAGTGTATTCTATTAAATTATGTTTTATTGTTACCTATAATTCCATATTCATACTTTTTTCTTTTATTATGGACAATGTATGATGATTTATCTATTACTTATAGAACTGATATCGGGATTACAGTCTCTCCATCATTTAATATAGACTCTCTCCGATAGTCAGTGACCTCTAGTGTATAGGGAGACACACATGATGTTATGTGGTGACCTTGGTATGGACTGATGGATAGTTTCCCTAGACATGGATTTATAAAATTTCATCAAAAAATTAATTGTTTTGTTTTAATATTTATAGAATTAGTATATGGAGATAGTATTGGTCAGATAATGGAATAGACACCGGGATTGTACTTTATAAAAACCTATCTGGTGAAAGGATTAAGTTACTAGGGTGGTGGGATTTTGATTTTTTTATTTTCATTAATATAGTTGAGATATTGTGATTTTAGTATGATGTTCAAGTTTGGGATTAGTATTTTTGGTTTTACTCTTAGCCTAAGATAGAAAGAGGTATGTATACATGCATCATATTTGGTATGTAGGATCCACATGAAATCTATTTGCTTGTGTGTGATTAATCACCTACATACTACAAAGTGTTTAGTTGTTTAATTTTTTTTTAAAAATTATCTAGGGATTTCTTATATATGTTTTAGTGGAATTCTACTCAATTAGATCTTATTTTTTATTTTTCTTGAGCTATTAATATTATTTGATGACTACCTCTATAGATTTATCCTGGGTTATCATATGATTATGATTATATAGTCACTAGGAATTTGTGATGTTCAATAGACTAGGTGATTAGGTTCAGGTCGTTGATACCATGGTGATTGATTGATACATGCAGTGTATGCTTTAGATATAATTCAGTTTGGGCATAGGTTTCCTTAATAAGTTATATTCCCTTGAGTGGTTAGAGGGAGTAATATATAATTCCATAGTTTATTAATATGTAAAACAATTTAAATGATTCTGGTAGTGTAGATATTTTATAAGAAATTATTATATGGATGCATAGAATAGTTTGATATGGGAATGAGTTTTTTGGGGTAGTGAAAGGTGATCCCAGATAGTTAGGTCTAGGGGGAGTATAATGTGGGTTGATTCTTTATGGCTTTAAGAGATGAACATATGAAATGTGGTCATGTGATTAAGTTTTTTAATGATATTATGCCTTAGGTATGGTGGGATGAGAAATCATAATGAGTGATTCTAGTTAGACAAGGTTTACATGAAAAGAAATCATAGTCAATTGTTACGATTATGGGAATAGAACGAGAGAGATGAAACTCTTAAAATCACGTGTTAGGATGTATGATTATTTAATATAGGAGAGTATTGTATTTTGTGATTGGGAATCATTTAAGGATCAAGATCAAGGTGATTATAATAGTGTTATTTATAGGTTTGGTCTATCCCTAAAAATGGAGTGTGGTTAATTGAGTGAATTATCAAGAGAAAGTCATGATACTAAGGGGGATAATACATGTGGGGTATATTTGATGCCTATTTGGTATATGGGTTTTCAAAAGGTAGAACATGGGTTATTTTATTCAATAAATATTAGGTTTTTAATAAAACTCAAGTGAAGGTACTACTGCCTCTTTTAGGAGTATTTGGAATGCTTGACTTATCTCTCTGTATCCCCATCTTTTCCCTGCTGGTGTAAGCTCTTTACACCTAGTGATTGTAATGTTACTTTCTTTTTTAATAAATTCCTTTGGGGCATGAATTGGGAGACTAATTCTTGTTTCCACCGTCAAAAAATAAAATCAAATAACTCAAGTGATATAGTGATGTTGGAATAGTTGTATTTACCATTTAGTTCTTGAATATTGGAGTTGGGTTATGGTAATTTGATATGTTTTGGAAAACAGTCACACTAATCATGTATTCATGGGTGAGCTATAGGTTCCTCAACTTTGAGTATGTGTAGAGCACAAATGAATAACTGAAATTTGTGTCTATGTATGGTAGAATGTTCTCTATCTATGATTAGGTTATGAAAGAATGTTTATAATGTTTAAATTATCAATTGATGTTGGTTTCAAATTAATTGTTTCCAAAAAAGGTGTATAAGGGATTTATTATGGTGGGGAGTGCACCATTGAATAATGAGGGTATAACTTTTTCCTTGAGAGTGTTTTGGGTTAATGTTGAGTATTTTTTTTATTAACTCTAGAATCATTAGTGGTAAATATTTATCATTGGTGCTTTGGAATAAATGATCTAGTAATGTCTAGTCGTCATATTCAATAATTAATTGGATGTGGGATTCAATAATCTTGTATTTTTTTATCTAGATGGTGATATGAATACTCTTATGATGGGTGGGGGGATCTTATTGAGTACTCAACATATATCCCTTTATTTTTAAGTGTTGTGAATATGGTAAGATTGGGATCCGAGTGATGGGAATATCACATGGGTTTGTAGGATGTGGGTAAGAAATTATATCTGGTTCCTTGGTAAATACCCTATTTGGAATTTGGATATGGGGTTTGGTTGGGTTAGTGTGCTAGGAGACGGATTGGGGTAGAATTTGATCAATGAATTGAGAGAGAATCTAATCAAGGCTATGTTAGTACTCATAGATAGTTTACAATGATTGATGTGTTAAATTAGATTTTTGTCTAGTTGTGTCACACTATGGGTTTGGATTGGGTGTGGATTTTTTTATTGTTTTTTTGATGCCTATAGAAGTCAAGTCATCATGATTGGGTTGAGGTATGGTCACATAGGTGTGGGAGGATGAATGTTTTTGAGAAAAGTCAAGTAGTGGAGAACCGACTGGTGTTTCTGTTTATAATTGGATGTGGTATGTTGAAAATTACATTAGGTTAATAATTAGTGATATATAGGTTTCACATTGAGGGTCAAATCATATTTTTTTTGGAAAAAAGAGATTTATTTGGGTCTGGTGTATGGGAAATTCAACTAAAACCAATTCAATGGTGAATCCATAACGAGGAGTTGTATTAGATTTTTATTAATGGATTATAAGTTGAGAGATGTTTTAAAGTTATTCTCAGGGATGAGAATCAATATGGTGGGGGTTTTATAAGGACCCAACTCATATGGGTCCATGGATCAGAAAAATTGATCAAATTTTGACTGAGTTGGATTTGGGGGAATTCAACCTTTTGTATGAGAATCAGAGGAAATAATTTTGATCATTTTTCAAATTCTAAAGATCATTATTTGGTGGAAAAATTTTGGGTGGAGAGAAATCAAAGTGGTTTCTAAGGGGTGAAGTGGAGGAAAAAATCAAGGGGTGGCTATTGTAGGCTACTAGGTACCCAGCCATGTGAAATTGAGTACACAATGGGTTACCTTGGTGGAGGGCCCCATGTTTAGGGAAACCAGGTATTTGGTGTATGGAAAGGTACTCAGTAAGCCCAATACCCTTTTTAGGAGCGTAATGATAATATTTTAATAATTAGTAACCTTAGGTTATTTAGTGGGGTAGGACATAAGAAATTCCATTTTTTGTTGTTAGTTTCTCCCCTTTCCCCTCCTTTCACATTGAAGTCCTCTTTTAATCTAGAGTGAATCAATGTTCCTTGGTATTCAAAAATGAGGTATGATATATTTATTTCTTGAGGAAACCCAAGTATTTCATACATAAATATCACATCATTTTAGTTGAATATTCAATATATTTTATAATAATACTTTCTAAAGGACTGTAAAGGTTTAGTGAATTTAGAGAAAAGATACAGAATCATATTATTTAATGAAATATCTTCAACATCTCTCACACATATCTTCTCACATAGAAAAAATCTTAAAAATACCCTACTTAAGAACATTATTCAAAACCCGAGGAATAGAAACATAAGAAAGGGTGATCTCAGATGTTCAATAAGGGTAAATATAATGGATATTAATAAATGATCATAAGTGATCATTAGATAAGAATAAGGGTATGAGAATATTATTTTAACTTTTGAAAATCATACCCAATGAATAAAATATTATTAATAATAAATCATGGCATAAGGATTTGTTATAACAAATGATATACATCATAATTTTATATAATCATCATTAAAAAATCATGGGATATGGGGAAATATCACAAGAATAAGACATAATATTTTGATATACTAATAAGCAGAGAAAATCACTTCCTTAGTTAAGGTTCTCCCCTAATACTACCATTGTAGAAAAATTACCATAATATAAATACCTACCTAGTCATTTCAAAAAAATTATTAATAAAAAATTCCATCTAGTTAACTCTACTATCTCTTAGGAGTTTATTAACTACATCTTCTCTTAGGATATTCTCAACTTTATCATCATTACCCAATGCAATGGAGGGCTATATAATTCTGGGCCCACTTTCAACATAATGAAAATCATACATACATGTGGCACATAAGACCAAACAATATTCATAATATCATGATATCATAACCCATTGAAAGTAAAATAGTTTTATAAAAATTTCATCATTCTATCATAGCATAAATTTTGTAAAAGAAATAAGTTTCATAAAGGTTTTTTCATAACTTTATTACCCCTTGAGAAAATAATGGGTTACATAGAATCATCATTAAATCATCACCATCATAATCCATCCAGATAAATAATTTATATGATATCATATGATCAAATCATAAATGAAGCATACAAATCCTTAAATTATATTTACATATATAAAAAATACCTTTAAAATATCAATCAAACCTTTCTTTGAAAAAATGGTAAATATAATTTTCTTTTGGTAACATATTTACTAAAAAATAATAAAATATTGAGAAAATATTTTAATTTTAAAACAAGTAAAATTTTAAATTAATATTTCATTAATATAGCATTCATGATGGTAGAAAAATCTATTCATACCATATACGTTAAAAAGTTCAATTTTTTAGGCTATTACAAAATCTCAAAAATGGCTTGCCCAGAAAATGTTTCCTTAAAAGGTTTCATTATGAAACTTTATAAATAAAGTAGAAAGGTAATTAAAATAAATTTTTATAATATTTAAAATATTTTTAAAAACTTATATCAAATTTTTTTAAGATCATTAACATGTTAGAAAAAGTTTGATGACCAAAGAGAAGATAAGGTCAACTTTTCTTTAAAAACATTTTCTTGATTATTTTATTTACTAAAGAGAGAGAAATGTCACTACTAAATAAAATTTATAAGAATAATTAGAGTATAAAAACATATTTTTTGTTTATAGTGTAATATCAATATAATTTCCCTTAATGTAAATTTAGCACATATAATCCTAAAAAGAAATGAGATTGTAGCATAACACTTACATCAAGTTTCATATTTACTTATACACATTAAAATATACTATATAGTAAATATAAATTTATTATAAATATATTATATAACCATATTCATCCCTAAATTACTATTTATAATTCTTTTATAATTTCATATTATCCTTTTATCAATAATTTCTTCATTTAAATGATCATTCGTGGTGAAAAATTGTTTGTTTTTTCATGTGTGTTTCGGTTTGATGGATTGGGTACTTACACATTGGTCATGGATTAATTATATTCATAATATTAATCATGAAATAAGTATCAAATATAATTTTCATATACACTATTATAATAATTCATATAAGCAGTGTTGAAAAATGAATTAAATCACTTTGTAGAGATGGTAGTCCGTACGTATGCACGAGTGATGTTTCATATTTCTGATGGATATAACGTAATAAATGTAAATAATAAATTACATTTAAAAATAAATATTATATTATAAATATAATATATATTTATTTAATCTATCCTTATTACCATCCATGTAAAACATAAATGAAAAATGAATTGTGTCACCTCGTGGAGGTGGTAGTCCACACACACGCACGAGTAATGTTATCATTTTCTGATGGATGGAAATGTAAGAAGGTAGATAAGGTATTATAATTAAGAAAGAACATATATTTCATAAATATCATATAAAAACACTAAATTCATCAATATAAACTACTATAAAATATGGTGATGGAAAATGAATTATATCGCTACGTGGAGGTGGTAGTCCACATGTACACACGAGTAAAAATATCATTTTCAATTTGATAGAAATAATGTGGAAAATGGTTAATAGATCATTATAATAAAATTTTTGTATATTTAAAATAATGAATTAATTATTTTATAATGTATATCATATATTTAGATATGGTGAAAAATAAATAAAATTGAAATTACTTGGTTAAGAGTTATACCTATTTGTTGGCAAGCCTTATTTCACTACTACAAATATGGCCTTTATCAGTGATATAAAGGGCATTAACAGCACTCAAAAAAACATTGTTAATCGAGGTGAAGAAAATGGGGGGTACCTTTTATCAGTGCTTAGAAAAGCACTGTTAAAGGCCCCTTTTATCAGTGCTAAAAAAGCGTTGATAAAATTGGTCTTTTATCAGCGCTAAAAAAAGAACTGATAAAAATGTTTTTTTCAACGCTTTTTTTAGCGCTGATAAAAAGGTTTTTAGTGATTTTTTAGCACTGATAAAATACACCTTTTATCAGCGTTTTTTTAAGTGCTTATAAAAGTCTAAAAAAATAAAAGAAGGATAAAAAGAATATATAATGCGGGGGGGGGGGGGGGAGCTTTTAACATCGCTTGACCCCCCATATCATCTCTAGGAGGACCCCCTTCCACTCTCCCACACTCTACCCTTGCCCACGCATCCCCCACATGCCAGCGCGCCCTCCCTGCTTCCACCTGAACTCGATCCTGAGACCTCCCCTTGCGCACTTGCACCTTTACCACTAAGCTATTTAATTTGTTTCTCTATTTAATGATATATCTATATATATATAGTTATATTTTTTTGTATATTAATATAGATTCATATTAAAATAAATATATTTAGTTATATTAATACATATACATTTATTCATATATTAATATATATATTTATATTTATTCGTATATTAATATATATTAATATTTATTTGTATATATATAGTGATATTTATTCGTATATTAATATATAATTGTATTAATATCAATATATTTATTTATATTAATACATATATAATTATTCATATATTAGTATATGTATATTTATTCATAAATTAATTTATATTTATATTTATTTGTATATATATTTTTAGTAATAGTTTTTTATCTGTATATTTATTTGTATATTAATATATATTTATAAGATTAGTTTTAAATACATTTATAAAATATGTTTTTTATGTGTGTTTATAAATGAATAAATACATAAATACATATATAAAACACACACACACAGACACACACACACACACACATATATATACATATATTTACAAATAAATAAATATATATTTGTGTATTTGGAAAGCCATAGAATGTTAAAACGACCATAACATGTAATATAGATGTCTGTTTTAACTCCAAAACTAGTCAAATCATAGAAAATGAAGCAATATTTGATATGATATCTGGTATAGGCCTAGCGGACATCCGGATTAGAACTTATACCTATTTGAATGTTAAAAAATCACGGTATCCTAACTAAAAACACAGTTTTGGAGGAGTTAAGGGACTTCTTGGGCCTTGAAAAATGTGACAGAAGTTTCCCTTGGGTGACTAGCATGTAGATTTCATTGCAAGATTCTATTTGATATGCTGTAGAGCTCAAATAGACATCCGGATCAAAAGTTATGGTCATTTGATATTTGAGTTACATTTTCAACTTATTTTAGATATTTTACTAATGTTTTTGATTTTTTGTGTCATAAAATTGTTATTAAATGATTATTAATCGATGATAATAAAAAATTATTAATTAATAATATTTTATAAAATATTTAAATCCATTTTCAGTAAATTTTGTATATATTAAATGTAATAGTCTATTTATACTTATTTAGAACATATTTAAAAAATATATATTATATTTATATCAATATAAATATACTTATATAACAATATATTATTTTTCAAGATTTTTTTTGAAATATAATCTTTATCAGTTCTTGTAAAAAGAATATATAAATCCACCCTTTATCAGTGCTACTAAAAACAGCTCTGATAAAGGGGTCCTCTTTAACAACGCTACTAAAAACAGCGCAAATAAAGGGGTCCCTTTAACAGTGCTAAAAAGTGATAATAAAGGAAAGGGGGGGCTTTATTAGTGCTAAAAAGCACTGATAAAGGGTCACTTTTAGCAGTACTTTTTTAGTTCTATTAAAAGTTACCTTTATTAGTGCTTTTTTAGCGCTGATAAATGGTGGCGCTGCGGAAACCCAATTTTGTGGTCACATTTTGAGTTCACATTAATCAATGAAAGAATGATATTATAATAAAACTAGGAAATCTAAAACATGGGGATATATTTTAGTAATTTACAAGTGAAATTATTTTCCAAGAAATATGGTTCATTAATTGTGAGGAAGACAAGACATGTGGTGTCCTTTTACAAAAGAGGGTGTGGACACATTAGTATTTTTTCTAAAGGATTTAAATATATTAATTTATTATTCAAGTAATGTGGATAAAAAATGAAAATATATATTAAAATATAAGAATTATATTGAATAAATCCCATCAAAAGATAAAATTAAATCATGTTTTTTGTCATATTTTAAACATTATCCCTTAGGTTAACCCTCCCTAGTAAACCCGTTTTAACATTAATCATGGAAACAATTTTTTTATTGTTTTTAATATTCATTATGAACACTAATTATGTTGAAATTGTTACATAATGTTAATTATTATGATTAAAAATATGTAATACATTTTAAAATATTCAATTTCTATAATTAATAGAGATTTATGTTAATAAAAATTTCACAAAATGCAACAAAACTGTATTTCTCTTCAAAAAAGAAATATTAAGAATAAAAATTTATTTATTCTTATTTAATGTCTAATTAAAATTATTATATGAATATTAAAATAATATATTGAATATATAATCTATAAATTTAATTAAAACTAATCACTAATAATGGTTAATCTAATTTATTAAGATAAAAACACATTCTGTGCATATAAACTATTTTTCAAAAAAACATCTCAATTTACCTTAAAATGATATTATTTTAATTTATATCCAATTTATAACAAATGAATTAATTTTATACATATGTAAACAATAATTTTTTTTATAATTTAGTTAGTCATATTAATACTCTCCAGTCTAATAACTATCTGATAAGTGTAACTTTAAATAATAATATTTTAATAGTATATTATAGTTTCTTTAAATTTTGTGTTTCATGTAAAGAAATAAATCAAATAATTTAATTTTATTTGAAGATAAATATATCATAAAATATAAGGGTGTTAAATTTATCGATCTTTTGTTCTTTATCTTGGTTATGAATAATTTTTGGTGGTTTCAAGCAAGGTATTTGATGAAAATTCCACCAGAGAATGTTAGAATCACCCTAAACTAATGGGATTTCTCATGTGGTGGTTATTGGATACCAAATGATGATAAAAAAAATTCAATGACCCTCCATTTAGATAGGAAAATTTTTACCAATGAGTTTATTTAGTGACATAGGTGATTCCTTTTGAAATCGATAAATAATGGTGTGCTGGTTTAGGTGGATTTTATCCATATGAGTTCTGGAGAAATGACATAATCCTTACACATATCATTGGACATGGTTTTGGTGATGAAAAATTTCCTGATAATATTATATGGGTCATTAATCTTGGAATTAAGTTTTTAAATTAATTATAAATGTCCATAATTAATTGTATGATTCTAATCATTTAAAAAAGGGAGTCAAGAGCTTGACATGTATTTCCACAACCCTTAGTGTGGATGTATGATCTTTGATTTAGGAGAATAAATTCATGTTGAGGAAGGTGATACTTATGACACATAACCACACATTTTTATGTGATCTAGTGTATGATTGTATTTAGGTTCCTACATATGTATGTATTTTTCTCAGAGTAAAGTAAGTGGATGAATAGACACTAGGTGATTGAATGTGAATTTTAGAAGGGATCAATGGTTGTATTTCCATGAGCGTTAACTAACTATAATGTCATTTTGTAATAGAGTGGTGCTACCTTCCTTGATATATTAGGTATAAGTCATGTTTTCAATGTTTTTTATTGGTATCGTAGTGCACATGGTTGGGTTTAAGGGTATCTTTCGTCACCTCCTTCAATTTAGAATGTGTTGAAACATGGTAATTGTTTGTATGATTTGGTCAACGATAGTTTCACCCTAAGGGAACCATCAAGAGATGGGTATGGAGGTCCAACAGATTACGAAAAGGTTATAATTTAGGATAGTATCTGGAAAATTTTTATAATATTACAACCATTGTTATTTTATAGAAAGTTGGAAGATGAACTTAGTAATTTTTTTGGGATTAAAATGGGGAAGGATTATGGGATATGAAATCACTATTTGGGTGATGTATATGAATTATTATGATGATTAAAAACCATATTAAGTGAAATAATTGAAGATATTTTCTTCCTTTGATTTAGATGGTTACATTTATGGGTTCAAATTACCATTAAATTTTTGATGGACTTGATATGGAGAGGTTATATGATGAGTATGTGAAAATGATGAGATACAATATGAGTAACATGGATATTTCATGGGTGAAAAACATCATGGTTGGGGGTTAATTCATGATGAGTTAGTGATGTGAGAGGGTAGCAGTGAGCTAGGACCTGACATGTGTATTCCTTAATGAATATTTCTTGTATCCTAACATTGATTTGGTTTATCATGCTGATGATGTGATTCTAATTTATAAAATTAGATCAGATATTAAAGTATTTCTAAGGTATGATTATAATTTAGGAGGCTATTATCTATCAACCATTTCCTTTTGGAACCCCTAGTTAGACTGGTCGAGAGCTAGAGACACCATCTATAATTTAGTTCCCATGGTTAGTTTGACCGAGATTCTGAGACACTATCTACCTTTTATCACCCATCGCTAGATCAATCAATATCTATGGACCCCATATATGATTTATTACACATCGTTAGGCCATCTAAGATGACATGACATCATTTTTCATTCTTTAGGATCCATGGTCAAATCGAGAGTTAGAACATGATCCCATATGACATCACTCTGTTTGTGTGGTATGGAAAAAATGGGTCACCAAATGTTACAAAACCGACATGGACTGGTGTATTAGTGTCCTAGTTATCACAAAATGAACAAATATGTATTATTTTGTATTGTGTGTGCTCTAGTTTATTTATTTTTCTTGTAAATACATTGGTATATCATGGAATATATTAGGGACCCTGCTGGTGGTGTTCTATTGAGATTTATTTCTCATCACCCTTCACATTCACTCTTGTGGATGTGCTAACCTTATGTTTGATATATAGTTTTGAGAATATGTTGCACATGGGATCATGTTTTATTTTCTTTACTAGGTTTAGAGTTGGGATTAAGGTGAGGCTCATATGTTTTAGATGGCCTCTCTATTTTTAAGTCTCTATTTTATGTTATATATGATTGGCCTAGTGGGTGATCATGATGAGATGAATGACCATTTAAATTTATTATTAATTTATTACAGTATGATTGTATGTTATTCATTTATATTTTTTCATTAAATATAATTCTATATGAATAATCTATTTTTCTATTGCAGATGTTGTTTAGTTATTAATCTATTATTAATGGTTCTAATATTCAGAGTATAGTCTCTCCACAATTTATTATAGACTCTCATTACTAGTCGACAACCTCAAAAATAAGAGGTGGTATGTCTGAGATCATGTGGTGACCCTAGTCCAAACCAATGGCTGATTTCACAGGATGGGGAGTTATACTAATGAAAAAATTTCAAACATATTAAACCATATATTTATGATCTGATCCTATTAGGATAAAATTTAACTACCAGAAAAACCATCACCCAAAAAAGAACTAATTAAATAAAATATATTGACACTTCCTTCTATTTTAAAAAATAATGATAATGGTGTAACACATTCATTGTTTTGATCAAAATATTATTTCAAGTAAAAAAACTTATTATAAGACCCATATTCCATTAAAAATCCTTTAATAAATAGTTTTTTTTAAAAAAAATTTAATTAAGAAAAATCATAAATTACCAAAAATTCACAATATTATAATCAGAACCAATTAATATCATATAAATATTTTATAAAAACATATAAAACTAAGCTTCCACTTTATTAACCATTTAACTAATTATTATTCCTACCTGAATTTGAAATGGGTTGATACCCTTTTACATTATCAAATATTAATTTATAATAAAAAAAATGAATAATAATATGAAAACTAACAATTTATCCTAAAAAAAAACACATCCATACCATTTTTAATTCAATGGTTTAGTGAAGTCAATGCTACTTACAATTAACCACATTTATAAAGTAATATTCAACCATCTAGATTATAAAACCATGACATGAAAAATATCTTGTAATGATATATCAACAATAAATCATCCAAAATTTTATTTTTATATTGTATAATCCTTTCTTATAATCTCAAAGAAAAATCCCCACCATATACTATCAAGACCCGTCCCACGAGGCCCAGATAGACTACCCCAAGCCCACCTTCCATAGGCTAGGTGTTGGTAACTAGCACCTGAAGGCTTTTCCCGAACAAAGAAGGCATCGACTTAGAGATCTGAACACACTCAAAAGGGGAAACTGATGTAAACAACCAGAAAAATTAAGGTATAACTACGAGAGTAAAGTACAATCACATGTACAACTGTAAACTGAAAACAATGCGCCTGAATACAAGCCCCAGAAACTGAAAGGAAAGTAAACAGCTATCGCATCTGCCCTGGAGCTCTACCTGGAGGGTAGTAGCTATAAGTATAAATTCTAAGAAGAGGATCTCGATTGCTCCCATTGTACCAAACTCCACCAAGTCCCGAACCTCTAATGTCTACCTCGGAGCGTCGGTAGTCTCCACCAGACACACAGGTGCGGGTGGATCTTGTGAAGGGGTGAGTATAACAATACCTAGTAGGGGAAACTGAGACCCCCAAAGGTATCTTAGTAATCCACAAAGGAAAAAATCACAAGAAATACCACAAAGGAAGAATCACAAGCATGATCTAAATCATGAAGCACAAAATAAAAGAGACATCTTACTCTAACAATATAACTTCAAGGTTACTGGGATAGGGATGACATGTCATAAATCCAAATTATCTTATCTGTAGTAACTCTACTACTGACACATATAGGTCACTGTATGCTGACCCTTATTGGTCACTAGATACCGACTCGTATTGGCCATTGGTGCTGACCCGTATTGGTCACTGGTGCTAACCTGTATTGGTTGTTGGTGATGAATCGTATTGGTTACTGGTGTTGACCAGTATTGGTTGTAGGTACATAGGTAGGGATGAATAATCGTACAACTAGATCATCCCACTCTGGAGTTTTTGATGTTGACCCTTATTGGTCGCTCTTCTTCTTCTTGTCACAGCCAACCATTGGATTCCCGCACGAAGAACGCGTGATCATAGGAATATTCTTCTCCTCAATACATTGGTCATATTTCAACCAGTACAAATTACCACAAAAATCATACCCAAGGCACCGACCCATCATAGGGGTCCCAACATGACAGACAGCATGCCGATCAGACGCTCGATCTGTGAGATATGGGAACTATTGTAAAAAGGGGCCGGTTGGATTCAAGTCTTATCTAACCCAGGTCACATGTAAAACTCCATCAACACTCAATTATAGTATCTACAAAGAACCACATTTTCACAAGGGTCCTTATGCCACAGACAGCGCGTCGATCTGATGCCCAGTCTGTTAGTTACACCCCTTTTCGTGAAACGGGGGTGATCACACCTCAGTCCGACCTGGTTTGGTCAGGCCCGCCAGAATATGCCAAAGTGACCGCTTCCCAAAAATGGTCCCAATGCCACTAACGGTATGACAAATGGATACATGGTTCGTCTGTTATGGGTGTTTCTATATTCGGGGGTCGGTTGGGTCTGGGCTCGGTCCGACTTGGTCAGGCTGACCCGACGCAATGGGTCCCGGGGACTACCTGACTCAACTCGGGTCTGACCCGTTAAGGGTCGGTCTGGTTCCATGGGTTAGTCTCATTAAGGTCGGGCTAGTAGGTTCGTGGGCCCAGGACGCGGTTAGCCAGGCCCGCTAGGTGGGGCTCGGCCCACCCGCGCTGGCCCGCTGGCCTGCGGGTCCGGCCCGACCTACATTCGGACCAGTACGCCTGATGGCGGACCATTTCTCTAGTTGGCACCATGGACAAGGGGCTATTTCGTCTAGCTGGTGGGGCACTGCCCCACCTTGTTCAATGGTCGGCTAGATGGCTGACTGGTCTCCAGCCGACGTGGTGTGACACAGGATCACGACGACCCCTACTACCACGACTCGATGGTTGCGGCTGTTACTGCCGATGGTGCCTACGGGCACCACTCTTATCCCGCACAACAGGCTCGGGTTGTCCGCCTCTGTCCACCATGGCGCACGATGGCGCGTCGCCTTGCCACCGCCCACGGCCGGTTACCTCGCGACTCCAACGACCCCTGCCGGTATATCACGCCATCAGTTCTTTCTGTGGTCCACAAGATGTGCTCTGGTAGTCCGTTCCTGGTGCCACATATGCCTATGGGCCTATTGGGACACCACCGCCACTGCGTGAACCCTATCTGCATCTTTTCATCAAATTTCCCAGTAGCACATGGGGAACACACGAACAACTAGATCGACAGAGGTTCCTAGCCTTGTTTAGATTGGATTACGCCCTCCGTGTTATCGTTTTAACATGGTGTGATGGAAACAACAAGAGAGTTTAGAAATAACTCTTGACCTATAACCCCACATCAACCTCTTGGGTTTAAATAATGATCTGTGAATCAACCCATTGTTCAGTTGATCCACATTCTTCATATAAATCAAAAATGGGGAAGGAGGAATTTTATAATATCAAAAACAAAAACCCCTACCCGGATGAGACGTCCACTGACGACGGTTGAGGAAACCTCTTTTGTTGTTGTCTTCGGTTCATGATTCAGTAGTGCTTATGACTACTCCTTAAATATGGTCTCCTCCTCCCAGTGGATGTTTCCGCAGAACTCTTTTATAGTTTCCTCACTTGAAGAAGCTGTTCCAAAACCCTACCCCGAGCCCCATTTAAATAGGAGGGGGAAAGGTGAGTAAAGAATTGAGGAATTAATTAGGTTTATTAAATGAATTAATGAACCTATTTTAACTCACAGTGGTGGAGTTACGCAGTTGATGAGTCAATCCATTAATTGGTTTGACAAGTCACTAGTCCACCCACTGCTGCTCATCCATTAGAGAAAAAGAAAATAATATAACAATTACATGTAATTTTACTTTTCATTAAAAATTCACAAAACTAATTTTTTCTCCCAATACACTATGGTTGATGTGAAGCTTCCATTATGTGAATCCCAACATTGGGGATTCAACAGTGCCCTCATCTTTTTAATCTGAGCACCGGTTCATAAGATAGAAAACAACGCCCACGTGTTTACAGAACATACCTTAAAAAATGTTCAAAAAATCCATTCCGGGCACATTGAGCCTTAGAATCACACGCCTTCAATTTTTTCAGAATCGTAATAATCCCATATAATTAAAAAAATTACACGGAATTTTTCGGGTCTTTACATTCTCCCCACCTTGGGGCTTTACATCCCCGAAAACCAAACAAGGCTACACAAACAAAGAGGGGTACTGGGCACGCATATGAGACTCTCGCTACCATTTTATCTCCTGGAGATTCCCATGTGGACATAGAACGTGCACCAGAGGTATCGACCCCTCATGAAGGATCTGCTCCTGTCGACCCTCCATCTCCACCGGGTACTCCGAAAAAGTCACCCCATCGTCAATCTCTAGCTCTCCATGGCCGATGATGTGAGATGGGTCATGAACTTATCTCCTCAGCTGGGATACGTGGAAGACATCATTCACCCTCTCCAACTACACTGGCGGTCCCAAGCGGTACACCACCAAGCCAATCCTATAAAGTTACTGGAATGGTCTGATAAACCTCAGTGAGAGATTGTCATCTCAACCAAAAAATTGTAGACCCCGTCGAGGGGAAACTTGGAAGAATACATATCCCCCCTCCTGGAACTCCAATGGTCTCCATCTTCTATCATTATAGGACTTCTATCGGCTCTGTGTAGTCTTCATCCACTCTCGGATGACATACACCATCTAAGTGGTATCCTGTACCATATATGGGCCCACGAGTGCTTCTCTCCTGGATCCGTCCAACACAAGGATGATCTGTACGGTCATCTATAAAAAACCTCAAAAGGGTCCATTCCAATGGTGGAGTTATAGTTGTTGTTGTAGGATAACTCCACCAAGGGTAAGTGGTCCTCCCAAATGTGACCAAAATCTAGGACACATGCACAAAGCATGTCCTCTGTGGTTGGGATAGTCTGCTTAGTCTGACCATCTGTCTGCGGGTGAAAAGATGTGCTCAAGAAAAGCTGAGTCCTGAAAGCCTCCTGCAATCCACTCCACAACTAGGATGTGAAGCGTGTGTCATGTTCTGAGACTATCGTCGAAGGAACCCCGTGAAGTCGCATATTCTACTAAACATAGAGACGTCCCAAGATCTCTACCGAACCCTTCTCTCGAATAGAAAGGATGTGGGCCGACTTGGTGAGTCAGTCAACGATCATCAGGATGGTATCATTCCCTCTAGATGTATGTGGTAACCCCGTCACAAAGTCCATAGATACTCCTTCCCACTTCCACTCTGGTATCTCGAGGGGTTGGGTCAATCCTGCTAGTACCTGGTGCTCGGCCTTTACTTGCTGGCAAGTGAGGCATCTTGAAACAAACTCTGCTGTGGATTTCTTCATCCCTGACCACCAGTACTAACGTTGGAGGTCTTGATACATCTTCATCATGCCTAGATTTACTACCAAGGTGGATGTATGGAACTCCCTCAGCACCTCCTCTCGTAGCACCACTAGTACAATTGTATGTCCTCTGAAAATAATAGCATGCTCCCCACCTTCAAAATATCTGTCAAGTTCATGGCATGAGGATATCTGATCATGTGTAGTCTCACAGCTGCTATCTATGAGTTGAGACTCCCTAACTTGTTGAAGGAGTGTAGGGGAAACTACCAGCGACTGGAGGTAGATAGTCCCATCTCTATCCACATTGGATATGTGAAGAGAGGATAAATGCTCTGAAGCCTCGTTCAGTAGATACGAACTCGATCTAAAGCTAAGTGCACATACCACTACGTTCCTCTTCCCATGAGTATAGACTATCTCAATGTCTTCATCCTAGAAGAACTCTACCCAATGTTACTATCTCAGATTCATATCTTTCTTAGTGAAGATATATCTGAGACTCCCGTGGTCTGAGTAAACAATGAACTACTCACCCATCAAGTAGTGTCTCCACATCTTCGGTGCAAAGACTGTTGCTTCTAACTCGATGTTGTGAGTAAAATAATTCTGCTCCGGAGGCCTTAGCTATCATGAGCCATAAACAATCACTGCATCACCCTCCATTGGGATGCAACCGAGACTGGTCCTTGATGCATGACAGTAAACCACCTAGCCAGTGCCCTCCTCTAGAAACCCCTGGATGGGAGCACTGGTCAAGAACTACCTCAGTTGTTGAAAGCTCTGCTGGCATGTATTTGACCATAGGAAGGGTTTCCCCTTTTTTGTCAAGGCTGTCATAGGTGCTGCTACTCTGGAGAAATCGAGTATGAACCTCTGATAGTAGCCTGCTAATACAAGGAAGCTACACACCTCTGTAACACTCCTTGGTGACTCCCATGAAAGTACTACCTCAATTATTGGTGGATCCACTACAACTCCAACCTATGAGATGACGTGCCCTAAGAAGTGAAACTTTCATATCTAGAACTCAAACTTGAAGAGCTTACCATATAACTGTTTCTCCTAGAGTGTGTCAAAAAATATCTTCAAGTGTACAACAGGCTCTTCCTTGGACGTTGAGTACTCCAAGATATCGTCGATGAGGACCACCACAAAACGATCGAGGTATGGCTGAAAGATCATATTCATGAGCCCCATGAACACTTCTAGAGTGATGGTCATGTCGAAAGGCATCAACAAGAACTCATAATGTCCATACCAACATTTGGAGGTGGTATTCGAAACGTCCTAATCCCGTACCCTGAGCTGATGATCGCCTAATCTGAGTTCTATCTTTGAGAACCACTTCGCTCTTTTCAACAGATTAAACAGATCATCAATCCTCACCAGAGGATACTCTCCCTTCATAGTCACCGGGTTTAGTAGATGGAAGTCCATGAATAGCCTCAAACTTCTGTCTTTCTTCTTGGAAAACAATAATGCAGATACCCATGGAGAAACCCTAGGCCTTACGAATCCCTTCCTCTATAAGTCCTCCAACTATACCCTCATCTCCCGGAGCTCCACATGGGCCATCCAATATGCTGGTGTAGATATCTATGATGTTCCTAGGTACAAGTAAATATAGAAGTATACCTCTCAATGAGGAGTTAGTCTTAAGAAATCTTCTATAAAGACATCCCTATACTATTCCACCACTACGGGAAACTGTGGACTCGCCTCATCCAACGTGTCGAAGTTCATGCAAGACAGCTGATATGTAATTGGCTACACCCTCTTGAGCACAAGTACATCTCATGCTGCTCTGTTTTACTTCTCACCAACATAGGAAAACTAGCCTCCATCTCTGCGCGTACATCACACTGTACGTCTCAAGCAGTCAATCTGTGTGTGAACTATTGATAGCCCTTCCATGCCTAGAATGACTCCATAAGGCTTCATCCCTGCTACTAGAAGATCCCATTTGAATCTCTTTCCTCCGAGAGTAAGATCACACTGTCAGAACCTATGTGTGACCACTGAATCTACTCCCATAGGAGTATCCAAACACAAAGGTCAAGATAAAAGCTCATTCAGAATCTTAGAGTCCTAATCTAAGTCCACAAAAAGGAAAGAATGGCTAGCACCTATGTCGATAAGTACTGCTGCTAAAGTAGAGAAGATACATATCATAACTCATATCATCTCAGGGACATCAGGATCGTGAGCCTCTACTGCCTATAGCTGGACCTATCCCCATCCACCTGCTCACTAAGCTCGTGGTGGACCGACTGGGGGTGGTGGTGGTAGTTCCTGGTGACCCGGACCAACTCCTACTGCACATCCTGGTTCCCTGCCTTATCCACTATCTAGCTGACACTCATACTCCAGCCACTAACACTTCCTCGATGGACCCTCCACCATCTGTCGATAATTTGCGCGGGGAGTTAGACAGTTATGGTCTTTGTGACCCTGTCCTCCACCAGAAAAAAGATCATGCCACGATGGTGGATATCTCCACCTCTCAATCCTCAAACCTCTGACCCTACATCCCCGAGTCACCCTTCGGAATGTTTATCCCTCTTGGCCTTCTGCGTCATCTGTCTATTACAAGATGCAGATGATTCT
The DNA here is from genome assembly GCA_963277665.1 of Viscum album. Lineage (NCBI taxonomy): Eukaryota > Viridiplantae > Streptophyta > Magnoliopsida > Santalales > Viscaceae > Viscum > Viscum album. The sequence continues at coordinate 691,524,097 of OY728121.1, read as the reverse complement.
GCAACCTGTTTTCTGGTATGGGTTCTCACTACCGGTGCCTACTCGACAAGAAATATCTTAATTTGCAAAGATCTATCTAGCACCCCAACCTGTGTCAGGATGCCGGGAGAAAATTTCACAACTCTGATCTCTCATCATATCCCCTTCTGAAAGGTCCAGGCCCTTAATAAAGGGTCTTATACCATGTCAGTTGAGTATCACGATAATTTATTAAATCTCGATGAGTACTGAGCCACAGTCTAGCTGCCCTCCTGCATATGTAGCAGCTTTTGAATATGCACAAAGCATAGTGTCGCTGGCATGAAATCCACCCTAAAAAGGATGTGAATGTCCCGCCAGGTGAGGGACATCTCCTCATTGACCTGGAGAGTCGAGCTCCACCATCGTCTTTCCAAGCCCGGAAGAAGGCTAGCAGCCAAGATCACCATATACTCGGCTGGTGTCTTTAAAAAGAAAAAGACCCACGAAACCACCTCAAGATAGTCTGATTCTGCCTGGGGGTCCATATATCCTCAAAAACTCAAGGGCCTCTATCTCTGGAACTCATGAAACACGCTTAGATGGTGTGCATGATCCACTGGTAGCATTTGTTGCTCAATGGGTGGTGGTGCTGCTGGTACACCACCCAAAGGTGCCATCCCTGTGAGTGGTCCCTGTACCGACACCTCATCGCTTGGTGGGCTACTTTGGAGATCTATAATCAGAATCCTAGCTAGCTGTCTTCATGGAGGAATACTATAAGAAACAAATGCACCGTGGTCAATAAGTTATACCTGGTGAGCTGACTCAAGAAAGATCAAGAAATCATTTCAAAACACTAGAAACTGGTGTTTTCATGTACCGAGTGGGAAAATATAATTCAAGGTCCTAGTGTATGGATACGTTGGCCACTACACTAACACTAGAATCCATGTACTGAAAACTGAACTTAAGACAATTTACACCATTGACTCATTAAAAGTAGAATCTTAGTTCTTATGGTAGAACCATCCTCCCTTTGATACCACTTTATCACAACCCATCCCACCGGGCCCAGATGTGACTACCCCAAGAATGCCTTCTATAGGTTAGGGGTTGGTGACTAGAACCTGAAGGATTGTCTCGAATAGGGAAGGTATTTCCTTAGATATCTGAACACACTCAAAGGGGGAAACTAAAGTAAACAACCAACAAAATTAACGTATAACCAAAAGAGTAAAGTAAAACCACAAGTTCAACTATAAACTGAAAATAGTGGGCCAAAAAACATGCCCTAGAAACTGAAAGTAAAGTAAACAATTGTCGCATCGGGCCTGGAGCTCTACCTAGAGGATAGTATCTATAAGTCTAAAGTTGAAAAAGAGGATATCGACTACTCCCGTCACACCAAACTCCACAAAGTCTTGAACCTCCAATGTCTGGCTCGGAGCATCAGCAGTCTGCACCACACACACATGTGTGGGTGGAGCCCATGTAGGGGTGAGTATAAAGATACCCAGTATGGGACCCCGATTCCCCCAAAGTTATCTCAGTGATCCTAAAATGAAAACATCACAATAAATACCACAAAGGAAATATCACAAGCATAATCTTAATCATGAAGTTGAAAGAAAAAGAGATAGCTCACTCTAATGGTATAACTTCAAGGTAACTAGGATAGGGATAACTTGATGTAAATCCAAATCAACCAATCTGTAGTAACTCTACTATTGACCATTATAGGTCACTCTATGTTTACCCATATTGGTCTCTAGATGTTGAACTGTATTGGTCACGGGTGTTGACCCGTATTGGTCACTGGTACTGACCCGTATTACTCACTGGTTTTGACCCTTATTGATCGTTGGTGCTAACCTATATTGGTTGCAGGTACAGAGGTAGGGATGATTATTCATACAGCTAGATCATCCCACTCTGGAGTTTCTGATGCTGACCCTTATTGGTCTCTTTTCTTCTTCATGTCATAACTAGCCACTGGATTCCCACAAGAAGCATGCCTGATCTTCGGAAGATTCTGCTCCGCATGCCATCAGTAATATTTCAACCGGTACGAAGTCCTGCAAAAATCATACCCAAGGGACTGTCGCGTCATAGGGGTCCCAACATGACAGACAATGCACCGATTAGACGCCCGATCTGTGAGATATGTACACTTTTTTAAAAAGTCCCCAGTTGGATTGAAGTCTGATCTAACCCAAGTCGCACGTCAAACTTCATCAAAACTCACTTAGAGTATCTCCAAAGGACTGCCTTGTCACAGGGATCTGTATACCACAGACGACGCGTCGATTAAACGCCCAATATGTTTGTTTCAACCCTTTTCATGAAATGGGGGTGATCTCACCTTGGTCCGGCCTGACTTGATCAGGCATGACAGAATATTCCAAAGGGACTGCTACACAAAAGGGGTCCCAACGCTACTGATGATGTGTCAAACAGAAACCTGATTCATCAGTTACAAGCATTTCTTTATTTGGGGGTCGGTTGGGTCTGGGCCCGGTCCGACTCGATCAGGTTGGCCCGAAACAACAGGTCACATGATCTACCCGACCCTTCCTGAGTCAGGCCCTTTAATGGTTGTCTGGGTTCACTCTATTCGGCCCGTTCGGGTCGGCTTGGCTGGTTCGTGGGCTCGGGTCGTGGTTGGCCCAGCAAACTGGGTGGTGCTCGACCCAGCCGCGCTGTCCCACTGGGCTGCAGGTCCAGCCCAACCTACTGGGTCGCGAGTCTGGCCTCGTCCACTGGGCAGGTCCATCATATTCGGCCGGACTATGTCCGGCCCGTTTGCTCGGACCGCGTCTGGCCCATTCAGCCGACCCTCGTCCTTCCCAGTCCGCCTGAGGGCAGACCATTTCTCCAGCTCACCACCACCTCTATATGACACCAATCTCCACCTTTCCGTCACATTTCCCGGCTGCGCACGGGGAACACATGAACAAAAACATCAAAGGAGGGTCTGAACCTTGTTTGGATTGGCCCGTGCCCTCTGTGTTAGTGTTTTAACAACCAGTGTTTGCAACAAACATAGAATTCTGAAATAACTACTGACCTGTAACCCTGCATCAACCTCCCGTGTTTAAATAATGATCCGCAGATCAACCTGTTGGACATTTAATCCACGTTCTTCAAATAAATTAAGAACAGGGAAGGGGAAATTTTATAATATCCAAAACAAAAACCCCTTCCTGGATGATACATTCCTTGACAACGATCGACAGAACCTCCTTAGTAATTGTCGTCAGTTCGTGATTCGGTGGCGCTCATCAACACTCACTGAATCCGGACTCGTCCCTTATGTAGATGTTACCGCAAAACTCTTCCAAAGTTTTCATTTTTGAAGAAGCCGTGCCAAAACCCCACCCTGAGCACCATTTTAATAGGAGGGGTAAAGATGAGTAGCACGTTAATAAATTAATAAGGTTGATTAAATGAATTAATTAACCTCTTTTAATTCAAAATTGTGGAGTTACACAATTGATGATTCAGTCCATTAATTGTCTTGAAAAGTCACCGGTCCCTCCACTACCACTCATCAGTTGGAGAGAAATAAAATAAAATAACAATTTCATGTTATTTTACTTTTCTTTAAAAAGTTCCAAAGCTAAATTTTTCTCCCAACCCACTGTGGTGGAAGTGAAGCTTTCCTTAAGTGAATCCCAATGCCATGGATTCAACGGTGCCCTTATATTTTTAATCTGAGAAAAATTTAAAAAGATAGAAAATGTCGCACGTGCGTTTACTAAACGTACCTTAAAAAAAGTTTAAAAAATACATTCCAGGTACACCGAACCACAGAATCACGTGCCGTCAATTTTCACAGGCTCGTAATAATCCCAAATAATTTAAAAAAAAATTACATGGAATTTTTTGGTTCTTTACATCTAATTAAAATTATTTTTTCTTTAGTGAAATCCTATATTGAAATACCTAGTCACACTCAAGGGTTTTTAACACTAAATAATAAAGAAGAATAAATTAGAGGAGTTGTTTATAGTTTTTCCATTGTTCCATTAAATAAAAGATTAAGATGTGGTCTCCCATGGACCTAATTTAAAGGAGAAATGGGGGGAGGGGGTCACATGTGGGTGAATAGGTAAGAAAGAAAATAAAAACTAGGATAGGTGGTAGGGATTCATGGAATAATGTTTTTATTGTTTTTTATCAAAATGGTTAGTATAACTATGTATCAAACCATGAAGAACTATTATCACATCCAGAACTTCATTCTTGGTTTGGAAAAAATGCATTTTACCAAATCCCAATTTAATCTATCCTTTTTAAAAAAATTATTGACCACTCCTACACTTTCAAAAACACAATTTTTTATTCCATTTGAACACTTTTTAAGAACCTTTATTGAAGGCCTTAGGGTCTCTTGAATACATTTAAACATGAATCCAAGACCAAAGTCCTAAAAATTATTTAAATGGTCCATATAATGTTAAAAGTGAGGTATAATGTAACAAAATAAGTTTTTATGAATTATTTATTTCAAATTAATTTAATATTTTGTATATTTTTCATTTCACACAACAAAGAATATTTATTGTGTTATATGAAAGTACCAAGTTCCTATTACATTGAACCTAATTTTTTTTGAACATGTTCTATAATAAAAACTTATATTATATTTTGGTACACACAAGACTTTGTTTTTCTTGCATTACACCCAATGATGGGTTCCTTCGATAACTTGTGTGACATGCAAGATCTAGTTTTACAAAAGAACAATGCACTGTTATGATTATTTTTAAAATATTATAATAGTTTTCACCTATCTATTAAAATGGATGTAATGAATAATATTAATTAAATTATGAAAATATGGTTTACACATGTATATCATAAGAATTATTTGGTAACTAATTAAATAGGAAATAAAATAGAACCGTTTTGAAAATATAGGAAATCTTTTGTAGGAAAACTATATTTACGCAATCAAACACATTTTACGTAAATAAATTTATTTAAACACTTTTTATAAATTATTTTTAATGAATTATATGTATATTATATTCAATTATCTATTTAAAATTCATATTATTTGTTTTCTAGACAAGATATAATAATAAAAACAATTTTATACATGAATATATATATTTTTCTAAAAGGAAATTTTACCGCTTTTAATGATGCACCTATTTTAAATATAATTCTAGAACTTTTATAGATTTTTTTTACAAAAAAACATTATTTTTTAAAATTTATCATAAAAATAATATTAGGGAGAATTTTTTGAAATTTTTTAAGGAGTTTCATTTTTGGACAAATAGTGAAAAATATTGAATTTTAATTGAAATATTATTTTTCATGTAACTTATTTAAATATATTAATTATTTTTTAATTATTTTTTAAATAATAATCAGATAAATTAAATACTAATTAATACAATTATTTATTTGGAATCATTTTCACATTGAAATTGGCTATAAAACCATTTTATACTTTTGAACATTTTTACTTTAAAAACTTGTTGACTCATCCCATCCATGGGATTGATTATAAATTAATTTATACCAATTATGTGATTATAATTTTTAAAATTGATTCCATATCTTGAATAAACATTATTTATAATTTCTAGTAAGGTCAAATTAGTTTTTGGAAGAATCTATTAGTGAATGTAATTGAAATTAAGTACAATGGTTAAAGTAAAAATGACTTTACTTAGTGGTTAAAATTTAATTTAAGTGGACAAATAACATATAAAAATGTAAAAAAAAATTGTGGACATATTTAGACCATATAATCCCTTTTATATAAAATTTACCATTATTGGAGGCATGAGATATATGGAAGACCTCTTAGTAGTTTTTACCTTTTTATGTTTATAAGAATGTCACTCCTCCTCCACTATAAACATACACTCACCCACACCCACATCAATATTAAACACCTATAAAGACCATTTTATCATAAACACCCTCTAAAAACAAGTTCCCAATTTTCCTTATCTAATCATATAAGTCTCTCTTTGGTCAGAAATCAAACCAAGCCATTCCTTTGGTTCAAACCAAAAATAATTATACAAAGAAGAGGTAAAATCCTTCAACAAGAACTTTTATTGTATGTCCTTATACACCCCTTATATTATTAGTATTTCATAATTATAAAATAAATTTAGTATCCTAAATATAATGAGATTTTTAATGTTAAGGGTTTGACCAAAACTAACACATAATTCCATCAAATGGGATACACAATCATCATTCGTGTGTACGATGAACTACAACCTCAAGAACTGATGTCATTCATTATTCCATTAACACCTATAAAGGTTTGGAATAATGATGGAATTACTATTTTTATATTATATATATATATATATGATTTATTTATACTTATTTAATTACTATATAACACATATCTTACTGATTACCATTTTGTGGGAATACGATAACTTCGTTTGTGGGCATGTGGACTACCACCTTCTCAAATCAATGCGATTCATTCAGGCATTACATGGAAATTTTAAGGATGGGTTTAATAAAAATATGTGATATATATGAACTAATAATGATACTACAAATATAATATTATATATATATCATTTATTTTTCTTTCATAAAAAATATGATAATAAAATTGAAATAACTTCATGCATACGTACGGCCTACCATCTCCAATAATGATGTATTTTATTTCATATTTCTATCATTTATAGATTATTATAAATTACTATATTAATAATATATATGATATTTATATCATTTATTAAATTCAGTAAAAAATTATATCTGGTTCTAAGTAAGATGGTCAAGAATAACAGTTTAAAACATATAAGAAAAATAAAGCAGTTATTACTCAAAACCTAACTTTAAAATGAAATTATTGATAAAAGGATAATATAAAGTCATAATAAAATAATAAATGGTATTATATATAAGAAGATGGTTCTTTTTTATATGTATAATAAACTTATATTTATTAAAAATTAGTTTTTAACATGTACAAATAAAGTGAAGAATTATGTTAAGAGTTTTCTTGTATCACTTTTATTTCTATGAGATACATGCCATATTCAATACTTATTATTTTTGTGTCTTGTATATAATTACCTATGAAATTTTATATGATAAATTGAATTTATTTCATTATATTAAAAGTTTTAATTGATTTTATTATTTCATGGATCTCATGATTGAAAAGTTACTCAAGTAGTAAGGAAATTTCTAGTCTTAATTTTATTTTCTACAAGACTTATACCTTATTCACCAATACTTTTTTTGGGTGGATATACTTCCCATTAATGTAATAAATTATTATTATCATTAAATTTATGGGTATTTACATTACCATTTTATGATCTCTATTTAATGGGGGTTACAATTCAATAGTTACCAAATCGTAAGGCAATTTATGTCTCAATTTGACTTCTTTGAGACACATGTTATGTTATGTACCTACATTATTTTACGAGGTGTATATAATTAACATTGACATGTTTTGTCATGAATATAATTCTTTCATGATAATTTAATCTTAATTTAATGTTATTATATCATGTGAATTATGATTCAATGTTATCAAAGTGGTAATAGTTTATTGCTACAATCTCATCATTTATCAGAATTGTTTATAATTATGCTTTCATTGATGAAATATTATGATCCATATCTCAATAACACTCATGAATTTTATTATACTCTATTTAGTCATGAAATATTCATTTATTGGCACTATTTTCCCACTATTTGGTACTTAAGATAATTAATAAAGTGTTTCTCAAAAAATATGATCTTATTTCACTCTTTGGTTAGAAATCTATTTTATTCAAAATCCATGTTTCTAATAATGTTTTCAATTTTTTTTCCAAAATGATTTTTTGATAATTATATATCTATAACATTTTAAAGGAAAAATAATTTTAATATTTTTATGGTTTTAAAGCTTCCTTATATTTTTTGATGTCTATTTTAAAAGAAAAATGTTTTCAAAAATGTTTTATGTTTTAAAAAGGGTTTTTAAAATATAAAAGAATATTTTACTGAAGAATTTTTTTAAAGATATTTTATATTTATTTTCTATATAATATGACATCCATTGGTGTTACTCATGCCTTTGTGAGAATATTATCCAATGGTTCTGTTCATATTCGTTCTTTGAATGGTTTATGTTTTGATGGAATGATGTTTATGAAACACATTCCTCTTTAAAAGGTTATATGTTTATAAAAATCATTTATCTTTCATTGTTTATATGATTATTAAGGAAACTTCTTTTAATTGGTTATGGTTTGATGAAATTATTATTAAACCTATCTATTTTACACAAGTTATGATATGATGACATATTTATGATACCCATTTCATTTCATGGGTTATGAAATGATTGTATATGATATTGTGGAACATGTATGTATGATTTCAATTTCTGATGGGTGGGATCTATATCTCCCTCCAATGCATTAGGTAAATATTTTTACCTCGTGACATATACATTGATGAAATAGGGTGTGAACTCAGTTCAGTAATAGACTTCGTCTGCTAATATGGTCTTGGGAGTGGACATTGACTACTAATATTGTCTTGGGAGTGAACCTTGACTACTAAAATGGACTTCAGAGTGAACCTTGACTACTAAGATGGTTTGGGGAGTGAACCCATTCCACTATAAGGAAAGAAATTTGACTAGGGATGATGGTGTATTCTTCCCAATAGGTGTAGTGTAACACCCTTATATTTTGTGAATTATTATTTTTTCAAATTAATTTAACCTTTGTGATATTTTTTATTTCATGTAGCACTGAAAATGGATTATTTTATATTAATACACTATGTTTGGCTTGCATTATACGCAACACCAAGATAATCATGCAATACACACAACAAAAATTTTAGCTTTATCTACAAGGAACACCATCGCTATCTTGGAACTTGGCGTACATTACATGCGACACTAACTTGGCGCACACAACACCAACATAGCGTACATTACATACAACACTGAGTTTCTAAGAAATATATTTTTATTTTTATAATTATTTAAATGATATAATTATAATGTACATCATATAAATAGTAATATGAATAGTGATAACTACTTTTCAAATATTGTTTCTAATTTTTTTATATAAATAAAACATATTGATGATGAAAGATATACTTTTTGGTAAAGCCCTTATTTGTTTAAAAAATACTATTTTCTTAAATGAATTTCCTTTAATCTCCTTTAGTGAAAAATAATAAAATTAATTTTAGACACATTTATAAATTTAATTTGATATAATAAACTTAAAATTTTAACTTATAATGTCAAAATTATCTTACGGCTAATTTTTGGGATTTTTTTGAGAAACATCATTTTTTGAATGAATAGTGAAAATTACCGAATTTTAATTCAAAACCTCTTTTTCATCTAAAATATTTGTAAGGATAAATTATATTTTTAATTTGTTTAAAAGTTTAATTAGATAATATTTTAATCAATTTATCCAACGTAGTTCATTGGAATCAATTATACTTTGAAATTAGGTAAAAACGTAGCAGGAGTTTAGACATTTTTACTTTAAAAACCCATAGTGATGTCCTGTCAGCGAGATTAATTTTAAATTAATTTCTACCACTTATGTTATTGGAATTTGGAAAAATGGATTCCATATTTTTAATTAGAAATATTTATAATTTCTAAAATGGTCAACTTAGTTTTTGACCAAAAATATTAGTGAAAGTAATTAAATTAATTACATTGATTGAGGTAAAACTATGCCTAACTAAAGAATAAACATGAAATTTAAGACAGAAAAGACTTATAAAATTGTAAAAACAACTATTTTATGGAAATTATTTTTCCATTAAACTTCCATTATTGGGTTTTTTATTTCTTATTACTTGTATTAGGTAAAAATGTGGGTACACCTAACTTGTTTTCAAAAATTCCAAGTGTGTCCATTCCTTTCCCTATAAAAGGCCACCATCTCTCCTTATTATTCAAACCTCTCAAAACACATATATTAGGAAAATATATACACAATAAACTTCCAAAAATCCCTCCATTACTCCTTGAATCCTTCCTTTTGGTAGAAAGAAATCCAAGTAATCCTTTTGGCACAAACCAAAAGGCGTTACCCTATTAAGAGGTAACATCATCTCTCAAGATCCTTTCTTTTTTTTTTATTTCTAAGCCCTCTAAAATATCATTATTAAATTATTTTATAACCAAAAAAGTATCCTCTAGGACGTCTTTATTCAATGGTTTTACCTACACTTACACACACCTCCATCTAATTAGTAACAAACATATTTTTTACGTGTATGATGAACTAACGCCTCACTAAATGAAGATTGTTCATTTTTCCTTTACTGCCTATCATTGTGGATGTTATGATGGAAAATATGTTTATATATGTTATATATTATATTTATTATGTATTTAATCTTCTTTCATTATTTGATAATACATATCTTTATACCTTCCAATTTGTGTTAATATGATAATTTCATTTGAGGAAGTGTGGACTACCACCCCCTCAAAGCAATGTGATTCATTCATACACTAAATGGAATTTTTTGAGGACAGATTAATTTAATATATATGATATAATAATGATAAATTAATAATATATATATATATATATAAATATATATATTTTACTTTCTTTATTTCAACAAAACAATTAAATGGAAATAACGTTCATGCGTATGTATAACTTACCGTATGAATGGTGTATTGTATTTCATAATTATATATCCTATAGATTATTATAATAAACATAACAAGAATAAAAATTATATTTAAACTATTTGTTAAATTATATAAATCATGATATAAATATAAGGAAGAAAGATATAACAAATTAAGACACATGCAAAAAATAAAGCAGACATTACCCGTAGGGAAACCTCAACATAGAAATGTTAAAAAGAGGGTAATATAAAGCCATAATCAAACCATATATGGTATTATAAGTAATATTATGGTTATTTTATAGACTTATGATAAATTTATATTTATTTTATAGTAGTTTTTAATTAGTATGATGATAGTCCAGACACAAGGTAAGGGAATTTCATCTCACTTTTTATTTCCATGAGATACATGCTTTATTCAACACCCATTACTTTTGTGTGGTGTGTATACTAAACATGGATATATTATATGATTATTATAATTAAATTTATAGTTATTTACATATCTATTATATGATCTTTATTTCATGGGGATAATGTTTCAAAAGTTATCAAATCGGTAAAGTAGTTTTGTCTCAAATTGCATTCTTTGGTACAAACATTTTGTTGTGAACCTATATTATTTAATGAGGTGTATATGTTCCCAATTACCATGTTATATAATGTATCTAATTATTTTCATGATATTTTATGCTTCATGTTATTTCATTTTACTACATTAAGAGTATGTTCACTTATAACCAAGTGGTAAGAATTTATTTAAACAATCTCATCACATTTTGAGATTGTTTATGTTTATTGTTCCTTTGATAAAATATTATGATCCATCTCTTAAGAACTCTCATGATTTTTATTATCTCCTGGTTATACATTATATATTAATGTATTTTTTTCCAAGTTATACTATTTAGTACATATTATAGTTAAATTTTTTTTAAGAAAGCCTGAATTTACCCTCTCTTTGGTTGGAAATCTTTATTCATTTAAAACCATGTTTCTAAAAAGGGTTTCCAAGAATATTCTACTAATATAATATGATCATTAAAATAAATTTTTACCCTTTTGGAACTTTACAAGTTTTTAAATGGAATATTCTTTCCCCTTTATTAATGAGGCATTTTTTTATCATTTTTACCATGAAGAAGTATTTTTTTACCTTAGACGACTTGTATGGATTTACCAGTTGTCAATTATTTGAAGATTTTTTTTCATGTTTAAAAGGTTAGTTTTTAACCATTTTTTTTAAAAGATATATTAAAATAATTTTTTTCAAAAGGTTTTAAATATTATTTTATAAGTTTTTAAGAAAAATTGTTTTCAAAAGGTTTTATGTTATAAAGAGATTTTTTCAAAGAAGAAAGGATATTTATCTCAAGAAATGTTTTTAAAATATCCTTCTAATATATTTTCCATATAAGATAACATAAATTGATGTTTCTCATTCCCTTATAAGAAATGATACCAATGTTCCATTCATATTATTCTACGAATGGCTTATTCATAATTTCATGGTATTTATGAAACTCGTTTCTCATCCATGGGTTATATGTTAATGAAATCCGTTTCTCCTTCATGGGTTATGATTTTGATGAAATAATTATGAAATCTGTATCTTTTTACATAGGTTATGATATGTTTATATATTTATGATACTAATTTCATTTCATGGATTATGATTTTATTGTTTATGATTTTTTGGAACTTGCATGAATGATTTCACTGTGGGATGGGTAGGACCTATATCTCCCTCAAATGAATTGCATAATGATAAGTTATATCTGAGATTATAGGGTACACGAGTTGTAGCCCAAGCCTAAAAAATAATGTATATGGTTTTTAGTCCAAGACTAAAAGTAAAAGGTTACATAGGTTGTATCCCAATAAAAAAACAAGAATGTACATGGGTTTTAGCCCAAGCCCGAAAACTAGAAGGTACATGGGTTATAGACCAAGCCAGAAAACAACAAGGTACATGGGTTGTGTCCAAAGTCTAAAAACAAGAAAGTACATAGATTTTATACCAATCTTAAAAGTAAGAGGTTACATGGGTTTTTATCCCAAGTTTGAAGTAGGTACAAGGGTCATAGCCTAATCCTAAAATGTGATAAAGGTCTTGGTAGGTAGCCTTGACATAAGATTTTCTATTCTTATATGTATGCTTTAAATTCCATGTTTTATTCCTATGTTATGCTTTCATAGATTTTTTTCTTTATTTCTTTATGATTCATGAATTATGAAATACCAATATTTATTATGATATTTAATATACATGGTATTATTTTTAAATATTATGCATAAGTTCCATACCCTTTTTTTCATGTTTTGTGATCGTACCACACTTCACTATTTTATTTCACCCTTATACCAATGTATTAAACTGGTTTTGTATTGAAAATTACAATTATAATCACAAATTTCACTCCATGTTTGATTAAATTATATTGTGTGTAACACTTTTAAAAAGGAAAATGTCACTTGTTTTGATAATTATGTTGTAGGTGGAGGTGATTTGGGGGACCCATGATGAAGTCCAAGAAAAATGGGCCAATCTACACATGATCCAAGCACACCAATGGACTAAAACACATATTTCTACTAAACAGTTCTTCCAAATGGGCTGAACTTTCGTGGGATAGTCAAAAATGTAATGGAAAATATTTAATATGAAGGAACCCAAGCGCCATTCAGCCTCTACAATACCCAGCAGAACTGATATGTCAAGGGAATCAAATCTCCACAAGTCAAAAGAGGTGTTATGTATTTTATCAATATCTCCAGATGCACTTGTCAAAATAATGAAAAACTTTCAGTGGAGATATATCTTATGTGGGATATAACATTATAGTTTTTTTATAAAGGGATATTCAATTTTCTAGTGGCCTAAAACTATGATCCAAGTGGTTTTACAGAATCTGTGTGCTCAAAACCACCTTCCAATTTTCCTATAAAATAACACCTTGGGCACCTCACTTATGATTTAGAAACAAAGGAAAGGTGCTGCCATTTTGGAGTCCCAAAGGAGTCCCCTCCCCAATATTGTATGTTCTTGAGTCCATTGGAAGTTCCATCTCAAAATCTTTTTCTTCCTCCTGTCCCATGGGTTTCTAAAGCCCTTGCGATCACCCGAGGCAGAACTTGTTGTAAATCTCGAGCATAATGTTGTAATATCTTAATGGTATTTTTAATTCCAGGTTTTTAGGTTGTTTTTCCTCATCCTATATTTTTATTTAATTGATTTTTGTATGGTTACATCATGCTCAACTCATATGATCATGATTGGGGGTACCCAGTCATGTGATGTTTCACTCACCATTCACCACTTCTTCTTCCCCCTTTCAATTGTAGTGTTTGTGTGGTTCATATTGTTCAATTTAACTCACATGAAAAATATAATGTACATTTACTTTAAAGTCATGGTAAAACATTTAAATAACATACAAACCTAGACAACACATCAAGTTCTTCGTGTGTTTCCTTTGGGAGATTCAGTTATGAAGTCGAATGCAAATCACCCAATCATCAGTGGTATCCAGTGAATCATTGTGTGTTTTCTAATGAAACCTAGGAGGTATCCTATTATAAAATCTGTAACATTCTAGTTCTTGGTGTTAAAAACTTGCAATTAAAAGATAATAACCCTATCTCTTGAAGTGATGAATGATGACCATCATGAGATTTCCCCGGGTTGATCACACTTAATTAATCTTGTTCATTACAACTTTGTTTTATTGATTTCATATTTTCTATTGTCATATTTAATCATCAAACACAAGAATTATAAAAACCCATTATTATTTTTTTACTTTCATAATCAGAACCAAATTTTGGAATTAATTATCTAAGGCTCCATCCAGAGATGACCTAGGGTAGCTTCTATACTGCAGAAATTCTAGTTAAAAATAAACATCTAATTTGATGCGCTCGACGATGCGATCAAATTTTGGCACCGTTAATGGGGAGACAAGATCATTTTTTCTTCTTTATTTACTTTTATTTATTTATTTTACTTCTTAATTAGTACACATTTCAACACCCCACCCCCATTTTATTGATTTTGTTTAGTTTTCTTCTTCTATTGTTGTTTGTTTTTGTGTGTTCTTCCTCTCTCTTTCTTTCTCTCTCTATCTCTTTTTCATCTATATCTCTATAATTATATAGTATAACATTATATTTTCCTTTCACCCTTATTAAGTTATTTTATCAATATTCAATCATAAAAAAACCAACAAAAAAACTTTACAACTTATTTTCCTGACCCGGTCAGAAAAAGAAAAACTGCTTGGATTTGACCCTAAAATTGAAATGACACTTCACACACAAATAAAGGTTTCCCAAGAGGGACAATCGAGTAACAATGAGGAACCCTTATGGAACCTCAAGTTTTCCTAAACCAATCCTAAATTGAACCCAATCAATCCCAAGAAAACATGGCTGCAAATAATCAAACCGTAAAAGAACTGACCACCCCAGATGTGGAGTACCAACCTGCGTACATCCAATATCCCTAGAAAGCATCCAACTTTGAGATGAGATCAGGACTCCTACACCTAAATCCAAAATTCCATGGTCTTTCTTTTCAGTACAGTCATAAACATCTCAAAGAGTTTCACATTGTGTGCTCCACCATGAAACCCCAAAATGTGTCTGAGGACCTAATTAAGTTTAGGGCCTTCCATTTCTCCCTTGGTGGTGTATCCAAAGACTGTCTATACTATCTAACTACCACTATTGGGGGTTGTAATGAACTTAAATGACTCTTTATAGATAATTTCTTCCCTACCTCCCAAAATGCATCAATTAGAAAAGAAATCTGTGAATTAGGCAATAACAAGGAGAGACCCTTCATGAATATTGGGAGAGATTCAAAAGACGTTGCTCAAGTTTCCCCCACACCAGATTAATGAAAAATTTATAATTCAATACTTCTATGAGGGAATTATATCCATGGATCGTGGAATGATTGATTCTGCAGCTGGTGGTGCCCTTGTTGATAAAACTTCTTCCCCACTCGTGACTTAATAGACAACATGGCTCAAAATGCAAAACAATTTTGTATACGAACAATTGCACAAACCCAAGGAGTTCATGACATAATTCATTCATCCCAATAACAAAATGTAGATAATAAAATTGATGAGATGCATACCATTCTAAGGCAATTGGATCAAGAAAAAAGTAACTCACACTCTTATTCAGATCCATTAAATTGTGGTTTTTTCTCTAAAAATACTCATTTTTCTGACCAGTGCCCACAAATTCAAGATTCACCTGAGTTTTGTGCAGCCGTGTTCCCAAGGCATCCATACCAACAAGAACCTCCTATCAATAAAGAACCATTCTGGCCAAATCCAAACCCCGAGTGGCAAGCATAACCCCAGTACCGATAAGGAGGAAAGTCAAGCTACCCCACGCAGAATTGGAATCAACAAGGCCAAGGTACGCAACCTTATTATCATTCAAATTCTCAAAACAATCATCCTCTTCCTCCCAAATCTGAACCAAACCTCAAGGATATGTTAAAGAAAATGGTAACCCAGAACCCTCAATTCTAATAGACCACACAATTGGAAATTCAAGACCAACAAACTCAAGTGGGGCAGTTGGAAAATACCATCAGTGAGCTTAATATTCAAGGTTCTGGTCAACTACCATCCCAACCCATTTCCAATCCAAAGGAAAAGGGTAATATATATGCTATTACACTTCGTAGTGGTAAATAATTTTCTTATTCTAAGGATTAGTCCCAACAGGTATGTCCCCCTAATGAAAAAAATCTTTCTCCAAACATAAAATATTCTAATTAAAAAACAAAATAAAAAGGGTAATAAAATTACCATTGATGATTCAAATTAACAATCCATTCCATTCCTTTCCCCAAAAGACTCACTAAATCTAAGAAGAATGTTGATAATGATAATGATAAATAAATAATGGATGCATTTAAACAAGTTCAAGTTAATATTCCATTTTTGGATGCAGTTAAGAAAATTACACATTATGAAAAATTTCTCAAAGAACTCTGCACCCATAGACACAGGTAGAAGGGGAATGAAAGAGTCAACCTAGGAAGAACTGTTTCATCCTCGATTCAACTAGGAATGCCAACTAAGTTCAAGTATATGGGCACATTCACGATACCTTATACCATAGGGGAGACCTTATTTTCTGATGCTATGCTAGATTTAGGTGCTTCCATTAATGTAATGACTCACTCCGTTTATACTTCTCTAAAGGTTGGAGAGCTTTAAACAATAGACATTGTCATGAAACTTGAAAATCAGAGTACTGCACATCCAATAGGAGTGATTGTGGATGTCCTTGTAAGAGTGAAGAATCTCATCTTCCCTGATGATTTCAACATTCTTAAGATGTAAGATACCCGAACCCAAGGAAATTCCCCTATCATACTTGGGAGGCCATTCCTCAAAACAGAAAAGACGATCATTAATGTTCACAACGGTACACTGTCCATGGATTTCTGTAGAGAAAAGGTAAGTTTTAACATCCTTGAGGCTATGAAACACCCTGTTGAAGAGAACTCCACTCTTCCTGTCTATTCGATGGAAGTGCCCTCAAATGATGCACAAACACAAAATTATCTCCTCAAACCATACTCTAATTCATTTTCCTCTTCTTCAAACTTGGATTATTTGAGTTTTGATTCCTGTTTTGAGTGTTGTTTGGGATATGAAAAGTGTATTTTTTGTGCTTTAATTGATGAGTGTGTTCATCTTGAGGTGCCTATAACCGTCAATGATTCTCCAAATCCAATTTCAATAGATTCTCTATCATTAGTGAATAAACATGTGCAGATAGATAGTTTTATGGACATCACCCCCCTTAAATCCCTTCCCTCAGTCAAAAAACCCCCGGTGTTGGAATTAAAACCACTTCCATCTAATTTAAAATATGCCTATATTGACAGTATTAACTAATTTCCCGTGATTATTTCCAATAACCTCTCTCAATAGCAGGAATCAAAACTAATCAACCTTATAAGAGATTGTAAAAAGGAAATAGGATGGACATTTCCTGATATTCCATGGATTAGACCATCTATTTGTATGCACTATATACTTTTGGATGATGAGACTAATCCTATAAGAAAATCTCAACGCTGATTGAATCCCACTCTCCTTGAAGTGGTAAAATTGGATGTCAATAAATTACTTACTAATGGGATCATTTATCCTATATCTGATAGTTAATGGGTTATCCTAGTGAAAATTGAGCCTAAAAATACAGGAATAATAGTTGTGTCAAATGAAAGAATGAATTGGTTCTAACACGTATGTAAAACAGTTGGCAGGTCTGTATTAACTACCGTCGACTGAATCAAGCCACAAAGAAGGAAAACTTTCCTCTACCTATCATTGACCAAATGTTAGAATGATTGGAAGGTAATTCCTATTATTATATCCTTGATGGATATTCAGGTTATTTCAAAATCCATATAGCCCCTGAGGATCAAGATAAAACCACATTTACCTATTCATTTGGCACATTTTCATATAGAAGGATTCCTTTTGGTCTTTGTAATTCTCCTGGTACTTTTTAGGGTTGTATATTGAGTATACTTTCAAAGTACCTAGAGAATTTCATGGTAGTTTTTATTGATGATTTCACAGCTTATGGAACTTCATTTGATGATTGTTTGGCTCACCTAGGTTCTATCCTCCGTTGTTGCATAAAAAAGATCTTGTATTAAATTATGAGAAATTCCATTTCTTGGTTGAACAGTAGATAGTTCTTGGGAATGTTTTTTCAAAAGAGGTAATTCAAGTGGATAAATCAAAAATTGAATTAATTTAATCCCTTACATATCCAAAATGTGTTCGTGAGGTGCGATATTTCTTGGGTCATGCTAGTTTTTACCACTGATTCATTAAAGACTTCAGTAAGATCACAATTCCCTTGTCCCGACTATTACAAAAGGATTATGAGTTCATGTTTGATAAAAATTGTGTGGATGCTTTCAATTCACTAAAAAGTAGTATCAAATCACCTCCTATCGTCCAACCACCATGTTGGGATCTCCCCTTTGAGCTTATGTGTGGGGCCTTTAACTTTGCAGTTGGGGAGGTTTTATCACAAAGGGTTGAGAAATATCCTCATGCCATTGTGTATGCCTCACATACCCTTGACCCTGCCCAGGAAAAATACACAACCACAAAAAAAGAACTTCTTTATATTCTGTTTTCCTTAGAAAAATTCTGTTCATATCTTATAAGGTGAAAAATCATTGTCTTTTCTGATCATTCTACCCTTCGTTTTCTCTTGAAGAAACCTGAAGCTAAACCCCGCCTCATTCGGTGGATGCTCCTCCTCCATGAGTTTGAAATTGAGATTAGACATATGATAGGAGTTAAAAATGTAGTAAATAACCACATTCATAGGGTTTCCCCACCATTGGACCATCATGTTGACTCACCCCTCCCCGTTGGAGAATTCTTCCCTCATGAGAACCTTTGTGATGTTGTGGAACTTACCCCTAGTATGTGGACATTGTGAATTTTATAGCAACATCCAGGGTTCCCACTGATTTTAGAACTTCACAATCCCAGAGAATTAAGCATGATTCTCAGTAGTATATTTAGGATGACCCTTATTTTTGGAGAATATGTGGTGACTACGTAGTTTGTCGGTGTGTCCCTGACCATCAGTTTACCTCTGTTTTGGAATTCTTCCAAACTTTGGCTTGTGGGGGCCACATTAGCTCTCAATGTATATCTAAAAATTTCCTTGACTTAGGAATTTATTGGAAAACTTTTTATAGGTATTTCCAGGGATTTTCAATTCATTTAGTCATTGTCAATTCACAGGGAATATCTCCACAATGAATGAAATGCCCTAACAACCCATGTTATTTTGTGAGATCTTCGATGCATTGGGCATTGATTTCATGGGGCCTTTTCCAAATTCATTTGGCCTTTTGTACATATTATTGGATGTTGAATATGTATCTAAATGGGTGGAAGAAAAGGTCACTAGGACCAATGAATCTCGAGTGGTTGTTGATTTTTTGAGGTTCAAAATTTTCAGTAGGTTTGGTTTACCTAGATTCATCATTAGTGACCAGGGTTCACATTTTGCAATCGAAACATGAAAAATTTTCTTCATAAGTATGAGTTTGTTCATAAAGTCTATATCATATCACCCCCAAACTAATGGAAAAGCAGAAATCTCAAACCAGGAAGTTAAGAGAATCATGGAAAAAATGGTACAACCCAACAGGAATGATTGGAGTTTGCGCTTAGATGATGCACTTTGGGAGTTTCGTACTGCTTCTAAAACCCCAATCAGAATGTCACCATATAGAATTGTGTTTGTAAAGGCTTTTCACCTCCTAGTGGAGGTATAACACCATGCTTATTGGGTTGTTAAACAATGTAATATGAATCTTTCAGATGTAGGGGAGCATAAAAAGTTGTAGATTCAAGAGTTGGAAGAAATTCGATATGAGGCATATGAGAACTCCCAGATCTATAAAGAGACGACAAATTCTATCCATGATAGAATAATTCATCAGCGGATGTTTCATATTGGTTAAAAGGTTCTCATATATAATTCCAGGCTAAATCCCCACCCAGGTAAGCTTCGTTCTCGAAGGCTCGGTCCTTATACCGTTACTGATGTTTACATTTTTGGTGCAATATAGGTTTTGCATGAGAAGAGTGGAAAAAGGATTACTGACAATGGGTAGAGTCTTAAAACACTTCTATGAGGATTTTTCACAGAATCTTATGGAGGAAATCCAACTAATAGATGCCACATATGACACCACTTAGTAGGCCATCCATTCTCCCTACCTTTATTTACTTTACAATTTATTTAAAATACTTTTATTGAGGACAATGTAACTTTTAGGTTTGGGAGGGGGGGTGACATGTCATAGTTAGGATTAAAAAAATACAAAAAAAACTACGTTTTTCATTTTTTATTTCTTTTTCCTTATTTTGTGTTTATAGATAAAAATTGATCTTAAAAAGAATATCTAAAATCATTTTTCACGCTTGAGTTTATTGTGTGCTAAATTCCATTGTTTTTGATTTTTTTTTTCAAATGAATGTTGATATGGAATCATTTTCTAGAATTTGTATTTTCAAATCATTCTTACATGTTTAATGGATTCCTAAATCCTAATCCTCATTAGAACTGACCAATATTTTAATCCCTTATCCGAGAGACATTGTAATCCCTTTATTGCATATTATTCCTTATAATCAGTATATTGTGAGTCTTAAGTCATGTAGAGAAACTAGAACTTTCCTTGATTCTATTTGAAGCCATAATATTCATGTATGCTACATTCATGATAGAGGCAATCGTTTATTAAAAAGACCTTTTTACAATTATCCTCTATTTTCTGCCACCTTCACATTTTATCCTTCTTAAGCCTTAGAGACCATGGAATTCCTATTAGGTAGCCACATTACAAGAAAGTTTATCCTTACCTACCCATATCTTGTTTATATTATTGTTTTATTTTCAGCTAGTGTGGGAGAGAGGGTGTTTCCTTGGGAACTCTAGGAAAAGAATCATTGTTATGGGTTGATATAAAGGGTGCCTACATTTTCCTTGGGCAATGGGCACACAAGACATTACACCATTATTTTACACAAGTTTCCTTCTTTAACTCCAAAAAAACAAAAAAAAATATAGTTTTGTTCATCTAAAAAAAACATAAAAAAAGAATAAAATGGAGAAAATAGGTTGTTTACTCATTATTATTCATTTCTTGTTTGTGACCCACACAAATGGACAATGGGGATAGCGAGTGGGAGGTAATACAATTTTTGAGGGGTTGAGTGTGTACATTAATTGTGAACACTTGATGAATTTTGACATGTTTTATACCTGAGATATCAAACACTCCTCTTAAGCCTCAAATTTTTAAACATTAAATCCTACCAATCCTTGAACCTCAGAACAACCTGTTGGAAGTCCTCTTGAGTATCACACTAGTTTCTACTGGTAGATAACATAGAATCTTGGAATGCATATGGAAAGATCACATGAACTCTGGGAAAAGAGAATAAAACCACTTTCATATGTTCCTTGAGTGAACAGGGAAAATTTCAATGTGAGTTAGGCTATGACATGTTGTATGGGTGAACAAATAAAGTTGAACAAATTCGAATGGGAGAAAATAAAGATGAAAGGGAAAATGATTCCCAAAACAAGACATGATGAATTTCATTTCAAAAGAATCGAGGATGTTTTCACACCATTGATTTAGGAATGATACATGATAAGGATATCATACTTTTCCCAGGAATGCAAATTTTTAGGTGTGGGGGTGTGATCATACCACGCGTCACTGTTTTATTTCACCCATATACCAATGTATTAAAATGGTTTTGTATTGAAAATGAAAATTTTAATAACAAATTTCACTCCATGTTTGATTCAATTATTTTGTGTTTAACACTGTTAAAAAGAAAAATGTTACTTGTTTTGATAATTATATTGTAGGCGGAGGTGATTTGGAGGATCCAAGATGAAATCTAAGAAAAATGGGCCAATCTACACATGATCCAGCACAATAGTGGACCAAAACACATTCTTATACTAAACCGTGAATCCAAATGGGCTGGTCCTAAATTTAATGGGTTACATTTCATATGAAGGAACAGAAGCCCCATTCGGCATCTAAAATACCCATAAGAACTGATCTGTCTAGAGAATCAAATCCACACAATTCTAAAGAGATGTTTTGTATTTTATCAGTATCCTTAGATCCACTTGTCCAAATGATTCCAAACATCCAGTGAAGATATCTCTAATATGGGGATAAAACTTTATAGTTCTTTCCAAAAGGATATTAGACTATCTAGTGTCCAAAAACTATGAGCCAAGTGGTTTTACACAATCTGTGTGCTCAAAACCACCTTTCAATTTGCCTATAAAAGAACACCTTTGGCACCTCATTTAGGAGTTCAAACCAGAGGAAAAGTTCTTCCATTTTGGAGTCCCAAATAATTCCTCCCACCAATATTGTATGTACTGGAGGCCATTGGAAATTCCACCTCAACATCTTTCTCTTCCTCCCCTCCCATGGGTTTCTAAACCCATTGTGATCACTCGGGGATGAACATGTTGTAAATCCCGAGCTTAATGTTGTAATATTTGAATGGTCTTTTTAATTCCAGGGTTTTAGGTTGTTTTTATTCATCCTCTAATTTTATTTAATTGAGTTATGTACTATAATATCATGCTCGACTCATATGATCATGCTTGGGGGTACCCATTCATGTGATGTTTAACACACCGTTCACCACTTCTTCTTCCCCATTTCAATTGTAGTGTTTGTGTGGTTCATATTTTTCAATTTAACTCACAAGAACACTATCATGGCCATGTAATTTAAAGTCATGGTAACACATTGAAATAGCATACAAACCTAAATAGTGCATCGAGTTCTTCATGAGTTGCCTGGGCGAGTTTCAGTTATAAAGTCGAACACTAATCACCCAATCATAGGTGGTATACGGTGAATCATTGTGTGTTTCTGACTGAACCCTAGGAGGTATCCTATTATAAACTAAGTAAAAATCTAGTTTTGGGTGTTACAAACCAAGGATTAAATGATCATAACCCTATCTCTTGAATCGATGAAGGATGAGGATAATGAGATTTCCTCGGGTTGATCACACTAAATTAATCTTGTTCAATCCTACTTTGTTTTATCACTTTCATATATTCTACTGTCATATTTAATCATCTAACCCAAGAATTATAAAACCCCATTTTTATTTTTATAAATTCATAATCAAAACCAAATTTTGGAATTAATGATCTAATGATCTATCGAAAGACAACTTAGGGTTGCAGCTATACTTCATAAATTCTAGTTAAAAATAAACATCTAATTTGACGCACTCGACGACACGATAATTATGCTTACACATTTCCTTTGTTTACCCTAAAAAAACATTTCGAACTCGCCAATTTCTTATGTTTCCTTTCCCCAGGTTATGAAGAAATTGTTATGTAGAAGTACTAAAGGTGGAGATATTAATGGGATATTTTGAAGATATTCCACGAGGATAGAATATTTTGTTTCGAAATTTCCAAAGACACTAAACTATAATGGTCTTCAGCCATGTATTTTTTTTTCATGTACTGAATATTAATATAAAATGATGTAATATCCATGTATGTTAAGCCTGGGTTTCTATAGCTGGTATTATAGGAAAGGTTTATTAAACCATTGGAAATTAGTATGAGAAACCTTTAGTGATATACCTAGTTATATTTATGAATATATATCTACGGATATCTCTATAGATATGTATAATGCTGAATTAACATATAGGAAAATTTCCTATAATTTTGGTAAAAGATAGAGTGAGTGGTTTGCTAGAAATACTTCTTTTTCTGGATACTACAAGTTGATGTGGATCTAGAACAACTATACCTATGAGTAATAAGTCTGAAAAGATGTTTTAGGCCCGACTTAGGGTAATCTGGTACATGAAAATGGGCCTTATTGGACACCTAGTTTGATACTCCCAAGAGATATATATTGGGAATTCACAAACTCTTCATGAACCACCATGATGGATTTAAATAGAAGTTGGATATGAATAAAGTGGGATAAACCTAACATTTCATTGGTTAAGTAAGGTTTCATAATTTTGACATCCTATAAGTGAATTTTCAGGGTTATGTGGTTCCTCTCTATGATAATTGTTTCTTACTCTATGATTTTTGTATCTAGTCAATGGATGAAACCCGAAGGAACCACATTAATGATGATTGTGATGGATATTGAAATGATTATTCTCTCATGTATCTGAATTCTTTGGGATTTGGAATGAAAAACCTCACTTCAATGCTCACACAGATTTATCAAGCTACGAAGCATGAAAAACTTACAAAAGATAAAATGAGGGAGAAATATTTGGTCGTGTCCTTTATGAGGCAACATCCACCTTACTTCAGTGTGTCTTCTAATCCACATGTTGTTGAACACTGGATGAGTACCATTGAAAATATATTATCTGTTCTCTAGAGTTCAAATCATGAGAAAGTTATTCTAGCTATTTATCAGTTAGAAGGTGAAGTAGACTAGTGGTGGACTCTAATAAAGAATATGAGGAAGAAAGAATAAATTTAATCCATGTATTATGATGAGTTCAATAATTTATCATTCAATAAGTATATTCCTCATGTTCTTAATATGAATATAGAAAAGGAGTTCCTTGAGTTGATGAAAAAAGATGATGAATCGGTTGGTGCCTATGAGGCTAATTTCACAAGACTTGCAAGTTATTCCTTTAAAATTATCATCCAACCAAAAATTATGGTTGATAGGTTCTTCAGTGGCTAAATCTAAGTCTCAGAAGGGATTTTTCCATAAGAGAATTTATAAGCTATTAAGATATTGTGATTTGTGAAATCAATGTTGAAATGTAGGTTGGAGTTATGTATAAATCTCATGGTTTTAATAAAAAGAGGAAGATGTATCTCAAAGGAAAATAAAAACCATAGAGATAATAGGAAGATCCTTTGTGATCCATGTGTGGAAAGAAGAGTGGTGGGAGTTTTCTTAATGGGACCAGTAAATGTTTTATGTTTGGAAAGTAAGGAAATTGAGTGTATGAATACCAAAGTTATTGGAAAAAGTTATATAATGATGTGAATAATGAGAAAATTCCTTAGGATGAACCTCCCACACTTCAATGTTTCATTTTCAAGGTGTTTGGGCATTTCACCAAAATAGTTCCAAAATCCAAGGGTTAATAATGGTGAGCAGTTCCCATAACCCATGAAGACAAAGGAAAAAGGGAAATCATATGAAATTACAATGGATTAAGTGATCTATGCTAATTGGGGAACTCTATATTTGGGAATTTCTTGTGGGATTTTGTAAAAATAAATCTATGAAAATATTATTGATCCTTTAGTGGAACATGTTATGAGTCTAGGAATTTATTATCTATATCTAATTGAATTTGGGAATATTGAAATCACTTTGATTTTCTATATTTACAAGGATGAACCCAAGCTTCAAATATAAATGTTTTTTTATGATAAGAGCCTATTTAAGGAATAAATGGTGAATTATTATTTGGAATCATGTATGCATTCAATACGGATTTATAGAAATTCATATTTGTAACATCTTTTAAAGAGAATATATGATGATGTTATTCACATGTTTTGTATGTGATGACAAATGGGTGATAAATTTTAAGCTAATTTCATGACGTTTTTTCTAATATTTTTTTATTTTCATCTTTCAGAAGGTTTATAAGGTTAACCATTCATGAAATGTTTAGGTTAACTTTAGATGAAGTATTAATGTATTAAGGTTGTATTGAAAAGCTTAGTTAAAAGGAGATTTAGTGATTAACCTTATTTCAAGGATGAAAATAATTTTGGGAAATTATATTAGTGTGGTGTTAGAAAAGGAAATCATGTGTTTCAGGTGACAACCAATCAAGTTTGTAAAGGCCACAGGTCGTGAACCCATGACTAAAAGATGATAAGGGTTTCCCACCTACAATAGGCCTACACGATATCCTGGTTAATGTCTAATTTTTTTATTGAATAATTATTAATGATGAACCAGTAGAGTTACTTTTTATATTTATAGATTAATGTATTGAACATATTTATTTTGTAGAATAGTTATAGAGAAATAGATATACTTTCTATTATTTTATGGGAATTAAGATAAATTAAAAGTTTATTTTTTCACTTAAAGAATCAAATTTAATTTCTGAATGTCTATTACATGATGTAATGGATGAATTTGAAATTTATAAAAGAACAACTAAAGAAAGAATTTTTTTTATTGAAATATTTCAAGTATTTATATTTTCTTATATTCTCGGTCAATAAATAATTACTCAATGTTAGTATAATGATCAAAAGAAAATGTGATTTCCTGAAACCTTAATTTTTTTGAACTAATAACCTTTTAAATCATCATAGATTTATGAATTTGAGGCCCACATATTTTCTTTGATAATTCACTTATTTGTGATTGATAACCTCAATCACTCCCTATAAATATCAAATTTTTACCTCTCTTCCCAATCTTCACTCCCAACCAATGTTCCCCTATGTGGAAACTAAGTTATATGTTACTTTGAGTAACCTCTATTGTTCCAAATTTACTGTTTTAAGGGAAGTTTTAGTATCCATTTTTATTATGTGGGTTTCTATGAATAAAAATTTTAAGTACTAAAGCTTTGATAACCCTTAAAAATTTCTAGGGAGAAAATAATTTTAAAGGGGGTAAAATGTAACACCAAGAGATTTTGTGAATTATTATTTTTGAAATAATTTATCCTTTGTGATATTTTTCGTCCCACATAACACTGAAAATGGTATATTTTATATTAAATCACTATATTTGGATTATGTTATACACAATAGAAAATTAATCATGCACTACTTGTAAGATAAATTTTAGCTTTATATACAAGGAACAATAAGGTTAGCTTATTATTTGTAATACATTGCAAGAAACACAAACACTGTGTACGCAACACACAATACCAACTTTCCCTATGTTACACACAACACTGAGTTTATAAAAAATATATTTTTATTTTAATAATTATTTAAATGAGATAATTATAATCTGTCTGTTAAACACAGTAATATCAATAGTGATAACTACTTTTAAAATATTGTTTTTATAATGTTTTTATATAAATAAAACATATTGTCGATGAAAGATATAATATTTGGTAAAGTTCTTATATATTTAAAAATATTATTTTCTAAAATGAATTGCTTTTAATGTCCTTATATTAAATTGATAAGATTAATTCTAGACACATTTAGAAATTTAATTTGATAAAATAAACTTAATTTTTGAATTTATAATGTTGAAATTATCATAGGGTGAATTTTTGGGATTCTTCTATGAAACTTTTTTTGGATGAATAGTGAAAAATACAGGATTTTAATTCAAAAATATTTTTTCATATAATTTATTTATAACGTAAAAATATATTTTAATTTTTTTAAAAATTTTGTTGTATAATATTTTTATAAATTAATACAATTTAGGTCATTATAGTAATTTTGAATTTGAAATTGGGTGTAAAAACTTAGTAAAATTTTGGATGTTTTTACTTTAAAAACCCACAGTGTTATCCCCTTAGTGGGATTAATATTAAAATATTTTTTGACAACTATATGATTATAATTAAAAAAAAAATTGATTCCATATTTGGAATAATAATAATTTATAGCTTATAATAAGGTTAAATTGGATTTTGAACAAAAATATTATTGAAAGTAATTACAATTAATGACATCAATTAAGGTAAAACTAAGTATAAATAAAGAGTAAAACATAAATTTTAACCCAAAAAACATATAAAACTGTACAAAACCTATTTTATTGACATTATTAATCCATTAAACTTCCATTTTTGAGTTTTGTTTTTTTTGTTTTTATTACTTTTTTTAGGTAAAAACATGGGTACACCTAACTTATTTTCAAAAATACAAATTGTGTCTTTTCCCTTCCCAAAAAAGCCTCCACCTATCCATATTATTCACACATATAAAACAACTTAGGATTGAAAAATATCTTCCTATTACACTTACCAAAATATGTCCCTTCCTCCTTGAATCCTTCCTTTTTCTATAAATCAATCTATGGAAGCCTTTTGGCAGAAACCAAAAGGAGTTACTTGATTAAGAGGTAACATCTTCTCTTAAGATCATTTATTTTATTTTGTTTCTAAACCTACTCCAATATATTTATTAGACTATTTTATATCAACATAAGTATCCAAAATATGATATGATGTTTTTATGTTATGTTTTTGACCTACACTTACATAGACCTCCATCTAATGGGTAACAAACATACTGTTTATGTGTACGGTGAACTACCGCCTCACTAAACCATGATTGTTCATTTTTAATTTACCACCTCTCATGGTGTAAATTTTGATGGAAAATATATTTATAAATATTATATATTATATTTATTATGTATATAATCTTCTTAAATTATTTTAAAACACATATCTTTATACCTTTTATTTTGTGTTAATACAATAATTTTATTTGAGGAAGTGTGGAATACCGCCCCCTCAAAATGATGTGATTCATTCATAAACCGCATAGAATTTATTAAGGATTGATTTAGTAAATATATATGATATATATGAAATTTTAAGGTTAATTTAATAACAATATATATACATATATTTCTTTTAATTCCTTTCTTTCAACACAAAAATAAAAGGGAAATAGTTTTCATGTGTATATATGACTTACTGTATCCATGAATGATGTATTACATTTCATACTTCTATATAATATGGATTATTATGATATAAATATACTGAATAAAAATTATATTTAAATAATGGGTTAAATTCAATAAATCATGTTATAGATATAAGGACCAAAGATATAACAAATTAAGACACATGTGAAAAACAAAGAAGATATTACCTGAAGTGAAACCTTAACATAGAATTGTTAACAAGGAAGTAATATAAAGCCATAATAAAACAATATATGGGTTTAGAAGTAATAATATAATTCATTAATAGATTTATAATAAATTTATATTTATTATACAGGAGGTTTGAATGACTACAGCGAGAGTCAAGACAAAAGGTAAGGTAATTTCATCTCACTTTTTATTTCTATGGGATACATGATTTATTCACCATCCATTCCTTTTGTGTGGTGTGTATAATTCACCTGTATGTATTCTATGTTTTTTATAATTAATGTTATGGGTATTTACATATCCTTTCCAGGATCTTTATTTCATGGGATTGACATTTCAAAAGTTACCAAATCGATAAAGCAGTTTTGTCTCAAATTGACTTCTTTTAGACACATGTTTTTTTATGAACCTTTTTTCTTTAAAGAGGTGTATATGATTAAACTTTTCATGTTATATAATTAATATACTTGTTTTCATGATATTTTATGCTTAATTTAATTTAATTTTCTTATATGAAGAGTATGATCCCATGTAACCAAGCGGTAAGAGTCTATTGAAACAATCTTATCACTTTTCAAGATTGTTTATATTTATTCTTCCTTGGATGAAATATTACGATAAATATCTTAATAAATCTCATGATATTTGTTATAACCTAGGTATGAATTATATATTAAAGTATTGGTCCCATTTTTCCAATATTTTTTACATAAGATAGTTAAGAAAGTGCTTCTAGAAATACCTACATTACCCTTTCTTTTGTCAGAAATCTATGTTATTTCAAAACCATGTTTTATAAAAAGGTTTTAAAATAATATTATAATAATATAATATGATCATTAAAATAGTTTTACACCTTTTTCCTTTTATCAAAGTTTTTAAAGGAATATTATTTTCTCTTTCTGAAAAATTCATTTTCTATAATTTTTACCATGCAAACGGAATGTTTTTTTACATCATACGACATGTATGGATTTACCCACCATAAATTATTTGAATATTTATTTTCATGTTTAAAAGCATAATATTTAACCGAATGTTTTTTAGAATATATTCTAAAATAAATGGGCTTCAAAATGTTTCAATCTTCTTTTATAATTTTATATGTAAAATAGCTTTCAAAAGGTTTTATATTTTAAAGAGCCTTTTTTCAAAGAATAATGGATCTTTACCTAAAGAAATATTTTCAAGATATCATTCTAATGTGTTTTCCATCTAAGATAGAATCCATTGATGTTACGCATGACCTTCTAGAAAATGATCCCAAGGTTCCATTCATATTCTTTCTATGAATGGGTTAGGCTTAATGTGAGGGTCTGCATAAAACTTCTTTCTCTTTCATGGGTTATATGTTTATGAAATCCGTTCTCTTTCATGGGTCATGATTTTCATGAAATGATTATGAAACCTGTATATTTTTACAAAGTTTATGATATGTTTATAAATTTATGATACCCATTTCATTTCATGGGTTAAGATATGATTGCATATGATTTTTTGTCACATGTTTTTATAATTTCAATATGAGACGTGCATGACCTATATCACCCTCCAATGCATTGGGTAATTATAACTTGTATATGAGCTCCCAGGGTACATAGGTTGTAGCCCAAGCCCAAAAAAAATTTACATGGGTTTTCTCCCAAGACTTAAATTAAGAGGGTATATGGGTTGTAGATATATCTTGAAAACAAGAAGGTACATGGGTTGTAGCCCAAGCCCAAAAATAATAAGGTACATGGGTTGTAGCCCAAGAATAAAAAATAGAAGGTAAATGGATTTTAGAATAAGCCTAAAAACAACAAGATATTTTTTTTATCCCAAGCCTAAATGTAATAGGGTACATAGGTTGTTATCCCATGCTTGAGGCAGGTACACGAGTTGTATCCCAAGCCTAACATGTTATAAAGGTCTTAGTAGGTAGCCTTGACATAAAATTTTCTAATATTATATGTATACCAAAAATTCCATGATTTATTTATAATTTATTATTTAATGGATTGTGTTATTTATTTACTTATGATTCATGAATTATGAACTACAAAGATTTATTATGATCTCAGATATGAAGTATATTATTTTCAAATATTATGCACAAGTTCTATATCATTTTGTTCATGTTATGCTTATGAATTTTCTTTATTTACACTTACTGAGTATTTGAGCTTACCCATTTTTTATGTCTGCTTTCCCTAGGTTATGAAGAAAGGTCTTTGGTAGAATTAAAAATGGTGGAGATCTTTGTGGGAGAGGTTGAAGATCATTTATTAGGATAGATGATTTTTTAATAAGTTTCTGAAGACACTAAACTATTATGGTCCTTGGACATGTATCTTATTAATTCAATGAATATTAATCTAAAATTATGTAATATCCATGTATGTTAATTCTGGGTCTCTATATGTAGCCCCCATTAAGAAGGATGATAAGTTTTTGTAATTGATCCTTACCTTATATGGAATGATTTTATATGTTTATGTGTTTTCCATAATTCCATGTATTATTCCTATGTTATGCTTTCATGGATTATGATCTTGATTCCCTTATGATTCATGTCTTATGATGTGCCAATATTTATTCAATGACTCATTATATGATCTCTCACATACATGGTATGATATTCAAATGTTATTATCATGTTCTCATACCCTTATTATCTTGTTATACTTATATATCTCCCTTTTTTACCCTTACTGAGCCTATGAGCTCACCCATTTCTCTTATTTCCTTTAACTGGGTTATGAAAAAAGGTTTGAAGTTGGAGTAATAATTGGTAAGATCATTAAGGGATATGTTAAAGATATTTCAACAAGATAGAAGATTCTATTTCCAAATTTCTAAAGACACTAAAATATTATGGTCCTCAAGAATGTGCTTTTGTAATGTGGAGAATATTCATCTATAATGATGTAATATCCATTTATGTTGAGATTGGGTTGATATAGATAGAAGGAAAACCAAACATTTTATGGTTTAAACCGAGGTCACATCGGTTCTTGATTAGGATCAAGTTTTCTTAAAGATATCTAGTACATCATGGCTAACCTAGATTCTCTAATGGTACCCACTTATTATTAGTTTTACTTGATATTTCCTATAGTCCCTTTTGATGGATTAAATCACTTAAACAAAATTATAAATTGAACAATGGTTTTCTTTGGTGGACTAACAACATAGGATGTGAATCTGGGCCTAAATTTACAGTCATCCACACATGTCAAATTAAATTTATGAGGTTTATCATCCATCTACTCCATAGTTTCATTCAAATAAATCATGAATGACATGTTAGGGTAAATCATGCTGGGTGTTATTATATTTAATCCAATCACTTGTATCTATACCATTTATTAGATAATACCCCCAATTTCATACAATATTTCCTGGCGAATTCTTTTAGAGGTTCACAAAAGTCCAATATTTGTGAGGGGTGTTAGAATTAAATATATCCCATGGGGAAGTCATATTTTTCATTATAATACTTTTGGATACAATGTGGGGGTATTCCATGTCTTATCATGGAATACATATTATATCGTATCTATGAATGTTATGCCAATGTACATATACTTTAATTGAATATTTTCTAGAGTTTGTGTTTGTCGATCCTTGTTTATCCCCTACACTAAAACTAAATATTTATATAAACTGTATAGTATGCTATAACCACATCATAGTTCATTCAGTCCTAATATACCTGTAATAGTATCCGTATTAATTCTTGCGACATCACTACTAAATTTCCTACTAAATTATGTGTGGTTGATTTTTTTGATCCCTCGAGAACTAAGATGATGCTATTATTCTCAAACCAACTAAGATAGGCATGATTGACCCATTTTTATCGTTTATAAACTATAAAATTCATCAAAATTTTGATTCATCCTTAATTTCAAATAAATAATTCAAATTTATTTTCATTTTTATTGGATTTATTATCCATTTAATGTCCAAAAAAATTAAATTTTATAAATTATAAAATCATTGGAATTAAAATATACCCACCATAACACCCCACACATGAAAATCCAAATCCATGAAATTATTCTAATCACTATGAAAAATTTAATTACATCATTATTTCATAGAATAACCATGATTCATCTAGGTCCTCTTAACAATTCTATAATTTCTAAAAAATTTGATATTTTGTTCTCTAAATTCATCAATTATCCTCAAGCAAAATGCTACCAATTATAGAAAAACCCTAATCTAATAGAATTCATATATTCCAACATTCCACACCTTATAGTGACTTCAATTGTATGAAATAACATATATAACCACAATGTTACAAAAATAATTAGGTAAAAACAACTCCTAAAGAAATTCCATAAAAACCTACTTACTCAACATAAAATAAAATCTTGAAATTATACAAGATAATTTATGGGTTTGTCTTCCAATAAAAACCTCAAAAAAATTACATATATGTGTAAAAAGTCTCAAATAAAAAAAAAACCCATGGTTCATCACACCTCATTCTTCAAAATAATACTATATGTTTTTGAAATCCAATTTTTTTAAAAATAGAAACAAAACATAATAATTTATACATCCCAACACCTTCATTTTGGGTTTTCCCAAAAGACCTCATAATTTAATGATTTTGAGTAAAATCTACTCACTTTTGGGATTTAAATGAGAAAATACCAATTTTAAAATACCAATTTCACTTTTCAAAATCTGAAAAATAAGCATTTATTAGGTTTATAAAACAACTCCAAATTCCTTGGTCGAAAAAATAACATTCCAAAAACCACTTTCTAAATTTTAAATTTATTATTTATCAAATAATTTTAAAATATGATTTTTAAATTAATTTAAAAATATACCAAAAACATTTACCCATTACATCATTTTAATTATCTCATGTATTAACTAGTTTTTTTAAATACAAAATTAATAAAAAAAAAATACACAATAATAATTTCTCTATTCTAAAAAAATAGTCACAGTTATACATGAAAAATCTATATTCTCCAATGAATAAATAAAATTATTGGATAATACCCATGCCCTTTATATAAAACTTTATTCATTTCCTATCCATTATTTTAGATTTATATAACAATACCTCACTCAGATTATAGTGATTTCTCCCAATCACTAGACTCCCCTAATAACTTGATCATAAATAATGGTCATGTTGGTCAATAATGAATTCCATATACCTTCCATTTCATAAAAAACTATCTCTGCATATAAATTGAATCAATTAAAGGACCAAGAAATAAATATAATAAAAATTTTTAATGACCATTTTTGGGATATAACCAATCACAAGTAGAATCATAAGAAACCTTTGGCATCCCTCCCTATATTCCTAAGTATAGAGGATAATATCAAGGACATTAAGTAATCATTAAGGTTACTGTCCCAAAAAAACCAAAGGGGGAAACCATAATATGTTTCATATAAATTTTTTAACATTGTTCCTATGTATGTTTTACATTCCTAAAAAATAACTTTATAAATAAAGTCACATGAGTTCAAAATAGATCTTATATCCTCAACATGTAATATAGAATAAAAGGAAATAGTTTATATCCAATAAAAAAAGTCAAAAAATTCATCCATAATATAAATCAATATAAAATAAAATTCACGAGTCCCCATGTACAACAAATAAAACACAATAAAATAAAAATGAACTCCAACTCATCACCAATAATACATAGACACTACATTTTCTTACAAGACTATTACATCATTTTAATGAAAAACAACACAAAAGTATTATAATACAGGATAAAACGTATTAGTTTCTTGTGAAAACTAAGACCATACATAACATTTAAACAATAAAACATAATAATTAATATAATTACTTATTCTATAGATTCTTATTGGCCATTTGTTTCTCCTTAGTATAAGTAGTGACATGAGGATATACATCAAAGAAATTTGTGAGCTAAAATCCCAATAATAGGATAGATAAGAACATGAATCAAAATAACATGGGTGAGAATAATATTCATCATCATAAAATAAGTATGGTGTCATAATCATAATCATGAGATGAAGAATTAGATAAAGGCATGTTATGTGGAAATGAATAAAAATGAAACATCATTGCTTAGTGGTTAAACACCAAACATATTTGTGAGCAAAGCTAGCATCATGTTCACACATAACATATGTGCATAATCCTAACATCATAATCATTATAAAAAAACTATCATAATTTTCATTCATATTTAACATTATCTCATTAGATAAATAACATTACATAATGCCTTGGAGAACTATATAATTATGATCATACCCGTCAGATCATAGCATTTACATAATCATGCTTGACACATAAGAAGTATAATAATCATGGAAATGAAATAACCAATGGAAATGAATGAGTTTCATAAAAATTTAATAAAGAATACATTCCTGAATAAACATTTTGGTTCCTAAGATAAAAATGGAGTAACATACTTTGTATAATAATCATCAATCTTTAGTGAAGAAGAAACAATATCAAGAGAAGTAAAATATGAGTTTTTTAGAAGAAGAGTTCTTTTGGAAAATTCCGTTCATTTTCCCTAAAATCAGTTGGAGAAAATATATCCTAGAAAATAAAAGGGAATGAAAAATAAATTATATTTTTGGAATATTAAATAACATCCAAACTAAAATTTTCAATGAAATAGCAATAACCCGAAGAAAGGATATTGCGTATGAGAATCCCTTTACCTTATGTCTGAATGATTTATTAACATTAATATCCTGTATTATAAAATTATATTCATTAATTACTAAATAAATTACATATTTACATATATTTATTTCATTATAATTTTATTAATTTAATTTATGTCCATTTCAATGATTTATATATTTGAATTTCATTATTCAGTAGTGTTTATTTTCTAGGTTTTCATGATCGGTTCACTTTTATATATGGTTGGATGATCATGTAAAATGAGAATAATTATACAGAATTAAAATTATATTTTATTAATGAAATTAAATAATTTTAAATTCTCCTTTATATTTTTCTTCTAGGTATGAGGATGATTCATTAGATAAATTGTTAATGAAAATCATTTAGATTAATTTTTCTGTTTATTGATCATCATGAACTAGTTTTGTTTTATTATTTAGTATTATGTATATATGTTAGTTCTAGAACATAATAAAAATAACATAAATTTTACAATATTTTTCAACAATTATAATGTTTTTATGACCATCCTTGAAGGGAGTAAAGAAAAATTAGAACTTTTCTTCTTCAAAGGTGATAAATCAACACCTCACAAATGATGTTTTTATTTTTAGAATAAAAGGGAGAAAAGAAAAGATTTGATGATGGATTATTCTATTAAAATAATACAATTGTAGAATATATAATATTATTGATTTATCATTCCACTTTTATGATGGGAGGTGAGGTGATAATTATAAAAAAAGAACTTAAAATGAAATTAAAAGAAAACAGAAGAGGATTTTACCTCTTGAACTTCTTCTCCTCGAGAACCACCTTAGGGAAACTGGATTTGGTCTTTTATTAAGGAAAAATGATCTTGGACATGGAAGATAGTATTAGGATGAGTATTTATCAGAATTTGGACAAGCATCAAGGCTTTGGGGGTGTGATGGGAAGAGGTGGCGAGGGTGGTATTTGTAGGGGAGGAGAGGAGTGTTTTTTATTATTTTATTCATTATTTTATTATTTTTGTTCAATATTAAAAATAGTTTGTACCTTATCACTAAATATATTAAACAAATAATGATAGTTTTATATTACGTTTTTTAGAAAATAAATTATGTAAGAAATAGTGAAATTAACTTATATTGTTATATATCGTAAATTACCATATTTCACTATTCACAAAAATTCAACTATTTTAGAAAAATACAAAAAATTCACCATAACAATTTTTACATGTTTTGAATTCAAAAATAATCTCCATTTTATGAAAGCTATTTTATAAATATTATAAAATTAATATTTAATTAAAATCATCATTTATTTAAAAAATAATGATTCTAAAAATATAACTGATTGTATGAAACTTTGAATAATTATTAAGGTCTCTTAAAAATACATTATAATCATAAAAAAAAATATATTAACATATTAATATATTTTATGAAAATAAATTATCATTTAAATTATTATATTAATAATAAAAATATAAATAAACATTTATGTTTTCCAAAAATTCCAACAATTAATTTATCAATTTTAAAAAAATTAGTTTATCATACTATGATATAATTATATCATATTATCATTTATAAGTTGCCTAAATTTTATTTATAGTTTCATAGGTGTGGTTACTATTCTATTTTATATATTACTATCCCTAATTGTCATGTTACTATTCCAAAGGTCATGTTACTATTCCATTAGTATAAGTTACTTAATTCCAATGAATTTAACATATTTCATTCTTAATTTATTAAAATAATGCTTTCATTGAGATTTATATGCTATTTATGTGTTTTATACCATATAACATAATTATCATAATGGAAAAAATTTCATTTATAAATTTTTGGGTTGTTATAAATAATCTCCTATCAAATCTTTAGTCATTATAACAATACTCGTATATAGCCACATTCTCCATGAAAAAGTTATAAATTATACATTTAATGTAAAATAGAATCTACTAATACAAAAAAAACTATATTATGTGTATGAGTAGGGATAAGTATGATCAATTAGTAATATTTTCCCAACGTCCTCAACTCTCCTAAGTGAGTTTAGTAAATTTTGATTAATATGAAAAGGCCCTTGAGGTTTCACTCAAACCCATACTAAAAATATATAAGAATAAAGAAATTATAAGTACATAACTAAATCAAAGTGAAAATAATACACCATATAAATGAAAATAACAACATAGAAAAATAATACTGCACATATACCTTAATTAGAACATGATTTCCAACTCAGGATCACCCATCCTATCCAATATTTTCTTAAGTAAAATCATTGAATCATTTATATGTACTACTAGCTAGATAAAAGTTAACGATTTTTTCACCCATAACAACTGAACTAGAATATCTCTTACCAACTATAAAACAAAAAGCAACCCACTCTCCCAATATATTAATAAAACAAATAATTCATGCATAGAACCATATTTAGGGATAAAACAACCATGTAATAACTTAATTTATAGTATTATGGTAATAAAGGATAATAATAAATAAAATACTAATACTAATTTACCACTTAGTAAAAATAAAGATTCCAACTCCTCTATCTCATGTATGGAGTATACAAATAGTGAGAGTAGTAAATCCATCCAAACACTTAATTTAATTTGATATATATAAATAAAAAAGTGATAAAGCCATGCATTCAAAACTTCTATTTGAAACATATAGTATACCGAAACTTAAAATGAAGAAGTTTTCATATAACTCAATTTTAAATATGGGTAAACCAATATAAAGATTGATAAGGTTGAGAACCCCCATGAATTAACTCACACTATCATACATTGGTACATGGAATTTGGTACAAATCCCCTTTAGTCCTTTTATTTTAGATTTCTAGGATATTTGTAGGTTGGAAGATGATAAATTAGATGTTGGTGGTAGTAGGAGGACACCGACTAGCCACTAAAGGCTGGAGGAACACTTGTTGGTTAGAAGGTGCCATTGGCCATCCAGGGGATTTCCACTGACTTTATAGTGGATGGAAAAAAACTATTTGATACCACCATTGGACATATAATTAATTTTGATCTAATATGTATTTTTAGCATAAATTGGTAACTTAACTCCCATAATCCAACTACCTAAACCCTAATACTATTTTCATTGGTCTAGATTATATTTAGTGATGATTTATACTCTCTACCTCTTCTTGTTGGTGGATAGTTATACTGGTTTAAAGCATGGATCTCCATCGATTATAATCTAGTGAGTTAGATCAGTTATAAAATGTTTAATTATCTTATTATCCATGAATCTAATTCATTATGATACTATATACCTAGATCTAGCATGGAAATATAGAATTGAAATTATTTCCATTGGATCTATGTTCTCTAATATTTGATCTCTTCATCTCCCATCACCGCTCTATAATGAAATGAGGTTTTTATCCCACATGAGGTAGGTGTCTCCATCCTATTTTATATACCGTGGAATTATTTTTTTTTTATGATTCTCTCATTTGGTTTTGATTTATGACTTATGGATTAATATTCTTTGGTAATGGAAAGTGAGTTCAAAATGGATTTTCATTGATAACTATATTTTATGCACCTGATGTGTTTGAAAAAGTTCATAAAAGTTGGTTTTGAAATGGAAATTGGTTTTCAAGCATGTATGTGATCATGGATTTCTATAAAAAAAGTTTTATAAAGAATGAAATCTATTTTCTTGAAATGTAACGATGATATATAACACATTAGATAAACATGGACTATTAATAAAAACTAAACATAGATGAACCGAAGTTTTGTAATATATCACTAGGGTAGGTTCCCATGATGCCATGGTTGCTAGTGGTTAGCCTTACCAGGGAACTGAGGAACCCAAATTTTAGGATTAAATTATATAGGCTAGTGTTTCTTTATGTTCCTTAGTTGTATACCCACTTGTTTTGTGTATTACCCTTTAGTGATTTGTAGATTTATTACATGATTATTAATTTGATATACTCATTCTCTAACTTAATATGATATTTATGCTTGAAAACTTTTTTATTCATTTACTTATGCCTCATGGATATATTTCATGTCATATTAATTTATTTAATTTAATATCAAATGTTTTTGAATGGATAATTGAAGGATAATTTTATAAGGTAAAATAATTTATTTTGGAAATTTTTTAGAAATATTTTTTATAAAATAATTAACAAATCCTTGTGTATAGAAATTATATAGATTCTTTGGTGTTATCCTATTAAGATTTAGTGTTCACACCGTAATTTTTTCTATGGGAGTTTGTAGACTTAGTTTTTTTGGATACATGGAAAAGAAATATTTTTATATTGGGGATGGCTTTCTTGGATCATGATTCCATCAAGTGGGTCTGGATACTGGTGAATTTTGGCCATAAAGAGATGCATTCAGGGGTTTCTTCAGGTTCCATTTTGATGGTATTTCCCTTTTTTAATCTGTAACTTGTTTTCTAATAATTGGATATTACCTTTGTGGTTTGGTTGATTTTAAATATGGTCTATTATAGATATATACTGTTATACTTTGATTGTTTCTATCTTATCATATGTTTATTTAGGGTAAAATCATTCCCATGCTTTTTTTATGATTCCTTGGTGCTTGTTGCTAGCCCATGGTGATTAGGAACACACTTCAGGTCTTATGTCAGGATAATTTTGGTGAAATTATTGGATGAATAGGTTTGGTTTGTTATAATAAACCCTTATAATCATAAGGAAAAATTTAAAGAAATTAATGATGACCATAAAAATAAATGGATCAGACCCTCCTATATTTCTAAAAAAACATTCATATAACTACAATTGAAATTACCACTCACCATAACATGAAATAACCCAAATCACGGTATATCATATCCATTCTAAAACCATTTAAGATAACCCATTATAATTATAGGTCATGATACATTACTTCCCTATTTATAATTTATTATGCTAATAGAATATATAAGGCTAACCATTTCATTTAAACTAAAATAAACCCTAACTATGTTTATATAAAGAATAACTTATCTTCCCAAATTAGTATGGATATTCTATGATCATATAACTCTATAAGATTCCATTTATTAATTTTATTAAGTATCATAGCTCATTTATGAGATGTTAAGAATAACAATGATTAAAAAAACTAAAAAAATAAATTATATGGTTTTCCTACATGGTTTTATAAATGTAATGATTATTGTGAACAACTACTAGATTACAAAGAATAATTTCTAAACAGAACTCCATAGATTGCACCAAATTATATAGATCCATTTGATAACCAAACATGGTTTCTTAACAATTACTCTTATCCATTCTAATCGACTATAATTTGTTTCCTTTTATCTTCAATTAATTCCCAATTTCCATACTTTACCATTGAAAAGCCTCTAAAAATGTATTACATCTCATTATACATATCTTACATGATTTTTAACCTTTGCAATGTATAAAATACTAGAATTATAAATCCTTACATTTATTTCAAATATAAATGGCTCTCTTTTATAAATATTACAATTCACCCATCTAAATGGTCTACTGGATACTTCTATAAATCAAAATTTATTCCCTCACAACCCATATGACAAACCAAAACATGAAACATGATCCATATGAATTATGGATAACCTAATAATCTTAATAAAAGAATTCAACCCAAGATTATAATAATAAATCTAAAAATAAATAAGACTCGTCAATTAGTATACCATAAACTATACAATTTTTTTACATTGGTAAGAAAATAATAAACACCACTCATTCAAATGATCATTTAATAAACATGTAAAACGAACCATTGAAAACTTTTTCCTCATTAGTTAATCCTTAACTACAAGAAAATCCATAACTTAAATAAGAATCAAGAAACTAATTTTTTTTATACTTACTAGTCTTTAATAAAATAAGGATAAAAGTATAACACGTTAAAAAATTATCCTTTTCTTCAAAAATAAAATCCAAATAAAAAATATATTGGAACGAAGGTGATCCTCACTAGAGATTAATGTTGTGTTTTTTAAAATACATTTATAGTAGATATGGTTGTAGATATCAAGTATTATGCACAAAAATGACATTTAAAAGGAAGTATTGAATAATTTAATAATTATGTAGGTTCTTGTGGTTTTAGAGAAAAGGGGGAAACTTGGTTGTAGTTTGAATGTCTTAGAGTTATTTAGAGGATGTGCAATGTCAATTTTGGTGGAAATAGTGGAGTTTTATATAATTCATTGTGAATGAATTATTATCATGTTACATATATCTAGTAAGAAGTGTTACATGCTTGTTAAATTAATTCATGGTAGTTAGGCATCAAACTAGTCAATCACGATAATAATTTGGTATTTCGTGCTTATTAGGAAAAGTGGAAGTGGAGTTTCTCAAATGATTCACCAATAATATTAAATCATGTTTATTTTTTTTAAAAGGTCATGGTTTTACTAGAAATACAGTCTAACCCCTCATTTTAAGATAATTAAGTTTCAAGGGAATTATTAATGGCTCTCGATTCATGTATGGTTCACTTTAGCGAGGATACTTGCAAAAAATATACTTGAGTGAATACATATAAGAAAAGAAAACTATTTTATGATAACTTGATGAGAAATAATTGGGAGAACTTACCTTAGTAAAGGGAATTTCATGATGTAATATTAGAGAGTACAATTAAAGTAAAAGTTTTTATTCTGACAACACTTAAGAATACATTCTTGGGAGAAGGGAGTTTCATTAAGGGACATAAGAGAACACCCATGAGAAAAATATACTTGAGTGAAGCTAAATGATCCAAATTTTATCATTGAACCCTAATAAAAGGTACTAAGGTGAACAAAAGTTTTTGAGATAATTATTACTAGTATAACTTCACTAGACTATGGATCACATTAGATAATCGCACTCTTGTTTTTATAATGAAAATCATCTGAAAAATTACTGGTGATATAGAAGAAATATTTATATTAATAATCTAAGAATACATCTATCTTATGTACTTATTAGAGTAGGAGTGAATTGAAATGATCTAAGGGAGGTAATTCATTAATTACAAAATCAAATTTCAAAGGTAGTTATCCAATCACGATGTTCCCCTGAATGAAAAACTATATCCACCGAACTATTGAAATTAGTGTATTTTGATGCACTAGAAAAATTCCATGTTACCTCCCTTGGATTATCCCTTAATAGTGATTTGTGTCTTGTTTTAATTTCTATATTTGTTATTATGAATGATTTTCCACTAATTTTGATAGTTTTAACCAGTTATTATGATCTTGGGAACAATATCCTATTAAATAAATAGATAAATTTCACACCATGATTGAATGGTCACCTTTTAGGGCATCATAGGTTGTAAAAAGGGGTATCATAGCCAAGGTTTTTGGAATTAAATATGTAATCAAAAAGTATTTTGATGGAGAAAATGGTGAATGTAAGGGGAGTTCCACTATTTTATGGAAGAAGTTATTAGATATGGAATAATAGAATATGATCACATTTGTGATCTATTGGTCTAAGAGTTTATTATAAATAAATACATGGGATACAA
This sequence comes from Viscum album, assembly GCA_963277665.1. Taxonomy (NCBI): domain Eukaryota; kingdom Viridiplantae; phylum Streptophyta; class Magnoliopsida; order Santalales; family Viscaceae; genus Viscum; species Viscum album. The sequence goes on along the minus strand of OY728121.1, from coordinate 691,480,855 downwards.
GTGATTGATGTATCAGAGCATTCCATGACAAAATTACACATCATACTACTCAATGATGATTCAAAAGGTTAAAATTATTTATCTGGAGTAATATCAAATCTGAACAATATGGAGGTGATGAGATGTACTAACACTAATTCCTTATAGGATAAATTTCACAACATTGATGAAGGTGATATAAAGGTAAAATAGGATAAACATTAAGTGATAAGTAAGAATTTTTATGATTTGATAATGTCCATGAATGTATATATTTATGGATTATTTAACTTAATCATTGAGGTTGTTTGAGTGATTCAAGGACTCTATAAATTAGTAAAATATATTTAAATTGTAAAGAAAAAATTTCTAAGGTTTCTACCCCTCTACAATCCAAAGGTTTCAACTCTTAAAAAAGGAATTTTTAATAACTCCCATTTAATGATCTTAAAAGTATTATAATTTTATATGAAATACATGTTAATTTTAAATAAACATCTAGTCTCTCAAATAAGCATATGTATATTATATATATATATATATAAACAAGATAGTAGTAAATATTGAGATATGGAATTAAATGTAAGTGATGAATTACAATCACATGTGTCAAATAAATTCATGAGAGGAATGGGTAGATTCAATGTAAATATACCCTTGGATCATTTCTATGTGTAATGTTGGGAAAATTTCACCAAGGTGCCCAAGGAGATTCTATGATGATAGAGGTGAAGAGGAAATCATTAATATTACACAAACAATGTTCCCTCCTAAAATATATTGCTGATAGATATATTCATTTGGAAATATAATTTAAATCATGTACTAAAGATATAATTATAGCTACTATTGAAAAATAAGAACTCAGATAGGAAGATTCCAAAGAATCTAAATATTTCATTGATCTTAAGTTGAAACTTAAGGGGAACATAAAGAGTTTGATATAAAAATAATGAGAAATAAAAATATTATCAGTTTATTTAAATAATATTCTAAATATTTGGGTTATCATAAATTTTAAATTGATCAAAAAGAAAAATAACTAGAAGATTAATTTTTTAGTTAGGTGAACTTGAAAGATGTAGTGAACCCTAAGATAAAAATAGAATAACAATGTAAGGTAATTGAGGACCTTAATTCATGTGTAAAAGTCCATAAAAATATGGTTTAATATCTTGAATAAGAGTTTGTTAACTTGGGAAATAGATTTAAATAAATGAAACCAAGAGATTCAAATATAAAGCTGTAATTTGGGATTTTTTCAGACAGAGAACTTTTATAAAGGGGCAAGCGAGGCTCAGATGGTGTTGATAAAATACTAAGTGAACAAATACCTAGGTTCATGGGTAAAAGTGGGGTCATCTAGAATGACGAGATATCAGAATCATGAATAGTAATAGACCATTATAAAGGGAAGTGTATGGTGGGTAATTTTGAAATCAACACTAAGGTAATAAAATCACGAGAAAAAATATATCTGAACAAAGGGAAGAAGGGGGTTTTAAATAATACTAAAAAATTAATGGTTAATAATCAATTGATTAGTTATTCAAAGTCCAGAGATATGTGGAGGCATGAATGTGAGATTATTTGTCCTCTTATGAAGTGTCGATTTTGGGGTTATCTAAACTATACAATGTTTTAATATAAAGAGGTAAGAATTTATTTTAATGGAGAATCACCTTGAATCAATAAAGAAGAATGAGACTATTTACTTCATCATAGAGATGAAATTATTTCTATTGATATTGTTTTCAATGTAATTTTGGGTATAAAGTGGTTTATTACAGGAAAAGAAGTTATTGTGATTACCAACATATTATTTAACAAAAAATAAATGGAAAAAAATTTGAAAAGGTTTTATTGAAAAAATAAACATTTCATATTGGAAGAAGAATATGAGTATGATTATATTACCATTACAACGAACATCTCTCCCAAATCTATAAATAATAACAACACATGGATTAATAATAGTGGGTATTCGTCCCATATGATTAGAAATATGAGCCTATTGAAATATTTTAAGGGAATAGTTTACAAAATATTGTGTTTTAGTAATGAAAAAGCTTTGAAGAATAAATTAATTGAAAATAATAAATTGTTAAGTGATGAACTGAAGAAGAAGAAAGTTATCTATGTGTATATTTTTCATATAAATTCTACATTTGAGTTAACTTTATGATAGTAGATTTAAGTTAACATTTAAACATAAGGGTTGTTTAATCAAAGGAATGTCACTAACTATCTCACGAATGGATGGAGAATTAATGGTAATTTTAGGTAAGTAGAAAACAAAGAGAACACATGTCTCCTAAATTTTAAAGAGGAAAATTATTTATGGCATTGGAAGCTAGTACGCAATCACCAATTGATCATAGAGAACCTATTTAAGATAAAATAAATAGTTTATATTTTAAATCTGAAGTTAAACCATGAAAATACATAGATGCATGTATGTGGGGAAAGGTGGTCAAAAATCCTTATTGAAAAAGGAAGTAAAGGAATCTAAACAAATTGACCTAGTTCATAATAATGTTTATGATCCAATGAATCAATTGGAAAACATGGAGAGAGGTATTTTACACTATTTATTCCTGATTATATTAGAATATAATGGGTTATGTTCATGTAAATAAAATTGAATTCAGTATGTGCATGCAGATTTATTGAAGGAGAGTTGAAAATGAAACCAGATTCATTATCAAAATTTATTTATATGAAAATAAAATATAATAAACATCCATTTGTTTTTCAAAATACCTCAAGAAATGTTTTAATAATGAGGAATCCATAGTAATAATTCAATAAAATAATTATTTGGGTAAAAAAATTGATTGAGGAATAATATGGATGAAATTTTTCTCATTGAGAGTGTTTTTCACACCATTACTAGAAGGAGGATGTACAAGTGTCACTGTATACTTAAAAATGGATAGAGAAAATCCTAGGGGAAGATGTGGAACTCTATTAAATTTTGAATAAAAGGAAACCATATCATAATTTTTTTAGGTATTTGGATGTAGATAATATGTATTGAATAAAGAGGAAAATTAGGATAATTTTTGTGATTTGGTAGATGATTGAGCATGTTTAGGATAATAAATGAAGTGTAAGGCCTACAAATGTTTCAAAAAATGGGTAAAAATACTTATGGAGAGTAATTATGTCTATTTCATTGAATATAAAATGGGAAAACATCTCAGATGTTCAAATGGTGATGAATTTTGTGAATAAAATGAGTAATTTTATATAAATCTTATTGTTTTAAAGAGTTCCCCAAATGAAGAATATTTTGTGATTGAATCAAAAGAGAAAATTATTTTTAAATAAATATAGTCTAAGACTAATAGGATAAACAAGAGATTGTTAGTCAATAAATCCAATATAATTATATATATAATTACTCTAACACATATATAAAGAATGGGGAATGTTGAGCATGTTCATCTAATATCAATGGTGAAACTAACATCATTTGAAGAATAAAAAAAGGTTGATTAATGGGTTAGATCTAGGAATAAATAATTTGACCAAATCAATAAAAATAAAACTTGGGAAATTTTTAATAATCCTAAAAATCACAATGTGATTTTAATTAAGTGGATCTTATTGAATAAGTTAATGAACATGGAAATTTGATTCAAGATAAGGTGAATCTGGTGTGTAAAATAAATGTTAAAATTATTTTTTCAATATTGAAGAAACTTTTAAACTAGTATATTGACTTTATTTAATCAGTCTCTACTTTTAGATAATGACCTAAAGGGGATCCATGATTTGTTAGATATATATAAAACCAAATATATTGAATTAAAAAAGTGTGAATGTTGAATAAGGACATGTATAGTCTAAATTAGGAACTACAAGAATGGTATGATCAGTTAGAATCATACTTGATAAAGAAATAATTCAAAAGTTTTGGTGTTTATCAAAAAATTTATATAAAAATATCCAATTAAGAATGATTCATGGAGTTGTTCTATGTGGATGAAATCATATTTGGAAGAAGTAAAAATAAATCTGTGAGGAATTTTCAAATATAATGAGTTCAAAATTTGAAATTTCTATGAGTGCTGAACTCACATACAATCTAGGATAGAAAGTGTTTTAAAAAAATATTTACACTTTTATTTCTCAAGCTATATATGTGACAGAGATACTAAAGATGTTTAATATGCATGATTTTAAGACAATTCCCACTCTAATTGAATTTGAAACCAAACGTAGGGTTCATGAAGTTGATTAATATATGGAACCTACCTTTTATACGAAGATAATTGGAATTTTTCTATAATTTATTGAAATATAGTTGAATATTGTTTTCACAACAAGTTTTGTGACCTGTTTCCAATGTAATCAGAAGGAGGATCTTCGCACAATAGTTAAGTGAATCATGAGGTGCATCTATGGTACTGTCAATGTTGGGCTTATCTTTGATTTAGAAAAGGATAATGAGTTATATAAATTTTATAACGGAGACTGGGATAACCTAAAGTACACAAGTGGTGGGGAATTATTTAGTGGAAGTAAATGTATCTACTTTTTGAGTAAAAAGATAGAAAAAAATTCATGGATCATAGATTTGGTATAATATATATCAGTAAAAAGGAATTCACTAAACTTCTCAAGATAAAAAAATATTTTAAAGATACTAGTTAAAAATTGAAGCATTCAATGGTGATATTTTTGTGAAAATAGGAGTGATATTAAGCCCACAAAAATCCTACACAACATCCACATACCAAACATATTGAAATCCTCTATCAACTCATAAAGGAGAATGTTGAGAAAAGTGTAACCAAAATAAATAATTTTTAAATTAATGATAAAGTGGAATATATCATGATTAATCCATTAACTACTCCATTATTTGAGAAGCATAGGTCAAGCCTTGATGCTCAACCACCACCCTCATCTTAAGGAGGTTAAGATAGTTTTATATCCCATTTGAATCAAATTATTTATAAGGTGTTTTCATCATTGAAATATTCTTTCTCATTAGGTTTATTTTCAAGGGGGAGAATGACTATAGTGTTGGTGAAATTTACAAGTGGGTTAAGTGATGAGATTCACTCATCAAAGGGCGTACATGGTATAAATGTCTATGGGATATAAAATCTATAAGGAAAGAAGGAGTTGAGTTTGAACAAGATTTATGATAGGGGATGTTCTATAATAAGGGATGTAATTAGTCACATGATACTCTATTGAAATATTTCTTTCTATGCTGATTGATTCTCCCATAGTCCTACAGTGATGGATGAGATATTCTACTATCAACTAGAAGCAGTAATGCATGTTTCTAGAATTTAATTTCACATTAGATTTATTACTAACCCAAAGGAGGAAAATATTAGAACCTAGGTGATCCTAGATTGAGATTGATTTTTTATTTTTTTCAAACTAGTTACAGTGGATAAAGTTTTAGTGATTGATTCTTATGATCAATATAGATGTTGAAGATGATGTCTTTCGATAGTCAATAATTCTATAGGTTTTTTTTGGTTTAAGAGAAAAGAGATCCTCTTGGTAGAAGTTTGGATGTTTGGGAGTTAGTTTATGGAATTACAAAGATAATTATGGTGTAATGTGTCGAGTTTTTCACAATTAAAAGTGATTTAATTCTTTTAGATGAACATCATGATACTCCAGTGATTAGAACACTTGTTATATCACATCACGCTCATAATTCACTGTGATGTCAAGCATTATGCTAGTCTAGAAATGTGAAAATTTTTAACACTCCAAAAGTTGTGTTATGAAAATGATGCATTATTGTCGGAGAGTTTAGAGATACAATTTTTTTCCTATATATAATAGTTATCCCCTAATTTGAATGTATTGATGTTTTGGTGGAAGGATTAAAGGCTTTCCATTCATGTAAGGATCACTTGAGTGAAGATATTTTCATAAACTAGAATTAAGTGAATATATCTTGAAAAATACCAAAAAAATAAGATAATTATATGAATAATACTTTAAAAAAATTACCTTAAGAAAGTTATTTACATTATTTAATTATAGTGAAATGAGGAAAAGTGAAGGGAGTTGCGTGAACAATAGTTAATCATGAAAACATGGGTGAAGGGGGATGCGTGAAGGGACTTGAGTGAATAACCTTTAAAAAACCATAACTGATTGAAATTAATTGCATAAAATTTAGTTAGTAAACCATGATAAAATGTACCTAGGTTAAAGGAAATATTTGAGTGAAGTAACACTGGTGGAAGTTCATGAAACTTTGGATTATTTTAGATAATTATACTCTTGTTTTCATGATGAAAAACATCCATCACATTCTTGATGATATAGAAATTATATTCAAGTCAGTAAACTGATAATGCATTTATTTGAAGCAATAAGTAGAGAAATATTTTCTAGAAGTGATTTGAGGGAGAAATGTTCTATTCTCTAAATCAAATTGTATAGGTAGTTATCCTGGCATGGGGTGACCATAAAAAAAACTATATACATTGAACTAGTAAAGATTAGTTGATTTTGGTATACCAACACGATGTCATGTGTATGATCCATTGATTATCCCTTAGTGGTGATGTAAGGAAAATTGTTGTGTCTTGTTTTAATTTATGATTTTTTTTATTGTGGTGTATTTTCAACTGGATTTCATTGGTTTAATGAGAACCTATAAGTGTGAGAGAAAGTTCCCACCTAATGAAGAGAAAAAATTAACTCCCTCAATCACCCCTCCTATCTTAGGGTGATTTAGGTTATAAAAAAAATCTCATTTCAGGCCACACTTTCTTATGTATTCCCATTAATAAATAAGAATTTATTTTAAATATTTTTTTAGAAAAAAAATTTAAAATAAAAAAATTCAAAAAAGGATAATTATAATTAACTATCCATTATAATTACCTAATTAACACTTAACCAATTAATTCACCCCTTGATTAATCCTTTAACATATCATTATGTGGTTAGTCACATAATTTTTATTATATTGAAACCATTTCAATTTATAATACCTTAATATATAATAATAACAATAAAAGTAAAATACGAAAATAATAATTTAAATTAAAATAAAAAACATAAATTTAATTTTTATCCCAAAGTATTTAATAAGTCATGGAAAATTATTTTTTATCATTTTGAAATATTAATATACCCACATTTCTATCACTAAACCATCACATGAAAACCCTCAAATGGTGATGAATTTCCATTAAATCCTTAATAATTATTCAATTATCTCATATTAACCATCACGAGGAACCCTAAGTTAAATCCTTTTCGACCACTTTAGTTTTATATGATTCCAATAAACCGTATCCTGAAATCCCTAACCACACTAAAGTGTTTCAACCCAAAATAAATAAGAAGAAGAAAGATGAGGATAAGAAGATGAATCTGGAGATTTAACTTTAATCTATAAAATAAATTATCAAGATTCAACCTCTCATGGTCAGAATATGAAATATAAGATATATATTTTAACACCCAAATATTTAATGAAATATTTCTTTATAAATAAATTTGATTTCTATGATAGCATGCATTACACGCAACACCAAATTTAAAAGAACAGTGATATACTATTAAAATATTAATATATAATGGTTATCAAATAGCTATTATATTGATGGTTAAGGATAGGAATAACTATATTATGAAAAAATTATTTTTTAAATATGAATTAAATGAATTAATTGGTCCTGAATTAATCAGATAAGAAAGTAAAAATAATTTCAAAATAAAAAATGTATTTTTTTTAGAAAAACTGTTTTTATTTTTGAAATGTGTTTTGATCATAATAAATTAAATTAGTCATGATTATTGATTGGTTTTAATGAAATTTAAATATTATATATTAAATAATTTTCTTATCATTTATCTAATAATTTTATAGACATGGGACAAGAATAAATATAGTTTTATGCTTAAAAATGTATTTTTCAAAAAAAAAAATCCCTCATGTTTTGTGAAATTATTTTAAAATAAATTTATTTAACATATAGAAATTTAATTTGATAAAATGGATTCCATATTTTTATAGGCAGTTCAAAATTTTTAAATAGGACTCTTTTATTTTCAGTCTTTATGATTAGCAATCGTGATAAATTTATCACCTATGTAATTGGTGTAACAAGTTAATCTAGGTTAAAACTACATGATAATACAATAGGATTCCATACTAATAATTATTGGATAAATCTAATTAAACCCTTATAAGATTATTATTAAACTTTATTTGTTTAATGGACACTTTACCTTGAAAATGACATATAAAATATTAAAATAAAATAAAGTTACAAAGTGTCACTCTCTTAGATTTAAATATCTATTATGTGTTCACATTGGGGAAAAAGAAGGTTTTTAATGAATATAAATGGTAATTTTGTTTATAATGAAATTATCTGCATAATGGTAATTTGTTACTAATTTTTATTGATAAAACAATTACCCTAAATTTTTGCGCGACATAAATATATTATTTATTCAATTATTAGAAAAATAACAATAATGATTTTAAAAATATTAAAAGTAATATAATATGAGTGAATTATAGCGTTCCAAAAAATTTATAAATGAATATGAAATATTATTGTGTAATTAAAGGATTATATTAAAATTATAACATTGTATTTATGCCTTTTAAGTCAAATTAAATGGTTATTTTCAAAATTGACATTAATGATGTTTTATCAAAATAATATTTTATTAAATTATCAAAAAAGTAAAAAAATATTTAAAGAGGGAATTAAAATAATATATGGCTGAAAATTTCATCCTTTTTCCATTTATTATTCAATAGTTACTATATAAGTAAAATTATAACCCTTTAATGGGGAAATTGTTTTTACTGTGGTTAATGTTAAAATTGATTAACTAAGGGGTTCAACCAAAATATGTGGTTTAAAACACCACATAAACCTTTAAAAATATTATTTTTGATGGTATTTTAACCCGATCGTATCTTATCTTAGAATATATGTCCATTTAGAATCATTTTTCTTGATAATGACTTTAATATAATTTAATCTTATATGATATTCCAAAAGTTATTATCCCCTTAATTATAAAAGGGAACCCCTACTTTCTCTTATTTACACAAATTTGAAACTTCTATATCAACCGAAATAAAAAAAATTCTCTTCTCCACTCGCCTATACACATTATATAGGTCCTGTTCTTCCCAAAAGATCAACTGTATGATCCAAAATAGGAGATCTAAAGGAGTTGTTCCAAATATGATGTAATCACCTTAACCGATCACTTCATTTTTAATTATTTTCTTGTATCCTCTAAATATATGGTAGTTATCATAAATAATAAATTCAGCATCAAAATGAAAATGAAATATTATTATGATTATGAAACCACCATTTTATAACCTCTTTTTTATCAAATGGGAAGTTAAAGGATCACTCATGCGTACATATGGCTTACCGTCTCCAGATAATAATACAATTCATTTTTCACCACCATATTTCACGGATTCTTATTATGAAAGATTTAATGTTTTATATTATATTAAAGAAATAATTATTCTAATTTAATGATAATATCTTATCTTACTTATTACCTTCCAAACAGTTGGAAAATGATAACATTATTCATGTGTATGTGTGGACTACAACCTCCACGAAGTGATTTGATTGATATTTCACTTGAATTTATATTGAATGATAATAAGGATGGGTTTAATGAAAAAATATGATTAAAATTATGAACTAATTATTCTTTAAAGGTTAATTATTATCTACCTTTTTTTATTCTGTCCATAAAAAAATGATGCCAACATTCATGTGTTTGTACGACCTACCGTCCCCATGAATAATGTAATTCATATTTATGTCTATAAATTTTATGTTTGACTAAAAATATTTATATAATTAATATATATATATATATATATATAATATTTAAATACTGATTAAATTTATGGAGAATATATAACCATAATAAATATACAGGCAATAAACTACTAATTCCCCCCTTCTCACTAGGGTTTTCTTCTCATTCCTGAAACCCCCTATCGAGTTATACGGTTTTCCCTATCCTCTTTCTGCGGTGATCCCTCCTTCCTTCCTACTTAGGTTTTTGTTCTCTTATTCTATCCTTAGGGCTGGATCTTTCTCCCCATTTTGGCACTGCTCTTCTTGGTAGTTTTTTTCAGGGATGTTTCGATGGAACTATAACGATTGTATGCTGCGGGAACCCCTAGACGTTAAAACCATCTCTGGTTGCGAGTTCCTACACTCCTCTCCAGTTCAGATCTGGATTTGGGGTTCAAAGGTGGTTTTGGGATATGTGGTTCTTCAGTTTATGGTCTCTCCCAGCGCTCTGGCGATGGGTTGTTCTTTTTCATCTTCTAGATTCGGTTTCTTCATTGTCTGGAACCCTCGGCTGTTCAAATACCTACTCTAGTTTCAATATCCTCTCGTCCTTCTCTAGTCAGACCTTGAGTGGATGTAATATTGAGACTTTGGGATGTGGGACTTGGTGAATTGTGTCGGTTTCTCTTCCTATATAACATTGGTGATTTTGGTATTGGTATCAACATTCAATATGTTTATTTTTTTTTTTCAGGTTTTGTTCGAAGTTCCCTCCTCAAATCAGTGGTGAAAGTTGTTTGTTCATTCAATGGGAGTTCGTTCTATTTTCTTGGGATATGGGAAATGATTACATGATTTTTTCTAGGTGTTTCTTCTTCAGAGCCATTTTTTCGGTGAAGGTTTGGTGTGCTTGTCTGCATTTGTTAGTTCTGGTTGTGGTGATGTTCTCTCCTGGTTTGTTCCTAGTTGGTTCTCCCTCTTGTCATTGGCTCCAGTGGGCTTCAAGTGTTGATGTCGATGATAGTAGTGTCTTACCTTGGTGATGATGGTGGATGGCAGTGACATGATTCCAGTTGAGGTGGTGATTATTAGATCGAGGATTCCTCGGGTTAGATGTTGGGTTTTGAATTTCAAATTTGGTTTAGGATTGTTGTAACTTTGGATTTACATGTGTTGTATGTGGTTACTTATTTTCATTAAAGTGGCTTCTAGAAAGTAATAAAAATAGAATTTTCAAATAATAAAACTACTAAACTGAATCATACTTGAAAAACAATGTAGTTTCCACCCATAACAACGATTTTAATAAAGAATTGTTAATAAATGGGTGATAAATGGTTATAAGTAAAAAATATATGGTTTCATATATATATATATATATATATATATATATATGAATAGGTTCTGTAATATATGTATTATAACCTAATATTTATTATAAATGAGGTGTGAATGTGTACGAGGAAATTCTGGAATTGAGGTAAGTGTTTTTTGTCTCACTTTTATTTCTGCAAGACACATGCCATATTCCTAAATTGTTTCTATTATGTGGTGTATATAATAAACATTAATTTATTTTGAGATGATTATTATGAAAATTATGAAGAGTTAAAAATCTATATGAGGTGATTTATTTCATGTGTTTTATGATTAAAATGTTATAGATGTGGTAAGGGTATTATGTCATAATCTCATATTTTATTAGAATTATTTATGATTAAGTTTGAGAGGATGAAATATTATAATCTAGATCTTAAGAAACTAATGAATTTTATTATCCTCTAGTTACTTCTTTATGATATATTTTTTCATTTTATTTTACTCATCATTAGTATTAAAAATACAAAAACAATTTTTTTAGAAAAACCGAGTTTATTTATCTCTTCAGTAAAAAACAATTTCTTCCATATCCATGTTTTGTAAAAAAAATTTAAAAATTGTTTTAAAAAATATTTTTAATATTATAAAATGGATTCCTAAATTAATTTTTAACAATTTTTTAGTTTTTAGATTTTTTAAAATGAATATTTTGTCAATTTTCTAATGAGGTATTTTTCACTATTTATAGACAATGTTAAAGGAATATTTTTTAACTTATTTAGTATGAAAAAATTTACCATCATCATGACTGCTAAATGATTTGAAGTTTACTTTAAAAGTTTCCATGATTATTTTCAAAGTAAAATTTTGACTTAATATTTGCAAAATTTTTATATTTTTAATAAATGATTTAAAACTGAAAAGGGTATTTAAATTGGGAAATATTCTAGTGATTATTCTAAAGGGATCCTCATGTATGATTATAGCCTACGATGTTAATTATGTTTTAATAGGTATATGATCAAATGATAATATCCTTATTATTTATTTTTATTGTTTATTTTTATGATGATAAGATATTTATGAAGCCCAATTATTTTTCATGTGTTATGCTATGATGAATTGATGAAATATTTATGAAACCCATTTTCTTTGCCTGAGTTATGATATTATGAGGTGATTAATGTTTTATGATCGTATGGAAAAAATATTTATGGTTTTAAATATATTATAGGTGGGTTTGGAATCATATATGCCTTTAATGTATTGGATAATGTTTTATATCACATGATATAATTATAGGAAAGAAGTCTATGCGCTTGATCTATTATTAGAAAAAAGTAAATGTGCTTGATCCATTATAGGAATCAAGTCATTGAACTTGATAAATTATGGAAAATTGGTGTTGTGTACATAATTATAATGAATTTAGGGTCTTGATAGTTATACTTGACATATCAAATGATTTTTATACATAATATGATGCAACTCTTTTATGAAATGAACTTATGGTTCATGATTGATTTAAAATTATTTATCATTCCTATGAATCATGTATTTTTTAATGATAAAGGTTTATACCATGACTCATGTTTTTGATATTTGATAGATTAGGTATAAAATTTATAAGTTTGGTCATGATCTCATATATTTATTCATATCTTATTATTTCATATGATCATTGACTGATATCTTCCATGTCTAACTTTATTGAGTATTTGAGCTCACCATTTATTTTGTTTCCTCTACCCAAGTTATGAAGAAAAGTTTAAGTAGGGTATATCTATGAAGATAACTATGTGGGAAGTTCCTTATGAGATATTTTTAATATCTTTCATGAAATAAGAAGATTATTTACCTATTATCTAAAGAAACTAAACCTTTACAGTATTTTGGAGTGTATTTGTAAAATGTATTTAATATTTATCTAAAAAGATATAATATTTATGTATATAAATCATGGGTCACTATAGTTGGTATCAAAGGAAGGGTTTAGTAATTATTTTGAGATTAGGATTAGAAAATGTTTGTGAAAACCATAGGGATAAGTCTAAGTAAAGGATAACATCCTAAAGTTTGGTGATGAATATGGATAACCAAGGTTACACTGATGGTCCCATAGATTGAGAAGGCAGTTTAATTATTTAGAAATAATATGAATTATATTTCATGATTATATGATTTATCACTCTGATTATTATATCATGATGCTTAAACATTGATTTTAGGATTTAGTTAATGGATGGAACCTAAAGGAATCATGTCAATTTTGAATGTGGCGAACAATAAAATGATTAAACTTATGAGAAACCAAATGTTATGGGATTCTAAATAAAAATTATCAATGATATGATCTCACAATTTTCTTAATCTATGAATCATTATGAACTTAAAAATGATAATAAGAGGGAACAATGTTCTATTGAGTCCTTCATGCGGTAACATCCACCTTTTTAGTGGTTTTATTGTTCCACTTTTCATTAATCAGTGTATCAGTACAAATTAGAAGATATTTTCTATTCTCCAGTGTTTAGAGATTGAATTTTTTTTATATCTATCATTTGGAAGGAAAATTATATCAACGGTTGGCTCTAATAATGAATATGAGACAGTAGGGAAAAAATGACTCCATGGAGTGGGATGGATTTAAGAGATTATTTTAAATAAGTACTTTCCTTGTATTATTCATAAAAAAATGGAGAAGGAATTAATTGAGATAAAGTAATATGATGAATAATATTTTGGTACCTATGAGGAAAATTTTAGAAGACTTATGAGGTGCACTTCTTGTATTATCATCCCAAATGAAAGTAAATTTTGTCAATTATTCAGTGGCTTAAAACCATATCTCTTAAGGGTGTTAATAATAAGAGACTACTATATATATGAAGAAATCATTCAATGTTCTATCATGGTTGAAATATATATTATAGATTCATATCATTCATATGGTTTTAATAAGAAGTTAACTATTTAGTATCATGTAAAATAAAATAAATCACATGGTGGAAAGAAATTATATACATCTACATGCCATAAATATGGGAAAAACATCAAGGGAATTTCTTGAATAGAATTGGGAGTTTCTAAAAATAAGGAAGGGTGGGTTATAAAGAAAATGAATATTAAAAGGGGTTAAATAGGATGGTTAACAAAATAGATGAAAAGAAGACTCCAACTACTGCACCACAGGGCATTCGGGCCACCGGTTTGGGCCTACGGGTCTCCAGGGCCTTCAGGTCCTCATAGGCCTTCGTGCCAGAGGTGATTCAGGTCATGTAGACCATGAAGTAACCCATTTCACATAGAACATGCCTCATAAGAGGATCAGAGCAACATGAGTAGCATCCACCAGATGCAGAGCTAACCGGATTGTAATAATGAAAGGGTATGGCAGCCACCATCGGGACCAGGCACTGTGCGTCTTTGTATGGGGAAATGCTATCCGATCAATAATTCAAGGTGAGGAGCTAGGTGATCAATGAAACAGAAAGCTGGGGAGGGGTAGTTCAAGTGGGCTGGGCCTATGGGTCATGTATTGGGCATGGTATGCCTCTAGGCCTTCGGGTCATGTATTCTGGGTTTGTCGGGCCTTGTGACTTGGGCCAACGGGTCATGTACGGGTTCCCCTTAAACCCTTAAAAGGGGGATTATCCATAATAAAATAAAAAAGAAGGCCTTTGGTCCATTTAGGCTAATGGTTTTTGATGATCAACATCAATAATCTCTTATGCCCAGATATAAAGGGAAATATCAAGTGATCTCAAATACCGAAGTGAGTTACAAGAATGAAGTGGTGAGTGGTAAAATTATTACCCACTCTAGAATAGATAATATCTTATTTCATTCTAGATCTACCCACTATTTAAAATATAATGAATTTAAAATTGGTATCAAATTAGTATCTCACAGATCAGATATTGAGTTTGTAGTGAAAAATCATAATTGTATGATGGTTTCATCTTAAGTCTATAGTTCTTCTTAAATTGACGTTTATAGGAAAGGGATAATTATATATCTAGTGATTCTAATTTTAGTTGAATTTTATTTGATTCTAGGCATGGATTGACTTTATTTATATAGAGCTCATATCAATTTCCAAGGGAAGTCAAATTTAGTATTCCACATAAACCCATGATCATTTATTAGTGTGACGATAAATATGAACTTCTAATGGAATGAAAATCCATTATATGGGTCTTCATTCTTATTCAGAAGGGTTTTTATCTCATCTGGTTGTGAATAAACTGAACATCAATGACATTACTATTACATGAGATTTTTTTATGGTCTTCAAAAAATAATTTCTTAGGCTTCCACAAAATTTTGAAGTTGAGTTCTCAATAGAACTCATACCTAGTTATAAAACCATTTAAAATACTATATATAGAAAGGCCCTGATTTAGTTATAGGAATTAAAGAATAAACTCTAAAAGAATATTGATAAGGGATTTATTCATCCAAGTGGACCACCATGGGGTGAACCTGTTCTTCTTATTAAGAAGAAATATAGATTGATGAGACTCTGAATTGATTATCCTGAACTGGACAATATCATAATCAAGAATAAGTATCCTATACACCATATTGATGACTTGTTTGATCAAATACACATATATTAATAATTTTCCATGATTAAAATTAATTTCTGAAATAATCAATTGTGGGTCTAGAAGGAGGATATACCCATGATGGAATTCTATACATGATATGGACAATATTAATTTTTATTTTCAATTTGGTCTTACTAATTCACCTATTATCTTCATGGATTTATTGAATATAATATTTATATATTAACTTGATCAATTTGTGGTAGTATTTATAGATCATATTCATATATATTCTAAGATCAAAGAAGGGAATGATGATCATTTGAGAATTAGAATAAAGACCCCAAGGAAAGAGAATCTTAATGAAAAATTTTCCATGTATAAATTTTGGTTCTGGAAAGTTTCATTCTTGGTTCATATAATCTCAAGTGATGGCATATCATTGGATCCTTCAAGGATAGAAGTTATTAAGAAATCACATAGCCCACCAAAATTACTATGATTCATATTTTTCTTAGAATGGATTGATATTAATGAATCCTTATGAGAGATCTATCAATATTATCTAATCCACTTACCTTGTTGACTCATGGGGGAGTTACATTATTTTGGATAGATTAATGTGAATAGAATTTCATGGAGTTGAAGAGAAGATTGGTTGGTGCACCTATTCTGACACAACCTTATAGAAAAAATGATTTGTTATCTATTGTGATGGACTAAATAAGGGAAAAGGATGTATCCAAATACATAATTATATAGTGATATATTATGCTACAATACAATGGAAAACACATAAGAATATTTCTTAACCCGTGATTTGGAGATGTAAGTGGTAAATTTTCTATTCAAGATATTGATACAAGAAATTTATGATGAAAAGTGTGAAATATATATATATATCATAAAAGATTAAAGTATATGTTCATATAAAAAATATGGATATTACCAAGAGAATATGGTTGGAGTTGAGTGAATATTATGAATGAGCAATACATTTATACCCCTAAAAAGTGAACATGGTGTTAGATTCTCTGATTCGAAAGGATCATACTAGCTTATTCAGGATGTGGATCACAAATTAAAAAATATTTATGGATTTCTAAAGGAAATATCTGGGAATTTTGAAGGAAGGGGAGAAATTTTATCTTTCTCAAATGTCAATTCAACTGTATATCCATGTGGGGATTAAATAGGCACAAAATTAAGATGTGGAACTGCAGAATAAGGTAAAAAAGTTTCCTATGTTCAACATTTATTATGATGGAATAATGAGGTTCAAGAACCATTTATATGTCCCATAAATCCTAGACTTGAAGAATGAGATATTTTGTAAAGCTCACATTTCATCATTTTCTATTCAATGTGGAGGTAAAAATATATATGGAGATCTAGAAGAGTATTTTTGGTTGGAAAATATGAAGAGAGATATTGTAGAGTATGTAGATTGGTTCTTAGTTTCTTAACAAGTTATGGTTGAGAGATAGAAGTACAAGGGGTTGTTATAGCTATTACCTATACTAAGATGGAAATGTGAAAACATCTTAATAGACTTTGTTGTTAGACTACCCAAAAAAACAAAAGGGCATAATGTTATTTCAGGTTATAGTTAATCACCTTACAAAGTTAGAAAAATTTATTACTATTAGATATTATTTCTCTCTTGATCAGTTTTACAGGATATATATTAAATAATTGGTAAGGTTTCATAGATTACCACATTCTATTGTATCTGATTAGGATATGAGGTTTACATCTATGTTTTAGAGAACTCTTTTGTAGGTTTTGGATATAGAGTTTATTTTTAGTACTAAATATCATCCTATGATAGATATCCATCCTGGTATGACCATTCAAACACTAAATTCATGTTGAGAGATTTATCTATGGAATTCAAAGGTGTTTGGGATCAACACATTACTTTTGTGGAGTTTTCTTACAATAATATATTTCACTCAAGTATTCATACAGATCATTATGAATCCATATATGGAAATAAGTGTAGAAATCCAACATACTAAGATAAATTTAGAGAATGAAATCTATTAGGACCTATTCAAAATGAATAAATGGCAGATAAAGTCAAATCTATTCAACAGAATCTTAAGGTAGGTTTGAGATGATAGAAAATTTATGCTGACAATATTCAGTGTGTTTTGAAATTTGATGTTATTAAGAAGGCTTTTTTGAAAATTTATACATGGAAGAAGGTTATGAGATTCATAATGAAGGGAAATTTTAGCCATAAAATTATTTTTCACTTCAAAATTCTCAATCGTATCAGAAGGATAACTTATCGATTTGTGCTTCCACCAAATCTCTCTCAAGTTCCTGATGTGATACATGTATCTATCGTGAGAGAATCCATATTTAATCCTTCAAATGTACTAAAATAAGTGGTCATACAATTGGAACATGATCTCTATTATAAAGAATAAATGGTGGATATTATGGATTATAGAGATAAATTGATATAAAACAAGACCACTCACCATGTTAAAGTTTTTTAGTGAAACAAAAAATTTATGGAAGCTATGTGGGAACATGAGAATGTTATGAAGTAGATGTATGCTCATTTTTTTGTATACGAGTGATTAATATTAAGGGAGAAATTAATTTTAATGGGTGGTAGAATGTAACACCCAAATATTTTATGAAATATTTCTCTATAAATTTTTTTATATCTTTCATAGCTTGAATTAAATGCAACACCAAGATTAAATGAACCACAATACACTATTAAAATACTTTCATGTAATTGTTATTTCCCATCCATTATATTGGTGGGTATTAATAAGAATAGAAAAAATTAAGAAAACAATTATTGTTTATATATGAATAAAATTAATTCATTGGTTTTTAATTAATTAATAATGCAAATAAAAATCATTTGTAAATAAAAGAATTTTTTTCAGGTATTTTTTATGTACACAAAGAGTTTTTATCATAATAAATTAAATTAGTCACTATTTGTGAGTTATTTTAATAAAATTTAAATATTATAGGTTCAATAAAATGTGTGATCATTTATATAATATTTTTCTATACATGGGATAAGAATAAATCTAGTTTTATGCTTAAAAATGTTTTTTTTCTAAAAAACCATTTTCTTCTTGTTTTACTTGATTATTTTAAAAATAATTTCTTCAACTAATATAATTTTAATTTTATAAAATGGATTCCATATTTTTAATTATGAGGTTAAAATTTGGAAAATATATCCCTTTTATTTTTAGTCTTTTTGAATTTTAACAATGCTGAATTTATGACCTTAATAAAAACTAAGTAACAAGGCAATAAATATTAATCCCAATTCTTAATTGATAATGAAATTAAAACCTTATAATCTTAATCCTAATTTTTTTTTGTTTTAATGGAAACTTTTCTATGAAAATTTCCAATATAATATTAATAGAAGAAAAGTTACAAAGTGTCACTCTCTTAGTTTTAAATATCTCTTATGTATTTAAATTAGAAAAAATAAAGTGGTGAACGAATATAAAAGGAAAATTTTTACATAATGAAATTATAATAATTATGGAAATTTATTTAAAATATTTAGTTATTAAATAATTAACTTAAATACATGCACAACACTAATACAATATTTAATCAATTATTTAAAAAATAAAATAAATGATTTAAAAAATATTAAGAATAGTATAATTTGAGCGAGTTATAGTGTTCTAAGATTTTTATAGATTAATATGGAAAAATATTTTTTTAAAGGATTATATTATAATTTTAACTTTGTATTTATGTCTTTTAATGCAAATTAAACGAATAGTGTCAAAATTTGACGATAAAGATATTTTCTCAAAATAATATTTTATTAAATTAAAGAAAAATTATTAATTTCATAAAAGATGAAAATTATGAAAATATATAGTATAAAATATTATTCTTTTTTTACATTTAGGATTAAATAGTGACCTTATGAGTTAAATTATAATTGTTTAAGGGTGAAAAAGTTGTTACAATGGTTAATGTTAAAATAGGTTAACAAAGGGGTTAAACCAAAAGATATGATTTAAAACACCACTTAATCCTATTAAAATATTATTTTATGATTTTATTTAATTTTAATACTATATTATCTTTGAATATAAGTCCATTATTAAGAATTTTTATTTATAATATCTTTATTATAAATTAATCTTTTAAGTAATTCCAAAAGAGCCCCTCCCCTCAATTATAAAAGGGCACCCATCCTTTCTATTATTTACACCAATTTGAGCCTTATATCTCAACCAAAAAATGAAAAATTATCTTATCCACTCCACTATACACATTGTATATTCTATTGTATTCCCAAAATACCAACCTTAGTTTCTTCAAGAGGAGGTCTAAATGTGTTTTTTCAAATATGAGGTAATCACCTTAACCGACCACTTACTTTTTAATTCATCTATTACCTTCTATAAATATGTTTTAGTTATCATAAAATAATAAAATTAGTATAATAAATATTAAAAAAAAATTATGATTTTAAAACCTCCACTTTCCACCATATTTCTCATCAAATGGGAAGTAAAGGTATTACACATGTGTACGTACACCTTATCGCCTCCACATAGTAATACAATTCATTTTCATAACCATATTTCATGGATGGTTAATATAATGGGTTTAATGTTTATATATGATATTTATGACATAATTGTTCTCATTAAATGATTACATAATATCTAAATTCTTACTTCCAAACCTTTGGAAAATCATAGTGTCACTCGTGCACACATGTGGACTACCACATCCATGAAGCAATGTGATTACTTTTTCATTTACGTCTTTCAGAGATGGTAATAATAATGGATTTGATAAATATAAATTATTCATATTATGTAATAATTATTTTTAAAGGTAAATTATTATTTATCTTACTTTCTTTCCATCCGTAGTAAAATGATAACAACGTTCTTGCATACGTATGACCTACCATCTTCATGAACGATGTAATTAATTTTTCTATCTTTAATTTTTATGTATGATTATAAATATGTATTAATGAATATATATTATATTTATAACATGATGAACATTCTGGATATAATGGAATGGCAGTCAATGTATAAGGACCAAAAATACCGAATAGAAACATAAATAAAAAACAAAGTGGTTATCACCCAGAACAATGATTTTAATGATGAATTGTTAATAAAAGAGTAATGGAGGTAATAATTTAATAAAATATTTTATGATATATATTATTATGGTTTTGGAATATATTTATAAGATTCCAATATTTATAATATAGGAGGTTATAACAAGCACGAAGAAATTCAGGAATTGAGATTATTTTTATTTTTATCCATGTTCAACACTTATTTGTTTTATTTATTGTATATGATACCAATGAATTTAGTTTATGATTTTTATTATTAAATTTAATGGTATTTACATATCAATATTAGGTTTTTTATTTCATGGGTCTTATGATTAAAATGTTACCAAAACGGTAAGTGTTTTATGTCACAATATCATCTTTTATTGATATTATTTATGATTAAGTTTATAATGATTAAATATTATGATATACCTCTTAATTAATTCATTAATTTTCTTATAATTTGGTAATTTCCTGAAAATATAAGTTTTCCATTATTTTTCCTCACCTTAAGTACTCAAGAGACTGAACATGTGTTTTTCATAAAATCAATTTTATTTCTCTCTTCCGTCACACCTCATAAGCAATCAATGACTAGTGTGAACTAAATTCCCTAGAGTCAATGCATCAATAAAATAGGGATGGATGAATTCCCTAGAAATTGAACCACTATACAATTTCAATCATGTTCTTAGAGATAAAGCACCATGATCTAGGAATAATGGATAACCCCATAAAGTGAACCTTCATACAATTCCAATGGACAAGGCCCAATACTAACACCACCAAAAAGGTACTTCAGGCTTCCATGTGTGGAATATATCAAATAAATTTCATAGGTATTGTTTCATTTCACAAAAAATTAAAAAATCCATTTATTCATCAAAAACATGCTTTGAAAACCAATTTCACAATGCATCAAAAAACACCTTTATTCTACCAAAATGAGGGGGGAACCATATTCTCTCAATTAATATACATTGTGATGATTTTATTAAAAAGTTTTCTTTTTTTGAAAACTAAATTTTATTAAAGAATGTTTCAGTAAAATAAGATGATAAGAGTTCCTGGAAGAATAAAAAAATTGATGTTATAAAGTTTCTAGAGAATAATAAAATTATGAAGTTTATTGAGAAACAACCTAGACAAAGTTAGATGACGATATGTGGATATCAAAGATCATAAAATCATAAAAATATCACGATTTCAGTGATTTTTATAAAATTATTACAATGTATGTGAAGAAAAATTAGGAGATAAACACTGGTTCCAGATATATAATCTACAGGCAAACTATTCCATAAAAAATAATTGGAGATAATTTAGTGATGGTTGTTTAGAATTGGAAGAATGTGATCAAAGTAAGAAGTTTCCAAAAGTAATAGTGGTAAAAATATTACTGGAAAAACATTTTAGATTAATTAATTATAAAGAAAAAATAACAATGTAAAGTTGTTGATCAGTTGGACCGGAGGTGACGTTTTAGAAGTGGAGAGATGTGCGTCTATATTCTGGAAAAAAATTACTGAATGTCAAAAAAATTGAATGATGTTCTTGTAAGATGAAATTATTAAAGAAAAAAGTTACTGAGTATTTATACAGGAAATGTTTGCACAAAATTATTCATATGAATCCTAATAAACAAATAAAATCAGATGATAATTATTTTAGAAATTGACAAGTAGATTACAAGATTAACTTTTCCAAAAGGCTTATCAAGTCCAGCAATTGTTGGAATCAGATGGAGTTTTTGTAAGAAAATGATGATAGTGTAACATTCCAAAAAAAAATTCAAAGGGAAAATAATGCTAAACATTAGACACCTCAAATTTTGAAAATTAGACAAACATGTTGTTTTTGGGTTTTCAGTTTCCTTCAATGTAAAAGAAATAAAAAAGTGGTAAAAATAAAATTAAAAGATGTTAAAGCAAATTTTTTTAGTTAAAAAATGTCATGTGACTAAAATCTTTAGAAGTTCTAAAAATATAGTTAACCATATTCATTTTTCTCAGGTTTATAAAAATAGTGGCAGTTGTAGTGTTCTACAAATAAAATTTCTTTGGAGTTTTAAGTGGAATAGTATTGTTTAAGTTGAATTTTTAATTCATGGTGTTATGAAGTGATATTCTTAAGGAATGACATCAGATGAGATTTTTTTAAGGAAATAAATTGTTCATTTTTTTTATTGAATCTAATGAAAAAAATTTGAGCTAATGAAAATGGGCTGTATAGAGAAAAATGAAAATCCATTGGATGATACTTTCATATGAAGGTCACTGTACAACGGAAGAACAAAGGATGTGATGTTAGATGAACATTCCACTAGATGGGGACATTTTTTTGTAATAACTAGAGAATTATGGAATCTTCAAGAAGATTTGAGATAAATCTAGAATTATTGAGTTGGGTTTGGTGAATTTTTTCGAGTAGAAAAATAAAAATTATTTCTCTAATTTTACATTTTTACAGAACCTATAAAAAGGGGTGTCAATTACATCATAGTTATCACTTTTTACATGGATTAAATGTTGATACACTATAGATTTTGTGTCTTAAGTGATTTTCCAACTTAATTTAAGTACTGTTTTGAAGAATAATTCTAGATAGAGGTTTCAAATCTTAATATTTGATATAGTTTTATAACATATTGTCTATACATAGAGTAGCGTTATGCGAAAGAGTTATATTAGTCGAATTTAAGGTGTAGTGGTTTTATTAATAGGATATGAAAAAATATATATATTTTTAGGTGTAATGAATGGAAGTTCACCGAAATTTAGAATGGCACAAAAGATGTATATCTACAAGATGAAGGAAATTAGATGAAATAGTTTTTTTTAAAATCTAGTGAATAATTCATAAAGTTTCATACCTTTTTTGTGGCTCAGTTTCATAATAAAAAACTATAAATTAATAGCATTCACTATAATCATACCGATCAAGATATAGAAGGTGTCTAATGGGAGTTGACTAAAAAGGTGTATTCACTTATTTATAATAGTTAATTTCTATAGACCCAAAGGAGTGGCCATGAAAGCGATGTAGGTTTTCATACTAAGGATAAACATTTAAAATCATACATTTATTTTTTATGTTCCTCTTTCTTCATGATTGTGAGTTTGTGTTAATATTTTATAGGGAAAATAACTCTAACAAGTTTAAGGGGTTAAATTTCATAAAGTTGTAAATTTATAAGGAGGAAACAACTGATTCAACCCCCCTTCTTAGTGGTTCAATGGTCCTTAGGAGAATCAATTAAAAACACTTTAACACACATAAATCAATAAAAAACAGAATAATTAATATTATATTAAACAAAATTTATAAAATCAAGAACATTAATGTTTAATAGAATATAGGGTATAGACAGAACAAACTACCTCAAAGTCAACGCACACACTGATGTGATGGGATCCAAAAACACCATAAGAATAATTAATTGAGGACCTTACATTGTTTCTCACATATTACAATCTATTTTATATTAATAAATGGTCTGTGGAGAAGATATATCATGCATACCAAAAAAACACATGCACTGAACCACAATTAGTAAGAGAGATGGCCTCCTGAAGAAAATCACATAAAGGAATATAGGATTTAGAGAGATCACATACTGAATAATGAAATCCAATAAAGAAACATTGAACTTCCTCCAAACCGTGACATCTAGAAAAAAAATAGAAAAATTAAATCATAATCACCAATACAATGAAAATAGATCAATCTAGAATATAAAATCTGATTAGAGAGGTTTGGAAGAGCTGAATCCAACCAAAATCACCTAGTGTAGGCATATGTTTTGAGATAGAAGGTAAAAAATGAATGGCATAGGAGTTAGGAATGAAAATTTTTAAATCCTATAGAATAGAAATGATTCATTACATGAATCATTAATTCACGATGTAAAATTTTAGGATTGATTATACACCAAAAAATACATAACCTAGGTATAAAATCCTAAAAGTCCAGTTTAGGAATTGAATAACATATCACATATTGGACATGTTTCACATGCTAAATTGAACATTTGTGGACTCTATAGTGGATTAATTAATATGGTGAACACTAATTCTTGGTGTGAAAAAACTCCTATAAATAGTTTTTCAATCCTTTATGTCATTTCCTTCCATGAATTCAAAAATCTCGCCTCAAAAAATTTAATATGACCTTCTAAAATGAATCAAGGCCTAAAATTAGGCACACATTAAAATTGAGGATGTTAAATTTCTCTATAGCATATGAATTTCTGTCCTAGATATGTTAGATTAAAGAAGGAAGATCCAGAAAGAGGTCGGGACATTGCTTCCTCACTAATGATTCACCCTCCCACATCTCATGAGAATCCAATCCACGCCACAAAATCATTTTTACTAATGGATTTAAAATCCCAAAAAAAGCATTAATATGAGAATCAATGATCTCCAATGGTTTCTCTACAATGAAAACATCTATCCACAACTCAATTTATTCCCTATTGAGAACATAGGAAGGATTTGGTGGTACTTATTAAGAAAAGATATTTATAAAACATCATTAATACCTATCCAATAAGAAGAAAATTACAACCAATAAGAAATATACCCGAGTTTCTCAAATATCTCAAGTGGTCCAACATATCTCAGAGTCAGCTTCCCATGTTTCCCAAGATGATAGTGACCCAACAAAAGAGAAATTTTATAGAAAACCCGGTCACTAATAAAAAACTCTAAATGAAGGAACTAAAAATCATCATAATATTACTACCAATATTGAGTTGTAACCAAGTGTCAATGTATATCTTGGTTCCTTATCTTTGTCTCTTAAATGAGACTCGATCCTAAAAATGAGGCCTCACCCCCTCTTCCCAAAAAAGAGGTGATTTTCATGGGCAAACAAACAAATCATTATACGGTACCATATTGATCAATAAATGGTAACTATTGTTATATGTAAACTCAAATAGTCCTAGATGAGTGCCCCATGATCCTTCAGAATCCAAGATGTGGGTGGAGAGAATATCCACCATAATTTTAATAGTATTCTATGTCTGGCCATTTTTTTGGGGATGATAAGGTATACTCAATATAACCAGAGTCCCCATTACCTCTTGGAGACTCTTATAGAACCTATAAGTGAAAATGTGATCCCTATCTGCGACTATGGAAGAGGGCCCCCCCAAAATTTAAGAATCATTTTCACATAAATCCTACCAAAATATTAAACCTTGGTGTTTTCCCTAATAAAAATGAAATAAGATTAATTCATCAAATAATCAATCACCACTGAGATAGTATCATTTCCATAGAGTGTATATGGTAATCCAATAATTAATTTTGAGAATACCTCACCATATTTATATACAAAAAATGGAAAAGGTTAGATAAAACCAAAAGGATTAAAGTTCTCTTCCTTTATCTACTAGTATGTGTATCCATGAGACACATAATCAATAATGTTGAAGTTCATACCCTTCTACAAAAAAATTACATCTCATATCATAGTTAATATTAGTATTTCAAGGGTGAATGACCCATGAATAATTTTAACAATCATTAAAAACTGAATTCCTAAGAAATAATTGGATAACAAACCCATTTATAAAGGGAGAGACCAACCATAAATAGTTTCCCCTTAATATAAGATTTTCCAGATTTCAAACTCATCATCACACTAATAGTCCTATAGAATAAACTAAAGAAGGGATGATGATAACTAAAAACTAGTCAGAACTGTACTTGAATCATTCTTTTACACATCTAGATTCAACTAAGTGAAAATACGCATCAGGTTCCACTACTCCATTTATTCCAACATAGGCCAAGAAGGAAACCTATTACTGTGAAAATAAACATTAAAATACCCCTTACCCAAGGTGCATGAGATATTGAAGTCAAAGGTCTGGAAGTATTTTAACCATTGTCTCTTCTTGGGGTTAAAAAATATTTCTGAGAAGTGATGTAGCTCAATTTCTTATAATCACGAAAGATCTTGAACCTTTCCACAAAAGAGCGTCATGAACACATAAGTGCATGTATAACAATGAAAAGATATAAATCATGAGTGGGGTAATTTTTCTCATGTGGAGGAAGCTGATCAGATCCATCCAGAATAATGTGGTCATCTTACATAAGTAAAGAACCCAGACCAGCACTAGATGCATCTCAAAATACCACATATCCTTTACTGGGCCATGAGAAGGTCAAAATAGGAGTTCATGCCGTAATCTATTTTAATTTTAAAAAAATTATTAACAATTCACATCCTAATTGAATTTCAAACTATTATTGGTAAGAGTAGTCAAAGGTGATGATAAATTTGAAAAATCCTTGATGAACTATTGATAATATACAAAAATACCTAATAATCCCCAAATATCAAATACATTATGGTTCTTCCCGTGAAAATACAATCTTTTCCCTTTTAGGATTGCCTATGATACCATGTTTTGAATTTACATTTCCCAATAACATCACTTATTTGATTCAAAATCTACATTTAAATAGCTTCTTATAAAGGGAGTGATTCCTTTGTATTTTCAAAACGAGATTCAGATGGCTCCCATATATAGTATGGTATGAGAAATGATGATGATAATAATCAATATCAAAATGGTGAGAAACAGGCCAATACACCCTAATGGTGATGTCTTAAACATCCATATCAAGAGAAAAGAAATCCCAAATTATCTTAGTGCCCGCTATTGATAGATAACATGAAGAAAAACAAAACCCCCACTCTTTCCTCTATTAAAGTGTCATATCCAACTCTATTACAAAGGTCACAAGATTTTTCAAAAAAGTAGCACATTAATAAAATGAGAATATATAAACAAGTTTAAGGACCCTATATCAAATAGAATTGTTTATGTAGAATGTGTAAGAAAGATATTATATCTCACTATATATGATTCCACATTATCCTTGACTAGAAACTCACATACTATGTGAAGCTAATTCACTTATGATGTCTATGGATAGAGTACTATAGACTTTTAAGCTTCTAAATAAAATGTAGTATCCTTGTATATGAATTTACCTAACCATAATGGGGTATAGACATAGCCTAACAGAACCAATTCTAATGGACTTATCAACCACAATCACTTCAAATAATCACGAGTGGCGAATAAGAATGTTAGGTGTACCCAAATTTTCTATAATCATATCAAGTTATGAATACACTAATAACTACTGATGATGGTGAAGGGGATGTTTGATACTAGGAACTACCACTACCACCCTTTTAGTTTTCTTGAAACTTTCTCTTTTTTCCTTATGTTCCATTGAAACTATCACTAGGTAGAATATAAGAGGTAAAAAATCCAATATTTCCTTCCAGGTCTATTTCCTCCATCATCCCGTTATAAACCATCTCAGCATAGGTAATGAGATTTAGTATGTATTCTTATTATTGGATATCTTCTCACAAACCCTATAGGTATTTATAAGCTTTTATTTGATCGTTCATCACCACCACTAGAGATAAATTAACCATCTCCATGAAATTATTGGTGTACTAAAACACCAAACAATTTCCATGCTACAAGAAGGGGAACTCAAAATACGTTTCTATCTTTAGATATTTCTGGAAGAACTAGTGAAAGAAAAGGGTCTTAAAACCCATCCACTCCAATACCTCATACTTGTTTTCTCGAACCATAGAATACTACCATCACATTCTTTTATCCTTGATCTTAAAAATTTTGCATTTTACATTGACAGCCTCTAGAATTTCTTGGAAATCAAATACCTAATCGATATCTTCTATATAGTCCTTTGTATCTTGGGGTTTGTTCAGACCCTTAAATGATGGTTTCTTCTCACATAGGAAATCGTGAGTTTGATCCCTTTATTTTATAGCTCTTAGTTATACCTCAAAATCTTGGTTATAAACTATTGGCATGTTATGGTACATAACATGAAATACCCATATTACAACCACTAAAATATTTTGATATAGAGGGGGGCTCCCTTGTAGAGAATCTTCCACTAAAAAATACTAAGGAATCGTAAGAAGATATCTCATAGGAATGTTACTAAACACTAGAAATAAAAGGAAATGTTCAAAAAACATGATAATATCCATTTGAACTAAAATATCATAGACATAAACTAAGATTAAGATGAAAACCCAACATAAGAGACTCATATTCTAGTATCCCTTGATAACTTGAGGCTCATCATGAAAATATCTATCTATTCACTCACTAAAACCTATATATCATGTCCAAAAAATCCTATCTCTTATCTACTAGAAATCACATGACAAAGAGAATTGTGTTAAAAACTACCTATAATACCAAATTTTCACAAATTGAACTTGAAGACCAGTCCAACTAGGCACTGAACTAGACTGCGACAAGATCCGAAGGGAATTCCCATTCTCTATGGGTTGGTGACTAGAACCCAAGAAACATAGAAAAGATAGAATGAATACTTTTTCCATCCTAAAACAGGATACATGAAATATATATAGAAAGAAAACCATAAAATAAATATTCCATAATAAAATATTGAAAACAGTAACGATAAAACCCAAAATTAACAAGATAAAAAATCCTAGCACAGGTACTCAAAACATATAAAAGATAAAGGAAACCAAAATATAAATATTTACATTCCATGTGATATATAGGAAACAAGACATCGTCTTACCACCAGCTACCAAAACCCAGCTTACAAAATCCTCACCACCTCACTCTGACACATTTCCAGTTCCTACATCATATGAAAAGATGAGGTCTATACACCCCCAATGGAGTATGTAGGCTGTGAGCTAAAGAATCTTAGTAGGATCCCACCATGGATTTTCATATATTGTCACTATAAAATAATCAAAATATGATCAATTTAAAAATAAAACATGGAATGATAAGTAGTTAAATGGTTTTATATCAGAATAATGGTAAATAGTTCTATTTTTATAAATATTTCACAAAATTAGGTGATACAATTCAACGAAATACTTACATTTATCCAAGAATGTAGAATTTTATTCCAAATCAAAACTAGTACAAGAAAGATAATAAGGGTAAATACCCCTATAAGAATAAAGGTTGGGAAAACTAGGTTACTCTTACCTTAATAACCAATCAATGACTAGTGCACACTCATGTACCAAGATTTAAGGAATCCGTAAACTATGGATAGAGGAAAAACTCATGAATTTAACCCCTTTACAATGTAAATCATGTTTCTAGAGACATTTCATCCATGATATGTGAATGGAGGAGTGTCCCATAATGTGAACCCACTTACAATTCCAATGGACACTTCCCAATACTAAACACTCTACCTAGGTACACAAGGATCCTATGTGTAGTATATAAAAATTAAATTTTAAAGGGATTATCACATTTCATACAAAATTACAAAAAATATTTATTCATAAAAAACATGCTTTGAAAACCTATTTCACAATCCATTTCAGAATGCATTGAAAAACACCTTTCTTTTATCAAAATAAGGGAAAACCAACATTCTCAAAAACAATTTAATGAACACAAGAATCAATAAAAAATAGATTCATTCTAATTAATTTCAAAAACAATTTATAAAATCAATATCATTAATTGTTTATAGAACATATTACAGATAAAAAGCCACCTACCTCAAACTCATGTCACACACCAACATGATAGGATCCACACAAACTTTACAAACAATGAACACAAGCTCTATCATTAATTATCAAACCATAGAATTGATTTTACCTGGAAAACATGTTGATGGATAGAATAAATAACACATACATCAAAAACTATTGCACCTCACCACAATAAATAAGAGAGATGGACTTTGTAAGACAATCACAAGAAGGAATCTAAAAATTATCAAGAGAGATTAAATTATGATCAATAGAATCCAATAATACAGCCCCAAACCACTTCCAAACTAAGTGATCATGAAGTAATGGAATATATGTTTGATAAAACTCACCAATATGATAAAAATAAATAAATTAAGAATTAAAACACCATCCAAAGAGGTCTTAATGTGATTAATCAACCCAAAAACACCTGGAGGAGGCCTGAGATTTGAGGGAGAAGGTGTGAGCTTAATGGGAGATGATTTACGATTATAATGAATTAAATTAACTATAATCAAAACAATTCATGACATGAGTCATTAATTAATAATGTGAACTTATGGGATTGATTGTACACTAAAAAACACATCACATGGATTTTGAATCTTGAAGGCATAGTTCATGACTTGAATAAAATCTCACATATTGGATGGATTTGAAATTCTGAACTAAACATTTGTGGATTCTTACCATGAGAAATTTTCATTATGATCTAGCTCTGGTAGCCAATTTTTCTATCCTTTACATTATCCCCTTACCTTAATTCCCAATACACACCTCAACCCATTCAATAACACCCTCAATGATGCGTGTGAGATGTTCTAGACATGAACTTATGGATATGGTTATTAACACACATACTTTTTGTTACATCACATAAATTAAAACAAACTCAAAAGATAAAACATTTATCAAATTTTGGAATTAGGTACATTTAAAACTAAACACATGGTACAATACACATTTCTTAGATATTTATTCTCCACACATGTAATTTATTACTATTCATCTCTTTTATTGCAATTCCCGTGGAAAATGGAAAAAATAAGAAAAGAGTGAGCTATAATGCTCGGTAATAGATAAATAATGAAAACAAATCATAAATGAACATCATGGGTAAAAAAATGAGGAATGGTATTTGAAAATTATCACTAGTAAAAGATTAATAACATAATCATAATAGTAGGAGGCATAACATGAGCATAAGTACATGATTCATAACTTGATCATACGTACATGATGATTTACATGACCATAAGTACATGAGGTATAAAATGGAAATTTGTCTATAACATAATCCTGATATATTCATTACCATATCACCATAGATCATCACTAAGGTGTTGTAAAATATATTACCAAGGTCTTTGAGCAAGGTATCATAAAAAATTACCATGGTATCAAGCCAGGGTATCATAAACATGTCATTCTAAGTGATTATTTCCTTACCCAATGTATTGGAGCGCTATGAGGGAACACACTTAATATGAAATATTTCATACATGTTGCATAAGGATTATATACATAAATCGATCAATAATCTTACCATAAACCCTTGTAAAATAAATGTGTATCCAATGAAAGTAAATATCTCTCTATGTAAATAACCTTCTATAAATATAATGAATTATTGGGTATTTAAATTGTATAGAATAAATGGTATTTATTTTATTCAATAAATTCCCTAGTCATTTGATTTATGAATATCTAGGTGAACACACTTTAATCAAAAAAATCATTCACGGGTATCCACACGGAATATTCATTTGAATACAAGTTTTTCATAGCTGATGACAATGTAAGACAAAGGTAGTGATGGATCATTCTCTATAGAGATAATATTTCCACTATAGTACATTTAAATAGAAACATGGAAATGAATAAGAAATGTAAAGTCCATGTAAAATATAGAGATTTGAAGATAACATGGTCATTTGTTTTCAAATTAGAAGGGACAGAAACCCTTTCAATGGATTTATGCGGCCATCTTAGTGAATGTACAATAATCAGATCTAGAAACTACATGATACTAAAAATGTAGAGGGTAGTACCCCAATTTAAGGAATGATAAAAATAAGTGGTTGAGGGTAAATTAATTGAATAGTTATATCAATTGAAGGTGTGTTTCAATCCATATATTCTAATCCTTCATTATGGATCATAATGTGTATGTGATTTATCTAAAGAAAATCCCTCAGAAGTGTCAATCCAAGTTTTCCAAAAGGAAGATTATCATTTACTAGGTGATGATCATATTAAAACCCAATTCACCCATTTTATGCTTATTACACCTATGTATAACTTTTCTAGATCCAAATATACATGTAGTATCCACAAAGGGATGTCGTTGCTAGAGAAAACACCCACAATTTTCTTTACTAAATTTGGGGTGTTTTTTTGGCTATTGGAAATATTAAGCATTATAAACGATTATTAAGGTCATATAATGAGAGGGAATAAATATATATCATTTATAAAATATTTATTAAATTATAACAATGATACATAAAAAAATTTCATATTGAAATGAAAAGAAATTTAAAAAGGATCTCAATGGAAATACCGAAGAACCATTATTTTTGGAGTGTAATGGTCACACAAAAGGAATCATGGAATGGGTTTAATTAGAGGAAAAGGAAATATATCATTAAAAATACATCTCATAAACAATAATGTAGGTACAAAAAAATAAATTGCGAATAAAAAGGCTTATAATAAATAAGTACTTGAATTAAGAAAGTGGAGGAAAAGATCCCTTACCTTATAAGGATGACTCTTAAAGCTAGATATGGACATATTATAACCTTAGAACCAACTTGGAGATATTATTGATAAATATATTTAAATATAATTTATTCTAAAATTATTTGGTGTGGAATTTGAGGATGGAATGTGGGTATTTATACAAGAGGAGGGGTGGGTTTAAAAGGATTTGATACTGGTTATTTTACATCATATACCAACAATTTGCGAACAAAGTGAATTATGAAACATTTAGTGGATTAAAAATTATTCAAATAAGGTGTGTTGTTGTAAAAATTATTTACAAATTGAAACTAACCTTCCAACCAACCCATTCAATGCATAGAAACCAAAAATAATCATTATATTAAAAACCAAATTTTTTGTTCTAAAAATGTAATGTATAAATTTATGAATTAATATTAATATTTTTAAATTAATTTTAATACTTATTAAATGAAATTTTTATTTAATAAAATGTTTCATAAATTTTTTAATCATTATCACATAATAATGATGTCATAAAATTGTTGTACTCGTAAAGCTACAATTTTCTCTTTTTCACATAAAATTAAACTTTGTTAGAAAATTCATAAAAACTCTCCCTAATCTAATTTCTATGTTATGAGTCTAGAAATGAAATTTATTTTGTCAAAATAATTCTCTAGAAATAATAATTTTAATTTTTAAATAAAATACTTTATTTATTGAAAATTAACAATTTTTATAGTATAATAAACATTATGTCCATTATAAAAATTACCAAGGGATTCATTAAAATATATTATCATTTAATTTTTTTATCATATTACTTCTTTAAAATAAAAATTAATTAAAAATTATACATTTATTAAGAAATATATTTTTAAACATTAGAATATTTATAATCTCGAAAAATAATACATTTTTTATTACATCATTAAAATAATCCTGAAAAACATTTAATTACATCTATATAAACAATGATAATAATGAAAAACTATTTAATAACTAATGGTATTATTTCCCATAAACCATATTTTATGAAAATCATAAATTAAAATGAACATATTACCCGATAAATATATTATCATTCTCACTTTATCACTTACTACTTCTCTTACAAAAGTTATTACACATTCATTGATAATTTCAATTATTTTAGAAACAATTTTCTTTCTTTTTATGATATTTTTGGTAGTGGAAATCATTTTTTGGGAATTAAAGCCTATGGAGACTATTTTAGTGATCGTATTATTCTTATACGTGTATATCCTTTTACCATTCATTGTTATACTGGTCTATATTTATGCATGATGTGCAACGTTTTTATGAAATGTAAAAGTTTTTATGTTGTTGTATTGTAAAACATTATAAAAATTTATTTATAGGTAGGTGTTCATTAATTAAAATAAGAAGATTTTTTAGTTGGTTACATTATTCACCCCTTAAAGAAATTGAGCCCTCATAATTTTCTTTTATGGACCAGTTTTGTTATATTTCATACCATTAATTCAAAAAATGGTCTTTTCTAACATTGCTGATATTTATTTCATCCTTTAGTATGAAGTCCTCAAATCCAATATAGAAATGGTAATGTCCTTGCCGGTGATTCCTTTTTTAAAATAAATGGTAGAATTGAGATTTTTAAATCATATCGCAAAGACAACATGATCCATATAAATTTTGGAGTAACTAAAAGGAGTTAGATATATCAAATAGTTGGTTATATTTGATTTAAATGTTTGAAATTTTTCTAAAATCACTTTAACTATCATTTGTAATAATATTGATGATTATATCATCTGTAAGAGATAATAATTTGTTTTATGAATTTTAATCCTTCCATCTAATAAATGATATTTGAACAATTGAAATGAAAAATTTGGGATGCTAAATTAATTATATAAAACTAAATTATAACATTTTTAATTAACTCATATTTCAATCCATTTAATAAAAATAAAAACATAAATAATAATAAGGAAGCTTTTAAAAATCATAAAGATTATAAATTAAAAAGTATATTTTAATCCTAATATTTATATATCATAAGGATTTTAGGATCATATAATTTAGTTTTGTATTTTAAAATAAATAGTTACACTTTCTATACATCATTAATTATTAGTTCATAAAAATCTTATGATAGCCAAAGCATACCCCTTAAAGAAATTTCATCTCCACAATTTTACTTATTGAATAACACTTACTAATCCCTAATGTTTAATTAAATTTTATCTATAAAAAATAAAAATTATGAACACCTTAGAGATGTTAATCATATGTGGTCATACTAGTTATAATTAACCTAGTCTTATAGAGATAACTTTTATCTATTTAGGGA
Source organism: Viscum album (assembly GCA_963277665.1). Lineage (NCBI taxonomy): Eukaryota > Viridiplantae > Streptophyta > Magnoliopsida > Santalales > Viscaceae > Viscum > Viscum album. The sequence goes on along the minus strand of OY728121.1, from coordinate 691,445,455 downwards.
TCTATATCCAAATATTCTGAACCCTAATTCATAAAACAAAAAAAAACATTTTCCAGATACCAAATGAGACACCTAGAACCTCATTTTTTATCTAGTAATAAACATACATAATTTTTAATACATCACATGAATTACAGAAAACTCCCAAGATCAAAAGCTTGGTGTATTTGGGAACTAAGTACATTTTCATATAAAAACATGGTACAATACAAATTTCTTTAAAAAAGATTCTACAATACTATTAATATGACTTAATTAATGTCTTTCACATAAGGAGGATAAACATAAATCAATAAATAATCATAGCATGAACCCATGAAAAAACACGAATCTAATGAAAGTACGTATCTATCTATATAAATAACCCTTAATAAATATAATTAATTATGGGGTATTTACACTACATAAATTAAATTGTAAACAATTTAGTAATAATTTAATTTGTTAATAGATCTATGGGAATCTATTTTAAAAACCTTAAATTAAAATAATCATTCAAGGTTATCCACAATGGAAATCATTGGAAGAGAATTTTTTTATAACTGATTGTAAGATAAGACAATGTAATTGATGGATTATTTTCTATAGAGATCATACTTCCACTATATTAAGTGTATATAAGAACATGGACATGAAGAATAAATATAAAATCCATGATAAATATGGAGAGTAAAATTCAATATTATCATTTTTAAAAACATTTAAGGGAAAAACCCTTTCAATGAATTAATGCAACTATCTTGGTGAATATCCAACAATCAACACTATAAATTTTATGGTATTAAAAATTTATTTGGAATTACCCCAATTGAAGGAATGATAACATGAAGTAATGGTGGGTAAGTTAATGAAATAGGGATATCAATTTAAGGAGTATATTAATATATATATTCTAATCATTCATTATGGATCATCAAGTGTATGGGAATTATCCAATTAAAATCCTCCAAGACTGTCAAACTAGGAGTGTAGTAAGGTTTTTTTCGTACATCAGTTGAAGATAAAATTAAAAACCAATGAACCATTTTAATTTTTTATACCTAGGTAAAAATGTTCTCGAGAAGAATCAACTTGTAGCATCTAGATATAGATGTTTTTTCTAGGAAAACCACATACACTTTACTTTACCAAATTTTGGATGGTTTATAGCGATAAGAAATATTGAGCATTATAATGGATTATGAAGGTCATATAATAAGATGTAATAAGTATATATAGTTGATAAAATAGTAATTAAATTATAAAAATAATATATAATAACATTTAATGTTTATATTAAAATTAATTTAAAAGGGGTCTCAATGGAAATAGCAAGGAACTATTAATTTGGTAGCATAAAGGGTACACAAAAGGAATAATTGAAGAAGTTTAATGACAGGGAAGGAAATATATAATTAAAAAATATTATAAATCATAATGGGGGTTTTTATAAACACTTTATATAATAATAAATTTGGAATCAAAAGACATATATTAAACAAGTACTTGAATTGATAATGTGGAGGAAGATATCCCTTTGGGAGGATGCTTCTTAAGTCTAGAGATGGATTTATTAGAACCTTTGAACCTCTTTAGAGTGACTATTTATAGGTATATTGAGTGATAATTCATTTCAAATCCTTTGGTGTAGAAATTTAGGAAGGCATTGGTGGGTATTTATACTTGAGGAGGGGAGGGCTCAAAATGATTAATTATTGGATATTTTACTATATAATCCTAACACTTGTGTGTGAAATGAATTATATCCAATTTTCTAGATTATTAAAGAGTTAAAGAGGGTCGTTGAAAGTTAAAACCATGCCCAAATATAAAATCACCTTCCAAAAAACTCATTCAATGCACATAAACTTGAAATAATCATTTTCTTAAAAACCCAATTTTTGGTTAAAAAAAATGTGAAGTATAAATTTATTAATTAAATTAAAAATTTTAATTTAATTTTTATAATTACTAAATTAAATTTTGATTGAATGAGACGGTTCATAATTTTTTTTATCATGATAAAGTAATAATGATGTAATAAAATTGTAGTTCTTGTTAAACTACCATTTTTAAATTTTCACCAAAAACTCCAATTTGTCAAAAAATTCTAAAAAATCCAACATAAGATAACTTTTATTTTTTGAGTTAAAAATTGAAATTTATTTCTGAAAAATAATTCCAAAATCATTATAATATTAAATTTTAAATATGAATCCTCATTTATGAAAAATTATATATCATAATAAAAATTATGGACGTTATAAAAATTGCATAGGGTCTCATTAAAACATATTATCATTTAAAAAGTGTATTATAATATTATTTCATGAAAATAAATTTTATTTAAAACATATAAATTTATCATGAAATATATTTTTAAATATAAATATGTTTATAATCTTAAAAAATTATACAGTTTTTTTATATCAATAAAATTATCCTAATGAACACTTAATGGAATCTACATAACCAAAATAATAACGACTAAATATTTTATTAACTAATGGTTTCATTAACCATTAACCATATTGGATTATAATAATAATGTAAAATGACTATATTTCCCTACAAATAAACAATCATTATCAATTTATTACTTACAACGTTGATTATAAAGGTTTTTTTTATCATTCATTGATAATTTCAATTTTTCCTGATGATTCTCTTTATTTTTACAATATTTATAGAAGAGGTGAAATTATTAGGGTAATTAAATCCTATGGAGTTTGTTTTAGTGAATCTAATATTCTTAAATGTGTATATCACTTTAATATTTCTAGTTTTACTAATTTTTATTTATACATTATGTGTAATGTTAATATGAAATGTAAAATATTTTTATGTTATTCTATTGTAAAATTTAATAAAAATATGTTGAGAGGTAAGAGTTCCTTTACCAAAATAAGAATATTTTTTGGGTATTTACAATGTCATGGCTAAAAAATAGACATACCTTAAAATTTAGGATGCTACACAACCACTACCCATGACATTTTTAGCAACATGAGTTCCTAGTTTTTACATAGAATGATCCAGGACATAACATATATGTTCTATTATAATAATAAAAATACTAATTATAAGATATAATATGTGTAATAATGGTCATAATTTACATAAAATATTATAAAAATAATCTATTCCCCATCCAATAAAATATTTACTTGTAATTGAAAACAAAAATTAAAATAAATACATATTTTCATTATATTTAAATTTCATTGAAATTATATAAATAAATTTAATAAAATCAAAAAACACTAGGTGTTTCAAAAAAAAGGTACAATATTTTTGTATAGTTTTCACTTTAAAATCCTTTTACTTATATGTGTTCATAAATTGGATATTTATCCATTTGAGACCCAAATCTATATATTTTCATATATAATATAGAAGGTTCTATATATTTCATTCAATGACAATTAAAAAATTTATGTCATTACTAATAATAATTGTGTAGCCCACACATAATAACAGAAATAAAATTACACTTTCATCATCATACTTGTATTTAAACCCTTTTATTTAACATGATTCATTTTAGTATTCATAATATTTTTTGAAATTAATCTATACTCTATCTTAGGAACATTTTATATTTATTGATTTAAAAATTAATAAATTAAAATTCCTCCAACTTTTTCTTAAAAATATGTATTTATTCTCAATAAATAAATCATTTCATGAATTAAACATTTTATATTTTAATGGATAATTAAAATAATAATGAAACATTTTGTTGAGATATAAAAAACCATTTATCATATTTAATAACTAATATTTTAGAATCTAGAAATCATATGTTTACTTAAAAAAAATAAATACCAATAAAATAAAAAATTATATATTATCAATCCATATTTTATTTTATGAATTTAATGATTACATATTATATACTGAAATTTTGTTTTAATGAAACATAACCCCAAAAATCAAAAGTTAGAGCTGATCAAAATATATAATTATTTTTCACTCCATGATAATTAGAAAAAAATTAGGATTATAGTATTACCCACCTAAATCTAAAAAAATATCTTAATACTCTTTGCATGTTGATTTTTCACATATTTTTGAACACTTCATGTACTTCATACTTATAACCACCACCTGTAAGTATACTAATTAAACCATATACATTAACATATATTAAGTTGAATAACTCACTAATTTGTTCCCATTTTCTATAAAATTATTCCTAATGAGATTTTATATATATAAAAACATTCATAATCATAGGAAACAAAAATTTGTCTCCTAAAAAATTTGGCTGTGTTTATTTTTCATATAACCCAGAAAATAACTCCATAATCAAAAAATTTTATAATCAACTATACTGACATTCTTATTATGTATATTAAAAACCAGATTACCATGATCCATAATGTATAAAATATTAATAATACTCAATTTTATAAAATTTTTCATTCATGTATGTTGAAAATGTGTTTTCTTTAAAAATAAAATAAAATATCTTCTTATCAAATAATAAACAAAAATAAATTTATTAATTTCATCTTATACTTAAGTGGAATTTATAAATTTAATAACTAATCCCCATAAAATATTTAGATTGTATTTATCCACCTTAAATTAATAAACTCTTTGTTTTAGTGAATTCATAGAGATATTCTACTAGAAAAATGATTTTTATTATATTTTTGAGTCCTTTTACATCCACACATATGTGTGATACACTGTATAAATTTTATAAATTTCATCTAGAATTAAAAAAAATTATTTCAAAAATTTATAAATATTTATGTCAATAATGTTTCTCTTAATTACTAAGAACACTTCTTAAAGCTAAAATACCAATATAAAAACCTATTTCCACTATACTTATACTTATTAAAGATAAAACTCAGTGGTAGATTAATATCTACATTAATATAGTATTGAAAGGAAGCTCGGGCTTGGAATTATATGGTGGAACCTAGAGGAATATTTATGTAGATGTTATTAAAAGATTCTAAAAATATTTTGGTTAGACCATCTCATTTTAAGATGAATTGGAAGGATTTTTTGAAACTATTGTTATTGAAAAATAAAATCTATAGAGGTAATTATGGATTTAAATATACTCTATTAGTTTATTTCAATTCATAAGAGGCAATAACTCAGTCCCTGACTAGAGGTAAATATTTTATTAGGTATCCTACTCAGATTACTTGCATCACGTTTAATTTTATTTCACCCAAAATTTTCATGAGGCCAACCAAATTATAGATGCATCAGAAAAATGGGTAAGTGATGTTGATTTTATTATATAAAATTATATTGTATTTGACTTATAATATATATCACTCAAGGATAAAACTTAGACTCATGTACCATATTTTATTTATCATTTTTTATCATAACTTAGAGCTTCACACACTAATTTCTATTTTAATAAAAATGGATAAATCTTAATGGAATGTAATATTTTTTTTTAAAATAATAATTTGTTTTCATAGTGAGTATAATGTTTTTTATAAATATCTAATAAGATTTTTATGTAATATATTATGAAATAAATGATAACCTTATTTATTATACCAATTAGTTATTCATGATCAATATTTCAATAAAATTTGAGTACACATTTTCATTTATATCGCCATATAAATATTTTTGGTATATAAACATTTCAATTATATCATAAATAATTTCATGATGGGGACATATCAGTTCTGCTAAATTTATGTACCTATTACGGTAGAGGAAACTTTTTACTAGAGGAGGCTAAAGTGATGATGATTGGGCTTTAAAATGGTAGATTCTACAATTACTACATTAACAATATTAAGAAGGATTATATCATTATTTTCAAATTCATAAAGAGGGTGATTCCTCCACACTAGTATTTGATTTATTATATAATAATTTAAAATCATTCCTTGACAGTGACATGCAAATCCATCATACATGGCATGAGGGAAATAAAGTAGTAGTCATATCAGCCTTTCATGTAATCTTGGAAAACCCTCTCTATGATTCTTCCAATTAAAATTCTCTACCCTTGATTGTAATTCTTTGTTTTTAGTGAAGTTCTGCGGATTTATTTTTTTATTCCCCCTTGATCCATGCTCTTTTGATCTCAGGTTCTCACATAACTCCAAAAGTGACATTTCAAAATAGAAATTTATCTTAGAAGGATGTAAAAAATATGCATTGGATAGTCAGGGAAAAATGACTTTCACATATTCATATATTGAACCACCCAAATTCCATTCTATTGGGTAACCAATACTATTATGCTCACCCAGTCATGTGTGACCGAAAACTAATAGTAAATTTTTTCTGTATGATTTTAGTTTACATTATCATTTCTCTCAATATATAAATAATATTTCCTACCCAAATTAAAAAATAAAATCCATGGGGACTTAGATTAAGTATAACCAAATAATAATAGATGATCTAGGTCTTAAAATGTAAATACTTTTGAAATAATCTTACACTTATAATTTTTTGAGGGAATTTAACGATCCCATTATTTAATTTTATAAGAATATTATTCTTATAACATCTCATGAATTATCTATATGCATGGATACAGAAAATGATTAATTTTCACATCTCATTCTTATTAAACTAAATTAATATGTTCTAAAAAAATAATGTATAAACATTATTTAATTAATGATTTTTTATACACCAATGTTTATGGATTTTGCTATAAAATTAAAAAAGGAACTCATAAACGTCACATGTAAATGATTCGTAATTATCATTTCATTCTTAGCGATAAAATCATATTAAAATAAAATTTCACCCATGAGAACATATATTGTAATAGATATACAACCACCACTTTTCAATATAGAGTTTTTTCCCAAGCTACTGAGGATCCTCACACAAAATCCCCAGTATCCATATATAATTACTAATGATTAATTTATTGATTCAACATTGATTTAGATTCAAAATAAGACATAATAATTGTAGTAAATTTCAATAATGAAACTAAAAATAAAAAAACATTAATATTCAATGAAAAAATTAAATATTATAAATTAATTTTCATGAAACTCTTTAAATGTATGGTATGAAATTTATAAGAAATAATTAAAAAAATTTAAATACAACATACAAGTATTTATATTTGAAAATATATCATATTAAAAAAATTAAAAATAGGGAAATTAAACATATAATTGAATATTTTATAAACACAAGTTGAGACTTATAAACAATTTATATTTTAAAAATATAAATGATGAACATATAATATAAACTTGAATATTATTTTTTTAATTAAAAACTCAATTATTATAGAATTTTCATGAATAGACACACATCATTTTTATAAATTTCATTGTAATTATGAACATTTCATATCCCATGAGACATTTTATGAACATTTAAAAATTTAAATATGAAAAGTGTATATTTTTTACTTTAATAATTTATAAAAAAATATAAATTACAGTTCATTTTTTAAATCATTATTTACAATCATATTACGCCATATGATATAGCTAATAATATAATGTGATATAGGTTTATCTAACCCCACAAGTCTGGTTCTACTATAATTTTTCATATAATCAATCACCAATCATAGCCAATGATATTATATATCCCTCATTTCATATCATATAAAAAATCATTATATCTTTATTATCCATACATATCATAGTCTATTTTTGGATATCATTAGGTAAGGTATCCATATATCATCCCATGTGATATAGTAGAAATTAAATAAATGAACTATAATGCATTATATGATATCTATACATAAAATATATTGATGTAGTGCTTTGTTTTACGTATCCATGAATTAATACATATTATACTCTATGGCATAATCAATTGTAATATATAATTGAATAATTTAATGGTAAAACTTTTAAACATCATATACAAAACCATGATATTATTATATTGTAATTTGAGATACCATATCTAATAGGGCGATATCATATATAACCGTATACCAAATCATTTATCTTCATAAATCTCTATACTTGTATTTAAAAAATGAATTTATCTAAAATAAAACCAAATTAAATATGATATCACAAAAGCATTTTTTATAAATATAATATGTTCAAATACAAAAGGAAAATAAGAAACCCAAAAAAAGATTAACTGAGGCAAATTTTAGTTAAATGAAAAGTAATAAACAACTCACCTCTTTATTTTTTGAACCATATACTCATATTAAAATTATGTGATGAAAATAAATTAGGTAAAACAAATTTAATCTTTCTGATGTAATTAATATACTGGATAAATGAATCTCAAAAATCCCTATAGTTTTAGGAATGTTAATGTGATAATTACCCTAGAGGTGATTTAGGGTAAAAATGTTTTTAAAAATATCTTATAATAGTTATTTATCACTTTATCTAATAACATTGTTCAATTATTAAATTGAACATCCCTTTATTAGATATGATATTATATTCCACTTCAATATGTTTGATTGATGTAGGTAATAAAATATTTAAAGGGTACATACCATTTTACTCAGTTCATCCTAAAGTAAGTATAATATAAAGTATATGGATAGAAATTCACTTTTATGTATAAATTACTAAGCCACTCTTAATGATGAGATTCTAGGAGGTCACTCGTCTCTAAATACACTATGGGTTTAGATCATCTTATTAACTCTCTAAAGGTTTATTTATTTAAATATAATTTAGTTACATCAAAAAATATCTGATAAAACATATACAGTGTATATTGAAGAAAGTTATCACCATATAAGTTAAAGATTACATCATATAGCTCATTTAGAAACCTGACCTTTTAATTATCCATATGTTCCAATTCTTCGTTATAATATGTATTTAATCACTTGTTTAATGAACTTAAATGTGATGTAATTCATTAATATATATTCACAATTTGAATATCCAGATTATGAAATCTAGATATCCTACTCATTCTACATGTCTATTAAGAATTATAAATTTACTTTCAAGATAAGTTTATTACAATATTTTCTAAATGATCTAAAATATTCATTAAGAATTGATATTCGTCCATTTTACTCTTAGTGTGCGTGTAAAATACCATTCTTATTTTATTGTAAACTTTATATTTTTTAATAAATTGATTTGTATAAAATTTATCCTTACCCAAGGTAAATACATTTCCATTATTATTGAAATATCCATTATTAATTAATTTTCCCTTAATGAAAATTTTCTATTTCAACAAACATAAAATAAAAAAATTTAAATCCATCATATGATTTCAACACATTTCTTTAACTTTCTTAAATTCACTTTCTCAATAATCATATAATCAATACATCATAAGAATACTCATAAAAATAGTCTCAATCGACATAGTTGAATTGTATAGTCGACTGAGCTATACTTAGCCTGTTCATCATACATAGTTCCTTTTAAGTACACTTCATGATTAACTCATCAAATCTATAATGAACCCTCAAATAACCTCTATAACTAACTCAAAAAGAATACATAGTTGAATATTTAGAACACAATTATCCTTCATTATCACCTCTTAGAACACCTATGGATAACGATGTAAAAAAACAAAATTCATGGTAACCTAACCACTAAAACATATTTTAAATCCATAACATTACAAAATAACTATAAAAAAATCCAAAGAATATCAAATACATCTAATATTACATGAAAATATTCCAATAACATTTTGATTGTAAATCCAAACTATCCCAAAATATGTATCCTACAAAATTACCCTTTTGATCAGTTAGTAATCAAAAGTACCAAAAAATATGAAAAATTGAAATCTATATCTACAAAAACCAACCCCCCTTCTTCCTAGAATTCTGTTTATAAATAACTCACGCATTTTTTATAAAATACCCCTTTAAAAAATGAAAATAACTTTGATAATAAAAAATATCACATTAAAACACAAATAAACATGTTTAAAATAAATAACTCTATACCTCTATGAGTTGTAATATTTTTTGAAATAACAATTATTAAATAAATAATTAAATAATTTCATTCTAGAATATATATTAGATTCATTAATTTACATCTTAAATATGACACTACCCTTGGAATGGTTGTCTTAAAACTATATAACAGATATGCATGTTATGCATTGGGGAAGAGATCAATCTTCTAAAATCTTCAATCAGTGAGGTGTGGGTGAACTATCTATTTAGTCTTATTCCATTAAAATACATTTTTATATAGTGCTATAGTCATAATATCAATAACCTTAATTAATAAGGAAATGTAAAAAACTTGTACCAAATCTGTTTCTTCATTATCTATAATAAAATAATATTTAATATCTATATGTTTTTTCTTTGGTATTTGAACTATTTTTTACAAATTTTAATTATTATCAAACTATCACACATATTGGATGATAGGGATTACAACTTTATAATGAAGTATTCAAATTCTTATTTCATCTATAAATTCTATATAGATTCATAGGATGCTAATATTTATTCATACTCATTTGTAATCAATGATAAAAATTTCAATTTTTCCTATAAAATTGAAATATTTTCTTCTAAAAATAAATACCCATCAAGAAGTTGATATATTTTATCGAATAATATTTATTAGTCTACATCAGTAAAATAAACCCAATCATATTAATTAATTTTAACATAAAACCCATATTTTATTATATATTAGATATATTTGGATATTTTTTTCATATCCATAACATGAATATCCTTTGATTCACTCTAATGTTTTTCTTGATAAATAGGTATAAAAAATACAAATACGAAATAAAATATAAAAAATATTAATCATTTTCCTATACTTCATGGAATATATACATTTTTTTTCTCCAAATTCGGGGAATTTAACTCCCACTTATATAGGAGTATACATAGAGTTACACTCATTCATTTTTATTCCCATAAATGACTCTCCAATACAATTCTAATGATAAATAAAAATTTATTTCTATTTTTAAGTTAATTGAAGTCTCAAAAGTTTGGTTTATTCTATAATCAATGACATTTAAAATGTAATATTCATTATTTCAATAAAATTTTTATTACCCTATGTATTAGAAACTCAATATACAATTTCGTCAATGTAAACATGCACCATAAACTAAACTTTATAGTTTTTATTCATATATAAATTATGATTTAATATACATATTTTAATGTAAATTTTCCCTAGAAAAGAATCCCACTATGAGTACCAAGATCATGGATCCTATCTTATTTTATGAAAATATTTCCTTAATCTCTATAATTTAATTCCATCCTTATCTATTGAAAAAAGTTATATTGATTTATGTATAAATTTTCCTCTATAATACCACTAAGAAAATCTAATTTAACAACTATTTGATATATTTTAAAGCTTATTTTCATTGTAATAGTCAAGAGAAATTAAATTTCTTCCAAACATTCCATTATATAAAATATTTAATTATATATATATATGTAATATTTACACTAACCTAGATTTATCTATCACAATTTTATATTGATCATTTAACTTTTCTTGATACTATAATTTTGTTCCAATAAAATTATTCTCTAAAGTTCTATAAATTGAATCTTAGATATAAATCTTACTTATTTGTTTAAGTACCTCATTTATAGATGTGACCTAATGTCCATCCTTTAGTGATTCTGAGAAAATAATTTAATTTAATTATATATAAGAGTGTTATTTCCTATTTTGACTTCATTATCATATTTTTCAAGGAAAATTTATTTCATCCCTTAATATTTTCCTCATGTACATATTTTACTATATCTATATTTTATATTTGATATGAAATAACATATATATAATCTAATTATTTATAACATTTTTCATTTAAATTGCCATTTTCATGTGTTAGATTTTGTACTGAGATTTTTAAGGATCTCATTAAATTCATCATTTTTTTCAATTTGATATTTATAATTGCTTCAGTATTATCTAATGAAATTTATATCATGAATCTACTCCATATTTTTTATTATCTAATTATGATATTTATAATCTTTAATTTTAAATGTATAACCAATAAAAATACATTTTTCACTAATTGATCCATATTTTTCTTGGTTCTTCACTTTATTAAGAATTTAATATTTTTTCAGAAATTCTATAAAATATTTGATACTAGGATTTTTGTTTACCTAATATAATATTGAGAAACATATTATACCTGGAATAATAGTATCCTATTTGGAATGTAAACAAATTTCAATACCTTTTCCATCTTAAATATATTTTTTTTCCAAAGTGAGTTTAGTTGCAGTTGTTTTCAATATATCAATAAGTGTTTATAGAGAAATTTTATTAATATTCTTCGAGAAGTTATAAGATAAGAGATGATTCAAGAATCATATAGGAAACATTCCTTATGATGTTTAAGAATGTTTAGTTAACTATTTTTGGAAATTTTTGTTAATTATGAAGATTATTTTCCAATATTCATGTTCCTAACATCATGAACACACTCATGGTCAAATATGAGTTTTTTTGTACTTATAAAAAGGGAAAGAAGAAGAAACGTTTTTGAAACACAATGTTACTATATGGGACATGGATGATGTTACTAGATAAAGAGTTTTAAGATGTTTGTGTTTATGAGTTTGTAAAAGTTTTTGTAAAGGGTGAGAAGTTAGTTTCTAGAGAAATATTGATTTGTAGGCTATACAAAGTTCAAAAATGTTACGAGATGTACATAATCAATGTGAATGGATAAAGTTTTATGTATTATAATTTTGAAAGCTTGAAAATGTGGTTGTATGTATTTTGGTATATGAATTTTCAATTTTCAAAAGTTTAATTTCTAAAGTTATAGTGATCAGATGATGAATAATAAGATGAAGGAAACCTATGCAGTTCATCGATCTCAGAGCTATATAAATATTACAGGATAAGCATGAAAAAATTCATACTAGATGGAAGAAAATTGAAAAAATTGATCTGGTGAATTAATGTATTTGTAATAAATTAAATATTTGTACAATATTCATGTTATAAGGTTAATGTAAGAGGTTATATAAAGATATATTTTATGATGTCTATAAATAGAATAAGATATAGAGTTTGAAGATGTATCAGATAGAGGATAACATGTCAATCCTATTAGATAGTGATAACCAGTGGAGGTAATCTAATAGATAAATATTTTAGGTTTCATTGGAATAAGGTGCATCTAATAATAAATTGAAATATCCAATATATGGAGTATTATGAAAGAATAATATGGAGAATTTTAATGCCATAATATGGATGTAACCTAGGAAAAAATGGGTGTAAAAAGTTTGAGATGAAGTTGATTTGTATCAGATAGAGATATGTTGAGCCCAACAGACAAAGAATTTTTAATAGAGTGGAACCAGATGAAGATATATTAGACATATATTTGTCTTGTGAGTCTATTGGATGGAGAGTACTAAATATGTAGAATTATAAATAGGTGATCTAGAATACTATAACATACAAATATTTCTTGAATGGAGTTTCAAATAGATTTATATAAAATTTATAAAGTCCTCAAAATTTATGATAATAAGTTATCCATTCAACAGTTATTATCATATAAATTTTATGGAATATTGAATAAGTTCCTTAACTATGAGTTTAATAATGTTCTTAAAAGAATGTAAATGCCATATTTTTAATAATTTTCATGAATATTCAAAAATATTTGATAGGTTTCTATAAAAATTGTAATGAGTGCGAGATATGAAATTTGAATTTCTTTGAGTTGGAAAATTATTTTGAGTTCCCATCGATTCACCTGAGGGGAGAACCTATATAAAGGGGTTCAACAGTATGGAAAAACACTATTCATATAGATATGTGGAAGTGCAATATAATTTGTTTCATGATTATCCAACCGAGGATCCACTTATTTAAAGGAGGGGAATCAAATTGTGGGGATTTAAGAAGGTTAATTGGAATAGGTTTTATCAGTTGAATAATAAGTAAAGTAAGAATTTATAACATAGAGGCTACTCATTGGGAGAAGATTCATTAGGTTGAGTTTTATTAGATGAATAGGGGTGTGTATATAATTGATCCTGCTTTATCAGATAAACAAGTATCAAAATAGAAGATAATCATATGAAGGTACATTATATAGAGAGTAATAGGCTAAAGCTAATTTTTTAGGAGTACAAGAATAAGATATACTAGATGAATAATGTGACACATTAGATAGTGGGAATTCAAAAAGGATCATAGTAAGATTCGATTTTTCAAAGTTAAATTTCTAAGAAAAGTTCTATAAGGTGAGATTAAGTTATCTATGTGTTTCCATGATTAGGAAGTAGTTTAGAGACCAATAATCTCTTAAGAGAGTTTTTGAAGATATTGAATATTGTACATAAATAATGGTGATCCAGTGTAATTACAAAGAACAAACATATGATGAAGAAGAAATTTCTATAGTGGACTAGAAAATAAGAAAGAAGATATTATACCTAGGGCATAGAATTTTTTTCTAAAAAAGATCATGGATGGGGTGTATACCTAGTTGGAAAGGAAGTGGATATGTTAATAATATTTTGTGGTATAACCAGCCATTATAGAATATTTTATTTTAGGTGTATAGAACCAAGGTTAACTGGAGGAACAATTATAGGGGTATAGAACCAGTTTCTTCCAGTGTCTTTGTATTCTTGAAAGAAGTTTGTAAAATAATCCATGTTGGGAGGGGTGTAAATAACATAGAAATAAGTGTGTCTTTGAACCAAACCTTTTAAATATCATGTGATGATCTATCACTTTATATTACTAAATATGAAGTGAGGTTGATAGATATCATTGATTTATTATTACATAAAAAAGTTTCAATGGATGATTTAATAAGAAGAATTTATATAATAATGTGATCAATTATTCCTCTTATGCCCCTCTCAGTGATCCATCATTGATCAGTGAACTTCAATTGGTATCAAATATGGTTATCTCTAAAATATCCAACTATCTATTTTGGATAAAGAATATAAATTTAGTGAACAATAGGGGTTTCCATATATTTTATAGAAGAAAAAATCATGGTTTTAAGAAGAGTATGTTACCCTATCTTCTATCTCTTGGAATTTTAGTTAAAGATGCCACAGCCATGAGATTTCCTCCCATTAATGAAGTTTTTATGACAAATATTGATAAGATTAATTTGGAAGTTGATGGAAAATTGTAGAATACTCTTTTTATGGATCTAACAAAGAATGATTTTATAAATATTATGGCTTTTCTGATGGATAATAAAATGTTGGATAAGTTATTAAAAATCAATGTAGGAAAAGAAAAGTTTAAGGAATATAAGGTATAGATTTGAAGAAGTAGGTTTTAAGATATTAATATGACTAATGAAGAAAGTATTGAGGAATACTTTATAAGAGTCAATGATATTTTCAGCAATATCAAAGGCATTAGTGAGATTCTAGAATATTATACTATCATTAATAAACTAATTAGAATCTTTATATATAGATTTTATACCAAAGTGTCAGATCAAGAATATAAATATGATTTTTCTCTATATGAACATCAAAATATTCTTATTGAATATTAAATGAGGAAGAAATATTTAAGAAGAAGGCTAAGGAAGAGATAGTTTTTGAATATTTTTTAAAATGATGTACATAAAAAAAAATTATAAGAATAATCAAGTGATTTAGATTCTTAGGAAAATGAAGAGGAATTCAACACATTAATTGATATTCTTTATAAGATATACAAAAATGGAAATTAGAAAATAAAAATTTAGTAATATCTTAATTTTTATAATTGTAATGATAGAGGCAATTTGACATGAAATTTTCCTAATAATAAGATTTATGATTTTAAATATGAATAAGAATATGAGAAGTCCTAAAAATATAAGTGGATGAAACATAAGAGAGGTTTCATAGAAATAATAATAAAATTTTTGTTGTGTATAAGAGAGAAGGATGATAATTTATCTAATAATGAATTTGATTTTCATATAAACTTATAATTTCATGTTAGAATAGAAATTGATTTATCATAAATTGGTGATGATAGAGAATATAGAATATAACTAGAGTGGATTATAAAATAAAAAATAGAACATAATATTAATAAAATCACACAACTTAAGAAGTAAATGAATAACCGGAAGAAAGAGGATAAATAGATAACTTTTGAGAATTGTGAGTGAATAAAAAAGAAGTTAATAAACCTTAATAGGATTAGATCACATAAAATTCAAGTGGTTGATCTTGAAAAGAAAATGAAAGTTTTTGGAGGAAAATTAATCAGAGAGGGGAATCTCAACATGGTAGAATTTTTTTGTTGAGGCATGTAAAAAATATCAGTTTGAAGTTAGATGAAGTTAAATAGTTAGTTAATGTTCATAAAGAAAAGTTTGAATGGGAACCAAAAAGAGTTATAATAAACATAATTAATGTTTCTCAAAATACATAGCGAGTTTAGAAATTTCCAATAATAACATATCAAATCATTTGTGGTTAAAATTGAATCTTATTATGATGGGGAAAATATAGGTTTATTGAAGTAGGTTGTTTCTATACCCAAACAATATAAATGTAAATCTACTTCTACTAATATTAAAGAATCAAAATTTATGATTTGTGAGAACCAAAAATTGGGGAATTAATCAAGAAAGTATATCTTGAAAAAATACACACATAGTTTATGAATTAAGAATACCCAAAAACATTAGGGTATCATTATTATCAATATAAAAGGTCATAATTAAGAGGTAACTATTAGTGTTTTAGTGTATTTAGGCACAAAACATATTCATGATCATAAAATATGTATCTTATAATAAAATGTTATAAATCTAGTGGAATATATAATGAGTAGAGAAGATCAATTTTTCAATAAATTATGATGATGAAGAAATGAAATATTCGGAGAAGTACGTTAAAAATATAAGTGAAAAGATCAATAAGGTCGATCAAGGTAAGAAAGAGTTCTTTGGTATTTTACCAGATCAAATTTTCATGGCTATAAATAAAGAGGAAGTAACAAAGTATATTAAATAAAATTTAAAGAAACAATATTAGAAATATGAGAACAACATTGATAATTATTTTCCAATAGATAGTGGTTTGAAGATTTAGAAAAACTACAGGAGACGTGAGAAAGATATGAATGTTACTAAAAGTGGTATGACTATCTAACCAGAACAAGAATAATATATGAAGGGGATGTTATAAAATCAAGGTAATAAAGAAGTTACAAAAATTTATGAAATGATCACAGGTTCATCTGGAGATTATATAGATGAAAACAAATCCATTAAAAAATATGTGAATGCTGGTAAAAAGGAACAAAGAACATACCATGTTAAATATAATAAGACTAATAAGAATTCTATACTGGGAGAATACTCTCAGAACAATTTTTACTTATATGGAACACTATATTTCATCCTTATTCCTAATATACATTCTTATTTGTACCGATATGTATATAATTGATGAAGAAGTTGTTTAAAATCTAGCCATGTGCTATAGAAATTTTATAGAAAAAAGTGCCACCCATCATGGGAATTTTTTTACCATGGTAAATAATCAAGGGATACCATTAAGGGGTAGAAAATATAAGTTGAGTTTTTAGTACCATACTTTTCATAAATAACTAGTACTCGCCCGTTCATTCGCACGACACTATAAAATAAATTCTTATTTAAATAAGAATGTAGGGCACTATAAAATAAATGCTGATTTCCATAAGAAAATATTATATTACAATGATAATAATGAAAATTAATATTGAATTTATTTATGTCACAAATAATTGGTAAATATTATTGAAATATTTTTGGAGAAACTATTATGAAAAAATCAATATAGTAAAAAACATTAAACTCATTCAATTGTTTAATGTTTACAAAATAGATGTACTATGGAAAACAGTAGTGAAAGCGGAAAGATGGGGGACATTACATAATAGATTTTCATCTGATTCAGAATAGTAATTGAATAAACAAATAAATCCAAGTTACACAGCACAATGAAAAAAAAATTCCAGCACCACTGGTACATCTCATGAGACGTCAACCTGAATAATAACAAAAATACCTATTTTGAAACAGGATCTTTGGGTCCAAAATATGATAAAAAATTGAGTGGATCAATGCCTCCAAATCTGTACATCAAATATTTAGAGTATTACAACAATCATGATACCATTACATGCATAGATATTGTCTGTCATGGACATGTTATGATATAACTAATACAAAACAATAGATAATGTTTTCAATGATTAGAACAAATCAAAAACAATGCGTTCAAGGATTGAGGGAGCTATAATACATATTATGTAATGAAAATGTAAGAAATAACCTTCTATTTTAAATATGATTTTGATAAAAGATAAAAGGGGTATATTTTCAAAGATTAATATGTAATATGCATGTGCAGGATATGAAATATTCATGTGAAAATATATAGTATATATAATTTAAATAACCAAAATATACTCTATAGATTTGAAATTTTCATATAATAATGGATCTTTAAAATGAATAACCAAATGAAGATAAATGGGAAGAGAATACATCGCACCTTCTGTGGAGATTTTTGGAAGAAGGTAGAATGAAAATTCCATAATGGTTAATTAAACACTAAAAAAATCACAAGAGTACCTTGTCCAAGAATGCCAGAAAGGTTAATTAACCACCCTTGAAAATCATGCACTAGATGCCTATTCCAGTGCCTCACAATACTTCCAATTAACCTAAAAAACCAAACATTGTTTTCTAATATCAACGGATCATATTAATATTATCCAAGAACACTCTTAAAAGAATTAATATATTTTAGTATATGTTCTTTGGATATTATACACAAAAATAATCACAGGATCTGAGTAATTTGAATTATATTAAAATTCAAGTCTTGGGTTAAAGAAATAACATGATATAGTCTCTTCCATTTCAAAAACCATTGATTATATGATCATTGCTCTGACGGGGGATCCTTATTCAAGTATAGTATATTGTGTTAAGTTTGTTTCTCAGATAAATTATAGTGTACAGGGAACCAATTCTCCCATGTTTAATGTGGATATAGGAACTATATCCTGGTCTCATATTCCATTAGTGGCTCATAAATTAGGATGATGTCATGATGATGGTTATTGTATCAAAACTATTTTTCATTCTGGTTATTAGGACATGGATAAGGTGAGTGATTTATCGTTACTATCCACTGTAGATGTTTTCAATTCAGGAAAAGGGGATACTGTTATATTTCAGGTTCCCAGGCATTACCATGTTTTTTTGGTTTCTAATGTTTTTGATTAATTGTGTTTTGATTTTGGATTATTTATTCCTGCAATAATGATTGTTCATAGTTATGTAGACCTATGAAACCCTACTACTGCTTCCCCAGCTTTGACAGCATTGGTTGTTCCTTGTTATTATGAATTGGAAAAATCAATTACTCATTCCCCAGCTTCTGCATCAAACAGTCTAATTGGACCTCTTACATATTCCATGGATGGGTAATGGTTGTTATTGAAAAAAATAGATAATCAAATAGAAAGTAATATATGCTTTAGAAGTATTTCAAGGAGTTATTTATTAGAAAAATGATTTATTTCAAGAATTACATACAACATAAGTTAGAAAAGGTGACGTTATTAGGGATGTAAATAGAATTAATATATTCAAAAAAATCATCAACATTAAAAAAATACTAAAAAAGAGGGCACATTCTGTTTTCATGCATGCATGTATAAGGGTTAAACATACATGTACCTTCTATTTGTAACCTTCTTCATTGTACATATAACATATCTTCTCAAAAAAAATTCCATGTTTCGTTCAACACAACCTGTGCATTGAATGATGGAAACATATGAGAAATCAACATGTGTAATGAATCTCATTTTTCGACTGATATGATCAACATGTGAAAATATAGGTAATCCTCTACCTGTGATGGCTAGTAAGATAAAAGGCTAGTTGATTTTATATATCCCATTTATTCCAACGATATGATAAGCATCATTTTTTAATGAAAAAAAAACATTAGTGCATCATGAGAAGTAATTAACCTGGAGAACATAAAAAACAGTAGTGCATCATTTGAATTTAATGATAGGGAGAGCATCTGGCCATAAAAAAGTGGAAAACATAAAAACATTGACAATAATAGTGGAAAATGTTATTAAAAACACGATGTACTGCATTTTAAAACATATGAACTTGGATTTAGTACTTCTTTTTGAATGAGAAAGTAGAGCATGTTTGAAAAATTAGTGCATGTTTTCCCACTTGAGAAAGTAGTGCATGTTTTCCCAATTGAGAAAGAAGTGCATGTTTCAATTAGAAAGTAGTGCATGTTTTCCCACTTGAAAACAAAGTAGCGCATCATGTGAATTTGAAAATATTAGTGCATCATAAGAACTAAATTTGAAAATATATGCACCTGGATGTTTGTTTATGCTTCCAACAATAGTATGATTCGAACTTCAACAGGTGTACGGGGTGCTATCTAGCTTTTTTCCTAACCAGAAAACACAAGAAAAATGTTTTTAAAAATATCTTTTATCATGTGAGTCTGGTTGTATGTGTTTGCATGAGAGTGTTAGATCTGTAACATTGTAATTTAGACAACCTTTCATGAGTTGTTCTATACTTAGCTTAAGATTTTTCCTCAACCTTACAAGATCCACATTGTGATGAACTCTCCGATAGTGTAAATCATGAACCATTACCTGATATGGATTAAGGAAAAAGATAAAAAAAATAATCTGATAAAAAAACATTCCATAAAAATTAGAGTTAACAGAAATTATGTCATTATCAATAGGCAGGGGGTGAAGATAGATGAAAATATTTCACCTGGAAAAAGGCATTCAACAATTGACGTATGCTGTAAGAACATCTAGTTAAAAAAAATATTTCCCAAAAAATAAAACGTTTGATAGTGATTAATGTCAATCAAGTAAATTATAAAAATCATTTCCACAAAAAATAAATGGAAATATGAAGCTCATGCAAAGGGTTATTTACTATAGATCTGAGAAACAAATGGAAAGAGACAAATATTCTATACAATGGATATTGATAATGGATATTTTGTATACGATATATTCATATGCAGCTTATGCGGTGTGCATCTACATAGTATAGAGAATTTTCATAGCACAAAAATTATAAATAGATTAGGAATATTCATATAATAACATGAATATGAAAAATAGATATTTAAAATAATACCCTTCCCAAAAATCATTTAACCTGACCATCAAGAGAATAAAACCTGTTGAAAAAAATAAATGAACAATTCATAAGATTATTATTAACAAATATTAAATAATTTAATTGTTCACATGGTACTAAATCATTTGTATTAATGAATAAGTGTATTAAAATCACATAGTCTTGAGTGAAGGGAATGCATACTATAATAACTACTTATACTCGTAGGTCATGCACTAACCAATGATAGTATTGCACTGCTAGAAGGAATAAGTGAAACTGAAAATAGAGGTCATACCAATGAAAAATGCATTCTTGGAAGCCTGTACAAGAGCTATTCGACCATTCCAAGACTACCCATACTTAAAAACTGAAACATCAACAAGACATCCATGCACTTCCATAAAGCTTTCAAATTGATAATCAAGAAAATAGGGGGAATTCCAGTGGAGAAACCATCCTAGGAAAGAGAAAAAAACCTACCATCAAACAATCAGGGCAGCAAGTCCAGGATAGCATTAAGACCTCAAACTAGATCACTGAACAGGGTGAAAAAGTCACTATCCAGTGCAAGCAAGCTAAGATATCCAGCAAACCATAAAAAAAATGAATTCATGTAACACATCATTATGGAGGTAAAACCCCAAATGTTTTCACAAACAGGAAGAAATCCAGTTCATAGAAAATCCTGTAAATCCCTCAGGGACCTGCTAGCACATGTAGACATTTCATATCCTTTGACTCATATCCTAGAATCTTGAAAATCCATTTTGCTTTAAGACACTTGAGAGAAAAACAACACCCTTATCCAGTAATGACATCTTATATATAGATGAGACCCTGGGGATAGAAAATAGTCCCAAAAGATCAAGAAGGAATAACTTTTGAGCGATTGAAAAATTCATTCCCATGGAATATCTTTGAAGTTGAAAATAGTTTCAGTATTGATATTTTGAAATTTTACAAAAGTATGCCTTCGAGAAAAGAGGTTGTTTCAGAAAAGAAGGATGAGTTATTCAACAGAAGGTTCTGGTCTATAAAAGAACATAGAAATAATATAAAATACTACAATATCATATGAGACACTGTGAATGAAATTCATTTAAATAATATCCATCAAGCAGTGGTTTCAAAATTTGCAACACCGCAACCCCTATCCTGGATGTTGTCATCATAGTGTTTTAGTAGTGAAAAATGGTGACAAAAAAAACTTTGTAAAGTTCAAAAAAACGTCCAGCAATGAAGAAGGGAAAACATTATAATAATTCTGTAACAGGAATAGTACAACTGTTTTGGGGCATACTAAATAGTATACATTTATTCAAAAATAGAAGGGAAAACATTGAAATCAAATGATTAATGTCCAGCCTTAAGTATGACCAGAAAAAAAGAAAATTGTAAAGTACAAAAAAACGTTCAACAAAGAAGAAGTCTAGCATAAAAAACCAATTCTAAAAAAATGTCCGCCATAAAAACCATCCAAAATTATAAGAAAACCTTCGACCATGAAAAGCATCCTTCATGAATAATGTCCAGAATAAAAAAATTATAATCAAATTCCAGAAATAATGAGTCATTGGATAAGGACTTGATAACATATGAACACTTTGTTTGAAATATAGACGAAGAAGAATGTTTGGTGCATTTTATAGGGTTGATTTTCACCTGGAATATTGACATCATAAATAACCATTCAAGATAAGGTTATTCAAGGATAACATATGATTTTGCCATGCAGAAATATGTTTTAATGGAAAACAATCAATTCTTCCATCAACATTACTGAATTTATGAATTTAAAATATCATTAGTGCAATAGTAAACTACATTATATGCAGACATAATAGTGGATAAATATTTTGTAATAGGACATTTGAAATAAAGAGATAGCTGAAATAGTGTTTCCAAAATGCATATGTACCGTAAGAAAAACCTTTAGTCTAATTTGTCTGTTTTTGTCTTTAAGTAATCTTTTATGCGAATATGAACTTCAGTGGAATCTGTTGATGGTGGTGTGGAGTTACCAATCACTGACACATTCTGCTTGACTGCATCTTCATCATCGAAGTCAGTTGACAGATTCCTTTGCACGTGAAAGTAAATATTAACCAAAATAAAATATAATGACCCACTGCTCGATTGAAAACCTTTATAACGATAAAGAAAAGTACTAAACGTATTTTATGTAAGGTGAAATATATTTACCTGAACTATTGAAATAATTGAAGATGATGTTACAAATCCTGATTGAGGCTTTGCACTGGGTTGAAAAGATTCAAAAGTCTGAGGATCCTACAATGGAATGTTAAGAACAATATTCCAGTACATTGTTATTTACTAACAGGGAAAAATAAATAAGGGAATTGAAAAGATTGTACCTGATTTAGTTCAATCTCACTACATACAGCAGTAAAGTCTATGCTCTGATCATATTTCAAAAAAAATACAATAGGATTAATGCTTTGCAGGTTTAAAAAATAATTGAATTTTGGAATAGATATTAGCTATTACCTGATTGTATGAAAAGCTGTCATTGAATTTCCTGATGTAGTTTTTATTGTCGCTAATGAAAATTACCTTGTATGTGTTTTTTTTCTGTTGAACGATGACGATTTTTAATTTTGAAATTTGATATTTCAATTCATTAGAGCAATATATTTGATTTGAAAATGTTTAATTCAGGAAGAAATCCATATTCGTCGTCATCCTGATTATCAAATTATGAATCAATATTCAATGATAGGAATAATAATTTTAAAATTTATTGACATGATAGATATAGTTAGTTTTACCTGTATCTACGTAGCTCTCAAGTCAGCAGTTGTCTTGTGTATGAATTTCATGAATTTTTTGTCAAACAAAACAATTGAAAAGGAGTCTGTATTATCAGTAACCTTTAGTTTCACTCTAAATTTGTTGAATATAAAATGATGATCGCAATATTTGTACAAATAAGTATTTTTAATTTATTAGTTCACAAGTAAGGAATTGATAATAAGAAATTTAATAATTTAAATGAAAGTAACCTAGGAGTAGTGCTATGAAGAGATACTTTACAATTTTGGCACCAAATTCTATCATCTGAAAGGTGTACTTTCTTCATACAAGAAATGCATGACTCATAAAACCAACTGTAGGTGCATTAAATTTTTTGTATTTTTACAACAATTATTCATCATGTAGGCTATAAAAGATTGAGTATGAAATAATATACTGATTACATGATGACACAATTTTACAATTCAAAATACTGAATATTGAATTTTCAACATTCATATCTCTTATTGTTACCTATGTACAGTTTTTGACATCTGAAATAGTTTTCTTGTTGTTCCAATATGGTATATCCATAGAAGGGTTTCCAGTTATCAGTGGTGGAGTATTGAAGTGTGATTCAACTAAAAACCGAAACCCATAAAATCTATAATAACATACTTAAAAAAATATTAACAACCATTCGGTATAAGATTTTAGTTGTAAAATAGAAAAAATGTAAATTTATTGAATCTAGATTAGTTCAAAGGTCACCTGCTTCTGAAGCTTTTTACTTCTGGAATATCTTGGTCGTATAGAATTTTTGTACCATTAATAGTAGTAGTCACAATAACAGTCACTGTAAGAAGTTTGAAATAATTGAAATGATTTGAAATAATTAAACTTTAAAGCAACCTCTTCAAATGAATATAGATTTACTAAGAGATCAAAATGAATAATGTAGTTAGAAACCATACTTATTAGTCGCTTCACATGTACAAGTTGTAATATAATAATGGATGACGACTCTCTGTTATTTTCCAAATAACTTGTCATTTCATTCAAAAAGTATCCCCGTAAACTACAGGTAAGTTGCATACCTCTGTAGGCAAATAAAGTAATAGTAAGGCCTAAATTGTTTTTGCTGCATTGTAATATAGTAAGTGTAGAAAATTAATGAATTGTCATCCTCTAGAAGAATCTACATCCGTAGGTTGGAATGTCCCATAGATTGCACTGGATGTGTGTAACGTAGACATCCAATAATATCTATAAAATAGATAACCGAAATAAACTTAGTTATAAAAAATCAAGGACGATAAAGATATTATTGTAATCATATTTTTATTGAAGTCAACTACAAAGAATAGTCACAAACAGCTTTTAATGAAATATACCTATTAAATGTTCCTCTGGAATCCTACTTTGAATAATCGCATCATATGAAGTAATGTTGAAACTAAAAAATGGTATGTTTGCATCACATGGTCGAATAAATGTCGTGGATGTAAAAATGATTTTACAGGGATGTCTACTTCACATGTAATTGCCTTGGTTTGAATCAATTTAGAAGTTTTGTATCATATAGCACATTCCTTCACGCAAATAATGTTTGTACTTTTAGATAAGCTGACAGTTACTTATTGTACATTGAATATTAGTTCCCTAAATAATGTATATTGAAATGTATGTTAGTATATAAAGAAGACTGATGACAGAGTACAGATAGATACAACGTGTGTAAATGTTGAAAGACGTACATAACATAATAGAACGATATAGAAATAAATAAAAAGTTGTTCATGTAACGTAAACTTACATATTTGTCGCATAGTATTAGATCAACCGTGAAGGCATCATTGGAATATTTTTGCGATGAATTGCACAACATGTTCAAAAAATGAACTTCAATCCGTAGTGTCTCATCATCCTCTGGTGCAATCTCATTCAATAGGGTTATTGATCATAACATTTTTATTCTCTGTACTGTTACATTTAATATTGAAAATATAAACCTAGTAAGCACGTAAAGAAGACATCAAAGTACACATCATGCATAGGCAATACATAGTGAAATATAAATAGATTATTTTAAATGATACCTATGAAAGGTTATCAAATATTTGTTTATTCACAATATTATGTGTGATCCCAGTCGATGTGTTAGTGTTATCCTATATTAATATTTTCACACCATTTGGTGATGTAACCCTAGAAACCACAACATACAATTAACCATGAGAGAACACAGGATTGTGAAGATATAACCCAACAGAACAAAATGATTGGCATTGAATTTTATTAATAGTCATTGCATATGAAACTGTTAAAGGATATTTCCTTCTATGTAATTTGAAAGGCCATCTATCATCAGAGTGTGTCATAGTTAGTCTTGGAATGAAATCCGAATACCCTGAATTACATCCACTCAAAATTTTTGCTTCAATCATGATCACCTAAATGTGTAACAATCATATGAGCACTATTACATAAACCAAAATATTGATCAACATTTTTTAGTAACATAATGGGAACACCAATCTGTAATGTAATTTTGTGGGCAGCCAACCCAGAGACATTGATTCCATTCAATATTTCAGAGGTTTATATGTTTTCTTCCCTATCAGTATCAAAACTGGCATTGTAAATAGAATCTAAGCTGAATTAATCTCACTTATCAGAGTTAGTGAGAGACAACATGTAATTGTTTACTTGTTGAACAACATCACAGGTTGGAGCTAAAACTACACGGTCTTTCAGATAAAAGACATCACCATAATTGGCAGTGAAATTAGGATATGTATAGTCAATAATTTCATCCATAGCATTTTCAGAGTTGGTAATAAGGTACTTAGAAGGAATTTGGATGACTGATTCACCATCATTCGGTTGTCCAACTCTACCTTCTCCAATTTCAACGGTCCATCTTGCAAACTCATGGACAACCTCTGAATTATTTTTGGATATAGACGAATGCAATCTCATGTTCCTTTTTAGAGTTAAGACCTAACAGTGTTTCCACAGATATTAAGACTTAATACATGTAAAGACAATGTCACTTTTGTTACCATCGGGTATTACCGGTAGTATTTTCCTAAATCTCCCCCCAATACAACTGTTAGACCACAAAAAGGCAAATTGGGAGCATTAACATTTCTTACTGTCATTATATCTCTTAGAGTATGGTCGAGAGCTTCAAAGTAGTACTTATGAACCATAGACGCCTCATCCCAAATAATAAGTTTTTTCATGAGTATAAGTTTCAAAAGACGACTACCTTGCTAAATATTGAAAACTGACTGCTCAGTAATAGAGATTGGAATATGAAATTTAGAATGTGTAGTTCGTCCTCCCGGATATAGTAATGACGTTATTACACTCGAAGCAACATCTAGAACAATAGATCCCTCTGACCTCACCAAATCTGTAAGCATATTCCAAATGAAGGTTTTACCCGTGCCTCCATATTCATGTAAGAAGAAGAAACCTCTGTAATTGGAAGACAATGAAGACATAATGACATCTATCATATGTTTCTGTTCATCAGTAAGCATATTCTATTTAGTTCTATATTAATTTTGAAGTAAATATCTATTGTAATGTTGTTCTTTAGAAAATAAACAATTTGGATGACAATCAATTGCAGAATCTGGAACTGGCATAGGAGGATAACACTGAAGAGAAGTACCATTGCTCTGTAAAATTCGCTCAATTTCAAGGAGATCATACATATGCCTCTAATGATCTGTCAATGTAAAATCTATAAAAATGATTCATATAGTTTCATATAAGTGTAAAATAAACTATATCTGATCATTACAATAATTTATAATAATTAAATGATATCATAGATGATGTAGAATGAACTGATCATAGAGAATACAGTACCCAACATGCAATCCTGAAGTAGAAAAAAAAGAGTGGATTATAGAGAATAGTACTCTAAAAAGAGTATAATATATAATAATATAGTAGTCATTTGAGGAGTCATTTAATTATATGATAATATGAATTAATTATGTTTATAGTATTTATTTTCATCAGAAAATATAAATAGGCAACAAAATTTTGTTTTTTAAAATATAATGACAAACATACAAAATTACCTGACAGTTCTAGCCTTCGTCTTTACCCATACAGAATATCTTCAGTAAGAAATTAATGGGTTTTATTCCATACAATATCTAGGAGAGATATGTTATTTGAAAATTACATTCTTGCGAACAACCTCTATAAACAATATCCCATTCCCCAGGCTGACACCTCCCTTAGAGCTTCAATAAATTCAGCATCATCTTCCAGTAGTCCTAAAGCATAATAGACCTCTATAAATGTTCCACGAGTAATACCGTTCACTATTGTCATATCATCATATGATTTTTCTCCTTTTATTTTTTTATAAGTAACCGTAAGTAAAACAACTCTCCAGTTGTTGGAGGGACATCATATCGTCTACCAATAATGAATCCCTGTTTTCGAGGTGTCCATTTTTTTTCATTGTAGTGGAAGAAAAATCAAGTTGGAAACTCTTCATAATTAAGACATCTACCTTCTGGGTGAGTTTGATTTGCTTTAAACCATGCGGTGAACATTGAATCAGTAATATTTCCATGACTGAGTGCATCTTCAATGTTATCATTGTCCCTATAAGTAATTGTATTTTTTCCTGGTAAATGGAAACTTAACCTCTAAAATAGTGGATATCTGTAGTGGATATCATAATAAAATATTCTCCATGAAGCCTCAGATGGAGTTATGTACCGGTAGTCATAGTACATATTTATCTCATCCACATTGTTGTCTTGACATTTACTGTTGTTTCTCTCATAGAGTGCTGTTGTAACACGATCATTCCCTTTGCTAATATATTTTAAGAGGTACTTGATAGAAGATCATTGATTGCATACCTCAATATTTATATGATCTTGATACTTTAAAAGAAAAACAAGATGGTATGGTACCAAAAACTGGTTATCCAAAGGCACACAATTTCTAACAACCATATGTCCATCATCTCTTTTACGATATACCACATAACCATCCTCATTAACTATAGTGTGTGTGCCAAAAAATTTTGGATAAAATTTTGTACATTTTCCATTTCTCATACAATGGTAGGAATGGTTGGCATCACCGTAAGGGCTATGCATCATGAATTTTGTAACAACTTCATGCAGCTTTGGGTATGCACAATGATTTGGAATTTCAGCGCAAACTATTCTGTTAACATCTGTATGAGTGTTCACTTTGTTTTCAGGGTAGAGAAATAATAGTATGTGGACATGAGGCAAGCCACATTTTTTAAACACCATGGTTCAAACAACTACATGGAAAAAATAGTGTTATAGAACGTTAGTAGAATATGATATAATGTTTGAAATGAATTAAAAAACTATAAATAAGAAATATATATATCATTAACTGATCATGATTTTCCAAATAAATAGCCCTCTATTAAATATTTCATAAGATGATCAACCTTAATTTTGAAAATTCTAGATAATATCTGAGGACAGTCAATTGGACGAAGATTGTTATTTCTAACAAATTGAGAAATTTCAGGCCACATTGGGTAACATTTGAATGCTAGAAATAGATCCATATACCTTACCCAATTACAAATAGAAATTTCATCCTGGTAATTCTTAATCATATACATGGGTCCACCGATAAATGATGAAGGTAAAATGATACGCTTGCCACAGGATAACCCTTCATAGTCACATCGTAGAAATGCATCTTGCAACCCATTGTATAATTCAACCCTCAACCTTTTTTGATTGAATCAAATGAAAGATAGTCTTTGAGACTCAATCATTGTATAAGCATCAACAATAAAATACTGCAACAATATTCTACAATGTAATAAGGTTAAGCCATTTTTTTGATGAAATTGCAAGTGAAAGGAGAAGTACTCTCTCATTGTTACCTTCCTGAGTGTAGTACTTGTTGTGAAAGGAGTAGCTCGATGCAATACATTGTCAATATATCCATCCTGACCTCCTGTAAAAATGAAGGGGTATTGCAATGGAAGATATAATGGGTGAAGATCATATACTCTTTTTATATCACCACTTTTCCATTAAATGAGGATATCACGTTCTTTGTTGAGATCTTCAACATCACCGACAATTATCATAGCATTTTCAGAAGTGTTTGGTAGGTTATATGTGGATTCACATGTATTTCTTCTTTTAAGTAGTCGTAGATTTACTGTTGGTACCTCACGATGATTAAGAACATACCATTCACTTATGAATTCTCGTGCCAAAGCATTGTTCTCATGTAGCATATGTTGTAGTTTAAGAACAATATTGTCATCAATAGTAGAATGTTTATTACTAGAATCAAAGCTGCATAAATCACATTATTAGATGATATCAAATGTTGAATGTTTTGAAAATTTATTACGTAATGTTGAAATAGACCGATACCCAATTCCGCAGACCCTGTTCTGACATTCATGTGCAGTATCATACACATATAGTTGTGCAAAACGCGGTGGTTGTCAATCAGGTGGACATAAACTACCAATGCGATGGTAGTTTTGTCTATGTAGTCTGAATATACACGGACCACGACCGCTATTGAATGAGCTGTCTACCTTTCAACCAATGGACATGAATGCAAACATTGAGTTGTAAATATGCATGTGGTCTTGGAAATATCAGGACTCAGCTATAGTTCGATTGAATACCAACATCCTTAGGTATGCAGGATATGACGGTATTAAGTCTAAAGATATTTTTCCTGTCGAGCAGCATAGTGAGAAACATGGGTTTTGTCTACTACTGTAGTTCTTATTTCTCTCATCAAACCACATGAAAGAATGACAATATTGATAAACTTTAGAAGGGTCACCAATGTCTGAATAACCTTATTGAAAAACCTTATAATGTAGAACATGTTAATAAAAAATCATAGTGATATTCTGAGAAGATGATGGTTGATTATAGAACAGTAACATAGGTTTAGTAATCACACTAACCTGTGATCTCGACATTATGCTGCTCTATTGAGTTTTCTGTAACAGGAAATGTTATGTTCACATTTATAGGAAAAATTAACTGTAATTTTATTTCTAATTATAGAGAATATTGTTAAATGAAATACCAATAATTTCATTTTCATGAAAAGAATCAGTAACATAGAATCTGTATGTTCAAGAAACCATTAAAAATAAAAAATTAACTAACAGGGATATCAACTTTTAGACACAATGTTTGGACGTACTGTGCTAAGGAGATAGGTGAATCATCTGTCAGCATATATTCATCAACTGTTATAGCTATGAAAAAAATTGAACGAACAGTTATATGGTGAATATCGAGTTCAAACAACCAACATTTTGTTAATCAAAAAATCATTGACAGTCTACTTACAGAATGGTAGTGGGGATAGTGTCATGTCATGTGGTCTTTGTTTTCGTTTGTTTTTCCTTGAACACAGTGTTGATGGAAGAGAAAATGGTTCTGACACTTTGTTCAATTAAGAAGTGTAATATCAGTAGTTTATGTAATTATTAATTTCCCCATTAATACTAATAATTGATACTGGTAAATTTAAAAACATCTAACCATCTATACATAAAGGAGATGATTGTACACGTGTGACTCCATATATACCACAAATTGTTGGTAGCGCTATAGTAATTGTAGTAGTAGACTGATTGGTACACATTACTGAAGATATTGCAGTAGGATTTGGCGTTGATTTTGTGGCCACTAAAATAATTAAAGCTGCAGTACTATTATTTATTTTGAAATTGTAATATATGTGATTATTGATAGAAAAAGATGATAAAGGCTTACCTGTGACCCATCGTGTGATGTCATAGTTTGATACTGGTTCAGTTATTTGAGTAGCAGACTCATCGAAAGATATAACTGAATCATTTACACTAGTTTTAGATGATGTTAACATTTAATACATAATGAAAGTAAATATTGAAAAAGTCATAATAAGTAGTAAATTCTCTGGTGAACATAAAAGTACTACTTACAAACTACTTTTCATTCCTTTATTAACTGTCTCTGTAGTAACCTTACTTGTCTGGTGGAGGATGGGCCAGACATGTTTGTATTTGATTGAGGAGCATCATGTTCAGGGACTATTGTCAAATATGAAGTTACATATCCATCAGCTGTGTTAGTCTGGATTACAGTTTCAAGTGATGTGTACTATTATGTTAAAGATAATAGGATTAACCATTGAAATACAGAGATTACAATGGAATTAGTGTGAGTCTGTGTGTGAGGCCATCCGTTGATAGTGGTCATGTTAATGAATTTACAGTCATATTAGACGATGTCACTGAAGAATCTGCAGTAGATGTTGGAAAAGTTATGTTAGCAGTTGTAATGAGATGTACTAATGAGACAATGTCATTTAATATCACAATTATAAACAAACATAGCACTGTAATGAAAAACTTTGTATTGTGTTCTATTCATTAGTTAGAAAATTTGATGCAAAAATAACAGATGAATTACAAACTTTAGGTCATTCCTTTAGAAGTTCCATCGGTTGTAACCTTTCATCTCTTGAGCTTGATGGGCCATACATGTTTTTATATGGTTGAAGAGTAGATATTTCTGGAACTGTCATAAATGATTAAGGTGGGTATTAGTAATTTGTTTTAGAATTCAAAATAGTTGGTAGTTTAATGTTTTATGTTGTGTCGTATAATAAGAACTAACCATTTACAGACAAAGATGATAACGAAATTCATGCAACTGCATGAGTGACCATCAGGTGATAATGGTTCAGTTGATGTAGTATCTGACATTTATTTAGAAATCATTAAAAAAAATTTAGTTGATGTTGACAATGTTATTATGTCAGTTGTAATTAATACATATAGTAAAAAAATTATATGAATTAGAACATGAGATAGAGAATAAAACCGAGCACTTACCATATGTATGTTTTCTTCATAAGTTGGTTCTGTTGTAACCTTAACTCTATAGAGTTTGTAGGGTGAGACATGTTTGTATTTGGTGTAAGAACAAATTTAATTGGCACTATGGTCAAAATATAAGTCAAATACATATAAATTTCATTAGTATGGAAACCAGTTATTTTGTGTAGTATTTTTTTTCTACAAAATTAAGTCACTACAAACCGTTGACAGATAGAGATCATAATGGAATTTCTGTGACTGCATGTGTGATGCCAACAGTTGATAGTCGTTATGGTGACCTAGTACCTGAAAAAACATAAGACATTGATGAATTTACAGTAGTTTTTAGCAATGTTAAATTGGAAGTAATGATGAATACTATTAATGTGAAAAAACGACAGTAAGTTGAAGTATTTAAACAGAACAGAAAAGAGAACTCACAAACATTTTAGGTTCCGTAGTTATCGTCCCTTGACTGTAACATTTTTTATTCGTATCTTGACGGGGAAAACAGGTTTGCAATTTTGTTCCTTATATATGATTTTCAAGGTGTGGAAAGAAAAATATAGACAG
Organism: Viscum album; assembly: GCA_963277665.1. Taxonomy (NCBI): domain Eukaryota; kingdom Viridiplantae; phylum Streptophyta; class Magnoliopsida; order Santalales; family Viscaceae; genus Viscum; species Viscum album. The sequence continues at coordinate 691,412,145 of OY728121.1, read as the reverse complement.
TTTAATATAATGATAATGTAATGTGCAGTCCATAGGCAAAAATAAAGTTGTATAACTGTTTAATTAGATAGGAGTAAAGTGTTAGTAATGAAAAATATATGAACCGTGACAAAATAATTAAGTGAAAATTTATTATTTCAATTAAATATATTAGAAGAAACCTTTCAGATGATATTATATCATATCAAAGAAAGCTGTATTTCTTTCTATGCACAGAGGTTGAAGAATATGTGTCTATGTAAGTGAATGATGTTTTCTTAGCAGCTGGACTGCCAATAGAGAAGCAGGTCAGAAAATTAATGCACAGTCCATAGGTAAAAAGAAAGTTGTGTAAATGTTTAATTGGATAGGAGTAAAGTGTTAGTAATGAGAAATATATGATCTATGACTAAATAATAAAGTGAAAATTGATTACTGCAATTAAATAGATTAGAAGAAACCTTTTAGAAGATATTATGTCGTGTTAAAGAAAGTTTCATTTCCTTCTATGCATAGAGGTTGAAGAATATGTGTCTATGTAAGTGAATGATGTTTGCTTAGTAGCTAGACTGCAAATAGAGAAGCAGGTCAGATAAGTAAAAATGTAATTGCAATTATTTGAGGTAATTTCAATTATGTAATTGCAGATGTCTAGTTGCACAAGAGTGCATTTATAGTAATGGGAATGACATGAACCGTGGGAAAATAATACTGTGAAATTTTTTTTACTGCAAATAAATAGATTAGCAGTCACCTGTCAGAATATATTATGCAGCATAAAAGAGAGTTGCAGAATGCGTAAAGGTATAATTGCAATTTTTTAATTACATATGTTTAAATTATGAACAACAAAATAAATATGACAACATGAACATCAAGCCCAATTTTGTTTTTAGATTTATATATATAGGCTTAGGTTACCTCTTTCTGCTGAAGATAAATAGATGGAACAACTGAAATTTGAAAATAATACGGCATATGACAAATCTGTGCAGTGGGTACTGTAATTCGACAGCACAAAACACAACATAAACATGAATTGAAAATAGAATAGACCGACGGAATAACCCTAGTCCAGTAAATGAATATTTTGGTAAATGCATAGGTACCTCCAAATAAGGCGACCAAATTACTGACCTGAATCAATATCAAAGGAATCAGTTGATGTAGTATGAAATCGGTGGAAGTTGAAGTGATTCGTTGAGGGCCCGGGGTCTGGTGGATCACACGGAGTCGGAGTCACGAGTTCAGAGGGAATTCGTTGAGGGGAGAGGGAGAGAGGATTCAGAGAGCGAGCTCGGGGAGGGAAATTGGAGGGCAGTGAGTAGTCGTTTCCTAAGTGCTATGAGAACCCTCAATCGAGAGGACGAGCGGGAGAAGAAATACAGGAAATAGGTGCTATCGAAGCAGTGTGGCGAAGTCGTCGAAGATAGGGTTTTCTCAGGCAGAATAAACTATGAACGGAAATGCAAGTTAGAGAATAAACACATTGCTGATGTATGCTTAAACTCAGATTAAGAGGAAGAAGACTTATGAGTAGGATGGAATATAGTGAAATCGGGAGAAGGATGATTATGGCGTTAGGAATTTGGGGGAACTCTAGGTCGAAAATAGTAGAATCTCGACCGCGACTAGAAGAATTAAAAATGCAGAGACTGTAGTTCAAATGAGGAGAAGGTGGATGTCGTAGATAGAGGGCTGCAGACTGCGGGTAGATCGAGAGAGGGAGGATGATAGAGGTGGGGGTCATGAGAAATATAGGTCGTGACCCATGAAAATTTAAGTGGGAGCGGGTGTAAAGACCTGAAAATTTCAAGTACTTTTTTTTTCTTAATTTATTTGGAATTTTACGAGTCTGTAGTTTCTGATGGAGCCCGATTACGAGGCCCGGTGTGCACAGAATCAATTTCTGATGTTTTGTTTGGGTACATTCAGTAAACGTATGTGTGGGTTTTTCTATATTTTGAACCAGTGCTTGGAATTGAAATCCGAGGACACCGATGAACTCGCAGTGCCAGTATTCGCTTAAGGGGACCTTTACCATAGTTGCGCTTTATACAGGATGGAAGTTATAATTGGGGTATTCATAATAAATTAAATAAAATTGTTGTGCTACACAATTTTATTTTTTAAGTGGTGGTTATCTTCACCAAAGTGGAGTTGGAGGTGGGGCCCATAGCCCACATAACCTCCCTTGGGAGGATATAACTAAGGGTGGGGCCCACATGAGTTTAGACTCTTCAAATCCCCTTGAAACCCCCCTGAATCCTCTTTAACTTTTGAACTTCCCTCTTGATGTGCCAACTCTCCCATTAATTAATGGTGGAGCCTCTCCACCTCCCTTCCATTAATTGTTCCAACATAATTAATTAAAGTCTTCTTTAATTAATTGGTGGTGTTAACAATTCATTTGAATTGTTTTGAATTTCATGGCAATGTTATTATAATTTGTGGAGCATTTTTATTATATTGGCCTTGGAAAATATTATGTGGGGGAACTCTTGGAGAATTAGGGTCAGAGCATACTTCCCTGAAGAACACGAAAAACGCTCTTTCTCTCCAACGAAGAATGGCGAAACTGTCTTCGATATTCATCCAAGCCACAAGAGGAGGAACCGCCCATGAGGAACGTCGACTACGCTTCCTCCTTAGACGCACCCCGACATCAGTGAATTGACGTCGTCTTCAAATTCTCTTCGTGCAACACCGACAAGAGAACATCGGAAACAAGGTAGGGGGATATGATAAATTTTCGTTGAATAAAATTATATTTCATTCTTGTTGAATGATTTGGTTCTCTCTTGGCCTTTTGTTATTGCCTAACGTGGAGGGGACGAGCTGAAAAAACATGGCCCGATGACCCTCATTATATTGTAGATTGTTTTGGAGATGAAGGTTGTGTTAGAAGGGGAGAAGATGATCGACGTCGGCGGCGACAGGAGGTGGCGGCAACCAGAGGTAGCGGCGGCCACGCACCGACCGCGTGAAGAGACCGTCCAACCAAACCGACTGGTCTGCTGGGAACCGTGGCACCCGAAGGTGCCGCGCGGTGGAGGGAACTGCGGCCCGCTGTGAAGGCCGCTTGCTGGACAAACCGGCTAGCTGAAGCCCACCGGGTTGGAGGACCGCGTCGCCTCCTTAGCGCCGCGCTGCAGGAAGACCGCGGCCCGCTGTGCGGGCCGCTTGGCAGGGCGAACCGGATGGCCGCCTGCCGACCAGGCTGGGAATACTGCAGGCCTCTTGGCGCTGCGATGGGATAAACTACGGCCCAAAACCGCGGGCCACTCACGCCAGACAAACTGGCTGGCTTCGACCGGCCGAGAAGCAAGGTGGGGCGGTGCCGCTCGGTGCCGCCGAGTGAGCCGTACCGGCCTGCAACCCCGTGCCGGGTCCACCGGTGGGCCGTGCCTCTTCGGGTTGGGCCGACCCCCAAATTGGGTCAGACCCACCAGACCGGGTCCCTGGGTGGGCCGTGCTCCACCGGGCCAGGTCGGACCCGCCAGCCCACTTGGCTTGACTGGCCGGGCCCTTTTCACTTAAACGCGAATATCTTCTAGACCGCACGTCCGATCGATGTGCCATCTGTGGAACAGAGATCCTCTCGATGAGGCGGTCCTTTTACGATACTCTAAGTGAGTTTTGGAAAAATTTGGAAAATAGACGGGTTTGGAATGAGCATAATTCCAACCAGGCCCCTGGAACGGAAAAGCCAATAACTCTCAGATCGGGCGTCTGATTGATGTGTTGTTAGTCGCGTTGGGTTCCTCTTGATGAGACCAAAATTCAGGGTACATCAACTCTGGACTTCATGATAGTTGATGTATCGACCCCTTTGCTCGAGGAGTGGACCCTCCCGGAATCGAGCGTGCTGTGTGCGGGAACCCTAGAGCTGGCTGCGACTGCGACAACTACTGTACTCAGATCCTACGTGGGTTCGGCAGCGACGACTACTGTACTTGGATCCTACATGGGTTCGACAATGATGACTTCTATACTTGTATCCTACGTGGGGTTGACAGTGATTACTACTGTACTTGGATCCTACGTGGGTTCGATAGTGATGACTTATGTACTTGGATCCTACTTGGGTTCGACAGCTTAGATGAATCAGAGACTACTACTGGTCTTCTCTATCTCTATACGAAAGATGTATACCTGTTTGAGCTGAGTCTTGTTTTTCAACCATTATCATCATGGTGTTTGACTTTACTTCTTGTGTGGACTGAGTTGTGCTTGGGCTCATGAGTTCGAGTCGGAATGTGACTGGTAACTTAGGTATATGTGTGGGAATATACCTAAGTAGGGTTGGTTGATACTTTGTGGCTGTATCTTTATTCTTTTTCTTATCCTTAGTGGATATTGTGAGACCTCATGTGTCTTGGGGTCCCTACTGAGTATCGTTATACTCACCCCTGCATGGGCTATGCCTACACTACGTTGTGTTGGATGCAGATGACAGACATCGCTAACGGAGGCTGAGAGCACCATGATTGGATGGTACCCAGAGGTGGAACTTGCAACGAGTGGGCACACGGCGGAGACTGTCGGACGTGGGTGATGAGGTGGCCATTTGTACCTACCCTTCATGTAGGAATCCCCGGAGGATGATCCAGGAGTTGATCTTTACTTTCAGTTGTTTGTCCCTTTACTTGTACTTGTTGTTCGATTGGGTTTGTATACTAGCCCATTTACATTCAAGAACACTCTTTTGTATTCAGTTTTACATAGTGTTTACTTCATGTTTCATACTCTGTTGTTTTTGTTTACTTTAATAAAGGCAACGCCTTCCCATATTAGGGATTTACACCTTTGGGGCTAGTTGACAGCCCCTGGCCTATGGAAGGTGGGCTTAGGGTAGTCACAGAACGAGCCCTGAGGACGGGTCGTGACAAATTGGTATCAGAGGAGTTGGTTCTACTATAGAACTCAGGACTCTGATCATTATTTTCTATGAAGAAATAATGTTAAGAGTATTGAGTGTGGTTTTCACTCTAGGTAGTCCAGTGTTGGTGCAGCGACCGATGTATCCATACACAAGGACCCTAATCTCTGATTTCTGACTCAGTGCATGAAAACAGTGATTGCATGTGTGTTTCAAGATTTTTCTTTGTGATTACTTTGTGTCAGCTCACTAGGTATTCTGTTTAACCATGGCACACCTGTTTCTTTTCAGGATGGCCCCACGAAGGCAGCCAGTTAGGGTTCCGAGTTACGTACGAGATGGTAGCCCACTGAGCGATGAGGCATCAGTGCAGGGCCCCATCACGGCGGAGACACCAGCGGTACCACTACCCGCTGGGCCAATGTTACCACCATCCCCAGTAGCAGAGAGTACATGTCGCCTGAGTGTGTTGCATGAGTTATAGTAACAGAGGCTACCCAGGTTCCATGGAGAGACGGACCCACGGGCAGTTGAGGATTGGCTGGAGGCTGTCGTGAGAGTTTTCAGATTGGTAGGGACACCAGCTGACCATATGGTGATTCTAGTCGTGAGTCTCTTGCACGGAGCATCAGGAAGATGGTGGAGCCTGATGCTCCAGGTGCATGACGAGGCATCATTACTTTGGACAGACTTCATGAGTCTCTTCCACTGGGAGTTTGTTCCAGCCACCCTTTATGTGGTGTGGATTCAAGAGATACATCATCTGCAGCAGGGTAGCATGACAGTAGCTCAGTACTCAGTGAGGTTCACTAACCTCTCAGACTACTCCACAAATATGGTATGAGACCGATTCTTTAGGGCCCTGACCTTCGAGCAGGGACTTAGGCACGAGATTAGGGATTCGAAGATTCCCCTCAGTATCCCAACGCAGGTGGGGGTGCTAGATTGAGACCTTATAGTGGAGAGTTTTCTCGCTGAGTAGTCACCAACGGCAAGACCCACCACAGGACAACACATAGTGGAGTTTTCTGCAGCCGGCAGTAGAAAGTTGATGTAGAGGTCCAAGCGGACCAGGACATCAGGTGGGAGACCTTAGCATGTTGGTTCGGATGTGTGGGGAACATGAAACAGAGCCAGCCATACGAGGGGAAGGCAGTGCTATGCATGTGGAGGGTAGGGTCACATGGCTCGAGTCTGCCTAACCCGCCATGCAGATGAGCAACAGACAGTAGAGGGACCTCCTAGGAAGCGGCACAGGTTCAACCGTGGTTGTCTTCTGGGAGAAGGCGGATGTGGTAGAGGAGTTTTTCGAGTAGCGAGTGGTGGAAGACGTTTCGAGGGACTACCACTACCACCACCAAGAGGTCCACCCCGACCACAGGGAGATGGAAGACAGAGGCAGGCTCAGCTCCAGGCAGTTGAGGCCTACGGCCACGGTGCACCTGAGATGATTCGAGGTACTATCTGTGTCTACTCCACCCTTGCTGCAGTACTTATAGGCACTGGTGTGATTCATTCTTTTATTACCACTTCCCTTTTTCAGAGCTCGAAGATTTCGATGGAGCCGTTGGCTCGATCCTTATGGCAAGAGACTCCTACAAGAGCAGACTCGACGATTACGCACTGGTGCCGACATTGTGAGCTTACCCTAGGAGGTGAGAGCTTTGGCTGGGATCTTCTTGTAGTGGAATCGAGGCCTTACGATGCCATCTTGGGTTTGGAATGGTTATCTACAGTTTATGATCATATTGACTGTGTTAGGCGCAAAGTGTGGTGTGTCTTCATGGATGGGACCAAGTTAACCTTCACTGGTGAGAAGGGAGCCTTTACAGTGCAACATGGACTTATGCAGAGGAGGGGGCAACCGATCACATATTAGTTGGCTAGTCTCATCCTTGGAGCGGTTGATGTGCGGAGTCCAAGTTTTCCTATTGTGGTGGATCAGTATGCAAATGTTTTCCCTGACGGCATTCCTGGACTACCTCCTCATAGAGAGGCAGACTACTATATTGATCTATACCCCGAGACATCACCGATATCTACTACAACATATCGTATGGCATCCGCCGAGCTTTGTGAGTTTCAGGTACAGCTGGAGGACTTATAGGGGAAGGGATTTATCCGACCCAGTGTTTCACCCTGGGCATCACCGGTTCTGTTCTCCAAGAAGGCGGATGGGAGCTTGCGACTATGTGTAGACTACCGTCACCTTAATCAGGTGACCCTGAAGAACAAGTACCCACTCTCGAGGATTGATGACCTCTTTGATCAGCTCAAGGGAGCATGATGTTTCTCGAAGATAGACCTCATGTCAGGCTATCACTAGCTCAAAGTTCAAGATGAGGATGTGAAGAAGACGACCTTCAGGTGTCGGTATGGCCACTATGAGTTCTTGGTTATGCCCTTCGGTGTAACCAACGCTCCAGCATTGTTCATGAGTCTCATGAACATGATCTTCTATCCTTACCTCGATAATTTTTTCATAGTATTCATCGAAGACATACTGATTTACTCTACTACTGAGAAGAAGCATGCCTACCATTTACAGGTGGTACTGGATGCACTCTGAGAGCACCAGATTTATGGTAAGCTCTCAAAGTGTCAGTTATGGATTCTAGAGGTTCATTTCTTGGGACACGTCATCTTGGAGGCCGGAGTTGCGGTGGATCCAGTGAGGATTGAGGCAGTGCTTTCTTGGGAGCCACCCAGGAGTGTGACAGAGGTACATAGTTTCCTAGGTCTGGCTGGATACTATAGTAGATTTTTGCTTGACTTCTCCAGAGTTGCAGCACTGCTATCAACTTTGAATAAGAAGGGGAAACCCTTCGTGTGGTCAGAGAGATACTAGCAGAGAATTCAGAAGCCGAGACAGAGGTTGACCAGTGCACCCATCTTGAGGCTACAGGAGGAGGGCGTTGGGTACGTATTTTACTGCGACACATCAGGGACCGAACATGGGTGTGTCTTGATATAGGAGTGAGAAGTGATAGCATATGGTTCAAAATATTTGAGACAACACAAGAAGAACTACACTACACATGATCTGGAGTTAGTATTAGTGGTATTTTCCTTGAAGAGGTGGTGGCACTATCTGATAGGCAACCATTTTATAGTTTACTATGACCACCAGAGTCTCAGGTACATCTTCTCGCAGAAGGACCCAAACCTGAGACAGTGGCGATGGATCGAGTTCCTCTAGAAATATGACTTTGAGATAGTCTATACTCCTAGAAAAGGGAAGGTTGTAACTGATTCTCTCACCAGGAGATCGGGAATTCAGCTACTAGGAGAGGAGACAAAGGAGCTGGCCGCGTTGCAGATATACTTTGTAGATAGAGATGGAGCTGCCTTTCTATAGTCTCTCTCATTCACTCCTCCACTCCTTTAGCGAGTCAGAGAGGCACATCGTGGGGACTTTGACTGTGAGACCCAAAATTCCCAGATATCCTCAGGGCAGGCACCTGAAGGGTTTTCTGATGGTGGGGAGCACGTCATCCTCTTCAGGGGACGTACCATGGTAGCAGTTGAATTAAAAGAGGAGGTGTTGAGGGAGTTCCACACTTCCCCTCTAACGGTACATCCAAGAGTGGCGAAGATGTATCAGGACCTCAGACAACAGCAATGGTGGCCAGGTATGAAGAAGGCGGTAAAAGAGTTTGTCTCGCGGTGCCTCACGTTTCAGAAGGTGAAGGTGGAGCACCAGGTACCAACAGGCTTGGTACATCCCTTGGAGGTTCCAGAGTGGAAGTGGGATAGGATATCCATGGATTCTGTGACAGGACTTCCACGTACATCCAGAGGACATGACTCTATCTGGGTGATCGTTGAACGACTCACCAAGTCGGCCCACTTCCTACCGATCAGAGAGCAGGGCTCAGTAGAGAGATTAAGACTCCTCTATGTTCAGAAGAGAGTATGGATTCATGGTGTTCCATCGACTATCATCTCCGGTTGAGATTCTCGTTTCACTACCCAACTATGGAAGGGGTTACAGGAGGCTTTTGGGACGCAGCTTCTCTGGAGTACCGCCTTCCATCATCTGAAGGATGGTCAGATAGAGAGGACCATTTAGACTCTTGAGGACATGCTCTGTGCATGTTTCCTCAACTTTGGTCGCATCTGGAAGGATCGATTACCGTTGGTGGAGTTTTCGTACAACAACAACTACCACTCCACCATCGGGATGGCCCCTTAATAGGCACTGTACGACCGACCTTGCAGATCACCTCTGTGTTGGACTGACCCAGGGGACTCAGCACTTGTAGGACCATAAATGGTTCAGGCTACAATGGAGAAGGTTCAGACCATCCAGGATCAGATGAAGACTCCACAGATCAGACATAAGTCCAATGCTAATTGGAGACGGAGACCACTAGAGTTCGAGGATGGTGACCACGTCTTCTTGCTGGTCTCACCTTGACGAGGTCTATAGAGATTTGGCCGAGGTGGCAAGTTATCTCCATGTTTTATCGGGCCGTTCCAGGTCCTTAGTAGAATGGGCGTGGTGGCTTACCACCTGGCCCTTCCACCTCAGTTACACCGGGTGCATGACTTCTTCTACATATCTCAGCTGAGGAGATACGTGCACGACCCATCCCACATCATCGACCACAGAGAGATGGACATCAATGACAGGGAAACATTCATGGAGGTCCCGGTGGAGATCGAGGATCAACAGGAGCGGGTCCTACATGGACGGTTGATTCATCTTGTGTGTATTCACTGGCAGCACAAGAACCTCCAGGAGAGCACATGAGAGCTAGAGTCTCAGATGCGTGCTCAGTACCCTCTTTTGTGTTCCCTAGTGTGTGTTGTAAATTTAGGGGGACGTAAATCCCTGAGGTGGGAGTAATGTAAAAACCCAAGAAATTTCAAGGATTTCGTTTTCATAATTTCTTTGCAATTTTACAAGTCCGTAGTTTCTGACGGCGACCGATTCTGAGGCCTAGTGTGCCCAGAATCAATTTATGAAGTTTTTTTTGGGTACGTTCAGTAAACGTATGTGTAGGTTTTTCTATATTTTGAACTGGTGCTTGGAATTGAAATTCTAGGACACTGATGAACTTGAAACGCCGATATTAACTTAAGGGGACCTTTATCATAGTTGCATTTTATACAAGATATAAGTTATAATTTGGGGGTTTATAGTAAATTAAATAAAATTGTTGTGTTACACAATTTTATTTTTTAAGTGGTGGTTATCTTCTCCAAATAGGAGTTGGAGGGGGGTCTCACACCCCGCATAACCTCCCTTGGGAGGATATAACTAAGGGTGGGGCCCACACGAGTTTAGACTCTTCAATTCCCCTTGAAACCCCCCGTAATCCTCTTTTGCTTTTGAATTTCCCTCTTGATGTGCCAACTCTCCCTTCAATTAATAGTGGAGCCTCTCCACCTCCCTTCCATTAATTGTGCCAACACAATTAATTAAAGTCTTCTTTAATTAATTGGTGGTGTTAAAAATTCATTTGAATTGTTTTGAATTGCATGGCAATGTTATTATAATTTGGGGAGCCTTTTTATTATTTTGGCCTTGGAAAATAATCTATGGGGGAACTCTTGGAGAATTAGGGAGAGAACATACTTCCCCGAAGAACATGAAGAATTCCCTTTCTCTCCAATGAAGAACGATGAAACCATCTTCTATATTTGTCCAAGACACAAGAGGAGGAGCCCCCCGCAAGGAACATCGACTATGATTCCTCCTCGGACGCACACCGACATCAACAAATCGATGTCGTCTTCAAATTCTATTCCCGCAACACCAACAAGCGAACATCAGAAACAAGGTAGGGGGATATGATAAATTTTCTTTGAATAAAATTATATCTCATTCTTGTTCAATACTTTGTTTCGCTCTTGGACTTTTGTTATTGCCTAACACAGAGGGTGTGGGAAAAACAAACACAGCCCTACGACCCTCCATATATTCGAGACTGTTTTGGCGATGGAGGTGGTGTTGGAAGGGGTGACGACGACCGAAGTCGGCAGCGACCAGAGTTAGCGGCAACCGGAGGCAGCGATGGTCGTGCACTAGCCGCGTGAAGAGACCGGCCGACCAAACCGGCCGGTCCGCTGGGAACTGCGGCACCCACAGGTGCCACGCAGCGGAGGGAACCGTGGAACCCACAGGTGCCACACGCCAGAGGGAACCGCGACACCCGCAGGTGCTGTGTGGAGGAGGGAACCGCAACACGCTATACGGGCCGCTTGCTGGATGAACCGGCCTACCGCCTGCCGGCCGGGCTGGGAAGAGTGTGACGCCTCTTGGCGCCATGCTGCGGATGAACCGTGGCCCGCAACCGCGGGCCACTAATGCTGGAAAAACCGGCCGGCTTCGGCCGGTCGGGCAGCAAGAAGGGATGGCGCCGCTCGGCGCCGCCGAGTGAGCTGAACCTTCCTGCAACCCCAAGCTGGGTCTGTAGGTGGGCCGCGCCCCAATGGGCCGGGTCCCTGGGTGGGCCGCACTCTACCAGGCCGGGCCGACCCCCAGTCGGGTCAGACTCGCCAAACCGGGTCAGGCCGACCCGCCAGCCCACTGGGATTGACGGGCCGGGCCCGTTTCGCTTAAATGCGAATATCTTCTAGACCATGCGTCCGATCGAAATGCCATCTGCGGTACAGAGATCCTCTCAACGAGGCAGTCCTTTTGAGATACTCTAAGTGACTTTTGGAAAACATTGAAAAACAGCCGGGTTTGGAATGAGAGTAATTTCAACCGGGCCCCTGGAACAGAAAAGACAATAACTCTCAGACCGGGCATCTGATTGACGCGCCGTCAGTCGCGTTGGGTTCCTTTTGATGAGAAAAAAATTTGGGGTACATATACTCTGGACTTCATGATAGTTGATGTATCGACCGCTTTTCATGAGGAGCGGACCCTCCCAGAATCGAGCGTGCTGTGTGCGGGAACATTAGAGCTGGCTACAACTGTGACGACTACTGTACTGGGATCCTACGTGGGTTCGGCAGCGACGACTACTATACTGGGATCCTACGTGGGTTTGGTAGCGACGACGAATGTACTGGGATCCTATGTGGGTTCAGCTTCGACGACTATTGTACTTGGATCCTATGTGGGTTCAATAGAGATGACTACTGTACTTGGATCCTACGTGGGTTCGATAGTGATGAATTCTGTACTTGGATCCTACGTGGGTTCGACAGCTTAGATGAATCAGAGACTACTATTGGTTATCTCTATTTCTATACGAAATATGTATACCTATGTGAGCTGAGTCATGTATTTCAACCATAATCATCATGGTGTTTGACAATAATTCCTGTGTTGATTGAGTTGTGCTTGGGTTCATGAGTTAGATCCGGACTGTGACTGGTAACATAGGTATATGTATGGGCATATACCTAAGTAGGGTGGGTTGATACTCTGTGGTTGTATCTTTCTTATTTTTCTTATCCATAGTGGATATTGTGAGACCTCGTGGGTCTCAGGGTCCCTACTGAGTATCATTATACTCACCCCTGCATGGGATATGCCCGCACCACATTGTGTTGGATGCAGATGATGGACATCACTGACGAAGGCCGAGAGCGCCATGACTGGATGGTACCCGGAGACGGACCTTGCGGCGAGTCGGAAATTGGCAGAGACTGGCGGACGAGGGTGATGATGTGTCCATTTGTACCTACCCTTCAGGTAGGAGTCCCTAGAGGACGATCCAGGAGCTGCTCTTTACTTTCAGCTATTTGTCCTTTTACTTGTACTTGTTGTTCGGTTGGGTTTGTATACTGGCCCATTTACTTTCCAGCACACTCTTTTGTGTTCAGTTTTACTTAGTGTTTACTTCATGTTGCGTACTCTGTTGTGTTTTTTTACTTTAATAAAGGCAATGCCTTCCCAGCTTAGGTATTTACACCTTTGGTTCTAGTTGCCAGACCCTGGCCTATAGAGGGCGGGCTTGGGGTAGTCATGACATAGGCCCCAAGGATGGGTCGTGAAAATGGGATAAGGAGGTCCAGAGCAAATGAGGTAGCACATGGTGGGGAGACTTGGGTAACTGGAGAGAGGACACGTATAGAAAAAATGATTTGAAGGCATGGGAGATTGACAGGTGGAGTTGGAGAAAACTTCAGTATATTTAGTAGATAAGTAACACTGTTGTGAAATCTGAGATGTTGGTGAATTTGTGTTTACACACTTGAACTGTTTTGATATGTTTGTTGATATGGGTATAGGATCTATCTTAATAGACTTACTCTGATTACATTAGATATAAGGATGTTGGAATGATTTTTATAAAATTATTATTTGATAAATGTATAATATAAAATAATGATCACTTTAATTATAAACTCTTGTTTTATACACCATGTTCACCCACAAATACTTATAGTTTTATTGTTAAAGGATTTTTATTAAGAAACTCATGTGATACTATTTTTCAATTGAGAAAAATTTTCAAGAGTTTATGATAAAGAAGTTAAGATGAGATAATATTTATGTTAACATTTTAATTTTATTTTCAATAAGGGATATAAATATCATAAGTGGAGAAATAAAATTAAAACATCACATGGGGAGTAAGTATTGAGCACACATATTGAATTCAAAGATATTTGAATTTTTATGTGGATATTGAAAAAAAGTATAACAAACTAGTTAATGTTTCGATAAATCATTTTTATTTCTTATTAATATTCATTAATTTATTTTATATACTTATATTAACTAAGATAATACTATGTAATTATTCATCTAAAAGGAAAAAAGCATGGTTTCTAATTAGTTTGGGTTTTCATGAATTATATGATTTTATTTAAAATATTTATTTACAAAAATATATAATTTCAATTAAAAAAATTAAATCTTTTCTTAAATTCATCATTTCGAAATTATCTTACGATTATTTTTTGGGAATTTTCTGAAAAGTTTTATTTTTCAATTAACATTGATTAAAAATGATTTTTATTGAACACTATCTTTTTTATGTGTTTACAAAGCCACATTAAATTTTGGATTAATTTTAAAATTTAATTAGTTAATTTTGATTTAACATCATCCAATAAATGTTAATATAATAAAAATTATACTTTAATTTGGTATAAAATTTTTTTTTACTTAAAGAGACAGTTATCAAAAATCCCCATTTTTCTACGCATTTAATGCCTTTAGTTTTAAATTAAATTCTACAAATTATATGGATTTTATTTGATAAAATGTTTTAAATATTTGGAATAAACATAAATAATATTAGGTAATAATTTCGACTTTATTTTTTTCCATAATGAATTCTAAACACAGTAAAAATATTTTTCCACGGATATTGTTAAAACAAGTTTACTTGGGGTTAAAATTCAGTGACTAGGGTTAAAATGACATATAAAATTGTCTAAATTATATTTTTTGGTCATATTTAGACCCTATATCATCTCATGTTCTTAAATGTTCCATTTTAGATCCATTTTTATTGAGTTATACATTAATATATTTTATTTTTTAAACATTCCATGTATTCCCTCTCACACTCTTATAAAAGGAAACCCATATACTATCTTTTCAAAGCAAGAAAATAATATTTGGTTTTGAAAATACATTTAAAAATACCTTCCTAACATCCTTAACAATGTCATAGAGTCCTTTTTTTGATTATAAACCCAACCTAGGGAGGGTTTAGGTACATACCTAAAGAGGTTTTCCGAAGAAGAGGTATAATTATTAACCGAGTGTTTTAGTTTTATTTATTTTTATACCTCCTTAAAATAATCTTCAAAAATGGTAAAATAATAAAACTAGTATATTTAATATACAATGATTTTTTGTTAATGGGATTACCTATATATATCCCCTTAATCCATCAAATGGGAAATGAAACCATCATTCTTGTGTATGACGTACTACCACCTTACGAATTAATGAAAAAACTTTTCCATCTCCACATCTCATGGTTTTTTATTATTTTTAATTTAATGAATATATATGAAATTAATAAATTCTTTATCATTTTTAATGTTAATACATCATATACTCCTCCAATGGCTCGAATGCCTTCATTTTTTTTATTGATTTTTGATAATCCATGTAGAGACCCGTAGCTTGACGTACATGGACATTACATTAAATTTGCGGAATACTTAGTACATAACAAAAAACACACACACAAGGATCGTAATAGTTTAGTGTCTTTGGAAACTCGGAATATAATCTTCTAATCGTGGTGAAAGATCTTCAAAATCTACCATAAAGATCTTCCTTTTTTTTTACCTAAAACCTTTCTTTATATCCTGGGGAAAAGAAAACATAAAATGGTGAGCTCAAATGCTCAGTAAGGGTAAACAAAAGAAATATCAATCACATCATATACATAAGCACATAACTTTTGGAAATCTTAACCTGCAAAAGAGATCATAATTTCATAACCTGGGGTAAATCATGGCAGTGAAATGTAATCACAATAATCATAACTTAAAACATGAAACTTTGTGGCATTCACACATAATCATAGAGAATCATTTCTTGTTAGTCAAGACTCATTTCCAAGACTATCTTAGTGGACAAAGTCCCTTTCTGAATCGAGTAACCCTCGTTTCAGTCCTGTTTCACTGAACCGGTATAACCTACCGTTCCAGCCCTGTCTATCTCATGAGATATAAAATATTTACCCAATGCATTGGAGGGAGATATAGGTCCCACCCATCTTATAATTAATCCTTTCTTATGTGTGCCACATAATCATAAATCATACATCATCGCATAACACATGTAACAAAAATGGGATTCTTGAAACATCATGACATCATAAAACAAATCATATAAGGTAAATGACTTCATAAAAATAATTCCCTCACAAAATAATCAAATCAATGTAATAATAGGGATAAAAAAATAACCCTATATTATCTTAGATGGAAAATAATTTTGATAAAACATTTGAACTCCATTCTTGAGGAAAATATCCTTTATACTTCAAAAACACTTTTCTTTTCATAACATGTCATACAATTATAAACTAAAAAAAGTTGATTAAAAATAAAGTTGAAAACTTATAAAGAAAGATTCTTGGAAATAATGTTTTAAAAATCCATTCTTGCCGTATAAGTTAAATAAAACATTCTTCGTACTTTTGTCGGAAATGTCAAAAATTACCTCGTACGAAAAACGACAAAAGATTCCTTTCATATTCTTTACTAAAAACTCACCGAAGGGTAAAATTTGATTTAAAAAATTTTGGGTGGATGGAAATAACATTACATATTGAGGAAACATGGATGTGGATGATAAAATACACCCCAGTAAATTTCAAAGTATAAACAATCTCGGATAAAAATGAGATTGTGATATTTCCCTTACCTTAGGTCCGACTTGCTTTGTGAGTGTCCGAACCTCCTGTATATGATTTAAATCATGTTATTGACTTATTCCAGAATCATATTCATTGTTATTATATCATATATGGTCCACTTATGACTTTATATTACACGTTCTTTTGTAAATTCATGTTAAAGTAGCGTTTTGGGTAAAATCGTCTCATTTGTCGTTCGTGTTTTTAACTTGTAATTATTCATATGATTACTTAGATAATTATTACTTAATTCCAGAATATAAAACATGATTTATATATATATATATTCATATATAATAAATCATTAAATGGAAAGAAATACACCATTCATGGAGACGGTAGTCCGTACGTACGCATGAACGTTGTTTTCGTTTCCTTATTGAATTGAATGGAATTAAGTAGATGACATACATATAAATATAAATAATTCTAGTATCATTATTAGGTCATATATTTCATTATTACTTCTTATATATACTTGATAATCATTCATGAATGGTTAATCATTGAGAATGAATCTCATCGCGTCGTGGAGACGGTAGTCCGTACGTACGCACGAGCGATGATATCGTTCCCATGGTCGTGGAATTGCGTTGAAGTGTATTTATACTATTTCAGTATAAATATTACTTTATAATAATCATATATAGTTACTCATTAAACCATTATACCCATCCAATTAATGTGGTGGCGGAAAATAGATTACACCACGGCGTGGAGACGGTATTCCGTACGTACGCACACGCGGTGATTTCCTTTTTCCGTAGGATGGAT
Organism: Viscum album; assembly: GCA_963277665.1. NCBI lineage: Eukaryota > Viridiplantae > Streptophyta > Magnoliopsida > Santalales > Viscaceae > Viscum > Viscum album. The sequence continues at coordinate 691,395,210 of OY728121.1, read as the reverse complement.
AGAAGGTTAATTAGAGTTGTTTCATATTTATAATAACATATCAGTATGTAATTAATACTGATGTTATTACTTTTTCATGAAACAACTAAAGAAGAAGAAGTTGAAGAAGAAAGAAATTGAAAAGATCGGTAATGGATATTACCTCTTCTTTGAAACGCCTCTTTGAATCCTCCACTTAGGGAACTAAGATTGGTCTTTGAAGAAGACCAGGACCTCTAGGATTATTCTAGGGAAGTGGATAAGGGAAAATGGCAGGGGTTGGCCTAGCTTGAGTGCTCAAATGGGTGTGAGGAGGAGGGGGAGGAGGTGCCCTTTTATAAGGGAGGAGAGGGGCACTTTAGGAATATCTCAAAATATTATTTTATATTAAAGTCAAAATCGGTTTATAATGGTTACAAAGGGTCTTATTTCGAAGATAAAGTGGTGATGGGTCGAAATACTATCAACCAATAGGATTTATACAAGTTTAGGGTATTATTTTATCCTTATCAATTAGATTTAACTCTAAGTTAAATAATTTAACTTTTACCGTGTCTTTTTGTTTTCTTTCACTATATGGTTAATACACTTACTATAACATGCCAAACGAACCCCAAATTGTTTATTATTAATATATATATCCTTATCTAAGTCATTTGGCCGAACCTTAGATTTTTAGGAATAAAATAACAATTAATAATATAATATTTGATTTAAAAACTATTTTGTGTCAATTTTGACACTATTTGATATATGATTTTTTTGAAAGTCATAACAGAATTATATGTTCGAACCAAGTTGATTAAATAAACACTAATATATCATACTAACCTATAAAATTAGTTTAATTCATAAAAAGTCTCAAATTACATTTATTTTGGTGTTTATAACATCAATTATGTCAATATTTCATTAATAAGATAATTACTCCATCATCATCGTGTCATAAATAACGTAAATTATTTAATGTCTAAAAATTAAAAATAATATACCATTATATAGGAAATCTTTTTATCTTTCTAATGAATATTTATAGTCGAATTTATCTTATGTATATCCCCATATTAAAAATTATTTACTTATTAAATTTTGATTTTAACTATTTTAACCCTTCTTTAAATAAATTAATAATAAATGTCCTAATCTAATCCAAGTGGGCCTAAATGGTCATATTTTATTCCTAAGGTTGTTTTTGGTCGAATTACACTTATCCAATAGAATTAGGACATGTGTTAGGGTAATAGTAATATCATATTTACCCTTAGTTACCCTATTTACTATTAACCGCGGTAAACAAAAGTTAAAAGTTACTATTCACCAAAAATTATTTTTATCTCATTGAACCACATTTTACTTACTAATATCAACCGTGTCTGTTGGATTTTCTAAATTCCATTCACAGAAGTGGTAAAATTATATTTTATGAAAAATTCAGTTTTTTAAGTTCCACTTAGTAGTTTCACTATTCATCAAAAATTGATGTTTTTCAGAACAATGCCAAAATTTCGTCCTAAGCTATATATCATATTCCGATTTCAAAAATGAAGTCTATTGTACCAAATTAATAACATAGAAATTGCATTAATTAATTTTATATTTAAATCCCGCTGTTAAAACAAATAGCGTGTTTTTAAGAAACAATATCTATCAAAAGATTGACACTTGTTTATGTCTGGTTTAAATCTGAAATTACATCCAATGACCGAAATTGTATTAAATTGTAAAAATATATTCTAAATATACTTTAAAACAACTCAAATTAATAATTTATCACTATTAATTATTTTGATTAAAAAAAGTTGTTTTTAATTATAATTTAGTAATTTTCACTATTCATCAGAATATGAAAGTTATCCGAAAAGTACCAAAATTTCACCTTAGGCTAAATTCGATACTCTGAATCCAAAAATGAAGTCCATTTTGAGAGATAAATTTTCTAAAATTTAAAAAGTGGTTATTACTATTCATAACGGCTAGTTTTAATAATATTTTAATAGCATATCGTTGTTTCGTGAAACTCAGTATTGCGTACTACACACGCTATCGAGGAAGGTCGCGATTGCGTGTAATGCAAGGCAAGTCAAGGATATGTGTTGTGCAAGCTCCTTTTGGTGTAGCGTACAACACAAGACATTAGTGAAATAAAAATAAATATTTTTCATAAAATCTCAGGCTGTTACATTCTACCCCCCTTAAAATGAATTTCGCCCTCGAAATTCGTCGGGGTTAAAATAGTTTACTATTCAAAACTTTCTTTAATAGAAACCCACATCGTAAAAAGGAATACCAAAACTTGTCTTTAAAAACTAAAGTATGAAATGTAATGATTACCCAAATAAACTAATCACTGGGTTTCCACATAGGTGAAAATATGGATATGGAAGAGAAATCTAACCATCATGTTCTGGTGGAGAGTGGTAGAGAACATGGCTATGGAAAAGCCAACAATCACAAATCCATAAATTTGTGACGATCTAAGGTACCATCTGATTCATCAGGTATAAGATCACTAGGACAACATTTTTGGTTTTCAATATCATTTCCCTAAAGTTGAAAATTTGAATTAGAATAAATACTTTCTTTATTTTGGTACAATCTCACTGTTGTTCATGCCTTGAACAATTTACACTTTATCTCTTAAATAAATGAAGTTGAATTTGTTATTCGTGAAGTGTTAGCAGATCATGTGATAGAATGACGGGTCATTCCATCTGTCTCAAACAAAAGGTTAGCAAAAAATTATATACATAAGTCGATCTATAGTGAGATTAATCACATATGGTTCCTAAAATGGACTTATACTTCATATATCATACTGCTTAATATAATAAAACTAGTTTCTACTAAACAGGGACTTCCTGTAGGCCAGTGGTAGGCAATAAAGGCCAGTCGCACTTCGGTTGTGGGTTCGATTCCCACAACCTTGTCCGACGCGATGGGCTGTCGCCCGTCCTGCAGGTTGTCCTTTTTCTAAAACTATATTACTATAACATCCCATCAATAATATTGAAAAAAAAAACTTCTATCCTTAAACAATACTAACTTATGTCCAACATAATCCATTGTAATCTTTAGGCTTATCCATAATACTACAGTCCACTCTCATAATATAGTGAAAACGATTACCAGAGATTTAATACTGCCGCTAATCCCCATATATCATAAGTTATGTCTTGTTGGTCACATTCCAAAAGTCCTTAATCATGTATTCTCTTGAATACCCATTGATCCTTAGTGAAAACATGAATGCAGTTAAAAGTTAACTCTTTCCACATACCAAAATCCAACAATTCTCTATACTCAAACCATGATATAACCTTCTCCTTATATCAGTCTTGAGCTCATGAATACAATCAAACACCTCATTATCTTATTATTCCTTCATTATGCGCATATCATCTAAATTCCAAAAATATCTGAATAACCTTTCATGGATAGTGGTACCATTAATCATACACTTTCATAACTCAAGGAAAGACAACAGTGTAACAATCCTTAGATGTTTCTTTATTCCATAGTACCATGAGATTTCTTATTCAACATTACACATGATAAACATGTAATCATTCCTCTACATTCTTAAACCATTGACCGAGTTTCAACAATTATTTCATCTCACATATCATTTGTAGTCTCTTCATCATCATCAACATAAATACTTCCCATATGACCATACTGATTATCTTCATGAGACTTTCCCTTAGGGCATTGGTTTTCATAATTCCCGTACATTCCACATTTAAAACATTTAACCATTGTTGATGTCGTAGCAATACCATTATCCTCATCCATGGTGTTAACTGAACCTTTTCCTTTGCACTTACTTGCTTTGTGTCCTTCTTTTCCACACCCAAAACATCTTCCAGTTCCTTTTAAACATTCTCCTTGATGCCTCTTCCCACATGATTTACATAGGGGAAATTGAACTTTCTTTCCTCTATGATCATCATGAAACTCCATCTTTCTCTTATTAGCTGAGTCAGGAAACTTACCAAATTTTACTTTATTGATCATATTATGAGATTGCTGATTCGGCATAATAATGATGTTTGGACTTCCAAATCCCATTTCATTATGAAGAATATCATTCCATTGTCCATCATATCCTCCATTATCGTGAATCATCTTGTTTCCAGCCATTTTCTAAAACCCAAAAAAAAAATAGTGTGAGAGGCAAAAATCATGCTAGGGAAAACAACATAATAAAGGGGGATTACCTTAAATATCTAACATCTTAGGTTTAATTCTATGATCGTTAGCGTAGTTCTAGTACTATAACCTATACGTATACTTAACCTTAGGGACATCCCTAGACATACCGTAGAAATATCTCTAGGGATCTCACTAACATTTTCGCATCCTAGTTTCCAAAGGTTGACTAAACCTTTCCTCTGATACCAACTGTAGAGACCCGTAGCTTGAAGTACATGGACATTACATTACATTTGCGGAATACTTAGTACATAACAAAAAACACACACACAAGGATCGTAATAGTTTAGTGTCTTTGGAAACTCGGAATATAATCTTCTAATCGTGGTGAAAGATCTTCAAAATCTCCCATAAAGATCTTCCTTTTTTTTATACCTAAAACCTTTCTTTATATCCTGGGGAAAAGAAAACATAAAAGGGTGAGCTCAAATGCTCGGTAAGGGTAACCAAAAGAAATATCAATCACATCATATACATAAGCACATAACTTTGGGAAATCTTAACCTGCAAAAGAGATCATAATTTCATAACATGGGGTAAATCATGGCAGTGAAATGTAATCACAATAATCATAACTTAAAACATGAAACTTTGTGGCATTCACACATAATCATAGAGAATCATTTCTTGTTAGTCAAGACTCATTGCCAAGACTATCTTAGTGGACAAAGTCCCTTTCTGAATCGAGTAACCCTCGTTTCAGTCCTGTTTCACAGAACCGGTATAACCTACCGTTCCGGCCCTGTCTATCTCATGAGATATAAAATCTTTACCCAATGCATTGGAGGGAGATATAGGTCCCACCCATCTTATAATGAATCCTTTCTTATGTGTGCCACATAATCATAAATCATACATCATCGCATAACACATGTAACAAAAATGGGATTCTTGAAACATCATGACTTCATAAAACAAATTATATAAGGTAAATGACTTCATAAAAATAATTCCCTCACAAAATAATCAAATCAATGTAATAATAGGGATAAAAACAGAACCCTATATTATCTTAGATGGAAAATAATTTTGATAAAACATTTGAACTCCATTCTTGAGGAAAATATCCTTTATACTTCAAAAACACTTTTCTTTTCTTAACATGTCATACAATTATAAACTAAAAGAAGTTGATTAAAAATAAAGTTGAAAACTTATAAAGAAAGATTCTTGGAAATAATGTTTTAAAAATCCATTCTTGCCGTATAAGTTAAATAAAACATTCTTCGTACTTTTGTCGGAAAAGTCAAAAATTACCTCGTACGAAAAACGACAAAAGATTCCTTTCATATTCTTTACTAAAAACTCACCGAAGGGTAAAATTTGATTTAAAAAATTTTAGGTGGATGGAAATAACATTACATATTGAGGAAACATGGATGTGGATGATAAAATACACCCTAGTAAATTTCAAAGTATAAACAATCTCGGATAAAAATGAGACTGTGATATTTCCCTTACCTTAGGTCCGACTTGCTTTGTGAGTGTCCGAACCTCCTGTATATGATTTAAATCATGTTATTGACTTATTCCAGAATAATATTCATTGTTATTATATCATATATGGTCCACTTATGACTTTATATTACCCGTTCTTTTGTAAATTCATGTTAAAGTAGCGTTTTGGGTAAAATCGTCTCATTTGTCGTTCGTGTTTTTAACTTGTAATTATTCATATGATTACTTAGATCATGATTACTTAATTCCAGAATATAAAACATGATTTATATATATATATATTCATATATAATAAATCAGTAAATGGAAAGGAATACACCGTTCATGGAGACGGTAGTCCGTACGTACGCATGAACGTTGTTTTCGTTTCCTTATTGAATTGAATGGAATTAAGTAGATGACATACATATAAATATAAATAATTCCAGTATCATTATTAGGTCATATATTGCATTATTACTTCTTATATATACTTGATAATCATTCATGAATGGTTAATCATTGAGAATGAATCTCGTCGCGTCGTGGAGACGGTAGTCCGTACGTACGCACGAGCGATGATATCGTTCTCATGGTCGTGGAATTGCGTTGAAGTGTATTTATACTATTTCAGTATCAATATCACTTTATAATAATCATATATAGTTACTCATTAAACCATTATACCCATCCAATTAATGTGGTGGCGGAAAATAGATTACACCACGGCGTGGAGACGGTATTCCGTACGTACACACGCGCGGTGATTTCCTTTTTCCGTAGGATGGATAGAAGGTTAATTAGAGTTGTTTCATATTTATAATAACATATCAGTATGTAAGTAATACTGATGTTATTACTTTGTCATGAAACAACTAAAGAAGAAGAAGTTGAAGAAGAAAGAAATTGAAAAGATCGGTAATGGATATTACCTCTTCTTTGAAACGCCTCTTTGAATCCTCCACTTAGGGAACTAAGATTGGTCTTTGAAGAAGACCAGGACCTCTAGGATTATTCTAGGGAAGTGTAGAAGGGAAAATGGCAGGGTTTGGCCGAGCTTGAGTTCTCAAATGGGTGTGAGGAGGAGGGGGAGGAGGTGCCCTTTTATAAGGGAGGAGAGGGGCACTTTAGGAATATCTCAAAATATTATTTTATATTAAAGTCAAAATCGGTTTATAATGGTTCCAAAGGGTATTATTTCGAAGCTAAAGTGGGGATGGGTCGAAATCCTATCAACCAATAGGATTTAGACAAGTTTAGGGTATTATGTTATCCTTATCAATTAGATTTAACTCTAAGTTAAATAATTTAACTTTTACCGTGTCTTTTTGTTTTCTTTCACTATATGGTTAATACACTTACTATAACATGCCAAACGAACCCCAAATTGTTTATTATTAATATATATATCCTTATCTAAGTCATTTGGCCGAACCTTAGATTTTTAGGAATAAAATAACAATTAGTAATATAATATTTGATTTAAAAACTATTTTGTGTCAATTTTGACACTATTTGATATATGATTTTTTTGAAAGTCATAACAGAATTATATGTTCGAACCAAGTTGATTAAATCAACACTAATATATCATAGTAACCTCTAAAATTAGTGTAATTCATAAAAAGTCTAAAATTACATTTATTTTGGTGTTTATAACATCAATTATGTCAATATTTCATTAATAAGATAATTACTGCATCATCATTGTGTCATAAATAAAGTAAATTATTTAATGTATAAAAATTACAAATAATATATCATTATATAGGAAATCGTTTTAGCTTTCTAATTAATATTTATAGTCGAATTTATCTTATGTATAACCCCATATTAAAAATTATTTACTTATTAAATTTTGATTTTAACTATTTTAACCCTTCTTTAAATAAATTAATAATAAATGTCCTAATCTAATCCAAGTGGGCCTAAATGGTCATATTTTATTCATAAGGTTGTTTTTGGTCGAATTAAACTTATCCAATAGAATTAGGACATGTGTTAGGGTAATAGTAATATCATATTTACCCTTAGTTACCCTATTTACTATTAACCGCGGTAAAAAAAAGTAAAAAGTTACTATTCACCAAAAAATTATTTTTATCTCATTGAACCACATTTTACTTACTAATATCAACCGTGTCTGTCGGATTTTCGAAATTTCATTCACAGAAGCGGTAAAATTATGTTTTATGAAAAATTCAGTTTTTTAACTACCACTTAGTAGTTTCACTATTCATCAAAAATTGATGTTTTTCAGAACAATGCCAAAATTTCGTCCTAAGCTATATATCATATTCCGATTTCAAAAATGAAGTCTATTTTACCAAATTCATAACATAGAAATTGCATTAATTAATTTTATAATTAAATCCCGCTGTTAAAACAAATAGCGTGTTTTTAAGAAACAATATCTATCAAAAGATTGACACTTGTTTATGTCTGGTTTAAATCTGAAATTACATCCAATGACCAACATTGTATTAAATTGTAAAAATATATTCTAAATATACTTTAAAACAACTCAAATTGATAATTTATCACTATTAATTATTTTGATTAAAAAAAGTTGTTTTTAATTATAATTTAGTAATTTTCACTATTCATCAGAATATGAAAGTTATCCGAAAAGTACCAAAATTTAACCTTAGGCTAAATTCGATACTCCGAATCCAAAAATGAAGTCCATTTTGAGAGCTAAATTTTCTAAAATTTAAAAAGTGGTTATTACTATTCATAACGGCTAGTTTTAATAATATTTTAATAGCATATCGTTGTTTCGTAAAACTCAGTATTGCGTACTACACACGCTATCGAGGAAGGTCGCAATTGCGTGTAATGAAAGGCAAGTCAAGGATGTGTGTTGTGCAAGCTCCTTTTGGTGTAGCGTACAACACAAGACATTAGTGAAATAAAAAAGAATATTTTTCATAAAATCTCGGGCTGTTACAATCCACCTTTCAAGGGGTGATGTAGAACCCTTACAAGGCCCGTAGGCCTAAGTATTACATGACCCATAGGCCTTAGAGGAATTAAAAATTTAATACATCATATAATTTGTTACCTTTACATCCATTGAAAAATGACAATGTTATTCATGAGTACCTATGGATCACCACCTCTATAAAGTGATGTGATTCATTTTTCATGACTCCATGACATGGATACAATATATAAGTGTATTTAAAGAAATAATATTTTATTTATAATATAAAAATAATTAAACAAAAAAAATAATGCTTACCTTCTTTCCATAATGTTCGTTGAAAAATGGAAACGTTACTCAGGCGTACATAAAACCAACCGTTTACATGATTCTAACGTAATTAATTTTTCATAATTATATTTTATGGTTGGGTTTAAAAGTATAATTTATGAAGAAAAATAATATTCATTTCATTATTATTATTTTTTATATTATTGAATAATGACCTATTTGGCCACAGTCAACTTACCAAAATCATTTTGGATATATGAGCTGAAAATCATCAAAACATCTGACATGAACTTAATTGGATAAGTAATTTTTTATAACATGGTAATAAAAAAAATAAAATGAATAATAATATTGAAAATGGTTTATAATAAAGTAAATAATAATATAAATTTATTATTGAGTAATATAAATAATGTACATGATGATTTAGACTCGAGGTAAGGGACACTTTATGATAAAAACCACGCATTAAATGTTAACAAGATTAATTTTCTAGATCTCTATATTACATTTCCATATTCTTAGAATTATTTTGTGTAAGTATTTATATTGAAATAAATTAATTATAAAAGAAAAATTTTGGTCTCTTTTAAAATTATATTAATGTTTTTCAAATTGAATCTTTTCACGTATTTTATATGGAATGTTTTGAAAAAAATTGAAAAAGTAATGTTCCATTTTAACTTATGGAGAGACAAAAGGTTTATCAATACTATAATCATTATTTTATTATTTGATTAATTTAAAATATTTAATGTTATATTTAATGAAGAACCATCATTACCTTTTGTTTATGGTATTTTTAAAAGGCTTTTAAATTGAATAAATATTTATATAACAATAAATATTTTTCTTATTGGTGTAAAGAAACTTTTTATGAGTATAATAGTGAAAATGAAATATTTGATGTTTTATGATTGTGTTATTATTCATGGGTATTTTTTATGATGACTATAAATTTTGATATAGCTCATGACAGTGGGTGATCCTGTTTTCGCTCATGATGACTGGTAAGCCCAATATAGCTCTCCAATGCATTGGGTAAAGGGACAAAGTTAACCAGTTAGTTTTTCCATAAGAGACTATTATAATTTATTGATTAGGTTTTTCCATATATAAGAATTATTATGAGAGTGATATTTATATAATGAACTATGTTACATGCATTATTAGTCAATTATTTCTTTTGGTTTTCAGGGAAATGTTATTATTTCCCAAGGTAAGCTAATGAGTTTATTTTAAAGGAAAGTTTATTCCACCTTTAAGGGTGAAATGTGTAACTTTGTTAAAAATTATTCATGAGATTTTATTTATTTAAAATAAACCTTTATGAGTTTTATTTTTTTCCATCATGATTTCTTATGAAATGCTTATGAAGATATTTGGGTAGTAAAGTTTATTTTATAGGTAGGAAAATTTTTATTTTGAGCTCAAATATAATTCTGAAAAATGTTTTTTCATTAGTATTCATAGAATAAAAAGTTTCTTTATTTATTTTTATATCTCCCTTACTAATATTTTTTCTCATACCACATTTTCAAATTTTTATCATCAGATTTTAATGATGGATGGGGATAAGGATTAGATCAAGATGAAAATTGTGAATACATATCATGAAAAGAAAACATATTATACATTAAATGTTTTTTATTATGGGTAAATGGATACTAAGGGGATGTGTATACTTTTGGATTTAATATTTCTATAATTAAGGGTGATGAAAAAATTAACTAAAACTCTAAAACCCAAAGTTTTATAGTAATTCAAGAAAATGAGTTCTTGTTTAAAGAGTAAATTTAACATATTTTTTTAAGTTCAGGCCCTTGTAATTAGAATTAAATGAATAATTTTGATAATATTTTATAATTGGATAATGAAATTAAATACCCTTAATATATTCTAATTTATGGTTTTCGTTATATAAAATTTGAAGATTACCATGTCAACTTATCTAAAATATGTTTGTTCAAAATGGTTTTCTACAAAGGAAATAAGGAATCTAAAGTAGGAAGACACTAAGAAGAATATATCCTTCCAAATCAACAACCTATAAGTCTTGAAATTAGAAACGATTATATTGATGATGTGATAGTTCATTTGACACAAGTTATAAATGTTATTTTTATCCATGCTATAGAGAATCCATATCTACCATAGAAAAACATGTCTATAGTGGATCATTTTATGAGACAACACCCACTAGAATTCAGTAGATCTTCTAAACTAGTGGTAGATTAGGGATGAATTAAAGCTCTTGAAAATACATTCAAAGTCATTGGTTATTTGTATCCTCAAAAGTAGACTCTTTCTATTTACCATTCTGGAGTTTAATTCTATCAATGGTGGCGAGTGGTTAAGAATACTGTATAAAGAGAAGTCATTTATTCCGTTGAAGGAGATAAATTTTAGAATACCTACCTTGATAAGTATTTTACTAAGGTTTTTTGAATTAGGATGGAAAATCAATTATTTTAATTGAGGTATAATGAGTAATATTCACTGGCCATGTATTAAAGAAACTTCACATGATTTCAATGGTACAAACCATATTGTATTTTGTGATCTTGATAGAAAACTTAATAAATTGTAATCATGATTAAATCCAAGATATATAAGTGAATTGTCCTATTGATATTTTAAAAGTTATGAGGAACTTTTTCCCTATGATGAGAATTTAGAAATAGAGTTTTCTAATTACCATGTATTCCATGAAAACAAGGAGAAAAAGATATCCAAGTTTCATAAAAGTGGAACGAATACACCAAAGAAATATGAATATAAGAAAATAAAGATTTCACATTGCAATATGTGTGGGAAAAATTACCCTGGGGAATGTTTTATAAAATTTTTGAAGTGATTACTATTTGATAAGTTTAGGAATATGGATTATAAATTCAATGAAAATATTTTGGTAGAGGTAAGACTAATTTTGATAATCATGTCATAAAGTTCATTAAATTTAATTAGAATGGTCATTATGTAGATGCATATGTGAAGAAGAGAATGAATGATGGGAAGCATCAGGACTATAATCAGAATGGTGTGGTGAAATCCCTTTTCGACTACTTTTGAATATGTTAATCTATTTAATAAAGTGGTAACATGTCCATTACCTATTTATTCAGATTATGATAATTAATTTTTTTGATTCAGGGTCTATATATTCTTTAATTTCTGAGAAATTTTCTTATAAAATTAAATTTTTTCCTCAAGAAATGAATTAAGTACTTTTGTTGAAAAAACTAGTTGTTGTATTAAGAGAAAGATAATTTACAAATATATTCCTATTATATTCTGAAGAAGATTATTCCCTATAAACATTATTGTCTTTACCATTATGTAATTTGATTTTATTATGGGTATTGATTGGCTTTCAGTTTATTATGATAATATAGATCGAAAAGAAAAATAATTTATTATAAAAAATTAGTTCTAATTTATATATATGAATCAATTATTACCATTGATAACAAATCAAGAAGATGAGAAAATATTAAGATGTGTAAATGAATTTTATCTTGATTAAATGGTTGAAAATAAGGGATCCATTCAAATTAATTATGTGATGATAGTAAAAGAATATATGGATGATTTTCATGTGGAGTTTCTTAGTATTATACCCAATTGGGAAGAAGAACTTACTATTAACATAGTGCTTGGTAAAAATCTAATATCAAAACCCCCTTTTCGAATGGTTCAAGTAAAACTCGTGAAATTGAAAATGTAGTTGCATGAGTTTCTTAACAAAGTTTTAATTTATCCTAGAACTTTTATATGGGGTGATGTAATTTTTTTATTAAAACGGAATATGATTCCTTGAGGTTTTCCATTTGTTATATATCATTCAATTACATCACTATTAAGAATAAATTTCCATTTCCTCATATCAATGATTTGTTACCTTATCTATAAAGAGATCAATATTTTTCGAAGGTTGATATAAGGTCTATATACCATTATCTAAAGATGAAGGAGGATGATTTAACAAGACCAAATCTAGTGACCCATATCTTGTGACTACTTTATTAGATTGACATAGAAATAAGGGATCCAATTCTAAATGACTGACTAGTTTAGTATTCTTGTAGAAACAGATACATAAAAGATTCCCATATTTCATTCTAAATATAAAATACATAGCATAAAAACATTCATTCATCCCTTATATTGTTAAAAATATCCTTTTTATATACTAGGTAAAAGAAAACAAATAAGGGGTGATCTCATATTCTTATTAAGTGTTATATACAATATAAGATATGATGAATCAATAAGGAAAAATCAATATGTCAAGGTAAATGATTGAAAACACAATCCATTAAATCAATAACTAGAGTATGAAATGCATATATCAGTAATATCCATGCATTAATCTCATGGATAATAATAGCTAAATTATCAATGTAGAAAATGATTAATATTGGGTGTCAGGATTTCATAAATCATGATATCTATACCATTAAATACTTATTCCATGTAGTTTAATCGATGGATAGGTATGCACGATAAATGAATTTAATTCTAGATTACTGATTTTTCTCATGATATCCATAGATTAATCAAGGGGATATATAAATATAATCCCTAATCTTCAAAACATGTATAATTTATTCCTCTTATGTTGAGTGATCAATTTAAATTCATAAAAAATATATATTTTCAAAAACAAATATTTTTTATGTAAAGAATATATATTACCAATAATTTATCAATCTATCAAATAAATTTCTAAGTAAATCATCATATTTAGAAATAGTATATGGCTTAGGAAATAAGAATATATATGATAAAAATAATAGAAATATTTATGAGAAATGTAATATCCAATTACCATAAGAAAGTGAATGTTTCATGGTAATGTTAATGTCAATAAGATTAATCAAGAGATGAGAGAAGACCATATAAAATTACATTTTCTAGTAATGTTGATTCTTTTAATGAATAGTTAAAAATGTAAATGAAAATTTTAAAATAAGTTTTCATTAACGAGTTTTATTTGTAAAACAATTTAAAACTTTTCGAAGAAGCTAAAGGGTGTAAAATGGTTATGGTGGTGGGAAGGTCTTTTAATGTCATATATGTTAATTGAAATCATTCCTTTGAACTTTCTTTATAAAGATGGTTAAAAATTAACCTTTTGTGAAAAAATTAGAAAATTTACATTTAAAACATTAAAAAGTAAAGTATAACATAAAATTTGCTTAATAACTCATTTGAGTAAATAAAAAGGAATTTTATAAATTTGTTTTTTTCTAAAAGTATGGATATGGAGTAAAAATATCCCTGATCAATCAAAGGAATATGATTGACTTTTATTTGAAACATGCCTCTTTAAAGAGTGTCATGAATTGAATCATTAATAATAATGAATAATATAAATAAATTTAAATCAACATAAAACAAGTTTAAATGTAACATAAAATAATTATAGGTCATTAAACAAATAATACTTTCATATAAAAGACAATGAAGATGTCATATAACCCTATGAAAAGAAATTGAGTTATGAATCCCCATACCACTTGACAAATTTCAAGTCAAATACCATTAAATAAAATAATTTGAATTGAAACTAAAAAATAAATTTTAGTTTTAAGGATTAATTATTAAAATTTTAAAAATTTAGTACATAAAATATATAAAATAATTTGGTTTATAACATTTTAATACGCCTCATTGAAAGGAAATTAAGTCAAAATCCCTTTCCTCACATTTAACTTGCCTCGAAAGTTATGTTAACTTCTTATATAATAAATTTAGTTTTATTAAACTTACATAACCATATACATATCTATAATATCATATAATATCCATTTATAACATTTTATCACTCGTTTGATAACAATATTTAATTATAATCATTATTTTCGGTGTTAAATACTTATTTTTTCATGTATGTTTCTATTAAGTATTTTTTGTACTTATGTCTTTCTCATGGATAAATAATCTATATAATGTTATTAATTATATTGATATCATAATATATATAGTCATATATAAAATATAGAGATATAAAAATAATATACACCATTTATGAAGACGACATGTCATACGTATACATGAACGTTGTTTTCACTATTAGATGGAGGGATACAAGAAAGGTAAATAATAATTTACTTTTCCAGAATTATTATTATATAATATATATCAAATATATTCATTAAATATATCCTTAATACAATCTTTTAAAATCATAAATAAAAAGTGCATTACATCACTTCGTGGATGTGGTAGTCCCCAGGTATGCACGAGCGATGTTATTATTTTATAACCGATTTAAAAGTAATAAGGTGAAAATGATATTATAATTTTATAATTATAGATATTTCATAAATATCACATATATTATATATTTCCATATTTATAACCATTCAATTAAAGTGGTTATGAAAAACAATTACACCACTACATGGAGACGATAAGTCGTACGTATGCACGAGTGATGCTTTTGAGTTTTAAAAGTCGGAAAAGAGATGGAATATAGTTTTTCAATAATTATAATAAAATATAAGTTTATTTATTATTTTATATTTATTATAATATGATGGAAAAAACACATTAATAGTAATTATAAAATTAAATAAACTTCAAAGAGTCGGTAAAGATGATTACCTCTTATTCAGTAGACTTCCTCTAGATCTCCCCTTAAGGGACCATGGGTTGGTGTTTTAGAAGGTAAATAACCTATATAACATGGATAATTATTTATATAAGGTAATTGGGTAGGTATTTTTCACTTTTTTGTTTCAAGGTGGTGTAAAGAAAAGAGATAAGTGGTATCCTATTATAAGTGAGGAGAGAGATATTATTTTAATTTCATAAAGTATTAAATTAATTTAAATTATTCGTTATGGGAAAATTGATAAAACTATATAATTTGAATATAAGATGAGAATGATTCAAACTAATAACATAAAATTAAATTTGGATATGTTTTAGATATGTTTTTACCATGATCTTTTAGTTTCAACACCTATTAACCCTTTAAACAATTATCACAGTATTAAAGTTTTCTACCCTTTAAGGGTATATAATGTTGCTATAAAATGACAGAATACCAATAAATGGACCATGGATTATTTTTTTAAACCATTTCCCACTAATTTGTGAAAATTTAAGATTTTTATAAATTTTAAATCATTTAATAAAATAATATTTGTTATAAAATATCATCAATTCCATTTTTGACACTATTCATTTCATTTGGATTTTAAATACATCAATACAAAGTGGGAATTCGAAAACAATCCTTTATAACATCACTATGTTTTTATATTTATATATAAAATTCAAGTAACAAAATAATTCTTTAAAATTATACTAGTATTAGTATTTTATAAAAAATTAGTTTACATTTCAATTAATTTAAATAAATGTTATGTTGGTATTGCGTAAGCATTTAAGAAATTTATTTCATAACTAAAAATTAAAAATAAGTTTTGCATGACAAAATAATAATTTATATTTGAAATTAAAATATATATATGAAAAAAATTTTATTTATACCTATCATAAAATATAATAAATATTAAAATAATAAAACAAAATTTTTGTCTTTATCTCCCACTTAAATTTAATAATGGTCAAAATCATATACTAATTGAAATTAAAGTTAATATTGTAAAATTTTGAATGATCATGGCTGAAATAAAATTAAGGCAAGTGTTGGGTTTATTTTTAATTCTTTATCACATCATATTTAGCCTTAATAACTCAATTTAATCTTACTATAATGATAATTGTTTATTATGGTTACTATTACTAGTGAATAGAAATAAAAGTGAAATATTTATCAGATTTTTAATTTATGATTTCAAATATGGAATCCATTTTTTAATATTTAATTTCAATAATTAGAATAAATTAATTTAATATTAATATGAAAAACACAACGAAAAAATGTTTCTATGGAAAATGTATTTTACAGTATAAAATGTTTTTATAAAAAAATTTAATCACAAAATTGATTATAATGAACTTAATTAGATTATTAACAATATTAATTAACTAATTTTACATTTAAAATATTTTAAAACAAAATGGGACCTTTTAGAATTCTTAAATGAAAACATGCTTTTCAATAAAATGTTTTATTTTTCACTCTTTATAGGAAAATAAATCTTTTTAGAAAAATATTAACAATTTACTATAAGATAAATTTGACAAGATTATTTAAAATAAATAAGTTCAATTTATCAAATAAATTTTATAAAAGAGGAAAAATTTTATTATGGAATTTTCTCACAAAAATAAATAAATATTATTTTTGAAGAAAATGTATTATTGATGATCAAAGTGACTTTACTAAAAATTGTGTTCTTATTTACTAAGAATTAAAAAATAAATTTTGATTAAATAATAACTTTATATATATTTCATAAGTCATTTATTCCAATTCAGACCTTTTAATTCAATGAATAAGTTAAAATAGTCATATTTAAATAATAATATTTGTTGGTTCATTTAGGTTATGTGTTGCGTGTTTGATAGGCTATAGAACATAACATTATTTAAGAAACATAGAATATTACATTATACCCCCTTAAATAAATTTCATCCTCACAATTTTATCTTGGTCAAACAAAGTTAAGTATTTTCTGAAAACCCACATTGTATATAGGGATAATAAAACTTCCTCCAAAAGGGAAGCATGGGAATCATAAAGGTTACCTAAATATCATGTAATCGGGTTCTCAAATAGGAAGAACATTAGTAAAAGGTAACATATATACTCATGATAACATAAAAATAATGTAACACTTTGATAATTTTTATGAAGTGTTTCTCTTTAAATAATTTGATTTCTTCGATAGCTTTTATTACACACAATACCAAGTTTAAAAGAACCGTAATACATTATTAAAATATTATGTGTTTTTTTATCACCTATCCATTTGATAATCAGGTATAAATATTAATAACTAAGTAACTAAAATTCATGGTTTACAAATTAATAATATGAATTTATTATATATCGAATCACTATAATTAAAAAAAATTATCTGAAAATAAAAACGATGTTTTTTTCGGAATTTGTTTATGCACACAATTTAATTTATATTAATAAATTAAATTAATCCCTATAGATGAATAATTTTAATTAAATTTAAATATTATTTATTTTATCAAATTTTTTAAACATTCCAAAAATATTTTTCTCGGCATAGAATGAGAATAAATCCATTTTTATGATGAAAATGTATTTTTTTCTAAATGGAAGGTTTGATATCATTTTCTATAGTTAAATTAAAATTAATTTATAAAATTATTATTTATTTATTTAGATAAAATTAATAATATAATTATAATTATGATTTTTAAATTTGGTAAATACGACCCTTTTATTTTTTATCAATATGAATTATAACCGTGGTAAAATTTATCACCTCGATAAAGGGTAAATTGTGTAAATTTAGATTAAAAATAAGTGATAAGACCATAATTTTTTTATCTTAATTATTATTTTGTTATGATAATTATTTAATTATAAATTTAGTCTATAAAATTATTAATTTAACGGACACTTGTCCATTAAAATGATTTATATATTATTTAAATTGAGGAAAGTAACAAAATGTGAATCTATTTGTTTTAAATATCCTTTATGTGTTCACCTAAGGGAAAAACATGATATGAATGAATATTAATAGTATTTTATTAATTACTAAATTATTTTCCTTATGGTATTTTACTTGTAAGTTTTAGGTATTTTATAATTATCTTAAATTCTTATATAATGCTAAAACAATATTTATTCAATTAATGGGAAAAGAAAATAAATGATTTTGAAAATATTAAAAGTGATATGATTTGAGTAATATATAACATTAAATGAATTTTATAGGTAAATATGACATATTAGTACTATTCAAAAGTATTATATTAGAATTCCAAGTTTTTAATTATGCCTTTTGAGTCAAAATAAATTAAGAATGTCAAAATTTAAAATAATGATATTTTATAAAAATAATATTTTACTAAATTATTTAAAGATAATAAAAATATTGAAATAAAAAATATTGGATATTATATGATTTAAAATGTCACAAATTTTCAATTTATGTACCAATGATCAACTAATAAGTAAAAATTATAACCCTTTCCTATTGAAAATTTTGTTATTCTAGAAAATGATAAAGTTCAAAATGACACCCAAAGTTGTCTAAATTTTATTGTTTGATCGTATTGAAACCCTATCATACCCTATCTTATAATACCTATTAATTTTGGGTATTTTTATTATTATTTTATTATAATTTTATATTTTGAGAAATTCCAAAAGTACCCCTTACCTCAGTTATAAAAGGGCACTTGATCCCTCACTTATTTATACAAATTTAACCTTATATCTTCACCATACTCTAAAAATTACTATTATAAACTTAATTATCCACATTCTATAGTTTTTTTCTTCCCAAAATACCATCATTAGAGCTATTAATGGGGACGTAAGTAAGTCATTTCAAAGAATAAGTAATCACCTTAACTGGTCACTTTCTTTTCTACTCTTAATTACCTCATATAAAAATATTATTATTATCATAAAATAATAACTCAAGTATCCTTAATATTCTTAAATTTTATTATGAAAATGAAAATACCATTATACACACTCTTTCAAATCAAATGAAAAGTGAATGCCTCGCTCGTGCATACGTACGTCTCCACATAACGATAAAAGTCATTTTTCATCACCATATATTATAGATGGGTATTATTATGGATTTAATATTTATATATGATATTTATGAAATAGTTATACTTATTTAATTATAATATCACATCAACCTACTTACCATCTAATCCTTTGGGAAAAAATAATGTCGTTCATCCATACGTGTGGACTACCACCTCCATGAAATAATGTGATTTGTTTTCAATTTATATTTTAATTTGATGAAAATGAAGGATAATTTTATGAATATATTTTATATTATAATTATACTATAGAGTTGAATTAATATTTACAATTCCTTCATTCTATTAATCAAAAATCAAAACAACGTTCATTTGTACGTATGACCGACCGTTTCCATGAACGGTTTGATTCATTTTTCAATCTCTAAATTTTAGGGATGACTATAAATATATATATAATAAATGTATAAGATTTTTATATCGTTATTATTATTCTATAGATGATAGGTCCAATATATATATACAAGTATTGTAACTATTGAGCTGAAATACTCATGATCAATGAAACAGTTAACACCCAGAAATAATGATTAAAATAAGAAATTATTAATAAAATGGGGTGTTGAAATGTTATAAAGGGATGATGTATGATATTATAAGTATGAAAATTAATATTTTACTTAAATATAAAAAATTTAAATTTATGATATTGGAGTTTATAGAGCTTTTTAAGAACAATGAACTTTTGGTATGGGTTTTATGTTACAATCTCATTATTTACCAGGATTGTTTATGATTAATTTTCCAATGATGAGATATTATGATCAATCTATCATAAAACACTTGAATTTTATTCTGATTTTGATATTTCTTGAAAATATATGTTTTTCTTTAATTTTACTCACCTTATGTACTCAAGATACCAAAGAAATGTTTTATAAAAAATCGACTTCATTTCTCCCTTGGTTGAAAAACCTTTTTCTTCTGTATCCATATTTTCTAAAAATGTTTGAAGGAAGGTTTTTAATATTCTCCTATGATTTTTTAATTCTATTTTTACCTAGGTTTGGTTTTTAAATTTTTTTTGAATGAATACTTTTTTTCATTTTACAAAGGAGGTACTTTAGTACTATTGTGAGAAAAGTATATAAGGAATGGGTTTTTAAACTTATACAGAATGAACGGAGTTTCCCACTATCAAGAATAATATTTTATTAGGATATTAATTTACAAGTTCTCAAATTTATTTTCAAATAAAATGTTTTCTTTAATAATTTCCCTATTTTTCTAAATAATACATTTCAAAAAATAGAAATGTTATATTATTCAAGAAGGTTTTAATGATATTTTAATGGTATTTCTATTTATCAAAGAAATAACCCCTATATTTCACTTATGATTTAATAAGGATATTATCCAAATAAACCATAATTATTCATTATATGGTTGGTTTAACATTATGATTTATAGATGTTTAAAAAACCTATTTCATTTCCATGGTTTATCATTTGATTAAATGATGAGATTTTTATGAAACTAATTTCTTTTCCATGGGTTATGATATGATGAAATGTTTTTTAAACCCATTAATTTTAATGGTTTGTGATATGATGAATGTTTTATGATCGTTTCTAACACATATGTATTATTTTTATTATGTGGTAGGTGGGACCTATATCTCTCTTTATTGTGTTGGGTAAATATTAATATCTTTTCAAAAATAGGACTATAAAGGGGAGTGAACCAAGTTTAGTAAAAGGATATATAAACTATGATAGTCTTGGGAGTGAACCCTGACTACTATGATGGTTTGGGGATTTAACCCATTCCATTATGATAGCCTTAGAAATAATCATTTTATACCAAGGAAATGATTTTATATACTTATGGGACTCACACAATTCATGTATATTTCCAATTTTCTGCACTCATGTGCCATGTGATTTGATTAATTTATGATTCATATCTTATAAAATTCCTAGATTTATTCCATTATTAGAGATTATGATCTGTGATATGCATCATATTATTTTAAAAAGTTAATCTCGTGTTCTCATATCCTTATACTCTTTTTATTTTTATGGGGTCATTGATATTTCTCTTAATTATCATTACTGAGCACCTGAGATCAATATTTTCTTATATGTCTTTCCATAGGATATGAGGAAAATTATTAACTATGACATTTCTAAGAAGGGAGATATTTGTGAAGAAATAAGTGGGAGGTGATATAGATATTTTATGAACCGATTTTTTATGTTTACAAGTTTCCAATGATATTAAACCAAAATTATTCTATAAGGTATCTTTATGTTATGTAAATAATATCAACCTATTAATTTGTAATATCTATGTATAAAAAGAATGTTTTTATATAGTTGATATTAGATTAAGTCTTATTAAACCATTGGAAACTTTTATGAGAAAAATTTAGTGAGAAAAATGGGGATAATTCCCTATATAGGATAAAATACTATTTTTTTTGGAAATGATCATGAATGAACTAGGTTAAACAAAAGGTTTCATATAAGGTGTCATAATTTATACATAATATTAATTATTTTTCATGTTTAGGTTTTTTCGCACCATAATATTTATTTATCACACTATGATTTTGGTTTTATTCAATGGTTGGAACCTAAAAAAATGATGTTAATCCTAAATTTGATTGAAAATGAGATGATTGTAATCCTAATCAAATTAATGTTATGATAGATGGAATGCAAAATCATATTGTTATACTCACACTACATTCTCAAGCTACGAATAACACTGATATTGAAAATGATAAAATGGGGGAATATTTTTCTGTTGATTCTTTTATAAGGATATATCCACTTAATTTTAATGGGTCCACTGATCCATAGTCACTGAGAAATGGATTAGAACCATTGAAAATATATTTTATGTTATTTATTATTAAGAAAAAGAGAATGTTATTATAGATATTTATCCTTTGGAAGGTGAAGTAGATCAGAAGTCGACTATTATCAATAACAAAAGAGAATAAGAAGAAATTAAATCTATAAATTGTGATGGTTTTAAAAGATTGTTTTTCAATAAGTGCATTCCTTGTATTCTTCATATGAAAGTAGAGAAATAATTCCTCAAGTCAATGCATAAGTATTAATAATATATTGGTACTTATGAGGAAAACATCACAAGACTTGCGAGGTATGCTTCTGGTATTGTCATCAAACATTAAAGTAAGGTTGATCGACTCTTCAGTGGATTAAAACAAATTATCTGAAGTGTGTTATCTGTATGGGAATTTATTAGCTATAAAGAAATTTTTAGGTGATATCAAGGTGAATATGGAGACTGGAGATACCCATCAATCTCATGGTTTTGATAAGAAAAGAAAAATGGAATTCAAAGGAAATAATAAAGACCATATAGAGAATAATATGAGCCTTGTTTTATGCTCTAAGTATGGAAGGAAGAATGGGGAATTTTTCATAAGGAAACTGGTAAACGTTTCTAGTATAGAAAGGAATTTCATCATCATATAAAATTCTGAAATCATGAGAATAAGTTATCTAATGATCTTAATTTAGGTAAAGGTCCACAAAATACACCACCCACACTCTAGTGTTTTAAGTTAAAGGAGTATGGGAATTATGATAACCAGTTCATAAATCTGAATAACAATGGTGATGATCGACCCCAATAGCTTCTTAATCCTAGAGACAAATAGAACTATCATGGAATGACAATTTATGATTTGGGGTATAATAACTATTTGTGGAAAGGTACACATACCATCCACAATAGAACTTCTAATATATTATTTTATTATGTATCTACCCACTATTTTATATCTAAATAATTTTATTAGTGTATCATAGTACAAACATAAAAATTAGATATTTTGTTAGCTGTAAAAACATCTAATGGTGTAATGATCGCATCACAAGTCTGCGATTCATCTCCTATTGAAGTTTGTGGGAATATGTTTCATAAAAATCTTTTCATTATTCTTCTAATTTAATTCAAAGTGATATTGGGCATGGATTTTATTTCTTTACATAAATCCAAAATAAAATTCCACGGGAAGTTACATTTGATATTCCAGACCAACCTATGATCACCTATCAATGTGATGAAAAAAATTCAATTTTGATGGAAATTACATCAAACATATAGGTCATCAGTGTTATTAAAAAACTGAATTTATCATATATGGTTGGGGAGAAAATCAATATAAAAGTTATACCTATTTTTTGGGAGAATATTGATGTAGTTCTAAAACATTTTTCTAGTTTTCCACCAAATAATGATTTTGAGTTTTCAAATTAACTCATACTGGATGCCACAACTATTTACATGTCTCCATATAGGATGGACCTGATTGAGTTGTAATAATTAAATGAGAAACTCCTAGATAGTATTGAAAATGGATTTATTTGGCCAATTGTGTCACCTTCGGGTTCACCTATTCTATTTGTTAGGAATAAAAAGGGATAAATGAGAATTTTCATTGATTATTGAGAACATATAAATATATCTATCAATAAAAAGTATCATCTAACCTATATTGATGAATTGTTTGATCAAATGTGCATAGATCAATACTTTTCCATGATTTATCTTCATTCTGGATATCCATAATTGAGGTTCAGGGTGGATATATCCAAGAAAATATTCCATAAAAGTAATTGACACTAAAGATTTATTGTGATGCCATGTGGTCTTACTAATTCCCCTGATATATTCAAGGATTTAATGAACAGAGTATTTTGATAATAACTTGATCACATTGTGATAGTCTTTATAGTTGATATTATTATTTATTCAGAGAATAAAAATGAACATGCAGATCATTTGAGAATTGTGATGAAGACCCGAAGGATGGAGAATATTAATGAAAAAATTAATAAATGTTCATTTAGGCTTTGGAATGTTTCATTCTTAGTTTATATGATCTCAAGTGAGGGTATACCAGTTGACCCATAAATGAAAAAATTTAATGAAAATTATCCTAGACCAACCACTGTGACTGATATTTTTAGTTTTATTTTTGGCTGGATTTTATCAGTTATTTATTTAGAAATTTTCATGGCTATCAAATCCACTCAGGATGTTAATTTATAATGGAGATAAGTTTCTTTTGATAGATGGATGTGATGACTATTTTAAGAAATTGAAGATAATTCTAGTAAGTGCACCTGTACTTACACTAACCAGAAGTGGAGAAGGGTTTGTAATCTATATTGATGAATCAAAGAAAATACTAGGATGAATCCTTATTAATAATGATATGGTTATAGCTTATGACTCACACCAATTGAAGGTACATGAAAAAATTTCCCAACTCATGATTTGGAGGTATTTGTGGTATTTGTTTCATTAAAGATATATTGTAATTATATCTATAGAGAATGGTGTCACATATATAGTGAATATAAAAGTTTACAGAATATTTTCACTCAAAATGAGACGAATATACACCAAATAAGATGGTTGGAGTTGATTAAATATTATGATTTATCAATATATTACCCTTAGGAATGTGAACAAGGTAGCATATTCTCTAAGTAGAAACCCTGATGCTATATTATCTATGATTAGGATCACAGAAGATTCAATATTTATAGAATTTCAAAGTTCGTATCTTTAAATCATTAATTAAGGGGAGAAATATTATCTTTCTAAAATGAGTGTTCAACAATATATTTAAGTGTAGATTGAAGAGGCATAAAAGGAAGATGTATATAAATAAAATAAGGTGAGAAATGTTATTGATTCCAACCTTAAATGTGATCGGATGATATGATTCTGGAACATTGTACGTGTTCTATCCGTATAATATTTTAAGAATGAGATGATGGATGAAGCTCATATTTCTACATTCTCTATTCATCATAGATGTAAAAAATGTGTAAATATAACAAACCTAGTGTTTATTACAAATTAAATCATTATTTATTACATAAGAATAAAAATAATACATCCCAAAAGATCGATAAGTCTTCTGAATTTGGGTAATTAAGTACATTACAATGAAAATTTAATAAATTTGGTACATTGAAATTATTGAGATGCTCATAATATTCCATTATTCTTAAAACTTCCTCGGGTAACCTAGGGATATCCATAAGAAAGGGGTGAGATATGAAGCCTAGTAAAAGAATAAAAAAGGCATTACATGATAAAAGTATTACTTGTTAGACAATAGCAATTTGAATGGAACATAAAATGGGTGAAAATCATAAACATGAATAATAATTCATGATACAACATAATAACATAAAAGAGACATGGAAAATGTGGAAACAACTTTAAAGATGACATCATAAACCTAGGTCAAGGATAACCTAAAATACAACATTACATTATGGAAAAAGTACCATAATTGATTAGGTTCATTCCATAATCCCATACATTACGTATCATGAGACTAAAACACTATCCAATGCATTGAATCACTATATAATTCTGGTTGCACCCTTCGATTTCATATCATGTACATGCATATGTGTTCCACATAGATCATACAACATATGGAGGAATATAATCAATTTTAACCCCAAGATTGATGAGTGTGGGTTAAATATATGGAAATCCCCAATAAATTAAGTATAAGTACATCTAGGTGAATACCATTGAGTGAAAATGGGGGTGGATATTCACGATACAATTTTTCAGAATAGAAAAAGCATAGTGAAATGTGAACTGCATAACAACAGTAATTAAAGATAAATAAATCTGTTTAATCGGATTGAAAGGGGTATCTAATCATTTGGATATGAAATGTATTGTTGTAAGTATGTGTAAAAAAAATCCTATCATTCTGAATTGGAAATTAAAAAGGCCTAAAATATATAAGATGCTTGAATAATGTGGAGGATACGATCC
The DNA here is from genome assembly GCA_963277665.1 of Viscum album. Taxonomy (NCBI): domain Eukaryota; kingdom Viridiplantae; phylum Streptophyta; class Magnoliopsida; order Santalales; family Viscaceae; genus Viscum; species Viscum album. Next base: position 691,368,869 of record OY728121.1, on the reverse strand, counting down.
CTTACTAAATTTCGACATAGTAATGGCTTACGTAACAATTATAATGAGAGGGGATAAACGATATACCATTTTTTGGTCATAAATTGGAATGTTGAGGGATATTTAAAAATTCGTGATAGTATAACCAATTGATATTCAAAAGGTTAATTAAAAAAAGTGCTTTAATGGAAAAGAAGAGAGGGAAATATTTTACCTTGAGAGGGTGATTCCAAAATCTTGGTGGGAGATTATTGTGAAATCAAGGGCACCTTGTAAGGACTATAAAGAGGTTAAAGAAGAGTTAGTATGTTATAAAAGTTTTTTTAATGAATATTAATGGGATATTGTGTATGTTTATATAGGAAAATATAAGAGAGTTATTTATTATTTCCCAAACATAGGTTTTTGACTCTATATAATAAAATAATCAAAACCAAAAACCTTCCCATTTTTTTACCATATTTTAATCCAAATGGGAGTGTTTTTAATTATTTTATCATTAAATATTAATAAATAGTTAAAATATTACACTTGGTGATGTGTAAGTGAGTCATGTTCATACAAAAATCATTTTAAAACTGTAAAATATAATATTGTTTTTGGAAGATTCCTAAAGGATTTGTAAAATTAATTGAATAATATATAAAACATATAAATTTAAAATTTAAAACATATATTTGGTCTTGCAAACCATTTATAACATTTATTACATCACTTTTTGGTCCTTATGATGTCATAATATACACAATGTATTTATACTATATTTAATTTTTACCCGAAAATTTGACTATCTCAGAAAATTATAAAAAATCACTTTTGGAAAAATTTGATATGATAATTATAAACAATATTTATTTTATAAAAATAATTGTATAATTTTTTTAATTTTTATATTAAAACATGATTTAACATTTACTAATAAATATTGGTTTTTTTTCAATAAGAGTTTTCAAACCCTTATAACAATTATAATTGACTTCATAAAACTTATACTATCACTTAATTTTTTTTAAAAAAAATAAAGATATAATTTTTTTTATTAAAATATAATTAAATTTGAAAATTTAGGAATTCATCAAAAATGAATTTCTTAGTTGAAATTTCTTATTACACAAAAATTCAATTTGTGTTTTATCGTATAAAAATATATTTTTTATCAAAATAATTTTTATTTATTAAAATAAGATACAAAAATATAATTTTTATTATATTTAAATGAAGTTATACATATTTATACTATTATTTTTATTTGTTTCTAATCCATTTTATATTATTTTTACCCTTAATTAAAATGTTTTCCTTTTAGTATGGTAATAAATATTTTCTATAGTTACTATTCATATTAGCTGAAATAAATTTCAAATTATTACATAATATTAATTAAAATTATTTCAAATATGGAATCTAGGTGGAATAATTTAACTTAAAATAAAACCCTCAAGCGTGATAGAAAGTGTTCTTTCTGAAAAATGATTTTTTCAAGGAATATATGATTTTACTTTAACTATATACTAGTAAGATACACTATATTAATTTCAATTAACAATTATGGATATATTATCAATAAATTTATTTTCAATAATTCCCCAATTGGGTTTATATTTAATTAATTAAAAAGGAGAAAAAATTTTCATTTTAAAACTATTTTAAGAAAATTTTGGTTCCAAGATTAAAAATAAACTCGTAATAAAATATGGTAAAAGGATATTTAAAGATAAATAATTAGTTTAAATATTACTACATAATACATATTCAACTTTGAAAAAAATTAAAAAAATGGTACTTTAAATTACTTAATTTATCAAAAAAATGACAGTTTTACAAAAATACTATTATTTTTAGTATTCATTAGAAATAAATATTATTGGAAAAAAAACATTACCCTAAGTTAATTTTGATTATTTACTAATAACATAAAATTATATTTATTCTTAGAATGAAATTAATATATTTATATATTATAATTTATTTAGTCTTATTCATATATGTAATTTAATCAATATGTTAAAATTGTTTTATTTTAATAGTCATTTTTTTTGGGATTAGTGTTGTGTATTGCATATTCTATCAAACATGACTTTCTCTATTAAAAAATCGAGGTGTTTTATTCTTCCCCCTTTAAAAAACTATTTCCTCTCAAATTTAAATTTATCTTGGTAAAAAAATTGACACTTGAAAATAACGTTATTGAAAACCCACATCATAAAAGGGTTAATAAAACATCCACTTAAAAAAATAGAAATTCAAGTAAAAAAGTAATTATATAACTAGGTTTCCATGTATGATAATATAAGTGGAAAGTGAAAATATTGACATAGAAGAAAAAAATAATGCCTAAGAAATAATAGAGAGTGATATAGAACATGGTTAGTATAAATTTAACGACCAAAAAACCATAAATATGTGATGGTTGAAAACACAGTATGATTACATTTTACACTAGAATCTCATATTTTCACTAAACGATGAGTTCTCAAGATGATTTTTTTTAATAACTGAAGCACTAGAATACACTTTTAATGGATCACATAATCCACCAAATAATAACAATATAATCCTTTTTTATTTACTAAATTAAAAATGGTTAGCATAAAGAAAGGTAATAATGAAAATAAATAAACTTTAATACACTAATCTCTATAATTCAACAAAAAATTAAATATGTTTTACATGGATTGTTCCTTAAATAAATACCCCTATATCCGAAATAAAACAAATAACCTCATCATTAATGAATGTTTTATCCTTAATTATTGTCTCATACCCTTCATATTACACCTCTAAGAACATAATAGCATTCTTCCTATATAATATATTATACTAAACCTAATGGGTATATACACTTCAACCTAATAAAACATCTACTGAAATAGAATTAATAACCTCAAACTCAAAAAAATATTTGATCATGTTATATGTTTCCCACAATACCCTTAATCATTCTTAACTTCCATTAGATAAATCTCCAAAAGTGGTATCCATGTTTTTTAAACAAAAGATTTTACTTAAACATATCAACCAAAGACTATATTGTTTTATCCAAACATTAAACACATATTAAGTGTTATCAATCCCTTAATCATGTATTTTTTAAAATATCACCTTATCACTAAATCACTTTTTAGGTTATCAATACCATTCAACATATATTTCACATCCTTAAAAGAAAATTACATTTAAACAATCCTAATTTCTTTCATGATTATTATATCCAAAATTTCCTTGATATACTACTTCTACAATATAACTCTCAAATACATAAACACTTTAATACTTATACTTAAATGATTTCCATAGCATAGTTCCTTAGTATAGTATTTAACCATTTTATTGGGGAATTGAATAAGATAATACCTATATTTTCTACACATATGACATTGAATAATAAAGTTTATCATATTATTTAATTTATTCCCTTCGATAATACTCTTAATTTTTTCTTACAGAAACTAGATACTTTATGCCCTATTTTTAAACACTTAAATCACATTTGAGTTATTTTATGATGTTTTCTGTGATATTGCTTTCAAAATTTTTGACATATAGGAAATTTAATTTTCTTTCCTTTATCACCTTTATTTGACGATCTTCCTTAAGACGTTATCCTCCCTTTCATTGATATATTTGGACATTTAAATATGCGCCCATTATTAATTTTAATTATTGATAGTTGGTTTAACATAATCAAAAGATGAATTACATGAGCTCCAATTATGTTAGTCATCTCATTTGGATATCCATCGCATTTCCCATCACATTGGTTGTTGACTCAGTTTTTCCTATTTCTAGCCATTGAGTAAAATACTGGGAAAATTTGAACTAAATAATTTTAAACTATTAATCATATAACTGAAAAGAAAATAATATTAAATGGATAACCTATAAATGACATGTATTTCCTTATGAAGTAATATGGATGTTCTGGTGCCCAACCCTATGTGGATTTCAGTCCTACCATCTTCTGATTTTGATCCCATGGTTCCCTCACCGAGGTGTGATTACCTAAGTGGTGGGATGCTCTTATCCCCCTTAGTGGTTGTCTTCTCCTAGTGTCGATGGGGTTTCGTCCACCCTATTGTTTAAGGCGGCCCTCATTGTCTCCTCTAGCTACTCCCTTTCAGATCACCTCTATTCCAACCTATAAATACCACTTACTCCCTAATGTACCAATATGGCGAAGGGTCTTCTAGTGGTAGATTTCTCGGAGTAGAAGATAGATGATTCAATAGTATTTCAGTACCTCACCCTTGTGTCATGGTTTTGGCATGAAAAACACCCATATCTAATTTTAGGGATTTTTTGGACTATTAGGGCCTGACCAATCCAGCGACCATCTCTATCCTATTAAGATCTGCCTTCTTCATCCATTTTCTCTCACAAGAGGAACTTGAAATGATCTGATCAATAGAATAATGTCGATGTAGAAAATAGAGGTTCACACTATCAATGTGGTCTTGGGTCACTCGCTATGGTAAAGAGGAAAACTCAGTTTCAGTGTGGCTTCATCTTCCAAGGCTTCCCAAACCCCTCTAAAACCCTCCAATCCTTTAGGTGGTGGGTAATGCCTTGGACCAATACCTTTTTTAGATTCCAACACCAGATACCTTTAGGAAACTTTGTTCCCATACATTTTTATTGTGATTGACCTTGATAAATTAATTTACTCTCATTCTCTCCTCAATGATGGAGATAATTTCTCATAGTGACATAGAATATTCTAGAAACATCCTCCCCACATTTACAATATCTTTTTCATTTAGGGTTACTCGACATATTTTTTTGGTGCTGGAAGCTGAACCCATTTTACTCCAAGATAGAAAGGCTTCTTCCTCTATGGATGGTGCCTCATCAACCACATCATCCATATCTTGTATCTCCCTTGATTTGGCATCTAAGTATCTATGTATTAGAACCCTTTATATGTCCAGTTTTAAGACCCTGTTTCATGAAGCATGGTTTTAAAATGATCCAGGAGTGGATTAAATGGTTGAATCAAATTTGAATTTGAACATCATAGTCTTTATCCCTGTTTTAATACATTTCACCCACTTTCACTATAAAAATTCCTTATTTGAAGGACTGACATCCTTTATTTAGATTTCAAGACACTACTGAATGTTTTGGGTTGGGTGTTTTCTCCTCTGATCTTGCCTATGTGACCAAGTATTGTCATCCCACTACTTGCGTCAAATGGGATTTCAGTTTGATTTTCTTCTACAAATAGGGTGCCCATTTCACTACCCTCATCAGCATTGGCCCCAAATAGTCTTGAAGAATTTTCCCCTCAGAATGGCCTGGGAAAGGTGGATGTCAATTTTAGGGATTCCTAGTAAGAACCAAACCCTGTTTTCACCATTCATCCATGGGGAAATCCCTTCACATACCTTTATTTAGGGCCACTGGTAATAGGTTTTCAGTTCTTGAAGCCTTGTTAGAAGAACCAAAAGCTTATCTATCTCAACTATAGCCAAAGGAAAGGCAATGTTGTTAGTTTTTAATTCATCAGGAAGCTTATGTATCACCTGAATGAGATAAATATGAGTATATGGTTTTAGTAATGGGTCTTCATCAGGTATTATTTTAGAGTGAGAGGACACTAAATATAGTTTTTAATGTTATTGGTCATCATCTGGAATATCCAGGGTTTGAGCACTCTAGCCAAATTGGATTTTTTGTAGAGTGAATTGAAATGTTTTTGTACTTATACCTCTATTACTGTAGAGAAAAAACAAAAGGCTGATCATCTGCAGTCCCTAGAAAGGGTGATGGGTTATAATAAGTATATGCATGAACGCTGATGAAACACACACATCAAGATATTTTGGAAGAGAGGGGTCTCTATGGAGTTCTTTGAAGTGTTAAAACAACATTTCAGTAATAATATTACCATTGTTTGTGTGGAGTTTCTTTTCACCTTCGTATACACACTGTGTGATGTGGCAGAAAGAATTCTGCTTTGATAGAAGTTGTCCCCCTTTCATTTAGGTCGTTTACTGTGGTTCGTTGGGGGTAACTCCCACTGAATAGTAAAATAATCTTAACGGGGAGAGTGACATATCATTATGGACCCATACATGACTTCAAGTGATTCATGGATCATACATGTTTGATAGACCTAGTATTTGAAGGGAGATGGTTCAATTGGTGTAACAACATGAATGGGGTAGGCACATCTAGATAATTCTTATCTGGTGCTTTAAAAACATGAAGGGAATTGATACATTCTCTCTTACTATAGTTTCAACCAAGATAAGTACTCTCTATGACCACTCCCCAATTGTGGTCTAACTGAAAATAGAAAATATAAATAATATTCATTTTGTGTATTCAAGAAACTGTTTGAGGATTGAGGGCTTTTCCAAATAGAGAAAAATTCCTAGGACATGTTGGATACTGCTTCGTCTTTGATATGCCCCTCTCATCGGCTCCATTTCATGAAAGTATACATACATGGTTTTATGTAGGAAAGGGATAACGAAGAGAATATCATGGAGGGATTGAAATAGGAAATTTATAGACTCAAGGGATCCCTCCAAGAGAGGTGGGATAAAGATTCTTTTTCCTTGATTTCAGAGAAATAAAGCATTCTTGCAGATAGACATCTGGATTCAAAAAGAACCTAGATGAAAAAATAGAGAGCCCTATGACTCAAGGAGGGGGACTGAAATACAAGTTACTTCCATGAGTACAAGTCAGAATGGAAAGTTCCTAGTGATATTAACATGGTATTGGAGGATGGATCTTACTCCTTGGTGATTGAGTTGGCAAGAAATATGGCCCTCAATCATTTCAGACAGATCCTATCAGGTGAAAGTGACAAAAAATAGAAAACATAAAGAAGAAAGTATAGAGGATGCCTTCTTGACCAGTATAATGATACTGGCTTCTAAAAATTAAAATGAAATAATAGTGGACAAGCTAGATGAGGAGGAAGTCTGGGAATCCATGCACAACTTGAGCTAGGAGAGTGCTCTGGGTCATGATGGCTTTCCAGGGTCTTTCTTTGTGGATATATGGAAAATCATCATGAAAAATGCGTGTGAGGTTATATATGACTTCTTTAGAGGTGGAGGATTAACCAGATCCATCAGTGAATCTAATGTGGTGCTCAAAAAAAAGTGAAAAGACCCCACATCCATTTCTCAATATCGGCCGATCTTCCTTTGAAATTTTTGATAGAAGATACTGGCCAACTTAATCAATAGAAGCCTAGGTATTATGATCCCCAAGCTTATCTCAGAGGAGAAGCATGAATTTGTGAATAGACAGAGCATTCATAGGGGAATTGATAAAGAAAAGAAGATACAAGATGATATGAACAAGACTTAAATATGGTCGAACATCATTATCATTGTAGACATGGATAAGGAATATGAACACCTCAAGTGGGGTTTCATATTAGATGTTATGCGGAGTTTGTTGGTTTAGGGAATGGGATATTGATATCATTTTTAGATGAATGGATTCTCCTTAGACTTCCATTTCAATTTCAAGGAAAAGTTTTGGCTTCTTTAATACCATCGTATGTCATAGACAAGGAGACCCTTTATCACCAAACATTTTCATTCTAGCACAAGTTGTTCTGTTAATGAATATTAACTCTAGAATGGAGAAGGGGAAAATTATACCTTTCAAGAGTAGGAGTATGAAGAAATGGGTGACCCACCTTATTTTTTATAATTACAATATTTTATTTTTGAATGGGTGGAAGGGGTAAATTCAGATATTATGCAAGAAAATGGACATGAATAGAGACTGTAGTGGCCAAAGGGTCAACCAATGGAAGAGTAACATCTAGATCTACAAAAAATACACAAGTGGGGGCTTAAAATATATCAAAAATATAACCGATATGAAAAGTATTATTCCCCAAATAGTGTACCTAGGGGATCCCATTTTATATATGGGAATTTAAAATTCCTTTTTGGGATACATTATCAAAAGGATAACTTGATGAATCAAAATCTGGAAGAACTGGTTCCTATACTTTGGAGGGAAAATAACACTGAAAAATATCATCCAATCTTTAAATCATGTTCAACTTCTGTCTATTTTTAATCCTATAATGGGAAATATAGATAGAATTGAAGAGGACCTAACTGCCTTTGTTTGGGATGGAAACTATATTCAGAGATTCCAGTGGTCCTCTAGGAATAAGTTAGCGAAACTAATTATGGAGGGAAGATTCATTATTTTTAGTGTCTCGAAGTTCATGAGTGGCTTTCAAGTAAGACTATCTCGAAAAATCATTGAAAGAAAAATAATTTGGGTGATGGTGATGAGAGAAAACTATAGAGAAAAGTGGAAGATATGGGAAACAAGTATGGGAGAACATCATCCATGGAATCACATAAGATCAGGAACTTCGATTCGCTACCAGGAGATGTGCGATTGGTGATTAGGAGGAGAGGAATTAATTACTGGGTAGATAACTAGGCAGGTGATGTACTTATCTACTTGAGATTCCTAGCTCCTGTAATCACCTTCTAGGAAGCGAGTATCCACCTGATGTTAATCAAAACCATGCTGGATCACCAACAAAAAATATTCTTTGATAATATTTTTATGAATAAAAAACTAGATATATGTGTTTTCACTAGAACAAAGTTAAGAATATTCACTATTCCTGATTTATTATGTTTATATAGGGATCCCTCTATCAATTATGAATGGTCTTTGAGGTTCTAGTGTAAGTAACTTCCAGTAAATATGAATTTCTTTGTCTGGTGTAGGAGAAACAATGCTTTTCCTACTAAAGATAATGTGAAATGTAGGGGTGTTGTGCTTGCTTTGAGAAACAGATGATACACACAACCTATCTTTGAATCCACCTACCATATTTTATTTTTGAGTGAATAGTTGATATACCTTTGGTGTATGTTGGGATATGAATGGGGATTTTTAGGAAATGAAGATTCTATATCCTTTTTCTTATTAGGATGGTACCATGGAATGGAGTTACATGGGTTCAAGGTTATGGTTCAAATCAAGATGTTTATTGGTATGTGTTTCACTATCTAGGAGGCAAGGAACCTCACAAGGGTTGGAAAATAGATCTCAAATATGCATATCAAGATCCCTTCTATGAGTGTAATGGTGGAACTAGGGAAGCCCCTCAAGGTTGTGGGTTCTTCTTTGGTTCTTAAAGAATACATCCTTATACCTTTACAATGATAGAAGATAGGAGCTCTTGGAGTGTGGGAATATGGATAAAATGGGATCCCCCTTTCTAAAGGATAAAGTAAAAAAATTATGGGTCCTACATCTTCGGGACCATGAGAGGATGAGTGATTATAAGGGAAAGCTTTAGATCGATTATTCTGGGCTTCAATGCCTACTTTGGTGTTGTCACATCACTTGAAGAAGGGGCCACAACCTTGGAAACTGGGTTGTCAATATGAAGGCTTTACAAAAATTTTATTTTGGAGGAGGAATCTGATTCCAGTGTTTCGGTAGGCCTACTAAGGGATAAGGAAAATTTTCCTTGTGAACTCACTTAAATGATCTAAAAATTAAAAAGCTTCATTGATCAGGTAACCATGGTCGGACACACCTATATGGAGGGGAACTTCGCAGCTGACTACATGGGGTAAAAAGGTGACCTTAGAGAGGGTGTTTTTATGTTTTCATCACACCAAGTCCCTTCAGATTTATTTATCTATCATTTTATAGGATGAAACCCTTGGGATCCATAACTACCACCAACTATATGAATGGTTCTTTCACTGTCTATATATTTTAATAAGATGGCAACTTCGATCAAGCAATATGTATTTCCTTAAGTGATGAATTGAAAGGCTTCGATCTAAGTAATCCATTTTTAATTTCATAACGTAGAGTCTTATGGGAATTTTTGTTACCTTAATAAATGATCATAACGATATTTTGAATTAATCAAATCATATCCTCATGGAGTGTCAAATTAGGTGTGTATAATGGCCCATCTTCATGCACCATTTCCTAATCGAGTTGAACTCAATATATTGTTTTTATGGTTTTCACCCCCAGGTGCATTTTTTAGATACAAATCCATTTTTATTATCCATACATGGATGTATATTATTGGAGACCACTAAAAATATATTTACCAAAACATATGGATGTTTTACTGTGCTTAGTTTTATCCCTAAGGATTTTTCTATAGTTTTTTTAATCCTAATCCTAAAAAATAAGACTTGCCTCTAATACCAAATATAAAAAACCTTAAACTTATTAAATAAAAACACATAATAAAACCCATAATATTGAGAAGTACAGTATATTTGGGTAATTAGGTACATTACATAACAACATAAAAATAGGTGGCACATCAAAATTATTCAAAAATTCCTTACCTCTCTTATAATATTCAATCATTCTTAAAACATCATGGGATAACCTGGGGACATACATTGGAAATGGAAATATATAAAACCCAATAAGGGAATAAAAAAAATCATATAATGAATAATTTTTTACATGTTATACAATATTAATTGCAATGGAACATAAATAGGCTTATAATCATAGACATGAACAATAAGGTATGATATACCATGGTTATATAAAGGAAGCCTGAGAAATGTGGAAACAACAATAAACATGAAATAATAAACATAGGTCAAGGATAATCACCAAAAAATCATAAAATGGTGGAAAAAGTACCATAATGGATTATGTTCACTCTCTAATCCCATTCAAGACCTCTAATGTGACAAAAACATTATACAATTCATTGTGGTGCAATATAATTTTGGGTTCACCCATTTCTTTCATATCATGTACATGCATAAATGTACCACATAGATCATTAAACATAAGGATATATTTCATCAATTTTAACCCCATGATCAAAGGGTATGGGATAAATACATGGAATTACCCAAAAAATGTTGGATAATAACATCTATGTGAATACCCTTGAGTGGAAAGGGGGTGGATATTCATGACACAATTGTTTGGAAGGAAAAATCCTAGAAAAAGCTTTGTGGCATAACAAAAGTATTTTAATATTCATAAAATGGTTTAATGAGATTGAATGGAGTATATAATTATTTGGATATCAAAATGATAGTTGGGATTTGTAAAAAAACATCCGAACATTAGGAATTGGAAATCAAAAGGAACAAAATAGATAAGATGCCTTAAAAAACCGGAGGAGTGGATCCCTTACTAAATTTCATCATAGAAATGGATTAGGTAAAAGATATAATGTGAGAGGATAAATGATATACCATTATTATGAAATAAATTGGATAGTATATGGATATTTAAAAATTAATTATAGAATAACCAATTTATATTCAATATTCTAATTACAATGAAGGTTCTTGAATCGAAAATAATAGAGGGAAATCCCTTACCTTGAGAGGGTGATTCCAAAAGATTGGGGGGGATTATTCAGAGCTTGGGGAAACCATAAGAGGACTATTGAGAGGGGTGTAAAGAGTCAGGACATCCTACAAGATTTTTTAGTGAATATTAATGAGATATTGGGTGGGATTATATTTGGAAATGGGATAAGAGGCCTTTATTATTTCCCAAACACAGGTTTTGGAATCTATACAATAAAATAATCAATACCACAAACATTACTATGGTTTTTTTACTTGGTTTCTATCAAAGAGGTGTGGTTTTAATTATCTTATAAGTCCAATGGCCTAAACCATTAAAATATTACCCTTGGTGATATGGAAGTGATTCATGTTCATAAAGAAATGATTTTAAAACCTTAAAACATAACATAGGATTTGGAGGATTCAAAAAGGCTTTATCAAATAAACCATATCACATAAAAACACGTTATTTTAAAAGGGTAATCATATATTTGGTCTTGGATAACCTTTATATCATTTATTACATCACATTGGGGTCATTTTTAGGTCATAATACATGCAATATATTTATACTATGTTATATTTTTACCGGAAAATTCGACTATCTCATAGAATTATGAAAAAATCACTATTCAATAATTTTTTCATGATGATTCAAATAAATAAAAATATATTTTATCAAAATAAGTTTCTAAATATTTAAATTTTCACTTTTAAAATAATAATAGACATTTATTGAGAATTGATGGTTTTTTTAAATTAACTGTTTTCAAACACTTATAACATTTACATTTGACTTCCTAAAATTTATATTACAATTTACAGTTTAGGAAAATTATTTTATAGTACTCTTTTATTAAAATAACATTTATTTTGATGAATTATGTTTTACTCAAAAAATAATGTCTTAATTGAAATTTATTATTACATAAAAAAGAAAATTTATGTTTTGTTGTACGAAAATATAATTTTTATCAAAAATAATTTCTTAATTATTTATAAATAAATAACAACAAATATAATAATAATTATATTGAAATTAAAATTTAAATATTCAAACTATTAGGTTTAGTTTTACTGATGTTTGTGTTAAAATATTTTTACCCTTAATTAACTTATTTTCCTTTTACGGTGGAAAAAAATAATTACAACAAATACAATTCATATTATCCAAAAATTAAGTTGAAATTATTAATGAATATTAATTATTATTATTATAAATATTTAAACCCATTTATCCAAACCAATTCAAAAAGTGGTAATAATTTAATTATAATAAAATCCATAGGCAGTGGAAAAAGGTTTTTCTGAAAATGTTTTTTTCAAGGAAAAGAGTATTTTACTTCTACTCTATAACTAGTATTATTCACTATATGAATTTCAATTAATAATGATAGATATATGATCCATAAATTTAATTTAAATAATTCCCCAATAATGTTTAGTTTTAATTAATTAAAAATGAGAAACATTATGCATTTTAAAATAGTTTCCAGAAAATATTTTTTCACTCATGAAAATATACTCATACAAAAATATGGTATATTAAAGATTTAAATGTAATTAATTGGATTAAATATAACTAAATAAAACTTATTTGACATTAAAATTAAATCCAAATAATATTGGTACTATAAAATTCCCTATGTTATCAAATTAATGATAGTTTTAAAAGTAAACAGTATTTTCAATATTCACTAAAAAATAAATATTTTCTGAAAAATAAAAAAATTCACTATAAGTCATTTTTGATATTTTTATTTAAATAATTATGTTAATTTTATCAAATAAATTTTATAAATGTTCTATAAATGAAATATAATATTTTTTTTATAAAATTAAATAAAAATAATTTTTGAAGGAAACATATTTCTGAAGTATTAAAAATCATTACTAAAAATTAAGTGATTATTTAAAAATAATTTAAAAATATATTTATATTGAGTATAAATTATATATATATATATATATATATAAATTTAGTTAATCATATTCACACTCATAATTTATTGGTTATTTTGAAATTTTCATTTTTAAATAATCACTGTTTTTTTTGGGTTTGGTGTTATATATCACATACACTATCAAAAATAATGTTTTCTTTTAAATAATCGGGTAATTATAATGAAGATTTTAATGAGTATTTTTGTGGGATGATATGAATATATATATTTCAGATTTTTTATCTTGATGTTTGGTAATATATTATGTTAATATTTAGAGATAGAGGTCTAAGTGGGTGTACAACAACTACCCATACCATAATGGAAATGGGAAACCATCACCGTTTACTTTGTCATAGGACTCCCCAAAACATAGAAAGTGAACAATGATATTTGGGTTCTAGTTGATCTCCTTATGAAGTTAGCACTTTTCATTAATGTTAGATAGTATTTATCACTTTATCAACTTACTCAGTTATATATTAAGGAATTTTTAATGTTTTATGGTGTGCCACTGTCAATTGTATCTAATTAAGATATGAGGTTTACCTAAAAGTTTTAGAGATTTCTTTAAATGCTTCAGATATAGTGTTAAGTTTTATCATTTCTTATAATCCTAAAATATATGGTTAGTCTAAGAGGACCGTTCAGACTCTAGAATACATATTGAGATCTTTCTCTATGGATTTCAAAGGTGTATGGGGTCAACATCTTCCATTGGTGTAATTTTATAAAAAAATAGACATCACTCCAATATCCAGATGACTCCTTATGAATCCCTATATGGTAAGAAGTGAATATATCCAACATAATATAATAAATTTTGATAAATAAAGATATTGGGACCATATCTAGCATAGGAGATGTAAAAGAAGGTTAGAGCTATTCAACAAAACATAGGAGAAGCTCAGATTCGACAAAAAAGGTATGATGAAAATCATCAGAAATATATAGAGTTTGAAGTTGGGGAAACGTTTTTCCTATGAATATCTCCCAATAAAATGGTGTTGATATTTGGAAAAAATTCCAATCTTATCCCTAGGTACATCGGTCCTTGTTGAAATTCTTAGTCGTATCAACATGGTAGCTTATTGATTGATGCTTCCACTGAATATTTCTCATGTTCATGATGTGTTCCATGTATATCTCCTGTGCAAGTACATAACCGATACTTAACTTTCACTAAGATCATATATCATACCACTGGATCATGATATTTATTATGTATAAAAACAAGTAGAGATTCTAGATCATAGATAGGATGCTCTATGAAACAAGCCAATCACCTCGTTAAATTTTTGTGGAGAAACCACTAATTTAAGGAACCTATATTGGAACATGAGGATATTAAAAGGTAGAAGTATCCTCATTTTTTATATTATATTAATGAATATAAAGGGAGAAATTAATTTTAATATGGGTAGAATGTGACACCTTGATAATTTTATTTAAATATTTATTTTTATATAATTTTATTTCTTTGATAGCTTGCGTTACAAACAACATCGATTTTAAACAAACAAAATAACATTATTAAAAAATTATGTATCTGTTATCGCCTAGATATTGGATTGGAGAATATGAATATTAATAACTAAATTATTAATTTTTTTTTCACATTCATATAATTAATTCATTAGTTATCAAATGATAATAATTAAAATTAAAATAATTGTTTGAAAATAAAAGTGATGCTCTTTTTAGAATTTTTTTCTTTATGTGTTAAATTTATCTTTTATTAATAAATTAAATTAATCCATAGATGGGATTTATTTTAATTAAAATTTTATATTATTTACTTCATAAAATGTTTTAAAAATTAAAAAATATTTTTCTAGTAATTAAAGAAGAATAAAATCATTTTATACATAAAAATGTATTTTTTTTCTTTCTAAAAGACAGTTTCTCTCATATTTTTCACACATACATTAAAATTAATTTCTATTATTTATAGTTATTGAGTTAGTTAAAATTATTTACATATTTATAATTAGGAGGTTAAAATTTTATCAATAGGACCCCTTTTTAGTCAATATGAATAGTTACTTTAGTAAAATTTATCACCTCAGTTATGGGTAAATCGAGTTAATATAGATTAAAAATAATTGATAATTCCATAATTTTTAATCATAATTATTATTTTATGAAGTTAATTTGACACTTATCACCTTATTCTATAAATTTTATAATTTAATGGACACTTATAATATATATATTATTTAAATAAAACAAAGTTAAAAAATGTTGCTCTCTTAGTTTTAAATATCCTTTATGTGGTCCCATAGAAAAAAACTTGTTATTGATGAATATTAATATTAATTTATTTAATAAAAGAATTATTTTCATGATGGTAATTTTTTTTAATTCTTAGGTGTTATATGATTACCTTAAATTATTACACAATGCTAAAATAGTATTGATTCAATTAATAGAAAAATAAAATAAATGACTATGAAAATATTAAAATTCATATAATTCGACTAAGTTATAGTGATATAATAAATTCATTGGTGAATTTGACAAATTATTATTTTTTTAAAATATTATATTCGAACTGAAACTTTGAATTTATGTTTTTGAGTCAAATTAAATGAATAGTGTCAAAATTGACAATAATGATATTGTTTCAAAATAATATTTTATTAAATAATTTAAAGTCATAAAATATTTAAATAAACCAATTTGGATATTATATTGTATAAAATGTTAAAAATTGACCATTTATGGGCCAAATTTTACCTTATAAGTAAAAATTACAACCCTCGAATATTGATTTTTTAGACTAATTAAAATTAAAATTGGTTAAATAAGGGTTAACAAAAATGATAAGGTTTAAAATGAAACTAAAATTATATAAATTCTTTTTTTTGATGGGATTAAAACATTATCTTATGTTTGTAAAATCTCAGTTCTGGGTGCCACTCAATGGTTCCCCGAACCCGATTCGCCACGTGACGTCAAGCACATTTCCCCAAAAGCCAGAGGCTGCTGACTAGCAGCGAGGACCCAGGTCTGATAGTGGAAAAACTATGCCCTCATTTGTCAAAGTGTGGAAAAGTGGAATATAATATAAACATACAATAATAGCGGAAGCAATAAACCATACACAACGAGAATGTGACAAAAAGAGAAACCAACAGTCATATACATATGAAGATGTAGTATGTCACTATTCTATAAAATAACCAGAACATGTTACACTGCAATACAATGTATCACAACTGAAGTAAAATTACAAAAAGCAAAACAGAACAACCCACATCATCACGAGAAATGCTCGGTCCCATGTTCTCCTACACCCCAGCAGCAATCAAGCACTTGTATAAGGACCCTTGCCCTTATCTACACCTACAGAAATTTAATCTGTTTGGGCTGAAAAGCATAGCCCAAACAGGGTGTGAGAAATATATCTCAGTAGGCACCCACCAAAGGCTCGTTCCCAACTGTGTGTAAACATGCAACAATAATGTGTAGTAGTAAAATGAAATAAATGAATCAGTAGTCAAAAGTAATTAACGTAATAGTTATATTGCCATTTAATTATTCATTTAATCCATTTAATAAAAGAAAACACCACAGTGCATTTCTAAGTAAACAGTCAGCTTCCTCAGACAAGCAAAATCTTACCCTCAGGTAATCAAAATCCAACCCGTATGCATTTCCCTTAGGCATCACAGAAGTTTCCCTTAGTCATAGGAAGTGTCGCCCTTAGGAAAAGAAGTCAAGCCCATAGGCACGAAAGGTTGCCCTCTGGTGAAATAGTACATTTTCCTCAGGCTAATATAGTCATTCCATCAGGCTATAGTAAAACACCGCCCTCAGGCACAAGTAACCGGGCCATTCCTAACATATAAACATGCACTTTACATACAATTCCTCTCAAGTCAAAAGTAATGAATAATTTAAACATGGCATACCCTCGGGTATCCTGGACAAATGGCTAAACAGAGGAACGCACCTCTGGGGTGGTCCTGGATCCAAGCACTGATCCCAAATAGAATTTTAATATCACATTTAATTACCTATACAATTATAGGTATTAAAATAGCCACGGCCTCAGCCACATGACACCCCAAATATGGGTTCATATCTCAAAAACACACAAAAATGCATGAAAGTTGGAAAATAAACATGAAGCCACCTACCTTAAACACCCACGAATGATATATGCGAATGACGCCTTCTGAAATGTCCAAGAATGCTGTAGATCTAAGGTAAAATAAATCTCTCTTAAACGAAAATAACTCCCATTAGGGGAAGAATTGGAAAGAATGATTATAGAAGAGGTAAGGGATTACCCGCACGATTCCAACGAGATCTTATGAGGCAGAAACATATTCCCAACGTGCGCTCGGCGGATCTCCAAAGGTTTGGTCATCCTCTCCCGAGCTCTCATCCATTTTTAAGCCTTCCCTGTGAACCAGGGAGGCTACTGCCCATTTTAAGTGAAAAAACAAAGTACACGACATGTACTTCGAAGTACACGGTGTGTAATTTCATCATTTAACTATTCCTCTGGTGGCACCGCCAAACTGTTCATCCGTCGACATGAGTACATGACATGTACTCATGAGTACACATCGTGTACCATCACCCAGCTGGCGGCTGCTCAACCACCTTACTATTTTGGCCTACCGACTGACTACATGGAATGTAAAGGACCACTACATGGCGTGTAGTCGGTTCCTACACCCTTCATCGCTGACATGGCTACACGCCCCTTGTACCCATTCCACATGGCCAAAAGTACAAGGCATGTGGAAAAGTACACAACGTGTAGTTCCA
Organism: Viscum album; assembly: GCA_963277665.1. Taxonomy (NCBI): domain Eukaryota; kingdom Viridiplantae; phylum Streptophyta; class Magnoliopsida; order Santalales; family Viscaceae; genus Viscum; species Viscum album. The sequence goes on along the minus strand of OY728121.1, from coordinate 691,350,847 downwards.
AAATTTGGGGATTTTTCCCCATTTTCCTTATTTTCTCAAAAACACACAAGGAAAAGAGAGAGAAGAAGCCCGCACCTTAAACTAAGAACTGGGTTCTTACAAACTTCCCCTCTTAAAGAAATTCGTCCCCGAATTGCCCTTCCAAGGGTGGCGAAGATAAAGCTCAGAACAGCTCTGGCCACTGATTACGTACGTCGCTCTCCTACTCCTAGGTTTCGTCCTGTACTCGGCCATGCAACAAGAGCACCCATACGAGAGGAACTGACCGGCATCGGATAACCTTCGTGCTCCTCTCAATGATATGAATCGGATGATCCTCAAAGAATGCATCAAACTGAAGCTCAAACTCCTCTGGCTGAAAGGTGTGATATGAGTCTAAATGATAATGATGCAGCTGAGATACATGGAAGATGTCATGCATGGCCCGGTACCTCTGCGGTAACTGCAACCAATAGGCAACCATACTAACTCATTCTATAATCTCAAATGGCCCCACATACCTCGGTGAAAGTTTACCCTGTCTCCTGATCCGTCTGTGTCCCAGCCTCAGTGAAACATGCAAGAAAACCCGATGCCCAACAATGAACTCTAAAGGTTGTCTACGGTGATCAGCATATGACTTCTGACGAGACTGCGCGGTAGCCATCTGCTTCAAAATCAACTGGACCTGCTCAGAAGTCTCCTATACGAGACTTGGTCCCAGTAAAGCTGCCTCACCTGCCTCTGACCAGCACAAAGGTGATCAGCATGGCCTACCTCATAAAGCCTCGTATGGTGCCATCTCAAAAGTCTCCTAAAAACTATTGTTATAGGCAAACTAAACTAGGGGTTTATGCTTCTACCAAGAGCCCCCAAAGTCTAGGACGCATGCGTGCAGCATGTCCTCTAGCACCTATATCGTACGCTCTGACTGGCCATCGGTCTAAGGGTGGTATGCTGTGCTCAGAAGCTCCTGTGTACCCACTGCCCTCTGAAAACTCTACTAGAAACTAGACGTAAAATGGGAATCCCTATCTGAAATAATAGAACGAGGGACCCCATGAAGGCGTACGATATCTCAGATATACATCATTCTGATCTCGTCAACACCCAAGGTCTCCTTAATCGGAAAAAAGTGAGCTACCTTCTTGAGTCTGTCCACAACAACCCACATAGCAGTATTTCCTCTAGGTGACCTCAACAACCCTATAAAGAAGTCCATCGTGACATCATCCCATTTCCACTCCGAAATGGGTAACTGCTATAACAGTCTGGCTGGCCTCTGGTGCTCCACCTTCACATGCTGACAGGTGGAAAGCCTCTTAACAAAATCATCTATATCTCTCTTCATACCCCGCCACCAGTACTGACGTCTCAAGTCTCGGTACATCTTGGTAACCCCGGGATGAACTTCCCAAGCTAAATCATGAATCTCCCGCATCAGCTCCTTGTGTATATCCCCTGGAACCCATACTCATCCATGGAAATGCAGAACCTCATCATCGCCTATCACCCAACTAGGAGGCGGGTCATCACTTGCCACCAACTCCCGTAGAACTAGGCCTTCAGAAATAGATATCTGTCTCATCCTCACTCTCTCTAGGATGGTAGAGGTCACAGCTAAAGATGAAAGATAGGTCTGCCCCTGATTTTCATGCACCTCTAGATGTATCTCAGAGAACAAGGTCATAAGCTACTACTCACCACTGGCCTCTTGCACTGCCTGTATCTGAGTCTTCCTGCTTAGTACATCAGCTACTGCATTACCTTTACTAGGTGTATAGGAAATCTCAAAATCGAAGGACTGTAGGTATTCGACCCACCTCCTCTACCTCAGATTCAATTCACGCTGAGTAAATATATACTAGAGGCTTTTTTGGTCGGTGAAAACCACAAAATTATCTCCCAATAGATAATTTCTCCAACACTGCAATGCATGCACAACTGCAGCCAACTTGAGATCATGCGTTAGGTAATTCCTCTCATGTGGCCTCAACTGCCGAGACTCGTATGCCACAACTCGATCGCCCTACATCAACACTACTCCCAGCCCAATACCTGATGCATCACAGTAAATTGTATAGCACTTCCCATGCTCTTGGAGTATCAGGATCGGTGCTAATTTAAACCTTCCTTTCATGTCCGGAAAGGCTGTCTCGCAAGCTTACGACCAAAAGAACTTCACACCCTTCTTAGTCAGACCTATCAACGGTGTTGCTAAGTAGGAGAAGTCCTGCATGAAGTGTCTATAGTAACCAGCCATCCCCAAGAATCTCTGTATCTCAAACACATTCTTAGGCTTCTCCCAGGAAACTACTATTCTCACCTTCTCTGGGTCCACTACAACTCCTGCCTCTGAGATGATATGACCCAGGAAGTGAATCTGGTCCATCTAAAAGTGGCACTTTGAGAGCTTAGTATATAGTCGATGCTCTCTCAGTGTACTCAATACGATCTCATGATGGGTGGCATGGTCGTGTCTAGAGTGAGAGTACACCAAGATGTCATCCACGAATACTACCACAAAAGAATCAAGATATGGATGGAACACATGATTCATCAGATCCATGAAACCTGTTGGTGTGTTCGTGAGTCCAAACGACATAACCAAGAACTCATACAGACCATATCTGCTCCGAAAAGCCGTAAGTGGTATATCTGATGTTCTCACGCACAGATGATGATATCCTAGTCTTAGGTCAATATTCGAGAACACTCGTGCTCCACGAAGTTGATCAAAAAGATCATCTATCCTTGGTAAAGGATATCAGTTCTTGGCCATCAACTGGTTCAGCTTCCAATAATACACAAAAAGTCTGAGGGTACCATCCGCATTCTTTGCTAAAAGGATTGGAGAACCCCACAGAGAAGTACTGGGTCAGATAAAACCCTTCGACTGTAACTCCTCTAACTGCCTCTTGAGCTCCTAAAACTCAGGCGTGGCCATCCTATAAGGAGGAATGGACACTGGTACTACTCATGGAACTAGCTCAATAGAGAAATCCACCTCTCGCTCCGAAGGTAGACCTGAAAATAGTCCAGGAAGACATCACTGAAATGATCAACCACTAGAGGGAAATCTGTCTGAAAAGTCCCCTGATCATCCATATATAAGCTCACCATCTGGGCCGTGACTCCACCTCGCCCATGATAATCTGGTCCAGCTCGACTCGCCTGAACATCCCATTCACCCTTGTATAGAAACTCTTCGCCCCCTGGTGATGTGAAATACACCCTGCGACGATAGTAGTCTACAAAGGCTCGATAGGGAACCAACCAGCCATCCCGAGAATGACATCATAGATCTTCATCTTTAAGAAATAGAGGTCCCATAGAAAGTGACACCCACCAACCACAAGGGGGCACTCCTTGCACTGATGTACACCAGCCGTTCTAGTCCCCAACGGAGTGTCTAGCGTCATGATATCAGAAGAAGTTGAAACACAGAGCCCAAGGATCTCTAAAACAGGAAAATATATGAAACTATGTGTAGAATCCGTATCGAAAAGTAATAAAGATAAGACAAAAGCTACTAGAATAGTACCTCTGACTGTAGAAGGTCCGAGATCCTTCTCCTGCTGGGTCTATTGCACTACATATGCCTACCCAGTGTCATGGACCTACGACACAGCCTGGCTACCCTGAGCTATCCCACCCTACTGCCTCTGAGATCCTGGTGTCTGGATACCACGGCCATGACCACCATCTCTTCCTGCACGCCCTGATGTATTCTAGTTTCCCAGCTGGTAAGAAGCCACTGGTGCTGCTCCCGCATGCAGAGTCTGCACATAACCCCTCTCACTAGCCACTGGTGGAAACACCCTACAAAAGCGCTATAGATGACCCATCTTGCCGCAAGCTCGGCACTCCACCGGGTCACGTGGACACTGCGGTCTCTTGTGCCCCTATTTACCACACTGGTAGCACCTGACCGGGCCACCTGAAGAAGCTTCCAAGCTGGTAATGCCTCCCTAAGAGAAATCCATCTGTCTCTTCCTCTTTCTAGTTGAAATAGTACCAGTAACTGGTGCTGAACCGCCCTGGCCCACACCACTAGATTCCCGTAGGTTCCTCTTTGTGATCAGCTCCTGGTTCACAATAGCGTGTACTGAAGGCAACCTGAAAACATTCACCAGTGCTCAGATGTCATAACAGAGACCATCCTCAAAGCGCCTGGCTCTCAACATCTCATTACCGACCAGTACAGGTACAAAACGCTGAAGCTCTGTGAAATGAGCAGAATAGTCCATCACCAACATAGCGCCTTACTACAGATTCATGAATTCTCGAGCACTATCTGCCCTTAGCGTCTCTGGGAAAAAGAAGTCATAGAAAACTTCCAAAAAATCTTCCCATGCCATGTCTTTGTGATACTCCGACTGGGTGGTAACATCCCACCAACTCTTGGAGGAATCACACAACATATATATCGTGAGCTTGACCCTCCGCCCTGGAGGCATCTCAAGATGCTCGAAAATAGTCTGTATCAACCCCAGCCAAGACTCTGCAGCCTGTGGTATGCCATCCCCTGAAAACATAGGTGGATCCTACTGCTGGAAGATACGCGTCAGCTCGGCCACTGATGTGGCAGCCTACGGTGCTCCCTGAAAGGTCTGCATGAACCTCATGAAGCCTTCATGAAACTGCACCTCCGCGCCTATGTCCGGTATAACAGCTGGCGCTGCATTTGGATCTGCTGGAGGATCCACTGGTAGCCCATGTCCCACCATCTCTGGAGTATAATTGTTGCCACTCTCCTGGAGAAAAACGCGCGGTCGTCTAGGAGTCATGACACTACAAGGTCAAAACATGCCTTAGATTCAATATTTATCAAGAATGAAAGAGAAGGAACCACAAAGGGAACATGAGCAAGATGGCATTTAAAGATTTTCAAAACATGACTACACGACATGTACAATGACTACACGGTGTGTACTTGACTTCTCTTCCCCTGCCCGGGTCCTTCTACATGGTTAAGCCACACGGCTCCCCTTGAACAAAAACTACACAGAGTATATGGTGTTATTTTCCAACTGCCCGTGTCGTTTGTGACACGGCTGACTACTCGTCTTGAAACTACACGGTGTGTTACACCCATACACGACATTTACACCACCCCATTTCCCCACCACACAGCTAAACCACATGGTCTGTCCTCAGACAAGACTACACGGTGTGTCCCAGAGGTACACGGCGTGTTCAACGAGAGGTGACACCGACCCGTGTTGTTAGTTACATGGCCGAGTCCCCAGGTCACACTACACGGCGTGTTCATCATTGACACGGTGTGTTTTATATAGGAGTTCACTAACCCGTGTTGTTAGCTACGTGGCCGGACTCCGGGTCAACACTACACAGTGTGTACATTCGGTACACGACATGTTTTTCCAAACCATTCCCTACCCCGTGTCGCCGCCCACACGGTTTGTGAAATGGGAAGAGACTACACGGCATGTACTCTGGGTACACGGCGTGTACTCTGGGTACACGGCGTGTACTTAGAATGTTTATTTTTCTTCCTGAACAGAAGTCCATACACGACGTGTTTAAGGATACTACACGGCGTGTATACTGGGTTTCCAGATAGTATTCCTCAGAAACATCCCCAGAACCTAGAAAATACCAAAAAACAACACCTAAGTGTCAAATTCGGACCCGTGAGGGCCCATACTCCCCACGAATCAAAGTTTGACATCTTATCTGTGTTATAAAAAAATAAACATCTAATTATCCACTAAATTCCGGTCAGTGAGGGCCCATACTCCCAAAAGACGAAAGTTTGGAGTTCATTATATAAACAGGCTCAAATATAATTACCCTATCACGCAGCAGGTATTTTATCAAAGCAGCTATCAAAACAGCATGCTTTACAATCACACCAACTATCACAACAACATGAAAAATTCTAATGCACCTACATGGCATGAAAATATGCATGACATGTGATTTCTAGCATAATACTAAATTATACATGAGATGAATACCCTCATCTCATCAGGTTGTAAATAAATAGAACCCATAGATAAAATATAACCAGCACAATCTCAAGTGCGTCACCCAACGGTGAAGTCAAATAAACTGTAAATTGAAAAATCAGTAAAAATTGCAATCACAAGGTAAATTGGATTTTCCCTATATGCGGGTTAGCTACGCCCGAGCACATCTTTTTTACAACTATCGTTCGTCCTATCCCTGACTACGACTCATAATAGTAAGTCAAAGAAAAGAACCCCTCTGATACCACTTTGTAACATCCCGGTTCCAGGTGCCACTGAACGGTGCCCCGAACCCAGTTCACCACGTGACCTCAAGAGAATTTCCCCAAATGCCAGAGGCTGCCGACTAGCAGTGAGGGCCCAAGTTTGATACTGGGGAAACTATGCCCTCATTTGTCAAATTGTAGCACAGAGGAATATAATATAAACATACAACAATAGTGGAAGCAATAAACCATACACAATGGGAATGAACAACTGATGAAAAAAAGAGAAACCAGCAGTCATATATATATATGAAGATGCAGTATGTCACTATTCTATAAAAAAGCCAGAACATGTTACACTACAATACAATACATCACAACTGATGTACAAGTACAGAAAGAAAAACAGAACAGCCCACAGCATCACGAGCCAATGCTTGGTCCCATGCTCTCATACACCCCAGCAGCAATCAAGAACCTATATAATGACCCTTTCCCTTATCTACACCTACAGAAACATAATCTTTTTGGTTCGAAAAGCATGGCCCAAACAGGGTGTGAGAAATATATCTCAGTAGGAACCCACCAAAGGCCCGTGCCCAACTGTGTGTAAACATGCAACAACAGCGTGCAGTAGTAAAATGTAATAAACAAAGCAGTACTCAAAAGTAACTAACTTAACAGTTATATTTCCATTTAATTATTAATTTAATCCATTTAATTAAAGAAATCACCATAGTGCATTTCTAAGTAAACAGTCAGTGTCCTTAAACAAGTAAAATCTTACCCTCAGGTAATCAGAATCCAACCCAAAGGTATTGCCCTCAGGCATCACAGAAGTTTCCCTCAGGCATAGGAAGTGTCTCCCTAAGGCACAGAAGTCAAGCCTATAAGCATGAACGGTTTCCCTCAGGAGAAATAGTACTTTTCCCTCAGGCTAATCCAGTCATGCCTTCAGGCTATAGTAAAACACCGCCCTCAGGCACAAGTAACTGGGACATTCCCAACATAAAAACATGCACTTTACATACAATTACTCTCAAGGAAAAAGTAATGCATAATTTAAACATGGAATACCCTCAGGTATCCTGGCCAAATGGCTAAACAGAGGAACGCACCCCTGAGGTGGTCCTAGATCCAAGAACTGATCCCAAACAACATTTTAATATCGCATTTAATTACCTATAAAATTATAGGTATTACAATATCCACTACCTCACCCACAAAACACCCCAAATATGGGTTCGTATCTCAAAAACACAAACAAAATGCATGACAGTTGGAAAATAAACACCAAGACACCTACCTTAAACACCCACGAATGATATACGCGAACGACACCTTCTGAAACATCCAAGAATGCCATAGATTTGAGGTAAAAAAAATATCTATTAAACACAAATAACTCCCATTAGGGGAAGAATTGGAAAGAACGATTAAAGAAGAGGGAAGGGATTACCCGCGAGGTTCCAACGAGATCGTCCGAGGCAGAAACAGATTCCTGATATTCTCTCGACGGATCTCTGAAGGTTCGACCATCCTCTCCCAAGCTCCCATCCTGTTCTAAGCCTTCCCTGTGAACAGGGGAGCCTACTGCCCATTTTAAGAGAAAAAAGTACACGACGTGTAATTCCAAGTACACGGCGTGTACTTTCATCATTTAACTATTCCCCTGGAGGCACCACCAAACTCTTCATCCATCGACATGAGTACACGATATGTACTTATGAGTACACGGTGTGTACCATCGCCCAGCTGGCGGTTGCTCCACCGCCTTACTGTTTTGGCATTCCGACTAACTATACGGCGTGAAAAGGACTACTACACGACATGTAGTCGGTTCCTACACCCTTCTTCGCCGATATGGATACACACCCCGTGTACCCATTCCACACGGCCAAAAGTACACGGCGTGTGGATAAGTACACGGTGTGTAGTTCCAAAATTTGATGATTTTTCACCATTTTATTTATTTTCTCAAAAACACTTAAGGAAAAGAGAAAGAAGAAGGTCGTACCTCAAACTAAGAACCAGGTTCTTACAACGTTATCTTATAATTCTTATCCATTTCGAAGTATTTTGCTTGAGAATTAATTTATTATAATTTATTCTTCTGAGAAATTTCAAAATAGTCCCCTCTCCTCAATTATAAAAGGGACCTCCTCCTTCACTTATTTTAACCACATTTATCCTTATATATTAATAAAACTCTACAAATTACACTTATATACTTCATTATCAACATTATAGAGGTTTTTTTATTCCCAAAATTCTAACCCTAAATCCCTTTAGAGGAGATCTCAAGGAGTCATTTCAAAGAAGAGATAATTGCCTTAACCAATAACTTTCTTTTATACTCTTACTTAACTCCTATAAATATATGGTAATTATAAAAAAATAATAACTAAATTTTCCTAAATTTTCTTAAATTTTATTATTATTATTTAAAAACCATTATAAACCCTATTTTATGTCAAATGATAAGTGAAATTATTACTCGTGCGTACTTAGGGTTTACCATTTCCATGTATCGATACAATTAATTTTTTACAACAATATATTATGGATGTATATTATGATTAATTTAATATTAATTTATGTTATTTATGTCTTAATTATACTTATTTAATTATAATATTATATCTACTTACTTACCATCCAATCCTTTCCGAAATGATAACATCATTTATGCCAATGTGTGGACTACCATCTTCACGAAGCGATGTTTTTCATTTTTTATTTATATTTTAATTGGATGGTAAATATGAAGAATTTTATGAATATATATGATTTATATGATATAATAATGATCTTATAAATGATAATTAATATTTAACTTTCTTTTGTTCCTTTTATCGAAAAATGAAGACAACGTATGATGTTATTCATTTTTCTATTTGTAACTTTCATAGATGAATATAAATATTTATATAGTTAATAAATAGGATATTTATATAATGGTTACTATTATGTATATGACTTATCCCAGATAAATTTACATGTACCAGAACTGATGAGATGAAATAATCATGATCATTTAGACAATTAATACACAAAAATGACGATTTTATAAAGAATTAGTTTTAAAAGGGGGGTTTTAAATGTTATAAGTGATAATATATGATATGATAAGTATGAAAATTAATCTATTATAGAAATATATAAAATTCAAATTTATTATACATGATTTTAGAGTAATTTTTAATAAATTAAAACTTGATCTAAGAGTTTTATGTTAAAATATTATAATTTATGAGGGCTATTTATGATTAAGAATCTGATGATGAAATATTATGATATATCTCTCAATAAACACATGAATTTTCATCTCTTGTGATTATTTATTTAAAATAAATGTTTTACTTTCATTTTAGTCACCCTATGTACTTAAGAGACCAAAAATATGTTTTTAAATAAAATCAACTTCATTTCTCTCTTCAATTGAAATTACTTTTTCTTGAATATCAATATTTTCTAAAAATGTTTTAAAGAATATATTTAATATTATAATATTATTTTTAACATTCATTTTTACCCATGTTTTACTTTTTAATAAATGGGTTGAAAGTTATATTTTTTTTCATTTTCTAAATGAGGTTATTTGTGACTTTTACAAAAAAATAGAAGGAATTTTATTTAACTTAAGAAATAAGAAAATATTTTCATATCATCATGAATTATATTTTCTCTAATGTTTCAGTAAAAGTTTACCAGGTTATTTTCAAAGAATATTTTTTCATTTAAAACTAGCTAGTCTTTTTTAATAAGTGGTTTAAAAAAATAAAAATATTAATTTTTTCAAGAATGTTTCAATGATATTTTAATTTTATTTCTATACAACAAAGATAGAAAAACATGATTTCAATTATTATTCATTATGGATATTATCCAATGATACCATTCTTATTCATTCTCTACATGGATTATCTTTCTGATGAATAGATTTTTTTAAAGCTGATTTATTTTTAAGCATTATGCTATTATGAAATTATGAGATGTTTATGAGAACCATTTATTTTACATGGGGTATGATATAATGAAATTTTTATGAAACCAATTTATTTTCATTCCTTTTGATATGATTAATTTGTCTTGATCTTGTGGCACCTATAAGTTTTATTTTCATTATGCGATTCATGGGACCAATATCTCCCTCCAATGAATTAGGTAAAGATTGATATCTCATGAGATAAACATGAATGGAATGGGGAGTGAACCTAGTTCAATTAGGGAATACGTCCACTATGATAGTCTTGGGAGTGAATATTAACCACTATGATGGTTTGGGGAGTGAAACTATTCCACTTTGATAGCTTTGGAAATAAGAATTAAATATTAAGGATATTATTTTTTACTCTTATGTGCATTTCGAAATTCCATGTATCATGCCAATTTTATGCTCCCATAGCTCATGTTCTTTTATTCCTTCATGATTCATGTCTCATAAACTACCAAGAATTATTCCATGAATCAGTATTTGGATATATGATATGTAGGGTATGGTTTTGAAATGTTAATATCATTTTCTCAAACCCTTTTTCTCATGTTATGATTATATGATCATTGATATCTCCCTTATTTACTCTTACCAAGCATCTGAGACCACCATTTTATTATTTTGTGTTTCCCTAAGTCATTAATAATGGCATTAAATATGATATGTATAAAAAAGAAAAAATTTATGAAAAAAATAAGTGGGAGGTAGTGTAGATATTTTATGAAATAGTTGTTTGTGTTTCAAAGTTTCCAACGATACAAGTCCAAAATGAATTTAGGATAGACAATTATTTTATGTAAAGAAAATTAATCTATTAATATGTAATATCTATGTTTAATAAGTATGGGTTTCTAGAACTAATGTCCAAGGACTAATATAGAGTGATAGAGAACATGGTCATGAGAAATTTAATGAACAAAAAACATTTAATCATCTAGGGGTGAAGAGACCATCAATTCATCTAAATTAAATGTAATATGATAACATTTTTTTGTAGATCCTTTTCCTAAATTTGGTGGATTCATATATTATCAAGATATATAACAACAGAAAATGTACTTTCTTGATTTATTTTCATTTTATAAGAATTATTTCATTCTTTGGGTGTTATTTGATCAATTTTATCTTCATATCTTACACCAAAAAACGAAAATTCATTATGATTTTTTTAAGGCATGAAGCATTAAATTAACTTTTAATGAATCATAATTTCCATATAAGAATTAAAGGTCATTCTTCCATTCTTTAGATTTTTTAAAAATACAAAATTATTTTTATAGGTAATTAAATTTGATAAATACACAACATTAATCTCTAAAACCTCAATAATTAACTGAAAAGTTCAACTTAATCCATTCCATAAATATTTAACCTTAAGACCCTTCCAAAATATTTTTATCCAAATTTGAAGGAAAAATATTTATAAGTAAGGTCACCAAATTTCAAAAATTATTTTTTCTAAACAACCTAAAGGAGCTCGTATTGTCACATACCAAATATGTGAATACCTTGATCACAATAAGATCATAATGAAAAAAAATAATACTTCCCAAAATTAATCATCTCCTTATTCCATAAATGAAATCTTAGATTATGGAATATATTCCATAAATCCAAAAATATATTAAACACCATACCATTAATAACCAATTTTAAGGTCACAAAGACTATCCCATAAACAAATATTTTTCATTGTTACCTCAACAATTGAAACATATTAAGGGTTATATTCCCTCAATCATGTGTTTTCCAGAAAATCAACTTGCCACTAAATACATTTTCTTGGTTATCAATACCATTCAAAATATTTATTAAAATCTCTAAAGAAACACTATTATAGAACAATCCTATAATTATTTATGATTTTTATTATGAGAATATAATTGATATAACACTTCTATATTATTATTTTCAAATACCAATACATAAATAAATAAATACTTCCATTTAAATTATTAATATGGTATAGGTCCTTCCTTATTCTTGTATTTAATCCTTCAATTAAGGCATTGACTCCGATAAATACCATGTTCCCTAAAAATAAGACATTTAACTATAAATGGTGTCGTTGGATGAAATTTATTTCCTTCTATCATACCCATTATTTTCCTTATCAATTCATTAATCTATTCCCTTCTTTTGAACACATAAAAAATTATCCTCTTCTTTTCATACATTCCTTAGGCTGTCTCTTTCCAAATTTACAACATAAAGGAAATTGATCCTTCTTTCCTTCATTATGTCCACCACTAGAACCCTAAACAAAACTCTATCATTATCTTCTTTGGCGATCCTATGATTTGGTTAAGGTTAAAGTTGTTAATCATATATCATGATAACTGATTAGGAATAATAACAATATATTTCACTCCAGTCATCTCACAATTTGGTTTCTCATAATCACCACATTGTCCACCACATTTAACAATAACATGGTTCCATATAGTTTTATCCATTTCATAAAACGAAAAATCATAGTTTGGGGAACAATAATTATAGTAGGATACCACATAATTATGAAAAATCATATATATGATGTCTAAATTGTGAAACCATATTTTCAATCATGGAATCATTAGGTTTAAATTAGGTGATCCATAATATTTACCAAAAATTAGGAAGTTATCTTATACTTAGACTTTTCTTTAAATTCAGTCATAGGGTTATGTTCCCTAATCTATGTTTTCCTGAATCTGGTTCCCAATGTTTCTATTAAACATTCTATGATACCAACTATAACAACTACAACATTAATGACCCCAAGATGGTGTCTCTTTATTATATTGTGACATATACATGGGATATAATCCAAAAGTATCAATTAGTTTAGTAGTCCTGAAGAACTAAATATTTACACGATTCCAATATTACATTTCAAATATAAAAAACATAACATAAAAAAATATTTAATCCTTGATATTGTTCATAATATTATTCTTCATATTCATGGTCAAAAAAGAAAAATAAAGGGTGATATAAGATTCTTAGTAAGAGTTATATACAATAGAAACTATCATGAATCAATAATGTATTAATAATATAGAAATTTAAATAATTAAAAACAAATACCATTTCATCAATAACTTGAATACAAAATGACTCCATGAGTAATATCAATGTAGTAATCTCATGGATATTAATAAATAAATTCTCAATGAAGGAAATAATTAATATTTTCTGTGATGATTTCAAACAACATGATATCAACACTGTCAAATCCTTATGCCAATATAGTTTAGTTGATGGAAATATATACACCATAGACCCATTTAATTTTATCTTACTGATTTGTCTCAAGAGACCTATCGATGCATCGAGGGGATATATAATCTTATGACCCACTAATCCTAGCATTCCCATTGTGTTCCTAATATGTTAAATGATCAACATAAATTCATAAAAAATATATATTATTAAATAATTATCAATCGAGTAAGGAATTCAGATTATCAACAACTTCCCAGTCAATCAAATAAATTTAAAAGTAAAACAACATATATAAAAATGGATTATGATTTAGAAAATAAGAATATCCATGACACATGTAATATGAATATTTAATAGAAATATAATGTCCAATGCTCATAATAAAGTGTATGTTTCAAGAGAATGATAATGTCTATGAGATTAATCAAGAGAAGAGAGATATCCATAAAAAAAGTGTATTTTGTAGAAAGGTCAATTATTTTAAAAAATTTAGGAATATGGAAATGAATCATTTAAAATAAGTCTTAATTAAATATTTTTCTTTATAAAACCATTGAAAACTTATATAAACACCGAAAGGGAAAAAATGGTTATGGTGAGAGGAATATCCATTAATGTTATAGTCATTAAAAGAAATCATTCATTTGGATTTTTTTATAGTGAAGTTTTTAAAATGAAACTATAATGAAAATATTATAAATATTTATTTAAAACCATATAAAAATGAAATTATAACTTAAAATTTTCATAATAAAACATTTCGATAAATAAAAAAGAACATTTTTAATTTTTTTTTTAAAATTATGGACATTGAAGAAAAATATCCCGGATTAAAGAGGGTTAAGACTAGATTTTATTTTAAACACAAAAATTGAATTATTATCTATAATTGAATCATTAATCAGCATGAATAAGTGAATATTATTGTTAGATACCTCAGATGGTATGTATATACATCTCATAAAAATATATTGGTGCATAATACCAAATATGTCTTAGTGTAGTGGAAATTAAGACCAAATCACTTACAAAGATCACATCATTGATGTGAAAATTAATCAATGAATCGATTATCTGTAAGAAATTTAAATACTAATAAAATAATTATAAATAAAATATAAATTAATTATATATAATTAAATAGATAATGATATAATATCTGATACAATGAAGAAGTAATATAACCTAATAAAAAAATTGATTTTTGAAACCACTATCCACTTGATAAATTTCAAGTCAAATCCTCTTGGATGAAATAATTTTAATTGAAACTTAAAATAAAATTAATTTTTAAGGATTCACTATTTAACTTGTAAAATTTAATTTTATATACCCTATAGAAAATAAATTGGTCCATAATATTAAAATATGTCTCAATGAAAGGAAATTTAGACATAATCTCGTACCTCACATTCGAAATGCCATGTAAGTTTATTTAAAATACTATATAGTGAATTTAGTTTATTAAAATTACAAAAAAACATATATATGTATATAATATCTTATTTTATATATTTATAATATTTTATCTTCTTATTGTGAACAACATTTTTCTATTTTTACTTATTTTTGGTGTTAACTGCATCATTTTTCGTGTATGTTTTGATTAGGTAGTTTCAATACTTGTTCCTTTTTCATGGTTAAATTCATGTTATAAATATAAAATATAATATATATATTTATATTCATCTATAAAATTTAGATATTGAAAAACAAATTACACTTTTCACGGAGACGGTAGGTCGTATATACACATGAACACTGTTTTCACTTTTTGATGGATGGAAAGAAAGAAAGGTAAATAATAATTTATATTTTCAGAATAATTTTTATGTCATAAATATCATATATATTCATTAAATATATCCTTATTACCATCAATGTAAATAATAAGTGAAAAATGGATCACATCGCTTCGTGGAGGTGGTAGTCCACACATACGCACTAGTGACATTATCATTTGATAAAGGATTGGAAGGAAAGACTGTATATATGATATTATTATTAATAAAATCATATTTATTTAAAAAATATTATATATATTAATTATTTACATATTTATAACCAATCAAGTGAAGTGATGATGAAAAATGAATTACACCACTATGCAGAGATGACACGACAAAAATATGCACAAGTGATGTTTTCTCTTTTCATAGGATGGAAAAGATATAAAATATGGGGTTTTGATAATTATAATAAAATATAATTATATTTATTATACTATATTTCTTATTTTTGGATAGTTACAACATATTAATATGAGGTAGAAGAAGAAATAAAATTGAAAGAGTCAGTAAAGACGATTACCTCTTCTTGAGTAGACTTTCTCTAAATCTCCTCTTAAGGGACCTAGGTTTAGTATTTTGGAAGGTAAATAACCTCTATAACATGTATAAAGATATTTATAACATAATTATTTATGTTATGGTCAATCTAGGTTACTCAAGGTGGTGTAAATAAAATAGATAAGGGGTGTCATTTTATAAGTGAGGTGAGGGGTATTCCTCGAATTTCTTAAAGTATTAAATTAATATAAATTATTTTTATGTCCAAATGCATAAAAATTGATATAATTATAAAATAATACTATTAAAAGATAAAATAATCTCATAAAATAGAATATTGACATTTTTTGGTTATGTTTTTACCCTAATTTTAATTTTAACACCTAATTAACCCTTTTGACAATTACTGCAATATTAATGTTTCCTACCATTTAAGGGTAAATATTATTACTAGAAAATGAGAAAAGTCCCATAAATGGACCATGGTTTATTTTTTAAACAATATTCCATTTATTTTTCCAGATATTATATTTTTATGAGTTTTAAATCATTTAATAAAATATTATTTATTTTAAAATATCATTAACGCCGGTTTTGAATTTATTAATTTAATTTGACTTTTAATACCTTGATAAAAATTATTAATTAATATAAAATAATTTAACGCATAAATATTATGTTATATTTCTCTAATTTGTTTTGGAACATAGTAATTATTTCAAATAATAATAGTTTCCGTATTTTTAAAATAAGTTATTTTATTTTTAAATTAATTAAATAAATGTTGTGTCAATATTGCATAAGAATTTAAGGAACTCATTTCATCACTAAAAAATAAAACAATAACACTGATAAAGAATATTTTATATTTTAAAATAATATTTATAATTAAAAAAATGTTTTATTATTCCAAACATAACATATAATATATATTAAATGAAATAAAGTGACATTATTGTCGTTATCTCTCACATGAATATTATAATGGTCAAAATCATATCCAAATTAAAAAGGTCATATTTTCAAAATTTGGATGATTATAGATGAAATAGACTCATATAATGAAATTAAGGTATGTTTTTGGTTTATTTTTAATGATTTATCACTTTATTTTTAAACTTAATTACCCAATTTACCCTTACCATGGTGATAATTATTTACTATGGTTACTATTCATAATGAATAAAAATAAAATGGTCCTATTTAAAAAATTTGTACCTCATAATTAAAAATACGGAATCAATTTTTAATACTAAATTTCAGTAATTTGATGAAATTAATTTAATATTAAAACATAAAATGCGATGAAAAATTGTTTCAAAAAAATGTGTTTTAAGTATAAAAATGGTTTTAAACTAAATTAATTCATAAAATTGATTCAAAAGAAAATAATTAGATTATTAAAAATATTAAGAAACTAATTTTACTTTTAAACCATTTTAAAATAAAATGTTATTTTTTAAATTCTTGAAACAAAAATATTGTTTTTAGTAAAAAACATATTTTCACTATTTACTGGAAAATAAATGTTTTCAAAAAAATCACAAAAATTCACCCTAAGACAATTTTGATATGATGATTTCAAAATTTAAGTTTATATTTTCAAATAAATTTTCTAAAATTATAAATAAATGGTTAAATTACTTTCTCAAAAATGAATGTAATACCATTTTTGAATAAAATGTATCTTTGAAGATCAAAATTATGGTACTAAAAATTAATAATTACTAAATTTTTATTGAATGGAACATTTTTATATATTTCATAATGTGGTCGCTCTTATTTATACCCACTAATTCAATATCCAATTTATTTCTATCATATTTAAATAATAATATTTCATTGTTTATTCAGGATCAATGTTACATATTGTATATGCTCTCGAACATAATGTTCTATTGAAAACATGGGATATTACAGTTCAAATACCCAAAAAAATGTTTTCTACTAGTTATGGAAATTATGAGTTTATGGTTATTCCATTTAGGTTAATGAATACATCAGTTGTATTCATGGATCTTAAGAATAGATTTTCCATTAATATTTAGATAAGTTTTTGGTTGCGTTTAGTAATGATATTTTGGGTTATTTAAATAAAATAAGGATTAAGAGAAACTTCTAAGTATTATTCTAAAAAACATTAAAGAAAATATATTATACAGAATGTTTTGTGACTGTGATTTTTGGTTACACTATATTTCATTCCTCAGACATATCATAAATAAATATAACATAACTATTGATCTTGTTAAAACTTAAGTGGTTGATATGTGGCCAAGTAATTAAAATGTTATCGGGATTCACAGTTTTATTATTTTATCAGGTATTACTTGAGGTTTGATGGAGACTTTTTATGCTTATATATACCACCAAATAAGTTAACATATAAATTGTTTGGGTTCATATGGACAAATTAATTCACCAAAGGTTTCATAGAATTGAAAATAAGATTAGTGAATGATCCACTTTTGGACATGACCTAAAATAATGAATAATTTTTTTATCTATAGTGATTATTTTTTCAAGGTAATAAATTTTTTTAATTTATAATGATTAGGAAATTTCTTATGATTCACTTTAATTAAAACCTCATAATAAAAATTTTCCTATACACGATGTTGACCTAATGGCTGTTGTGTTTTATATGAAAATATGGTGACATAATTTATATAGAGTAATGTGGGGAAGATATATTGATCCAAAAGCCTTGATGTATATATTTAATAATAAATAGTTGAAAATGATATAGTGCAGGTTTATGGAATTGATGAAGGATTACAACTACATAATTCTTTACTATTCACAAAGTGAAAATAGAGGAGTTGTTTCCTTGAGTTGGAAAGATAATACATCATTAAATATGATACATATGGAACATGATCCATTAGTAAATGACTTGATGAATTTTGGATTAGAAATTTCGTATATAGAAGATCTATCTATTTTTTTTCAAGAATTAGTATAATCATTTTTGTTAGATAGGAATAAGAAAGCTCTGAAGGAATACCTTGAGTAATAGAAAATGTTAGAATCAGTTAAAATAGGAAAGCTTCCAGATTTTAATATTAAATAATATTGTCTTTTGAGATTTCTAAAAAAGGTTATGTGTTTCATTTGAA
Source organism: Viscum album (assembly GCA_963277665.1). Classification (NCBI taxonomy): domain Eukaryota; kingdom Viridiplantae; phylum Streptophyta; class Magnoliopsida; order Santalales; family Viscaceae; genus Viscum; species Viscum album. The sequence continues at coordinate 691,332,055 of OY728121.1, read as the reverse complement.
CACCAATTGAATGAATTAATATTGAGTGAGGATCATAGTTCTCTTATTTCTGTTCATACTGGTAGTATAAAAATGTATGAAGAAAATCATGAACATTTTTATTGGGAAGGAATGGAGAAAAATATTGCCAATTTGACTATGAAATGTTTGAATTGTAAATAGTTTAAATCCAAATGAAAATTACCTAAAGGTATGATTCATCCTTTTCTAGAGACATAATGTAATTGAGAGATAATATACATGGATTTAATAGTGGTATTACGAAATACATCAGAAGGAAATAATGAAATTTGGGTAATTATTGAAAAATTAATTGAATTTTCACATTTTATTCTCTTTCATGATAATATGTATTTGTTTCATATTTCTTGAATTTATATTAATGATATAATTAGATTACATGTAGTCCATTTTTCTTTTACATATGATCTTGATATCATATTTACTTCTATTTTACAGAAAGGACCTAATAATACATTGGGTACTAAATAAAATTTTATTACAACATTTCATCTTCAATTTGATAGATAGTAAGAGGGAAAGACTCAGACTTTTGAAGATATGTTTTGAGCTTGTTCAATGGATTATCAGGGGTGTTTGGATAAACATATGAATTTGTGGAGTTTTCTTATAATATTAGTTTTTCATTCTAATATACAGATTGAACCTTTTGAGTCATTAATTGGAAAACAATGTAGGACTATAGCCCATTGAGATAAAGTAAGTGAAAGAAAGTTATTTAGACTAGAATTGGTAGAATAATTGTTTGAGTGGTTGAAGATGATTCAGTAACACATTAGGATAACTTATATTAAGAAGATAATTTATACAGATAACTGAAGGAATGACCATTATTTTGAGGTAGTTGAAATTATTTTTCTTGAAGTATCTTTATGGAAAAGTATTATGTGTTTTGGTAAAAATGGAAATTTGTTTTCATAGTACATTGGACTATATGTAATTCTATATAAAATTGGATCAGTTTATTACCACTTATCTTTTCACCTTTTTTTTCTCAATTTCATGATATATTTCATGTTTCTTTGTTAAGAAAATATGTGCCATATGCATTTCATGTTTTGAGGGCTAAAGTAGTTTAGTTAGAAGATAATATTTCATATAAGGAAAACCCATGATAGATTCTTAAAATTATAGAGAATGCTTTTTAGAATAAATTGATTCAATAAGTTACAGTTTTGTTGAAAACTCATATGATTGAATAAAAAACAAGGGAATTATATAATTCTATGGAGGAGAAATATTCCATCAACTTTATGTAATGAATAGAATTATGAGGACACAATTCCGAAAGGTGGAAGAATGTAACAACCCTAGTGATGTTATGACAAATAATTTTAATTCCTTATTAATATTCATGAATTATATTTTATAGAATTATATTCACTCAAACAATATTAGGTAATTTTTTAATAAAAAGGAAAAAAATATTTATTTTTATTCAAATTGGATTTTCAGGCATTATTTTTTATATTTAAATTCTTGATTACCAAAATATAGAATTAAATTTTTTTAAAAAATTAATTTAGTTTTTAATTTGTAAATCAATAATTCTATTAGGATAAATATTTGAGAATTTTTTTGAAAAGTTTGATTTTTCAATGAATAGTGAAAAATACTGATATTTATTGAAAATTGTATTTTTTCTTGTTTTTAAAAAGTCAAATTATATTTTTTATTGTTATGAAAATTTTATTACTTAATTTCGATTAAAAATAATGCAATAAATTTTATTATAATCAAAATTAAACTTCAATTTAAAATAAAAACATTTTTATACTTAAAAAACATTTTTTCTAAAAAAACCATTTTCATTGTGTTTTATAAGTTTATTATTAAATTAAAATTTGAAACTTATGTGAAATGGATCTAATAAAATGGATTCATAATTTTGAATCAGAATAATCAATATTAGGTAAATATACAAAATATTTTTTTTTTCAAAATGAGTAATAAAAATTGGTAAACTTTTGTTACAATGGTTAACATTAAGACAAGTTTACCGGGGGATAAACATTAGTTAGAGGGGTTAAAATGTCCTATAAAATTGTTTAAATTATTAAATATTTATATCATTATCTCAGATAATAATTTAATATAGTATATTTTGTATCCCTTTTTCGAGAGTAAGCATTAAAATATTTCAATCTTTTTAAAAAATTACATGCCTGTCCTCTCCCCCACTTATAAAAGGACACCCCGATCCTTTTTTTTCAAACATAAAATACTTTTTTTTAGAAAATAATATAAAAAATTTATTCATTAAATATATCCCCATTTCTTATATGCACTATTTTGATCATAAAACCAAACTAGAATGACTTTAGTTATAAACCTAAGGCGGTTTTCTAAAGAAGTCATATACTTATTAACCAATAGTTTTTTGTTTTATTTATTTTTATACCTAATTAAAATATTATTTAACAATTATGAAATAATAAAAACATTATATTCCATATAATGATATGTTTTTTTAATGATAGTGGAAGAACCTATATCAAAATCCTTCTTCCATCAAATGGGAAATGAAGTAATCATTCATGTGTATGGAGGACTACTGCCACATGAACTGATGTAATTTGTTTTCTATCACCACCTATAAAGAAAATTTATAATGATAGATTTAATGTTTATATATGATATTTAAGAAATATTTATCATTATATAATGAAAATATATCATCTACTTTATTACCTTTACATCCATTAAAAAATGATAACATCATTTGTGCACACGTGGGGATTACCATCTCTATGAAGCGATGTGATTTATTTTTCATAAACACATAACATGGAAGATATATATATGTTTATTTAAAGTTATTATATGATATTTATTATATAATCCTAGTTCTAGGAAGATAAAATAATATTTATATTTTTTCTATCTTGATTTTTGAAAAATGGAAACGTTACTCTTGCGTACATATGACCTACTGTCTTCGCGATTACAACATAGTTCATTTTTTATAACCATTATTCATGGTTAGTTTTTAAAGTATAATTTATGTATAAAAATGATAATTATATCATGATTATTAGTATATATATGATGTAATAATGAACTTTTTGACCACATTCATCTTACCAAAGTCATTTTGGATATATGATCTGAATGTTGCCAAAATGTCTAACTTGAACATAAATGATTAAGTAATTAAATATAACATTGTAATAAATAAAGTAAAATAATTAATATACTTCAAAAATGTTCTTAATAAACTAAATAATTAAAAAAATGGTAATTATTTATGAATATAACGAACAAATTGAAAGAGTCAAAATCGAGGGAAGGGACACTTTAACTTAAAACCGCATGTAATTTTTTTAATGATTTTTTTTCTAAATATTTTTAATTCATCCCATGTTCATAAAATTATTTTATAGATATATTAATATGGATATAAATTAATTATAAAATAAATTTTATATCTATTTTTTTCAATTTATTTCAAAGTTTTTATGAATGAGTATTTTTAGGGATTTTATATAAAAAAATTAAATAAAAAGGGAAAAAGGAATGTTCCATTTTAAAGTTTACAACTCCCGTATATTTTCCAAGCACCATTACCATTATTTTAGGTTTGTATTACACTAAAATATTTCATGTTTTATTCAAAGAAAAATCCTCATTCCCTTTTATTCATTGTATTTTTAATAAAGGCTTTAAATTGGATGGTTACTTTGATATCTAGAAACGTTTTTCTTATGGGTGCAAAGAATATTTTTTGAGTGTAATGACAAAAATGAAATTTTTATGGTTTATGATTATTTTAGGGTTATTTGAAATTTTTTATGATGATGGGTGATACTGATATAACCCATGATGATGGGTTATCCCAATATAGATCATGATGATATGTAGGTTGGATATAGATCTTCAATGCTTCTGGTAAAAGGATGGAGAAAACTAGTTAGGTTTCTCCTAAGATATTATTGGAATTTACTAAGTAGGTTATTTAATTTGTAAGATTTATTATAATATTAATATGGAAATTACGTACCAAGTTACATGTAATATTGATTCATACTTTTTATTGGGTTTCATGGAAATATAATGATTTCACAAGGTAAGTTGGTGAGCTTAAGTTTTAAGGTAAGTTAATGATACTTTAAAGGGTGAAATGTATAACTTCCTAAAAAAGTTTTCATGAGTTTTTATTGCTTGAAAATAAACCCTAAAGAGATTTATTTTTTAATTTAAGATTTATTATGATATTTCTTATGTAAATATTTCAGTAGTTAAGTTTATTTATTGGGTAAGAAAATTTTTATTTTTATCTCAATGTATATTTTGAAAAAAGGAGAATTTTTATGAGTATTCATGGACTAAAGAGTTTCTTTCTATCTTTTTTATTTTATTGATATTTTTTTATCATCCCATATTTTAAAATCATTTTGATAGGGTTTTAAGGGTGTGCTTGGGAATGCATTAGGTTAAGATAAAAATTATAAAGATATGTCATGAAAGGAAAACATATTATATCTTAAAAGTTTTTATTATAGGGAAAGTGGATACCAAGTGTATGTGTACACATTGGGATGTAGTATTTATTTATGTGAGGGTCATAACCTAATTTTACAAAATTATAATCCTAAAATATTTCTAATAATTAATTAAAATGAATTATTATCTTAAGATTCAATTTTACAGATTATTTAAGGTCAATTATTTAACACTGGTGGATATTTTTATTCCAAAGTGAGTTTGGTTGAATGTTTTATCAATATTTCATTATTTATTTGTCAATAAATTTTCATAAGAATATTATATAAGTATGAGAGAAGATACGTTATTTTTTTAAGTAAGAATCTTTCTTTATGGAGTATAATAATGTTTACTGAAATATTTTAGGAAATATTTATTAATTCAGCTGATTCTATATTAATCTTCATGTTCATAACATCATAAAAATAATCATGATCAAATATGAGTTTGTACATATTCATAAAAGTGAAGTAAGTATAAAGGTTGGTTAAATAAAATGTTTCTAGAAGGAATAAGGATGATGTCTCTAAATGGATATTTTTAAGAAGTTGTCATTACTATGTTTGTAAATGTTTATATAAAGGCTGAGAAGTTAGTTTCCAATGAAATATTGAGATATAGGCTATATGATGTTTAAAAATATTATCAGATGTATAAAATAAATGTTAATGAATAGATATGTATACAGTTCAGGTTATAAATTTTTAATATGAAACTGTATAGAGATTTATCTATGTATTAGCAGCTGTCAAAAGTTTGATTGTGGAAGTTATCATGATCTAATAAAGAATGATCGGATAGAAGAAACCTATGATGTTCATTGTCTGGGGAGATGTATGAAGCTTACCCAACAAACGAAAATAAATTTATATCTGATGGAATAAAACTAAACAAAGTCATATTATGAATCAATAGAGTTCCAATGGATGGATAGTTTGAAAACAATTTATTTTATAAGGTTTATGTTTCAAGCATTATAATGTTTAATGTTATAAAGTGTCTAAAAAGTTTAAGGTACATAGTTGAATGATGTATCTGATGGGGGAAATAATGTAAATACAATTAGACAAAGATAACTAGTGAAAATAACTATATAAAGAAATATAATAGTTTTAATTGCATGTATTTCCATGTAATAGAAACATGAGAGATTAAATGGATGGAGTTTTATAATGAAATAAGAAGAATAATTGCGATTACATTGGATGGAGGATCTTCAAGAATAAAAGGGAATAAAAAGTTTTTGATTTATTTGAGTTTTATAGGATAGGGATATGTTAATCCCAATATACAGAGGGTTCCTAACTGAGTTAAATATAGTGAAAATATATTAGAAAGATATTTGGATTGTGAGTACCATGGATGGAGAATTCTAAACATTTTACATCAGATAGAGGATATCTTGAATATTAAATTAGTGACACATTTTTCAAATGGAGTTCTACAAATATTTTCATAAACTTTGTAAGTTAATTAACAATGATGTTTCTAAGTTACTCATTAAATTGTTGTTAACTTTCCAAGTATAAGATGGTTTGAAGAAGTTCCTTTATTCCAGGTTTAAGGAAGTTCATAGAATGATGTATATTCCTATTTTTTAAGAATCTTCTGAAATATTTCAGATGATTTTAGAGGAATCCAAAAAAATTAAAATGTGTGGGATATCTGAAATTTGAGTTTTTTAGAAGGAAAATACATTTTTGTTCCAAAAAATTCTCCTGAGAAGTGAACTTATATAATGGGGTTCAATAATATAGGTGGAACACTGTTCATGAAGAGTAGTGGAAGTGTTGAAGAATTTTTTCTTTGGGTATCCAACCAAGTATAGACATGGTTGAAGGAGGAGAACCATAATGAGAAGCTTCAAATAAGGTTTATCAAACTAAGTTACATCAATCAATATAGAATATCAATAATAATTGATGATAATGTTCATACTTAGTGGTTAAGGATTCATCAAGCCGAGTTTCATCAATTGAACAGGGAGGTGTATCTGTATGAGCTTACTTCACTAGAAAAATAAGTATTATAATTTAGATAATTAGATGGAGGTGAATCATAAATATCACACTAGAATTATGTGCATTTATTTTGGGAGTATATGATAGATACATACCAGATGAAGATTGTGGTCTATAAGATGGAAGGCACACCAAATGAAGCATGATCAGATGGAATCTTTCTATGGTAAATTTTTGGAAAAATTTCCATAAAGTTACATTGATTTATCCATGTATTTCAAGGATTAGTGGGAATTTTTTTAACCAAAATTTTTTTATGATAGTTGTTAATGATCTTGAATACTTTATACATGTGAATATGATCCAAATTTCATATAAAAAATGCATATATAAATAAGAAGATATTTCTAATGTAGATTAGAAAAGAGCATAGAAGAGGCTGTAGTTGGGGTGTAGAACTAGTTATTGAAAAAGGCTCATGGTTGGGGTTTATAAACATTTGGGAAGGAATTGGATACAAGAACGACAATTGGGGTTATAAAAAACTATGGTAGAAGGGTTGATTTTTGGGTCGTAGAACCAAGGTTAGATGGAGGATTGATTACTGGGGTGTAAAACCAGTGGTTTCTTATGCCATTGTATTTATAAAAGAAGTTAGTAAATGAAAACATGTTGGGGGAGATAACATACATGGAAATGTGTAGATATCTATACCAAGCATTTTAAATTTCAGGTACTGATCTCTCACTTTATATTACCTCATATGAAGTAAGGTTGAGAGATATCTTTGAGTGGATCGAAACTCAAAAAATTTAAGATGATTAGTTCATAAGAATAATTCATAAAATAATGTGATCAATGATTAACCCCTCCCCATATCAATTATCCTATACTAATCAGGTAACTTCACTCATATATAATTCTTCCCCATCCGTAAGGTTCTTTCCAGGCTATTGATTGTTTTATTTCTTATTTCAATTACACTATTGTTTTGGGGGAGATCACATGATATATAATTTATGAGTAGATCTATTTTTTCCATGTACCAATAAACTTCATGTGTTTTGTACATGGTTTAATTATTTTATTGGAGTATCATTATCCTATTCTCACACTAATTATCAGAAACCCTTTATAAACCACTTGATACAAACCATAACTTAGGTTTTATGATAGATTGGAATAATTTAAATGATCATTCTATAATCATTAACAAATAGAACACATTATCTTTCCCCTTTGGTTCCTTTCTATTTTATTAGTATATATATATTTTTATGTACTATCTTAAGTAGTTCTATGGATTATCTTGGTTTTGACTTATATATTATTTTTATGGTAAAATTTATTTCCTAAGAGGTTCCATGAATGTGATGTTTTACTATTTTAAGTTATGGTACCCCAACTTCAATATTTATTCCAACTACAAACTACATTATTTTCTAATTAATATACCCATGACATTGTTTCCACAACATATTCTTATTTCTTTTGAACTAAATCCCGATTCTTATTTCCCATTTACATGATATAAATTTTTAATAGTTCAAACTCTTTTTATTTCAATTGTTATATCTCCTATAAAATTTATTCATCCTTTATTGGAAAATTTCATGACATGATTTGATTTAAATGAAAGAATTACATTTAATAACTAAAAAACAAAACATCAATAAACAATACTTCTATCTTTTTCATTTATCTTACACCAATTTTTTTTCTCATGACATTAATTTCAAGTGCATCATTTTTTCTAAACATATGATTTATTAATTTATTATTTATTATCATATACAATGATAATAAACACATGGTAAGATTCATTTATGATCATTCTCCATTTTTATTATAACTAAAATCTACAAATGGGTCTTAAGAAAAAAAATCATCACCAGGTTGATGGCATATGATAGTGAATTCATGCATAAGGTAAGAGCAACCATGGAGTATCCAATAAATGTAAAAGTATGGGCAGAATTATAGAAAAACTTAGGATATTTAAAGGGTAACTTGTTGAATTTAAAATTAACCAGATGCACTCTCATATCATTCGGGATATTTTGAAAATGGAGAAAATTATTTTTGACTCCATATTTCAAGATAATTGGGATGATGAAAATTTTAATCTCTTATTAAATAAACCCAAATTTATGTTATAACATCTTCTACTAGTCAATAAAATTTATAGTTAAAAATATAAATTACTTAGGAAGATGGATGAAGATAAGAATACTGAATTTTTTCAATATTTTATCAAGGAGAATACGGTTTTTGGAAAATTGAAAATTCTTCTTAGAGACGGTTCTTATACTATTGATATTGAGGCTATTGGGAACCCTGTTTTTTATCAGTATAAATCATTTATTATAGGCATGAGGCACGGATTTGATATGGGATACCCAAGAGAAGATATTTATGTGATTATATTCAATAACATCCCAAGATATATAGGTGATGAAAAATGTTTTTTTGGGAAAAAACTATTGAAGAAAAATAAATTTAAGAAGTTTTAACCACTATAAACCAGATAGTTCCCCTAGCCCCAATAGGTCTACATGATCCTTTTATGTTATGTATTGGTATATTATTAAAATCAATATCATTGAGGACATGTAAGACATATTCACTATGGAAACTCATACTATATTTTCATGTGATTCTACCCTTTTCATCATTCCTTAGGTTAAGAAACCCAAATATTTTATGCATCATCATAATAGTCATATTTACATAAATTTTTGCATGAGTACAAAAGGAAAACTAATACAATGAGAACTGAAAACTGAGGAAAAAAATAGTGAATCCTGAAATAATGGAGTCCTAGTTTGTCCCCTATCATAAGGTTAATCCCCTCAGATGGAAATTCGTTCATGCTAGTAAAGTAGGAAATCTTAGTTCTTTGATCTATAACAGATGTAAGAGAATTTTCTACATTTTCAACCTCTCTCTAGGTATAAATTATGAGCATATTATTATTTATTAAACCCCTGCACCATCTAGTGATATATGCAATTGATGAAGGGATAGTACCTGAACTTTGTAGGGACTTGTGTGGCATTGTGGAATATATTTGAACTATTACCAGGCTGATGTTATATTTTTTTTAATAAGAGAAGACCTATATCCAAAGCTCTATACTCTACCTCCAAAGAGTCTCTATTTCCAAAGAATATAGTAAATGAAATAAAACAACACCCAAAGTGTCCCTGACCACCCCGCCTCCCCTCATAACAACCAAGATGTATGAACCATCTGTGTTCAGTTTAAGACCTGTGTGAGGGTACCATCTTACCCATCATTTTTGGTTGATAAGGAAATTTTACTATGCGAGGGAACTACTAGATGTGAGTGGACTGATGTAAGGATAATCCACCCAGATTTTGAGGATATAGAACATATCAATTAGGAGGTTGCAGGTTCTAATAACAAGAGTCCTCCCAGTGCATGGAATGCCTTAAAACCTAGCTTTGTTCCATGCCTACCAGATTTCGAAACAAACTTCTAAATTTACCACTACTCTAGATTTCTTCCCTGACCCTTCATACTTGGCTCCGTGGAACCATTTATCAAGAAAATCGAACCCCAACATCTCTCGATATGAAAAAATGGTGAAGTCCCCAAATGCTGTAAAAAATTTCTGAGCCCAACCACCTTCAAAGAATAAGTTAAACAAGATTTCCTCTAGGTGATCCACACAACACGAACACCTAGACACCATATTAATACCTAAGCATTTAATAAGCTCATCTGCAGGTAGCACTCTCTTTTTGATTCTTCAAACAAGGAATTTATTCTCTATGGGGATCTCCTTACAACACACCATCTTTCCCCAATTGTCATCAAGATCAGATAAAGGCATAATGCTATGGAAATACATCATAAAGAAGTTTTTTAATGATGGTCAGGTAAGGATACATTTTTTCTGGATCACTATTTATCTGAGTGAGGTAAAAAACATATTATTGCTTGTCCAGAACAATATTAATGAAACCCAGATGCTAGAATTTTGGGTAGAATGAGATATCATGAATGGGACAACCATGATATTCGAGATACGAGACTTCCCAATTATGATGCCAGAAAGTGATCTCACCCATACCCACAATCCAATAGGAATTACTCTAGAGGGTTGAGATAAGAGGTTGGATAATAGGCCATAAAGAATAGTATCTGCCTCTTTCTAGGGCTGAGTTCCTAGTGATTTTTTTGGCCATGAATCTACCCCAAATGTTTCTATCCTCAAGAACCTCTAACACCAATTTATCCTATGTACACTAATGTGTGTCCAAAATATTTTTTACATTTATACCTCCCTCTTCTACCAACTGGGCCATTTTAGCCCAAGAGGCCTAATGATGATTTCCATCCAAATTTTTGTCCTGGATAAATGAGTCCATGATTTTATCAATGTGGGGAATAACCCCTTTTTTTGAACAGTAGTATTTGAGAGAGAATACACTGGAATAAAGGAAAATACACTATTTAATAGAGTGACTATTCCATCATTGGATAGAAACTATTTCTTCCAGTTAAATATCCTTTCTATGATTCATCCCAAAATTTTATCCAAGTATCAAATGTGGGTCCTTGAATGATATATGGAGGCACCAAGATATTCCATAGGGAATTTTATTCTTTTCATGTCAATACTATTAACCAAATAGAAAAAATGAATGTATGAACATATTTTTATAGATAAAGAAAAGGATCTTCACCCTATTGATGATCTATCTACTCCATTTGAAGTAATCTTTATGAACTTTATTGATACATCATATTGATCTTTTTCTAGAATTTATAAATACAAAGTTATCATTAGTAAACATAAGGTGAAAAATATTAGAAGAGTGCCTCTTAAATTTATAAGGATGTACATTCCCTTTAGGATACTCTTGTTTATGAGGTGACTAATCACATCCCGAATCATAATGAGAATGGTTGGGGATAACGTATACCCTTATCTGAACCCTTGAGTCAACTTTGAAAAACCAAAATTTTTACCCATAAAAGTGATTGAAATCTAGGAGGAACTATAAAACCTGAACAGGAGATCAGAAACCTGAGAGGAGAAACCCATTGTTCCAATAATATTGATTACAAGTTTCACTCCACATGGTCATAGGCTTTATCCATATCCAATATGATAGTCATGCTAGAACCTGTGACCGTTTGATTAAAGTCACTAATCACATTTTGATCCAGAGTAATTACCCCTTGGGTTTCCCTTCCTTTAACAAATCTATGTTTCTCAAGTGAGATCAATCTAGGGAGGTTAGAGGATAGTCTTATATTAAGTACACTGACAAGAAACGTTTATGGATAGTTACACATGCTAATCAGATGATAATACTAAATGGATTATGGATCATTAATTTTTTGGGATTTACACCAGGGTAGTCACACTAGATACATAGGGAAGACCACCACCCTTGAATAATTCTAGGATCACACCCACTAGATCATGCCTAATAATGTCCAATAGGCACTATAGAAAGACTGTGAAAAGATATCTGGACCTAGGGCACTCTTCAGGTTAAGACCACACATTACCTCATAAATCTCCTTCTCATCAGGCCATGATTCAAACAGATCATTGTCAAAGGATGGAACTGCATGAGGGACTTTGTCGATGAGGTCCTCGAAGCCACTCGGGTAGCATCTTTGCATATTATAATTATAACCTAAAATAATTGATTTAAAAAAAGATTCAATCATACCTCCAATAACCTACCTATAATTAGAATATGTCCTATTCTACAAAAAAAATCAGACTGATATAACATCCTCTCTCTTTGAAATAAGCTTGAAAGAATGGGCCTTCAGCCAAAAAATTTCACCTATGGGCCATGTATTTGGAAAATGCCCACCAGGCCTTCGGGCTATGTAATGGGTCTCCCTCTACCCTTTTTTACTGGTTCCAAATATACTTGGTATATAAGGTGTTATAATAGGATGGTGGCCTCCAAGTTATATAGAGATTTCACGAATGTCCCTGCTTTAGATAAATGAGATACCATATCCAGTGTCACCCTCCAAAAGTTTCTCTCTGACCACCATCCATTTCTGGTCAATGTCTCCAACAAAAATATGAAACCCTCGTTACCTTTTCAGTTTAACAATGTGTGGTTTTATAATTAAGAATGAACAGATATCATCAAAACTTTTTGGTCTTCTATGTCCCACTACAATGGTTCTTTTTCTTGTTCTGTTAAGTTAAAACACCTCAAATAGATTCTCAAAAGCTGATGTAGATCTACAGCCAAACAAAATAATAGTGACATTCTTCATTTAGAGGATGATCTTATGCAACTTCAAAATAATAACACTATCTCAAATTTCAACACTGATTCGACTCAATAAATCAACTTATCGGTAAAACTAAACTCTTTTCTCACCTTTAAGGAGAGCATGAAAAAACAAAATTTTAAAATTAAATGGTTATCTGATGGTGATATAAAAACTAAATTCTATTACTCACTGCATAGATTCCGGAAATCCTGCAGACCGCTATCTCTTTTAAAAGATGGGGACAACCTCTTAGATAATGAGGATGATATTTCCAGACATATTGTCTCATACTTTGAATCTATATTTAATGGTACTTATAATATCAATGACCTCCTACCTGAGGTCCTTTCGATGGTGGTAAATTTTGAGGATAACACATTCCTCCTAAACATACATCTTGATCAAGAAATTAAAGACACTATCTTTAGTCTTAATCCTGATAGTGCTCCGAGTCCTGATGGTTTTAATAATGGTTCCTTTCAATTATATTAGGACATTGTCCATTTGGATGTTTGTAAACTTGTCAAATATTATTTATCCAATGGTGTCCTCCCTCATTATCATAATGCTCAATTTATTTCATCGATTCCTAAAGTGGACAATGTTTCTGAGATCCACCTATTTAGACCCATTGCTCTCATTAACACCCTTTATAAAATCATCACCAAAATCATTTCTAATAGACTCTAAAATATCACCAAAAAAATTGTCTCCTAGAACTAATTTGTGTTTATTAAAGGTAGATCCATATGGGATTGTATTTGTCTTGCTTCTTAATGAATTAAGACTCTAAAAAATTTAACAGAGGAGGTAACATTGCTATCAAAATTGAAATCAGAAAATCTTTTGATACCATAGATTAAAGCTTCATATTTAAGGTTCTTCCAGTCTTCGGTTTTAGTGATTCTTTTATCAATACAATCTTAAAACTTTTCACCTCGGCCTCTATTTACATATTGGCCAGTGGCTCCCCCAAGGGATATTTTAAATGCTCCAAAGGTGTATGGAAAGGTGAACCCCTATATTCCATCCTCTTATCCATTGTGAAAGATTACCTTAGCTACCTCCTCACTCGTCTTGTGGATCAGACCGAAGTCAAGCCAATTCATGTATCCGAGATTATGAATGCTCCCGCGCATCTCCTTTATGTTGATGAAATTATCTTTTTTAGAGGGTGATAAAGGAAATATTTGAAACCTAAAAAATTATCTCTCTCAAAATGAAGAGGTTTCTGATCAAGCCATTAGTTTGAACAAATAATCTATATTCTTTGGGAAAAACTACTTTACCGGTAGGAAATTTAATATTATTAATGAATTAAGAATTAAAGAAGGTTATTTTCCTTTTACTTATCTTGGTCTTCCCAATTTTTGGGGTAGACCCAATTCATATTATTTTTCTACAATAGTTGACCAAGTTCTTAACCAAATATCTTCTTATAAAGGTAAATCCATCTCTATGGAAGGTAGAATATTACATTTCAAATCCACAGTGGTTTCTAAAAATTTCTACTCCATTATGGTTTATAAACGGCCCATTAGACTTATTAAAAATGAATTCCTCTATCAAAAATCTCATTTGGACTAGTAGCACATTGGAAAAAAACTTATGACCGTCCCGTGGTTGACTTGTGGAAAACCTATTGAAAATTTTGGGATTGATATAAAAAAATATTCAATACATTAATAAGGCTCTTCAAGCTAGACTCACCTAGTACCTTCTTTACAATAATTCAGATACTGTTTCTTTTATAAAAAATAGATACCTTGGAAAAGTCAAGAAAAAAAATTGATTTTTCTTAACTCCTTTATCTGGACATCTATTAAACAATCTTTTTTTAGCATTAGGAACAATTCTAGATGGATGGTTACCAGGGATTCCTCCATCAATTTCTGGTTGGATAGGGGGACTGGCACCCCCTTAATCTCTATGATTCATCCAGAGAAAATCCCTGAGAGCACCAACTACTCAATTAGAGATATGCTAAATTATCAGAATGATCATATACCTGAAGACCTTAAGCATGTGATGAATAACTACCATTTCTCAAACAGTGATGACTTTTTCATTTAGGAACCTATACATAATGGTATGATTAATTCAAAAAAATTCTATAATAATTTTTTTTGCAACTCTGAAAGTGATTTTGGTTGGAAAACTCTTTTTGAAAAAACATAATAAAACCATTATGATTAACTCTTATCTAGTGCATTTCTCAAAATAGATTTCCAATAGAATAATTCCATTAGTCGTTTGGTATTCAACTTTTCTCTAAATGTAGACACTGTAATCAACACAGAGAAGATGATAATCATATATTCCTTTCATGTGCTACTGCTTTTTCTCTATGGAACTATATTTTTGGCATGTTATACTGTAGATGGTTGATTCTTGGCTCTTTCAACTCTCAACTACAGATATGTGCTAAAATTGAAAATTCTCAGAAAATTATGAACCTCTTCCTTACTACGGTTGCTGAGCTTCATCATGTGATCTGGTATGATGGAAATTCTATTATTCATAACAACTACACACTCAATCATAATGTAGGTTGGATACAAAAACTTATTTCAATTCTTGAAGTGGCTTTGATGAAAAAGGGTCATTACAATAACACCATGAATGACATCACAATTCTATGATGGATTCAGATTAATGGAAAATTTTTTCAACCATGCCACATATTTGAAGTTTTTTAGCGTGCTCTCTTCCCTGGATGGATTAATGTTCATGTTCATGGTGCCTCCAGAGGCAATCCAGGTCCTGCGGGTTGTGGTGTTATCTTTAGAAATCATCATGGCTAGATCCTTGGATGTTTTATTAGTTCATGAGGCATTGCCTCTTCTCAAGAGGACGGAATGATGGGCATGATACATTCTGTTTCTTTTTTAAGGAACCATGTTTGGAACAATCTCTTGATTGAATGTGATTCAACCACTATTGTGCAAGCAATTTGGAACTGTTTGACACACCTTGTGTGGCTGATTAATACTTGTTGGATGGACTGCACCCACTTGATTCACATCATCAAATAAATTATAACTCATATTTATCCTGAGGTGAATACATTTTCTATTGGAATTTTTAATAAGGTAATAAGTCCAGATATTACATTGGTTGATGATCTCCCTACTAATTTGCTTCCTCTTCATGTGAAGGATTGTAATATGATTCCATACATAGACTCATGTAATCTCTGCATTGTTTTAATAAAAAAATTTCCATGGCCTCTTGGCCATGTCACCCCCCCAAAAAATATAATTAAAGAACATAGAATTCCATTCACCCACATGAAGACACTTTATTCTTGCATGTTCGCACAAAAACCACTCCTGTGTCATGACCCGTCCTCGGGACCCTTGCCGTGACAACCCCAAGCCCTCTTTACAAAGGCCAGGGGATGGCGACTAGCACCCAAGGCGTAAATCCCTAAGCTGGGAAGGCATTACCTTTATAAAAAGTAAGAACACACAATCAGAGTACATAATTGGAAGCAAAAAACTAATAAATTCAGTATACAGAAGAAGTGATGGAAAGTGAAAGGGGCTAGAAATACAAGCCCAATATTAAAGTACAGGTACAACTGAAAGCAAGTACAACTGAAAGCATGTAAAGTATCTATTAGGTCGTCCTCCGGAGTTCATACCTGAAGGGTAGGTACAGATGTCCTCCTCAGCACTCCACGTCCGTCCGTCCACTCCTTGCACTATCACTCCGAGTTTTCCAACTCTGGGTACTATCCAGTCCTACTACTCTTGGACTCAGTCAGTGCTATCCATCATCTGCATCCAACACAATGAGGTACAGGCATAGCCCGTGAAGGGGTGAGTATAATGATACTCAGTAGGGACCCCGAGACCCTCAAGGTCTCACGATATCCAAAAAGGATAACCACAAAGAAAATAATCAACAGATAACCCTTACTTATGTATATACCCATAAATATACCTAAGTTATCTAGTAACCCATCTCAATCATGAGGTAAACACAAAAGTCACTGACTCATCTCAAACCAGGATTTCATTCTTGGGGTAGTAGCAAGTAACATCCACAGTAAAACTGTCGGAATCTTAGATGATGGTGTACTCCTCCTCTATAGAGTACAGTGGGACTTCTACATCACACAGAGGCACTTCCCACCTTCATGGACTGCTATGTTACTCCTCCTGTCGAGTACTGTGGGTCTGCTTCGTCACACACGGGCACTCCCCACTGTGGGTTTTCCACGTCACACAGAGGCGCTCCCCCTCGTAGCCTGCTGAGGTACTTCTCCTGTTGAGTACCATGGGTCTTCTGCATCACACAGAGGCACTCCCCACTATGGGTCTACCGCATCACACAGAGGCACTTCCCACTGGGCTAGTCGAAACACTCCGAGTCGAAAGGTCAACAATTATCAGGTCTCAGCCAGCTACTAAGTCTCCGTACTTAACTCTCTCATCTCCGGGAGGATCCGCTTCACGAGCTATGGTTCGACACTTCAACTGTCACTAAAACCCATAAAAAAGTATCTCAAAGGTCCGCCTCATCGTAGGGATCTCAACGCAACATACAGCGCGTCAATCAGACGCTCAGTCTGTTAGTTATTGCAATTTCCGTTCTAGGGGCCCAATTGGTTTTTAGGTTCAAACTAACCCGACCATACCCCAACTATATCAAAACCTCAAGTGGGGTCTACCAAAAGAACTGTCTCACTTCAAGATTTTTGTTTCCATAGGCAGTTTGTCGATCGGACACCCGCATCCCAAGATATGGGCGAAAGGTGAAAACAGGCCCAGGAGGGTCCGGGTACGGTCCGACCCAGTCGGACTGACCTGGCCTGACCTGCGTCCGGACCAGAGTCTGACCCAGTCCGACCCATCCAGAGGGCATGACCCGGCCTGAGTGTGGCCCGGCAGGCTAGTGGAACATGTGGCTCGACTGGCTGGCGGCCCACATGGCCTGGCCTGGCTGGCCCGCGTGGCCAGGCTGGCCCACATGGTCAGGCTGGCCACGCCATGGGGGGGGGGGGGGGGGGTCGTGCCCCCTGCCTTCCATTCAGAACTGGAACCAGGTGCCGGTTCAGGTAACTCACGGGACCCAAGGAGTCCCGCCTTGTCCTACTTGACGAGGGGCCAACCGGTTCCGCACCAACCACGCGGAGTGACGATGCCACGCCCCTGCTTCTCTGTCGCGACCCACCCTGGCCATGGCTCACCTCCACCGCGAGGCGTGAAGGCATCACACCACCTCCTCCACGGCCCGCCCTGGCCATAGTTCTTCTCTACCGTGGTGGTGCGACGGCTCCACGCCCCTACAACGTAGCCCTCCCGGGCCGCGACTCTCCTCTTCTACGCGGCGCACTGGCACCACGCCCTTTCGGCTACCCAGCCCAGCCGTGTCCCCCTTCTCTTCCATGTGGCACGGCGGTGCCGCACCCTTTCGGCTACCCGGCGGCCTTTCGCCGCCGGTTTTCCTTGCGGCCGACCCGACGACGGCCACCCTTGCTCCGTCTCCATCATCAATAAACGAAATCAACAAAGGGGGAGGGTCGCACCGTGTTTGTGCAGTCCGAGACCTCCTCATTATGGTGTCAGCATTCCGCAATTCACATTCCATAAATTTAACGACTTATAACGGGAACAAAATCAACTCAAATCCCCCAACATCGCTTTGCGATCATTGACGGAGGAAGGAGAGGAATGGAAGTTGTCGATTTGTTGACGTCAGAAAGTGTACGGGGTAGGAAACCAAGGAAGAAGCGTCTTCATAATTCTTCGCGGTCGGCTCCTTCTCTTTTGGATTGGTCAAAAATCAAAGAGTTCGTCATTCTTCAGTGGATGATGAAGAGGTGTTCTTCATGTTCTTCATTGAGAGATAATTCTCCTGGGGTTCTCCAAGTTCTCTCTCAATACTCCTCCAATTAAATAGATGCCAACTATAATAAAATAATAGATTTTTCTCTTATTTAATTGTTGGAATGAATTCAAAACAATTCAAAAGGTGCTAATTAATTAAATGAAGGTGTTCAATTAATTAATTATGAGGGTTGGCACATTAATTTAATGGGGGAAGGTGGAGAGTTTCTACCCACATAAATGGGGGGTTAGAGGGGGTTTAAATCCTGTGTGGGCCACACCAAGGATATCCTCCCAAGGGAGGTTATGTGTGGGTGGGCCCCACCACCATAACCTCTCATGGGGGGTTTTGGTGTGGTGGCCCCCACCTATAACCTCCTCTTGGAGGTTTTAACCACCATAAAATAAAAATAAGTTATCACTTTATTTTTATTTAATTTTATTAAAAACCCTATATCTAACTTCTATTCTCATCAGAACGCAACTGCAGTGAAGGTCTCACTAAGAAATCATCGACGCTGCGAGATTAATGGTGCCCTCAGATTTATATTTCGAGCATCAGTTTAAAAGTTATAAAATCCCGCTCCTACATTTACTGAACGTACCCAGAAAAACTTCATAAATGGACTCTGGGAACATGGAGCCTCGAAATCAAGCACCGTAAATTTTCGCGGACTCGTTTAATTCCCAGGAATTTAAGAAAAAAATTTCCACAGAATTTTCGGGTCCTTACATCCTATATCGGTAACATGTCATCCATCTCATTATTGTTGTGAGTGAGAGAACCAAATATGGATTCATCACAATAATTTTCAAGGATGATTTCCTAACCCTCAATGCCCTACTTCACTACATTAACATCCTTGGAGCTAGGAGGATGGTTCTTGACCCATGCTTGTAGATCACATTTAAGCCTATACAATTTCTGTTGAAGACTGAACCATGATTTTTTGGGAAATGATTTCTTCAATGAATCCCTAAACACATTTGGATAGCCCAGTGTATTGATCCAACTGAGAGAATGAAAAATTGACGCGACTTTTTCTCCTGGGAGAAAACTCCACTATGAGGGGGAGTGATTAGAGAGGCCTCTAACTAGGTAGTTCATCATAAAATTAGGGATGGTCGAGACAAAGTGGAAATTTCCAAGCCATCTTTCAAGATAGAACCAGGTAAAAAGACCTTACTTATGATTATGACACCACATAAATGGATTACTAGAGTACACCAAATACATCAGCAGAGTACGGTCCATGAACTCTACAATGTTCTGACTGGCCTTCCAAGAACAAAATCCTCTCCCGATCAGCTCCTTCAGACTTGTGATGATAGTAAAGGCACCTCTTAAAATCCATGGAAACTCCATCGGATCAAAGGAACTCAGGTCATGCCACAAGTAACCCCTTCTTTTCACAACACATATTCCCTATACAAAGACAAGAAATAAACGTTGAGCAGAGGTAGTAATTGTTGTTATGGTGTGGGGGCCAAATGTATTGACCTGGTCCACTGAATAGTTTCATCTCCATAAAATCCATATATAATAATTTTTTGGGTTGGCATGCATGATTCCAAATATTTTAACTCTATGGGAATACTCATTTAATTTGGAGGAACACTTCTTGTTCTCAAACACAACATCTTAGGAAGCATCATTATTTTTGTGTTCGTTAGAAAGATGTTCTATCATTACCCAAGAATCTAGGCCTCGGGAATTAAAAATAATAAATGATATCATTGGAAAAATATGTTTCTGGGTTTGTCCCCATACAACTTGGAACATTTATCCTGAATAGACAATCGATCTGGTATATTATTGGTCTATGAATGGGTGAATATGCCTTTAGACAAGATTTAAGAGGATATAGAAGAAAAGGAAACTAGATACTGAGTACCAGAATATTCCCAACTCAAAATCCTTTAAGAAAATGGGGAAGAATTTCAGGAATAATCAATCCTAGATAGGGACCTCGAGCATCATAGCTAAGTGGAGATAACATGATAGCCTTTAATTGGAGGAAAACCACCTGCGAATCTTAATAAGAAGGCTAGGTCATGGAAGCCTCTATGGTAATAGTATTTGAAAACATGACACTATTGGTAGTCAAAAACTCCTACACGTGCTTAGATGGATCTAGAACTGATTGTGGAAGAGCAAGAAAAGGTTCCGTCAATGTAGTTAAATCTTGCACAGAGTACCTGTGTGGTCCACATTATTTGGGCAGGATATGAATTCAATACATTGATGGTCTGGTTAATAGGATCACTACATGAATAATCAATTGGAAGAATAATTTTTTAACCTATGGTGATAGTATCAACCTTTTCAACAATGGGTTTTCATATATTCCCATCCAGGTCCTTTATATTACCAGAGTTCCAAAGATAGTCATCAATTACATTGAAAGAGTAATGAATGAGATTCATTATGATTGACATTAAGAGGGTAAATGTAATAAGACTAAATGTTATCACCTGAATATAGATTTTAAAGAGGGTGGTATTAATATGATAATCCTTAAGATTACTATCCAATACTAGTAAGAGAATATTTCATGGGAGGTTTTGGTATATCGATATATATGGGCCTAATTCATCATAATAAAAAAAGGAAATTGTAACCATCTACTATTTAAGGAAAATGCTGGTAAGACTCATTTTTGGAGGTAACATCAAGGGTATCCCCATATTATCTTGTTCTATTCATGATATATTGTGAGGGAAATAAACTATTTCCTTCTATATTGATAATTGGTTGGAGTATCTATTGTATTTTCTAGTGTGTTTGGTTCTATATTTCACTTTCAAATTGGATAGGAAGAATCTATATATCTCCAATATAGCGCTTAAAAATTATAAAAATGTTTTATTTAAAAATATTATGTTACGAAAGGATCTTGAAAAATGTTTTTTACTATATAAGGTTCATGTTATTTTAGTGTTTCATTATTTCATAAACGTATTTATGTGATATAATAATTTTATGAACAGTCTAATATAATATGGTTTAAATCTAATCTAATCAAATTTAATTTTCATGTATGGTGCGTTTATAAATTTTCAATACCCATTTAATATGAAGTGAAATAAAAAGGTATATAAACGTTCTTAAAATGTATCTATTATGAGTAATACAAAATAAAATCTATGCTTTATCTATTTTTTGAAGGGTTTGGGAATGATACATATAGTATCTACTTGGTTGCGGTAGTGGCTTCATGGTTCATCTAGTCTCTTTATATTTATATCTATTTTCATGGTATCTCACCTTAGAAATATCTCCAATATATATAAAATCTAGTATCCTATTTTTTCCTGGTGGATGCTGGAGCATTCGTAACTCCTGAAATGTGTCCAGGCGCAATGGGTTGCGATGTAATCATTCTTGTTTTAAATTGAATATATTATGTCTTATTTATAACCTTAAATAAATTTTAAAACGTAAGGAAATATATTTTTACATATGGAGGCTTCTACCTTGTGATTCACTTCACTAAGATAGAGGGTATGGGACACCTCAATGAAACTCGGTGAGTTGGAAAGCACCCAAAATAGGCCTTAAACAAAATTCCGATGGATATTGTGACTAAGTAATTATATATGGTGGTGGAATAATCCATGATTATATGGTATTTTTGTGTTCATCCTTTATTAATTTTATTACAAAGGTAACTATATCATTGAAGAGGCCCGAGCTATGCTTAAAAGCCTCAACATGTACAAGATTTATAGTATCATCTTGATTAAGGTTGAAACTGAATCTATATTGGTTCCTATGTTTTTAGGCCTTTTACCCACCCATTATCTATTTCATACTATATTACAGCAAGTAGAGTTCTTCTTGAGTTAGATGTAGAGAAACTCCATACCTGGAATAAGGGAAACTTGGAAGTAGATAGTCTTCCCACAAAAAGTACAAAAGAAAAAATTATTAAAATATACTCCATCATTAAATATATTCTCCCATATTTCAAAGATATTGTATATGTTTTTACCCTTAGGTTTCATAGTTTTATGCACCGTAGAACCTAGTTTTTTGGAGTTCTTTCCCCTTAATAATTTTTTAATTGTGATTGTGTAGTGATTGTATCAATATTCAGTCATTTTTTCTCACATTATGTTAAACATCAATAACCATTTCCTTCTACTATATAATTTCTTCTTTAAATGAGATTTTCTGTGTATAGTTGATGGATGGGGACCTCACCCTACGTTATTTAATGATATCATCATATCTCTCTTACAAAAAATCATACTAATTATGAAAATTGGTTTTGTTCATGATATTAATTTTCATACAACTTATACAAAAACCATTCTTATGTTTTTCAATAAATTTAATTATAAGAATATTTTTTTTAATTTGAATATTATGAGATTTTTTGGAAAATATTTAATGATGCACAATTATGCACAATTTTAACAACCATGCATCATTATAATATTGAGGAAAAAAGTGATGCATGGTTAGTGCATGGTTTAGAAAACCATACATAGGTACCATGAATCCTTATATTTGGATTGAATTTTTTTTCCATTCCCCAACTCCCAAGACACTCTTTGGATAATTTATAGAGTATTGTGATGATGTTTTAGATTAATTATCGTGTTTTCTAAATTTATGAATCTTTGTTATAATATTTTGTTTATATATTTATAGAATGAATTGACATGTTATGTGGAATACATATATATATATATTATTGATATATTACTATATTTTGTTAAGTAATTGATATAGGATAGTTTAGTGGTGCTATTTTTATTAAAATTACTAATAAAATTTTGGTTACAAATATTGTATAATGTAGAGGTGTTTCTAGAATGTTTTATATTTATAATATAACTATAAATATTAATATTATAATATAACTATTAGAAAAATAAGCGAAAAAATTTGTAAAATCTTCTCACCCTCCATATTTCATCTAATTCCCACGAAAAATGGTGGTGGGAAATCTATATCATTAAATCCTTTCCATCCTTTAAGGGGGATCATCACTGGATACAAGGTAGATCAATCTTCAACTTTTTTTTAGTCCTATTCCTCAATATTGTCAACTTTATCTCACATATATGGTTTATTTAATGTTTTTCAGTTTTCTTGGTATCTTTGGGATCCAAAATCCTTCTCTAACCCTAGATCATATTCGTTTTATTAAGGAATTATCATTGCAATGATTTCTAGGTAGGTGTATCTATATAAATCATTTTATTCGGAATATTCCTTATTCAGGGAATTTCTAAATTAATTATTTATAAATATAAAACCAATATAAGTTATCTTTTGAAGAAACTATAAATGTTTTATCATGTCTTTGTGTCTTTTGAGTTTTACATAAATAGGAGTTCAATGGTATTTAAGTACATTTTTTATAAAACTATATTCCATGAACACAAATTGTTGAATAAAATTCCTTAAAGGCCAATTATTATTTGAAAATATTTTATAAATAATATTTGGAATGTTATTTTTTTATATATAAAATTTCAATGATATTCAAGAATTTTTTTTCAAAAATAATTATTCCTAAAAGTTGTTTGATCAAATGCCTCAAAGACTTGTTTTGTTTAAAATGATTTTATAATTT
Organism: Viscum album; assembly: GCA_963277665.1. Taxonomy (NCBI): domain Eukaryota; kingdom Viridiplantae; phylum Streptophyta; class Magnoliopsida; order Santalales; family Viscaceae; genus Viscum; species Viscum album. The sequence goes on along the minus strand of OY728121.1, from coordinate 691,307,872 downwards.
ATTTTTGAGTTTTTTTCTTTTATAGTGAGAATTTCATAGCTTTACACTATGTTAAGTATTAAAAAAGTCATTTCTGAATGTTTTGTTTTATTATTGATTATGTTATGATCTCTTTAATGTTCCACTTATGTAATTGATAATTGATTGAAGTTATACTATTGGTTATTATGATATTGATAATCATGATACAGAATTGGATAAGGGTAAGTTTTTAGATATTTTTAGCTTAAATGGCATCCTTAGGTAGCTATATGGGAATTTGAGTATGAGTGATACAATAGATATCATTTTTTGTGGATTTTGTCACTTAGTTACAATTTTTCTCTATTTAGGTGTTCCCCTAGAAAGGTCATGAAGGTAATTTGGGGTCTAAGTCTTTAAATATTTAATTATGGGTCAAAAAGTGATCAATGAGTGAGGTACTAAATTATCCAAGTAAAATCATGTATTTTATCCCATTTTTGTTTACATTATATTATGATTTACTCTATGATGTGATTTACTTCAAGTCACATTTTAATTTATATTGTGTTTTACTTTATTACAAGACATAGACTGAGATATGTTCTACATAATATCCTATATTCTTGTGTATCTCATGGATCCTTACTCACTTATTTCATTTTTATATTTTTCCAAAGAAAATTATTTTTGAAATATAAAATATAGTGTTATTTTTTTTTCTTATCTTGTAAAACGAAATTAAATGGTATTTTCTAAATTAATTTAAAATTAAAATTTTGAGTTTTTATTATAAAAAGTGTTACAAATAATTTTTGTGGTATCCAACTGGACATTAGCACATACACTAGATATACACGTTATTTTGTATTTATCCTTAAGATCTCTTGGCCTATTTTTTCATACGTGATCATTGAACTTGTTTTGGGGTGGGAAATAATCTCAGAAATAGTTCTATAGAAGAGGTGGACTGTGTGGTTTGTTATGTGACACATAGATTTAGAAATGTTCTTTTCTATTTAATTTAATTTGTATCCATCACCAATACTTTTATTTTATTTTTAATTACATGTTGAAAATAGTATTATTGGGTATTGGTTCCATTATTTGACCATATAGGGATTCAATATTTTATTCCATAATTATATTATAATTTTTAACTATTTTTGTATTATAATTTTCAAAAATAATAATAAATTTAACCTATCATATGATAAAACTAATTAATTTTTAAAATTTTAAAATGTTAAATGTCACTCATTTTGATGTTTTGATGGTAGATGGAGGTGATTTTAAGAGACTAGGAAGAGGTTGAAGAAAAATGGTCTAAACTATATGAAAGTCATAGAATATGTATGCAATGATATTCACATTAAAAAACTTGATGATTAAATTGGGATTAAATTTAGTCCGTCAATCCATAAATATGTGGGATAGAATTATTCAGAAGAAACCTAAGAGAATTTCTTCCATTTAAATGGCCAAATGAAGGAATCTGTTTTGAAAATAAAAATAGCTCAAAACCAAGAGTACATATTGGTATTTTCACCATAGTTTACATTATATAACTACAATTGAAAATGATATTTTTTCTATTATAGTAGAGTTATTTTAAGAACTCTATAGTTTCATAAAAATCATGATAATCTCATTTAATTTCTCAAAACTAATCTATATGTGTTATTATGAAATATGTGTGAAAAAATCACTACCTAACCTTCCCTATATTTTCGAACCTTGGTTACCTAAATTTCAAGATTATTCAGTTTGTAAGGTTCTATAATTTTAGAGATATTTTTTTTCTTATCATCACTTCATTGGTATTGGCTATCCCTATCCTCATAGGGAGAGTTGAAATGAATAAGGAGATACAATTAAGCCTATCCCTTATCTTGAAGGCGAGTTAAACAATGGGCGATCATTGTGGGGGAGATATACACATGGACAAAGATTTTAGACATTCCCATTTTCTACTAAATCATAATAAAATTAGTTTTAAAAAAAATTACATGATTTTAAATTTATATTTATGTGTTTTATTTAGGTGTGATAAACAAAATTATTTATTCTTGTAAACCAATAAATAATGGTATTTTGAGTGGGAAAACTTGTATTTTCACAATTATATAATCTAAGTATATCCTTTATGTTTGGAATATGATATCTGACTATGTGGTAGAATCTATATAACCTTTCAGAATGTTAGGAAATTGGATATATTATAATTATACAAATTATGATTTTTAAATACTTTGTTTTATTGGGATAGTGGATGATTAGGATTTTGATTAAAACTTAGATAAGTAATTCCACCAAATCTAATAAATTTATATGAACATGGTACTTGTGAATTTTTTTTGTAAAGTTGAAATTATATCCTTCACATATCTATTTTCAATCCAAATTCATTTGTATAACACAAAAAGTTTTACATCAAACCATTTTAACCCCCCCATTATTAGTTACTTTAGTCAAACTTATTTAAAATAAATAATCTAAAACATTAAACACTCCTTGATAGATGACCTAGGTTCTTCCCAATACTATATTTTATTTTTAAAATAAATCTATTTGATTCATAATAAAATTTTATTCAAATTTTCATTACATTTGTTTGGGATTGTCACAATTTATAGTGTGTTTTTGATATACCTATAATTTTAATTTTTTTATATCAATTGGGGATGTAATTTTTCTTATTTATATAGTTTTGATATGTCTTATTCTTCTTAAGGAGATATACCACCATTTAAACCTAAACAGGAGAGTATTTCTCATCATTGATATCAAGACACTCAAATCAATCCATTAAAGGAGGCTAAACATCCCATAAAAACACTATAAATCCTTATTATCCTCGAACTATAGTCAAAATGGAAATAAAAATTTATAAAATGGTTTAAAATAAATATAAATTAAAGGAACCACATTTTCTAGATATTGATATTCTACCTACGTATATTCAAATATGAGGCGACACACCTAAATTTAAAATAAATATACTATAATTAATTTTTTTCAAAACCTTCAAGGAAATTATAGAGTGGATCCATAAAAATATTTACAATAATTACATACAATATGTTCAACATTAAAACCAATCGGTGTGGTTGAAGACCTTGTCAAATTTTGAGCATTTAATTTTTCATTGGATGAAACTATAAAAAACATTATTTACTATGTAAACATTCCAAATATATGTCTAAAAGTCAAAAACAATCCTATGTTACCCTTAGATAGGGAAAAAAAGTCATTTTTTGGCATTTACTTAAGGGAGTCTCCAATCCCCCAGGTTAGAAACATGTTCTTGGGCATCGATAATACACTTTGGGAACAATTTCCCCCAAAAGGATAATCAATGGGTCTTACTCAAGAACCCGACATGACCCTGCCATATATTGGTTGGTCATTCATCAATATAAGTGTCAAAAACAATCATCAATATAACATAACATAATGTCATTGGAAAACCTAAAAGGAAATAATATATCATAATAATGAATAAGTGAAATAAAATATACAAATGAAGATTCCAAAATTACAAGAGGGATGGGATGGGAATATGATAGGGTGATACATCATTGAATATATATATATACTAAAAGATGAAAAAAGTAAACAAAAGAAATTGTTAACCATTACCATGTGAAATGAGGGATTATACCATAATGTCACCTCCATCACACCAAATAAATCTATCATGAACATACACCCCCCTAAGAGTTTATTTTAATTTATTTTCATCAATGAAAAAAGGTTTTTATACACTCATGAGTGTATTCAACGTGGGAGAAACAAGCCCGGTAGGATCCCACTTTGATTTCCCGACTGTGGTGCCACTCAAAAGTGGCCCAAACTAGTGCCCCACATGGACTCAAATGTGCCTCCCCATATACTAGAGGGTGCTGAATACTAGTGAGGGCCTAGGTTGTCTCTATGGGAAGACTATCCCCTCATGTTAGAGTAGAGAACATCATATATATAATAACAGATGAAATAAGGGAATTAGTATATATGAATATGTATTAGAAAACATGAGTAAACATCTGTGAAAATATAATAAAATAATTACTTGAAACTGAATCATATACATATTATGATAATTTATTAGATGTCTCTAGAAAACTGGAAAATAGGTATACATGGAAATGGGAAATACATGTTATAGGAAAGAAAAAAAATCCAAAAACATTCCAAGCACCCCAAGCATTGGCCCGATCATCTACTACTAAGTTCCAACATAGGAAATCAAGATATATCAGGTGTCTAAAGTGGGAAGCTTCCCATTATCAACACTTTAATACATATAATCTTCCAGGGTACCATCAACAGTCCAAATTGGGTGTGAGAAAAATCTCACTAGGACACCTCCAATGGTATCTACACCATCTATTTTATGAATATAAACTAAAAAAGTGTACATGTATATAAAAAAGTAAAGATGGTACAATAATGTAAAAACCATGATACCTGCTTCATCCTTAGTTGGTTTATGAACATGTAATAAATAAATTAATTATGTTTCAATTTATAATATGTAAAGTAAGAGGATCTAATGTTCAACCAAGGATTCATATGATAATAATAATAATAACAACGGATCCAAGGCAATAACCAAGTCATCCTTGATGATGGTAATAGTTGAAGAACATCCTAGGTAATAACCAATGCATCCTTGACCAAAGGGGTCAATAAAAATTAGTAATAAAATGAAACCTAGCTAAACGGGTTTGAGTGAAATCCAAGTGGAATAACCGAAGTCATTCCATTTTAAATAAGTCTAACCTTGTCTAAGAATCATGTCCATGTTAAAATTGTCTATTCATGACTAGGCCCAATGGTGTTCATCCATGGAATTACATGTTTGAAGACAGCAAGATGGATCCAAGGAGCATATCTGAGGCATCCTAATATTAGGAAGATAGTTAATGGATCTTATGGAATCATATTAATTATCTGTTGGTAGACAAGGACCATGTTCCATGATTGGTATCTCCCTTGGAAACTGGAACCTAAAATCTGAATGACCTCGTTTGAGTTCTCAAGGTATTCCCTCATAAATTTAAGGATGTATCAAGTCTGACCACTTCTATAAAATTGAATAGGTCCATATTTAATAGGTAAATTATACTTATATCATTATTTTATTTTGCCATGTGATAGTCATGCTATTGGATAATCAAATGTTTCATTTCATTTCCATTCATAATCTATGAAAATGTTAACATAGGACACACAACCATTTATTACATTCATATAATATTCAATTATTTAGTGTATTCCTGTACCATTCATTGTCATGAAAAGGTGGGATGATGACATGTAACCAAATACCATTGAATTAAAATAAAACAGGCCAGGTGATATTTAAAAATATACTTTCCAAATGATAAATGAAGATCCATTGATTTCTAAGGAACACTTACTTTATAAGGGTTTAGTGGATGCTATGCAAGTGTTATCCATTTAAGAATTCATAGTTCCTTTTATTAAAGAGGTAATTACCATTAACAGGGTTAAGAAAAAACACCAAATCAATGTCTTAAATAATTATAACATCATCCATAAGGCTTAATAAGGGAAATACCCTATAGGGGTGGTCGATGTTGAGGTTACAACCTCCAAAGAAATAAAATGGTCTATAGAATAAGATCATGATGATTATAATGATGGAATGTGAATTTAATATTCAATTCCTAATGAATTTGGAATCCACACAATGATGAATGTTTAAAAAGTAGAAATACTTGATGGATGATCCCTGTGACACCTAATTTGAGCCAATAACACTCCCCTTATCTAGTATCAACCTATATTTTTCCCTGTATTTGGATAAATCTAAAGAAAGGATCAATACCTCAAAAAAAGGTCTTATCAGCCTGCATTAGGAAAGAATTTCAAACAGGAAGAAGAATGAAGAATGGAAATAAAGGAGTAAAGAACTTACCAATGTAGTTCCAACATGAAAGACAGATCTGGAATCAGAGGTTAGATGATAAAACGACACCAAAGCCTATGGTTAGGCATGATGAGAGCTCAAAAGAGGATATCCTCCAATACTTGGTGAGAAATAAAAAAATTAGGGGTGAGGAAAAATAATAGGGGCCCTCTTTAAAAGATTTCCTAATATTTACATGGCATGTAAATGATTTAGACATCGTGTAATGCTAGGGGATCTTACTTTTGGGAATTTCCATTACATGTCATGAACTATAATTCCTTGACCATTAAACATTGTGTACTTAATACATGTAATGTATTCCAAATACACACTATGTATTTGGCTTGTAGCCAACTTGTAGTACCCTTCATCCCTCTTCCTAAAATAGACTTATTGACCCATAGTCTTAGATTTCAAATTTAACCAAAAAGAGGATTTTAATAAGGGTTTATCTGAAATCTAAAAGGATTCGTGCCTAAAGGAAAAAGTATGTTCTTATAGTCTTTCCCCTTTAAAATAACTCATCCCTAAGTTCTGATTCCAAGGGCAGAGAAATACTATCTGAGAAGAACTTTATCCACTGAGAACATACATCAACTTCCTACTCCCAGGTCTCATCCTATAGACGACTGTGTTTCCATTGAACCCTTACTAAAGGGACATACTAGCCTTAGATAGCCTTCATCCTCTAGTTAATGATGTGTATATGATTCTGCTAAAAATAATCATTAGGATATAACTCAACATCCTATAGATCAATAGTATGAGATGGGTCAACAAGACAATGTTGAGGTTGTGAAACATGGAAGACATCATGCATGGAACGATACCTCGAAGGTAATAACAACTGATAGGATACTTTCCAGACTCTATCTGGAATCTCAACCTAACAAGTTTATGGGTTACCTTTCCTACATATCCATCTATTCCTAGTCATATGTGATACCCACAAGAAAACATGATCCCCAATCTCAAAACCCAAAGGTCATAAATGGTGATCAATACAATATTTCTATCGAGACTGAGTATTAGAAATTCACTTCTTGATTTTCTGAACCTACTCTGAAGTCTCTTTCATGAGATGTGTACTTATTAGCACTACCTCTCCTACCTCAAACAAACACAAGGGTGAATGTCATGACCTACCGTAGATGGCCTCATAAGGACCCTTCTACATCATCACTTTAATGATATTATTTTATGAGAACTCAAAGAGGGGGATATGATTCTTCCACGAACATCCAAAATAAGGGATGCATGCTCAAAGGATTTTCTCCAACACATGTATTCTTCCTTCGGCATTCCATCATCTGAGGGTGAAAATATGTTCTCAGAAGCACATGTGTACCCATAGTTCTCTATAACCCCAAATATAACCATGATGTGAAATGAGAATCCCTATACGAAAAGATAGTATGTGGGACCCCATGAAGTTATATAATCACACATACATATAGTCTTCCTAGATCATAAATAGAGAAAGTCTCTCCGATGAGAAGGAAGTGAGCTAAATTTTCCAATCAATCCATCACTGCCCAAAATGTGTCACTACCATGATGTAACCTTCTTTAGATGACTAAGAAGACATAGTAATATCTTCCCATTTACTTTATATGATGGAATCATTTTCATCATTCTAGTAGGTTTTTGGTGTACTCCCTTCACCTTCTGACTAGTATAACACCAATTAATAAAGTATGCTATCTTTCATTTCATCCCAGGCCACCAATACTGGTGTCACATATCTCAATACATATTGGATGTTATGATATTAACTACCCATCGAGAAGCATGGGACTGTTAAATCAGTTCCTCTCTCATAACTATAGAAACCCTGACATGACCATGTATATATATGATGTCTTCTCTATCAATAAACTAATCTAGAGGTGGGTCCTTACTAGAAATACTCTCCTGTTTAACAATGACTTTAGGATCTGAATACTAACTACTATTCACCCTATGCATGAGTGAGTACGCAACTACCATGGTTGTAATAAAGGGTTACTCATGACTCCCATAAAACTCTAGATGAAAATAAGAAAAGGGGGACATCAATTTCTATTCCCCACTGGCTTCCTGTATGGCATGTGCCTAATTTTTCTAGCTCAGCACATTCACATCCTCTTGTCCCATTCCAGGTAGATAGGAAAGTTAAAATTTGTAATACTAAAGGTATTTGACCCATATTCATTGTCTGAGAATCAAGTGACCCTCTATAAATATATATTTGTGGCTTTTGTTGTCTGTATACACCACAAAGCGCTCACCCATCAGATAAATTATCCATCAATGTAAGGAATGGACAAATCCTGCAAGATCGATATTTTTTGTTTCTTAGTTACTCTCATGAGGCCTCAAATTCCAAGACCCATATGCCATAACTCTATATTATGGAACTATCACTGTACATATCCTAATTCTAGATGCATCACAAAAAACATTATAGTATCTTCTCTTCTCTGGATGAATTAGAATAGGTGATGAGGTAAGCCTCTTTTTCAGCTCATGAAATGCTCTCTCACATGATTCTGACCAAAGGAACTTAAGAAAATTATTTTTAAGGCCACCAAGTGGTGCATCCATGCGTGATAAGTCCTATATGAAATTCTTGTAATATCCATCCATAACTAAGAAAATGTATATATCAAACACATTATAGGGATGCTCCCAAGAATCTACTTTAATCCCCATCTCTATGTCAATTTATACTCTTGATTATGAGATAATATTACCCAAGAAGTGAGATTTCTAAATATATAAGTGTCACCTAGCAATATTTTCAAAAAGATGATGCTCCCTCAATGTATTCAGATGATCTCAATGCAATTATCATGGTTTCTACGAGTGTTAGAATACCCTAAGATTTCTTCAAAAATTACCATGACAAAAGAATCCATATAGGGGTGTAAAACCATATTCACCAAGGCCATGAAAATAGATGGAATGTCTGTAAGACTGAAAGGAAAAAATGAGATACTCATATAGACCATTCCTACTACAAAAAGTTGTGTGAGGTATGTTTGAAGGTTTGACACACACATGATGACAACCTGATCTCAGTTCAGTCTTCAAGAATACCCTATCTCCTCTGAGCCTATTAAAGAGATCATCCATTCAAGGAATATGATACTAGTTATTAACCATAATCTCGTTCAACCATCGGTAACCCATGAATAGCCTAATGGTCCTATATTTCTTCTTAGTGAAAAGCATGAGAGAACCTTAAGAGGAAGTATTAGGTTAGATACATCCTTTAGATTCCAGATCCTCCAACTATTATTTGATTTCCTATAGCTTAGTAAATACCATCTTGTATAGAAGAATAGCCAATGGGGACACTACTGGAATGAGATCGATCATAAACTCTTCCCCTCTCTCTCTGGAGAAAATATAAAAAATTCATCAGGAAAGATGTCCATTAAAAAAATTACCATGGGAAAAAAATCTATTAGATTTAATCCCTAATCATCCACGAAGAGACTAGAAATCTGTTCAGTCACTCCACCTTGATCGTGATACTCTAGTCCCCCTCTTATATCTGGTAAATTCCACTCACTCTTGTGTAGTTAACTTTTATCCTCTGGTGTTGTAAATGATACCCAAAAAGTATATAAGTCCATAAAGGTATGATATGGAACCAACCTATCCATTATGAGAATGACATCAAAGCCCATCATATCAAGTGTGAAGATGTCCCATAAGAAGGGGTAACTTCCTACCTCAAGGGGGAAGTCCCATGAATTAGTGTATGACCTATTACCATACTCCCAATGGTGTGTACAAGGTCATCACACCATAATAGTACTAAATTTATATCCCAATAATTGACGTGGTTGATAAAGAGATAATTGAGTGTGATGAACCTATATCGAATAAATAATATTCAATAGTATATGTTACTAGAATTGATCCGCATATTGTAGACAGTCTTACACTCTGATCCTCAAGTATCAACTGTAATGCATGCAACTTGACTGATCCATGACCATATTATATAGGTGGACTACCATGAGTAGGTATACTCTATTATCTCTAATAATCATAGGTCTATCTACAATGTATATGACCTCCCCCTCATCCTATCCTAATGGTGGCACTCCAAATCCTAATATGACATGGAACAATTGATCCCGCACATTATGGAGGAGCTTGTGTAGATCCTCTCCCACTGGAAGTATATGGAAATGTATGAGAGAATATCTGAAGATTCCACACATGGCCATAGGTAGGGAACTCCGTTAGGTATCTGTAGAACTAAGGATTCATATTCCATTTCAATACAAAAAGATGGTATATAGTGGAGCTTCCAATGTGAATAATCTGGTTTCCACTAATATGATGAGAACCCACAAGAAAATGATTCTTGGTAATGAAATAACAACTATCATGCCTCAACACTAAAAAACAATTACTTGAAATATCTCATCCCCTCAGGTTGTGATCAGTGATAAGGGCATGTTTCATGATCTCAAAAAAGGAAGGTAGGAAAAAGTCATTCACTTGATTATGGATGTCATACTTGTGACCATCCCTGAAGTGTCTATCACATGATAGCTCATCACTAGCTAGAAGTGGTAAAAAGTTCTATAAATTAGTAAAACATGCTGAATAATCAATAATAAATATAACACTCTAATCTAGATGCATAAAATCTACATAACAGTTTTCTATCAGCATTTGAGGAAAGATGTAATGATAGAAGGTAGTATGGGAGTCATCCCAGACCATTCTATGATGATGACTAGCCTAGATAATCACATCCCACCAATGCTTGGACGAATCAAGAAGCTTGTATGTGGAAATATTGAACCTCCTAACTAGAGGAATATCCAGATTATTGAAGATAGATATAGTATCCTACGACAAAGACTTAGTAGCCTATGGACTGCCATACCCTGAAAATATGGGACAATGGTGCTGATGGAACTCATGATTCAAATAATCCATTGTAGGTTCAAGTCATAGAAAACCCTACACGGACTGATAAAATATGTATTAAACCCTCATGAAGCTGAGAATCAGCTCTGAGATCAGGTATAACAAGTGGTTCTATAGGTCACACTATCGGAGGATTCAATGGTGGATCAGGGACCACCACCTTTGGTGAGACTTCCTGGACGTGGATTCCACTCAATGGGTTCCCTGAGACCGATTGGATATATGGCCTCAAGCACATCTCCCCAAACAACAGAGGCTTCCAACTAGTAGAGAGGGCCTAAGGGCTGCCCGTGGGGAGACTATGCCCTCATTACCAAAGTGTAGTGCGACAGATGAGAGAGAATATAGGTAAATAGTGGAATAAATATATGCAAACAAAATCCACAATGGAAAATAGGGACAACAGTGACAACAACTAAAATTAATGGAATAAAATCCAAACAAACAAAAAAGTGATGCTGATATGTAAGGTCACTAACAATCCACCAATCACTTTTGTTTGATTTTCAAAAGCCAGTTTAAGGGGATATGGTACCCCAAGAAACCACCACAAACTTTCACACAACATTGACATACAATGATCATGCATCACACCGAAACAGACTGACTCATCATCTCCGGTAGCCATGGCTGTTTCCCATCCTGAAGTCCTCCAGTAATTAACACTATGGACTCGATTTCTGAGATGCTCAAGAACAGACTGATCTGGCGCTTTACTCTCAGCCTTACTATTCTTTTCAAAGGTCACAGTCACCTTCTTATTCCTCTTAGAGGCAGAGCGAGTCTGCATCGGCTGCGGGAGATACGAGTAATCTCTCCTTGGTGGACGTCTAGGAGTGGCAGAGACAGATCCGTCAACTGAAGCAGGTCTCTGTTTCCCACTTTGAACCACATCACTGAACGAGTGCCCAAGTGGACCACTCAAGCACTCTAACCATTCCCCAGACTTCTCCTTTCCTTTACTGACCTGTTCCCCCAATCCTGATATAGTACTACCTGCACAAACCTCCCTCTCTGGAGTGTTATTCAATACCAAAGGCAGGGACACACCCTCTGCAATCATCTCATTCACAGGAACCTCCAGAGTTTCATTAACCCCCAAAGGTAGGAATACACCCTCTATAATCTCCTCATCCACAGCCATCTCTGGAGTTTCATTCACCATCGAAGGCAGGGGCACACCCTCTGCTATCTCCTCATCCACAGCCACTGTAGGGACCTCCTTCACACCACTAGTCCTGGAGGCCCCCATACCATCACCCCATCTCCTGAAACAACCCTTAGAAAAGGATCAGAACTAACATTACCAAGGAAATCAAACCTATTACTTTAGGAAACAAAAGTTCTGGCCATAGGGTCCAAGCCCCTATCCTCCCCTGTACATTTTTGGGATGAACTGGCTTCAACAAACCCCTTGTCATTTGAAGCCTTACTGCATTGACCATTCACTTCCAACTCCTTGCCCGCATGTGCCAGCTATGCGGCCACCACTACTGGTTGGGAATCCTTGTCCTTCCCTTTTGAACCCTTCTCCACAGGAACATGAGACCCCCTTCGAACCGAAATCTGGAACTCACGCCAAGACTTCACCTCCTGGGTTGATGATTTACGCCAACATCTCGCCGAAGGATGTCCAAAGCGGTTACAATTCAAACAAAAGTCAGGACAACTCTCATAAATAACCTGTTGTTTACACCAACATTCCTCACCAATTGTAATCCAAACAAAATCAAATGGATCTCTAGAGGTATCCACTTCCACACATACAAGAGGATTAATCGGGTGGCAAACTGCTTCAGTATGGGAAACCGAACACAGAAATCTACCCACGAGGTTACCCAACAATCTTATGATAGAGGGATTTTGAAAAGGTAAGGGATGTTTAGGGAAACTAACCCAAACTGCGGCTGGAGGAACATCACGCTTCATATGGAAGTCGAACGACCAATGAAGAAGGAAGAACCGACTTCCGTTGCAGCTGTGAGGAGCTCTTGACCAAGCCTTGACGAGATCCTCTTCTGACGCAAAACGAACCATAATATGATATTTGTCCATCAACCCGATGGTCGCCCGTTCCGAAAGATCCCAAGATGAGAAGACAAACTTGTTGAAGGTGTCGACAGACGGTCTCCTCTGTCTGAACCGAGAAACCAGAGTAAGCTTCAAGAACGCAGAAGATTCCGTGAACTCGGAAGACAAAATCTGAAGATTAGGGTTTCCATCCAAGAGATCTGGAACTTTAGGGCTCACAAACGCTTTTGGAAATGGTGCTCGAAGATGGTGTGAGATAAATCTTAGTGGGACAAAACCAATGGTTTCTGTAACATACGACCCATGTATTTTATATTTAATAGTTTACAGTCATGACTATATAATGTAAAGCAGTACAATGTAACTAAAAACCTAAGTACCTACTTCAGCCCTCACGTATTGTCTAACCATGTAACCAGTTCACTTAATTAATTAATTACCAATTTTATATTGATATGTCTTTTAAGGAATATCCAACACCGACATCACCTAATCATATTATAAATAGTTAAGGTTCTATGATGTAACAAGGCAACCGTGATTTATGATATTTAAGGGTGAAGTCCCAAGGTAATAACCAAGGCGACATAGACCTCAAGGGTCTCTAACTCAATAATAGTTGTATCCTTGCAAGGGGTAAGAGCGTAATCCAAGCAGCATAATCCAAGCCATTCCATAATGAGGCACCTATCGAGTCTCAAGTGATTGACCAAGGTAAAACAGGGCTAAGCTATGACTGTGCGTGATGGGCTTTAACCATGGAACCTACTTGTCAATGCTGGATCCAAGGAGTGTATCCAATACATCATGTAATGATATTGAAGGGATCCTAGGAGTGTATCCATGGAATCCTGTAGTACTACATGAGGGATCCCACAGTATCATACCGAGTATCCAAGAATATACAAGGATAAGGATCTAGGTGGGTATCAACTTATGCAAGCCATATCCTTGAATCAAAATGGGGTTCTCGATTGCTCATGGTATTATATGATCAAAATCCAAAGCGATCTCGAGTCATGCCTTTTCTTTTTAATCAGGAATTCATGTAATTTTTCAATTGATTCAAGCCTTTCCTTTAATTAGTATGATAAGATCAAGTAGTATGCAACATTTTAATCAAGTCATTTGGTTCATGCCTTTCCTTTCATTAGTCTAACAAGGCCAAGTAGCATACAACCATTTAATCCACTTATGGAATATTCCATATTCAAGATTAATTCTGCTACCTTCCATTAATTTGGTAAGGGGTGCTATGGATATGAAACCTACTATTCATTCACATTCAATATGGTTAAGTCATATACTCAATATACATTCCAATTTCTATTTCTCATCTAATTATCAATTGAAGCACTTTTCTTACGTGGGTCAAGTGGTAAGCATACATGATACATGAAATTATAAAATTCATAATATAAAACTTCCATTTAATATAGAAAATCATTCCTATAGAGTGTCCAAACCAAGGCACACCTTAACGGTGGCCCAAACATGTCAAAACACTAAAAACCAAATTATGGAATAACCTTTGACATGTAAGGGATGGATTTGTTGTCATAACCACCAAAAATTAATGACATATATGGAGAGATCGCATCCATAAAGTTCTAATGATTATAATCATGGAATATAAATTCAATAAATGACAACCAATGAAATCAGTGCACCCCACAAGTCAAATCCAAAATCAATAAACATTAGGGATGAGTTATAGACCACCCACCTTAGGGTTATACGACTATCCACCTCTGGTATTGTCCCTTGATTCGGCTCATATTGGAGTAGATGTAAGAAAAATAGAAAAATGCTCATACCCCTATATCTCGATCGAGAGAAAAATAGATGGAGAACGACTTAAGATGACTCGAGTACTTACTATTGTGAATCCAACGTGATTAATAGAAGTTCGACTAGATCCAGGAGGAAGTAGATATTGGAATACCTAGATTGGGACTTCAAAAAGATCAAAATTGATAGGAAAAGAAATAATCCTACTGGTTCTCGGATTAGGGAAAAATGAGGGAGCTTAATAGATCATTAAGGAAAAAACTAGAAATTTACCCCAAAATTAGCTTGTGCTTGGTTTTTCCGCACAATTTATCAAAACATGCGCACATTATGTATGGGTAACTGGGAAAAAGAGGTTCTCACACGGTTATGCCACATGGTCATGTGCCAACCATGTGAGGTGGCTCTGTCTGGAAAAAATACAATCTTCACAGTTTTCAAAACCATGTGGGATTCCTACATGGTTTGCACTAAACTATGCGCATGGCCAATTTTTCACAAAAATATGTGTTTCGGGATCCAAATTTACCCCGGACACCCATAAGACCATTCCAAACCCCTTAGGCATCCATATTAGGTCCAAAGTAAAAATTTAGACCTAAAATTTTTGAAGGATCCATACCTGAGTGAAAAGATGGTTACTTACAATCTTCACCCCTTAAAAGAACTCATACCCATGTTCACCTTCCATGGTTAGAAAAACATTATCTGAGAACAAATCATTCCATTGGGAATGCATGTTAGCTTCCCTCTCCCAAGTCTTGTCATGTACCCAGCCATGTGGCCATAACACCTGTACTAGAGGGACAAACCTTCCTTGAAGAGCCTTCGTACTCCGGTCAACAATGTGTATTTGATACTCCTCAAAGTTAGAATTTTATTCTAACTCAACATCTAAAGGATCAAAAGTATGATATGGGTCAGAATGATATTGGAAAAGCTATAAAACATGAAAGTGGTCATGCATGACACAATACCTCTGAGGTAAAAGCAACTGATAAGATACTGACCTAACTCTCTCTAGAATATATAAAGGCACTACAAAATGAGACGATAAATTTAACTACATTCATAAACATTTATGCCCAATACTAGGTGATACTTGAAGGAAAACATGATCCCAACCTTGAACTCAAGAGGTCGTCTATGGTGATTGACATAAGAGTTTTTTCTGGACTAAGCAGTAGTCATATGCATTATGATCAACTAAACCTTATCTGAAGTTTCAAGAACAAGATGAGGACCTAGTAGGGCCACCTCACCTACCTCTAGCTAGTATAGGGGTGAACAACATGGCCTACTACACAAGACCTCAAACCGAGCCGTCTGAAATGTCTCCTAAAAGCTATTATTATAAGAGAACGTGAGGAGAGGGTTATGATTCTCCCATGAAGCACCAAAATCAAAGACACATGCTCAATGTATCTCTTCTAGAACATGTATTTTCTAATCTAATTGTCCATCAGTCTTAGGGTGAAAAGTTTTTCATAGAAGCACCTGAGTTTATATAGCTTTATTCAAACCATTCTAGAATCATGAAGTGAAACAGGAATCCCTATCTAAAATGATATTACAAGGGACCTAGTGTTGTGGTATGATATCATGGACATAAAAGCCTCCCAAATCATCAAGTGATAATGTCTCCCATATAATAATGAAGTGGGAAGCTTTTGTTAGTCAGTCAACGACTACCCAGATAGCATCGCTACACATCGGCAACCTAGGTAAGCTGACCATGAAATCCATGGAAACATATTACCATTTCTATTCAAGGATATGAAGCTTTTATAACAATCCTGCAGGTCTCTGGTGATCCTCCTTCACCTGTTGACAGGTGGAACACATAGTGACAAATCATGCTATCTAACATTTCATCAAATACGACCAATACTAGAATCACATGTCTCGATACATCTTTGAGATGCCTAGATAAACTACCCATTGAGTGTCATGAGACTCTTTAATCAACTATTATATGATGTTTGTAGGTACCCAGAAATGTCCACATATATATAGGATGTAATCTCTATCCATAGACCAATCAGGAGGTGGGTTATCTCCTAATATACTCTCACAGATAACCAAGCCTTCAGGATCTGAAAACTATATACTCTTCACCTTCTCAAGGAGGGAAGAGGTAACTGTTGTGGATGAGAGGTAATACTATTCATGAATATCATGAAACTCTAGATGAAACTCAGAAAAGAGGTCCATTAACTTCCGTTCATCACTATCATCCTATATGACATGTGTCTGAGTTTTCTGACTCAATGCATTAGCAACTACGTTGCCCTTTCCAAGCATATAGGTAAGACAAAAATCAAAGGACTAAAGATATTCAACTCATTTATGATATCTAAGGTTCAAGTCACATAGGGAAAATATATATTTGAGGATATGGTGGTCTTTTTATACCATAAAACCCCCACCCAGCAGATAATGTCTCAAGAAACATAAGGTATGGACAACTATTGCTAGATCAAGGTCATGCATCAGATAGTTTCTCTCATGATGTCTCAACTATTGAGATATGTACATAACGGCTCTATCATTATACATCAGCAACTATCCTAGTCCAATTTCTGATACATCATAGAAGATGGTATAACCTATAACCAACTCAAGAAGAATCATAATGGGTGAAGAGACAAGACTCCCTTTCAGCTTCTCAAAGGATTTCTCGAATACATCTGACCACATGAACTTAGACACACTTTTTTGTAAGACCACAAAGGTGTGAATCAATTCATGATAAGTCCTATATTAAACTCATATAATATCCATCCAACCCCACTAAACTCCACATATCAAACATATTATTGGGATTCTCCTAGGAAACTACGACACTATCCTTTTTTGGGACAATCGTTACTTCTGATTCTGATATTTTATGACCCAAGAAGTGAAATTTTTATATCCAAAATTGGAACTTAGAAAGATTCACATAATGATTATGATCTCTCAGTGTAATCAGAATGATCTCATGATGTTTGGCATGGTCTCTTTGAGTGAGAGAATACACCAATATGTCATCCACAAAGACCACCAAAAAAGAATCAAAATTGGGGTGTAACACCCTATTATCAAATCCATGAATGTAGAGGGTGTTTTTGTATGACCAAATGACATACCAAGGTACTCGTATTGACCATACCTTCTATATAATTCTATACGAGGTATATCTGATGGTCTGCCTTGTACCTAATAATAACCCTGAAACAGGTCAATCTTAGAGAAGACCTTTGCTCCTTGGAGCTAGTCGAAGAGATCATCTATTTGAGGTAGTGGATACAAGTTCATGATTTTAAGCTAGTTCAAACTTCTTTAATCCATGCATAGACATAAGGATCTATCCACCTTCCTTGTAAAAAGAATAGGTGAACTCAAAGAGGATGTACTGGGCCATATAAAACCTTTAGTTTCTAAATCCTCTAACTACAATTTAATCTCCTGAATCTCTATAGGTGCCATCCTATATGGAGAAATGTACACTATAAATTATCCTACTATAAGATGTACAATGAAATATACCTCTATTTCAAGACGTAATCTAGGAATATCGTTGGGGAAGTCATCCATGAAATAATACACTACTATATTGAAATAAATTTTAAGAAATCCATGATCCTCCGTGAAGAGATTGGAGGTTTGGGCGGTTACCCCACCAAGCCCATGATGTTTCTGTCCAGCTCTCCCAGCCTAAACATCCCACTGACTCTTATTTAGATAACTACTGCCTTCTAATGATGTAAAATATACTATGCAGTGATATAAGTCTACAAAAGCGTGATAGTGAACCAACCATTCCATTTTTAGGATGAAATAGAAGCCTTTCATCTGAAGAATGAAGTGGTTCCATAAGAAAGGCTAACTTACTAAATGAGGGGGGGAATCCCAAAACATTATTATTACCTCTATTTATACAACTAACGGTGTATATAAAGTCATTAAACCATAGTGATAATGTATCTCTAGTCCGATACACTCCACAATGGATATAGAGATAAAATAGTTTGAAGCTCCTACATCAAATAAAGAAGACACAATATTAGAGGCTACTAGAATAGTACCTCATACTGTAGAAGGTCCCAGAGGTTGATCCTCGGGTATTGGTTTTAGTCCATGACACTGACATGATCCACGACCATGTGCAACAGATGGACTACCCCGATAAAAACTACTCTGCTGGCGCTGTTGATGATCAGGGGTCTGCCTACCTCACCCACGACCTCCCTCCTCAGCCATCCATACCAACTGGTGTTATTCCAACTCCTTACCTGACATGCTGTCAAAGAACTTTCTCCTGAAGGTGGACCTGGTGTTGATCCTTTCCCGCTCGAAGCTAGTGGAATGGTCCTAAAAAAACACTGATGATGCTCCATACAACCTCAAGCTCGACACTCCATTGGATCCCTATCAAATTGAAGCTTCTTATTCCATGGTTGTAACGCCCCAACACTAGTTACCCAGAGCCAGTGCCTTATTTTAATACAGTGGAATGATTACAAGGAATCAAGTCCCGAAGGACCGATCTGTTTAACACTCTTGGAAAATAGATTACATACATTAACATTACATTACAATTTCAAAAATAAAACAAAACATAGATAGTTCATCAAGAACTCCATTATTCACTTTATCTTAACCCTACATATCAATCATAATACACTTCTTGGAATCCTGGGAAAATAAAACATAAGAAAGGGGTGAGATCAAATGCCCAATAAGGGTAAATAATTCAGTGGAAGATATAAACTTTTAAGGAAATATGTGTGATAAAAACAACAGCCTTTTTAAACATTAAATTGAACATAATATTGAAAAAATAAATCAAACATTACTATATAAACATGCACATGGATATTCTACTTGTTGAATAATCACATCTAAAAACTAATTTCATAATGAGGGAATGCCTAACTCGGGACATCATTACCATATAGTCAAGGCCTTATGCCAAGCCACTATTTTGTCTCATGAGACCTACCGATGCATCAAGAAGCTATAGCGGGATCCACCTGTCACTTACTAAGTCCACTTCATTCCTCATATGAAAAAGTTGAAACATAACCTAAAAATTCTTACTAAAACTAGCATACGAGATGTCAATACATTAACCATAAACCATGAATGGAATAAAAATTAAACATACATATTCAAATATATCATAACTCATTCAATACAACATGGGAGATTTTATTATAATAATTCAACCTCAATCAAAAATAATATCCAGTAAAGGATGCTGACATAGGAGAAAATGATGATTAATACTTTTTGAGAGAAATATCATTTTTTTAAAATCATATAAAAGTAACACATTTATAAAGGAAGTAATTTATAATAGATTTTGAATAAATGTATCCCTTACCACTTTGATACTTTTGAAAATAATTATCATTTCAAAACATTCATGTCTATATAAATAAACCCTTAAAATCATTTTGAAAACATGGACATTAATTAAAAATATTTATAAAGATAAATTGTTAAAACATTTAAAATTATGATATTGATAAAGTGTACCTTTCAAAAATCCTTAAAATATTAATTTTGAAATCATTTTTAGGAAAAATAGACATGGATGATAAAAATTTCCCAGTAATTACTTGCACATAAACAATCTCAAATAATAATGAGATTGAGGAATTAACCCTTACATCGTTGTAATCTATCGAGTCATATGAAAAATAGTCAATAACCACCAAATTAATCACATAATATCATGAATATAAATAGAATAATGATAATATATATCAAATGGCAGTACAAAATACACCACATTAAATAAATAAGTGGTGAACAATGGAAATCTCACGGAATTAAAAGTGAGATAAGAAACCCCTTACCTTGCACTTTCCTTTAGTTGAGGGTACGTTTAACCTCATGTATGAAGATCATAGTATGTTATGAAATTATACCAGAACAATATTAATATTTATGATATCATACATGATTCTTTTATTACTTTATACTACCCATTTAATAATAATTTCCATGTTAAATTAACATTTCGGGAAATAATCACTTTCATTATCGTATGTGTTTTAACTTTTTACTCTTGATTGTATCACTTAGATGAAGATTTAAATATTTCCAGAATATAAAACAGGGTTTATATATCATATATATTTATAATATAAATATGTATAATGGACATATATATGAAATGAAAAACACTGTTTATGGAGAGGGTAGTCCGTATGTACGCATAAACGTTGTTTCCATTTTCATATCATGTTGAACGGAACTAAGTGAATAAGATATATGTAAGTACACACACATATATAAATATATATATCACTAGTAGAACTATTATTTCATATATTACATACTTATTTGTAATATATATTTTTATAATCATCGATGAATGGTGAACGTGCAAATGAATCTCATCGTGTCGTGGAGACAGTAATCTGTATGTACGCACGAGCAACAATATCATTATTTTTATATTAAAATAATATATAATTGGATGGAATATAATATATAAAGAATCATTATAATGTTATATTTATTATTTACATCAATTACACCTCATTATTATATCCATCCAAATAAGAACATATTGAAAAACAATTACACCACAATGTGGAGACGGTAAGCCTTACGTACACGTGTATAGTGACATGTCATTAAAAGGACGTATAGAATAATGAATTTGGTTGTAAAATATTCATAATAAAATAAAATTATATATATGATACTGGAGTTATTATTTTATAATGGAAACAACAAATAAAAAGGGAGTGGAAGAAGAAAGGAACTTAAAAGTGGTGGTGAGATATTTACGTCTTCTTTGGGTTCTTCCTTTTGATTTGATCAAAAGGGATCCTTAGGATAGATTTATGACTAAAATAAGTCCTCTAGGATTATGAGAGGATAGTTGGGAGTATATTTTGGCCGGTATTGTCTGAGCCAAATGGCTTTGGAAGTGTGAATTTGAGAGAATGGAAAGTTCCCTTTTATAAGAGGGGTGAGGGGCACCCAAGGAAAAACTAAAACTATTATTTCATTATAAATTAATTTTCGGTTTCTAATGGAAAAAAAATAAATTATTTAAAGTATAAGGTGGGTATGGGTATAAAACCACTCAACCAATAAGTTTGAGACAGGTTTTGGACTGGTTTTGGCCACTATATTAACTTTATCTTTTAGATTTAACTCTTAGTTAAATAGTTTGACATTTACCATGTCTCTTTGAATATTTATATTATATGGTTAATAAACATAATATATACTTCCAAGAGAACCACAATTAGTTCATTAATGATACATATATAATTATATAAGTCCTTTAGGCGATCCTTATATTTCTAGGAATAGAATATCAATTAATAATATAATATTTTTTTTAAAAACTCTTTTATGCCAATTTTGACACTATTTGGTATTTTGTTTTTTCTATATTCATAAAATCATTATTACTTTGAACACAATTCATATAACCAATCCTAACATGTCATATTAACATATAAAATTAGTGGATTTCATAAAAATTCTCAAATATCATTTTTTTGGATATTTATAATATCAATTATTTTAATATTTCATTAATTAGGTAATTACTTCATCATCATTGTGTCATAAATAAAATAAATTATTTAATGTATAAAAAATATAAATAAAATACCATTTTGTAGGATATCTCTTTATCTTTCTAGTTTATATTTATAGTATAATTTATCTTATGTATAACAAAATATTAAGAATGTTTTAGTTATTCAACTTTGATTTTAACCCTTTTAACTCTTCTTTAAATAAAATAATAATAAGTGTCCCAATCTAATCTAAGTGGACCAAAAGGATAATATTTTATTCATAAGGTTGTTTTTGGTCGAATTATACTTATCCAATATAATTAGTACATGTGTTAGGTTAATAATAATATCATTTTTACCCTTAATTACCCTATTTTCTTTTAACCGTGGTAAATAAAAGTAAAAAGCTACCATTCACCAAAAATTATTTTTATCTTATTGAAACACATTTTACATAATGATATAAACCATGTCTCTTGAATTTTTTAAATTACACTCAAACAAGCGGTAAAATTTAGTTTTATGTGAATTTGCGAATTCTCCTAGGATGTGGGTAAATGACGGTGAAAAGTTCAATAGGTTTTTTTATATCTAAAATTATTATAAACTAAATAAAATGAATTAAATTAAACCTATATAGAAATTATGTATCTATTTTGACCTAAAATAAATTTAAATAAAATACATAATTATTTAAATAAAAATTTGGGATTAAACTATAACTTAGTGTTTTTCACTATTCATCAAAAAAATAAATGTTTTCAGAAAAATACCAAAAATTAATCCTAAGATAATTATGATATTAAGAATTAAAAAATGAAGTCTATTTTACCGAATTCAAAACATAGAAGTAGAATTTATTAATTTAAAATTAATTCTCGTTGTCAAAACCAAAAGGCGTATTTTTGAGAAATAATAACTATTAAAAGATTGACACTTGTTTATTTCCAATTTCAAAGTGAAATTACTTAAAATGACCAGAATTGGATTAAATGGTAAAAATGAAATCTATTTATACTTACAAACCATTAAAATTTATAATTTAACATTACAAATTATTTTGATTGAAAATGTTTTTTTCATTTAAAATATAGTATTTTTCACTATTCACCCAAATATGAAAGTTATCAGAAAAACACCAAAAATTTATTAAAACTAAATTTTTATGTCCTGATTCTAATGAAGAAGTTCATTTTTTTCAATTGAATATATAAAAGTTTCAAAAATTGTATTTAAAAAGGGTTCACTATTAAAAGGCGGTAAAAGTGCATTTTTTGAAAAATACTTCTTTTATGTGAAGAATGAATTAGTTCTTACATTATGTCTAAGAAACTCATAATATAGATTTTAAAATTATAATAATTATATATAGTTCAAAATTTAGTTAATACTATTCATATCCTCTTTTGAACGACTAGTTTCGTAAGTCGTGGTGCGCTTGAACTCGGTGTTGCGTATACTGCGAGTTATTGAATTAAATTGAAGAAATAACGTAATATGAAATCTTGGGTAGTTACATTCTTCCCTCCTTGAATAAATTATGTCCTCAGAATTTGAAATTGTCTTCGGAAATAAAAGGTTGAAAATAGAAAATACCTTTCTGGAGAAATCATATCGGAAATTGGGTTAATAAAATTTAGTCTTAATAAGAGGTAATATATACATATATATATATACATATATATATATACACTTGACAAGTAGAGTTACATCCATTAACTAATTCCTTCAAAAAACTCATATTTCACTTCAAAATATTTCAAAAAAATATTCTATTTATCCAAATCGTATAGGGTTTCAAAAATAATGAATTTATAACTCACCTATTAGACCATTTAAAAAACACTAGATTATACCATCCAGAGACATCATGTAGTCTAGTGGTAGGCGATAAATCCCAATCACACTATGGTTGTGGGTTCGATTCCCGCGGCTTTGTCTGACATGCCGGATTATCACACGGTCTGCGTGTTGTTCTTTTTATAACAGTCCAAAAATAACCTTAACAATAATATCCAATTTCAAACATAATATATTCCAACCTTTAGACTTATCCAAAATACTTCAATCCAAACTAACGGTCCAAAATTTATTAGGAAGTTAAACACAATGAAAATCCTTTTTTCCATGTAATAACATGTGAAGACCTTCATAATGTATTATTTTAAAACATGGTAACACCCTGAATTACCATAAAACCCTATTGATTATATTCCTTCCCCCTTATCCTTTATATAATACTGAGTATATTCCTTATATCCAAATTTTTTGAATATTCCAACAATCGTGAAATTAACAAACCATTAATCAGTTCTATGATAGTCAATAATATCCAATATAATTTATCCAAATCAACCATCTCTTATTCCAAAATTACTACTATAGTATCAAGACCATATAATCTCAAATTCCCAATGAAATAGTACTGCAGTACAATCCTTATTTATTTCCATAATTCATATAACCAGTACATAGTTGATACAACACTCAAATGACACAATCCTTTAATAACAACGTAAGAAATCTAATCATTCATCTTCATCTTCAGTAGTATCATAACTTATATTATTATCCAATAACATCCTTTGGGGTATACTCTGATGAATTGGACATTGATTCTCATAGTGTCCTAACTCCTTGTAGATGAAGCATTGTACATTTGAAACTTTTTTTCTTACCCTTGAAATCACATACTTGGTGTCCATTTTCTCCACACTTATATTAAACTCCCATTCCCTTCAAAAATTTACCAAGGTGATTCATTCCACATTTATCACATATTGGAAAATACTTCTTTTCCCTCTTCCCTTTTTCCATATTTCTCTCTTTCATCATTTTCTTCTATTACTTACTTTCAAATCCATTGGACTCAAGGAATTAATTACTTATCTTATTAACACATGATACTATTTCTTCATATGTTGAGAATACATGGGAGACTATTTCACTTCTAAATGATGGCTTAATACTGTAAAATACATGATCCTTCTTACTCTATGGATCATTTTTATTGATGGAGTTCACATTCCATCTACAGGGTACCATTTCAATACAATGGCAAACACTAGGTTAGTTTATAAATTGCGTTGAATAACTCCAACCTTCTAAAATACCTAACGTAAATTGAACAGTTTATGAATATAATCCATAATCATGGAAATATTTTCTTTGAGGAGGTATATAATCATAAATCCTTCATAATTATTTATAATGAAAATGAGAATTATCCTAAGAATATCCACTAGGAGTGTCGTAACAAAGAGTGCAGCAAAGCCCGTTATCGTGCACCAGTTCCTATTTGAGTCTAGATCAAAGTGGTGTATTTGGGATTTAACCATAGGTATATCTGTTCTAGATCCGCCTCTACCTTCTTGTATCCAGACAAGGATGTATTTTCTTGGAAAACTGACAAAATCTCTACATTACAAAAATTTTAGGACATTCTTCTATACTAATACTCAAAGTCTATCTTAGGGTAATGTGATCAAATCAGAGTTTATCTAAATCTAGTTTCCAAGGTTATTTCTAAACTTCTTCTGATACCAACTGTAACGCCCTGACCCCAGTTAACCAGAGCTGGTGCATTATTTTAATATAGTGGCATGATTAGAAGGAATCATGTCCTGAAGGACCGATTAGTTTAGAGGTCCTGGAAAATAGATTAAATACATTAACATTACACTACAATTTCAAACATAAAACACAACATAGATAGTTCTTTGAGAATTCCATTATTCCCTTTATATTAACCCTTCATATCAATCATAATAAACTTCTTGGAATCCTTGGAAAATAAAACATAAGAAATGGGTGAGCTCAGATGCCCAGTAAGGGTAATTAATTCAGCGGAAGCTATAAACATTTAAGGAAAGATGTGTGATAAAAACAACAGCCTTTTTAAACATTAAATTGAATATAATATTGAAAAAAAATCAAACATTACCATATAAACATGCAAATGGATATTCTACTTGTCGAATAATCACATGTAATAACTAATTTCATAATGAGGGAATACCTAACACCGGACATCATTACCACATAGTCAAGGCCTTGTGTTGAGACTACAAATTAATTTTTTGTCAAGGGCTTGTGCCAAGACACTAGTTTGTCTCATGAGACCTACCGATGCATCAAGAATCTAGAGAGGGCTCCACCCATCACTTACTAAGTCCACTGCATTCCTCATATGAAAAAGTTGAAACATAACATAAAAATTCATATTAATACTAGCATACGAAATGTCAATAAATTAACCATAAACCATGAATGGTATAAAAATAGAACATCCATAGTCAAACATATCATAACTCATTCAATTCAATATGGGATATTGAATTATAATAATTCAACCTCAATCAAAAATAATATCTAGTAAAGGATTCTGACATAGAAGAAAATGATGATTTAATTTTTTTGAGAGAAATATCCTTTTTTTTAAATCATCTAAAAGTCACACAATTATAAAGGAATTTATTTAAAAGCGATTTTTGGATCAAAGTGTCCCTTACAACTTTGAAAATTTTGAAAATAATTATCATTTCAAAACATTCATGTCCATATAAATAAATCCTTAAAATCATTTTGAAAACATAGACATTAATTAAAAAGATTTAGAAAGATAAATCTTTAAAACATTTAAAATTATGATCTTGATAAAGAGTACCAATCAAAAATCCTTAATATATTCATTTTAAAATCATTTTTAGGAAAAATGGACATGGATGATAAAAATGTCCCAGTAAATACTTACACATAAACAATCACGAATAATAATGAGATGGAGTAATTAACCCTTACACCGTTGTAATCAATCAAGTCATATGAAAAATATTCAATAACCAAAAAATTAATCACATAATATCATGAATATAAAGATAATCATGATAATATATATCAGATGTCAGTACACAATACACCACATGAAATAAATAAGTGGTGAACAATGGAAATCTCACGAAATTAAAAGTGAGATAAGAAACCCCTTACCATGAAGTTTCCTTTAGTTGAGGGTATGTTTAACCTCATGTATGAATATTGAAGTATGTTATTAAATTATTATATAACCATATTAATATTTATGTTATCATACATGATTCTTTTAGGACTTTATACTACCCATTTAATAATATTTTCCATGTTAAATTAACATTTCGGGAAATAATTGCTTTCTTTATCATACGTGTTTTAACTTGTTACTCTTGATTATATCACATAGATGAATATTTAAATATATACAGAATACTAAACATGATTTATATATCATATATATTTAGAATATAAATATGTATAATAGACATATATACGAAACGAAAAACACTTTTTATGGAGACGGTAGTCCGTACGTACGCATAAACGCTGTTTCAGTTTTCATATCGTGTTGAACAGAACTAAGTGAATAAGATATATGTAAGTAAATATATAAATATAAATATATATATCTCTAGTAGAATTATTATTTCATATATTAAATAATTTTTAGTAATATATATTTTTATAATCTTCGATGAATGGTGAACGTGGAAATGAATCTCATCGCGTCGTGGAGACGGTAATCCATATGTACAGACAAGCGACAAAATCATTCTTTTGATATTAAAATAATATATAATTGGATGGTATATCATATATACAGAATCATTACCATGTTATATTTATTATTTACATCAAATACACATCATTATTATACCCATCCAAATAATAATGTATTGAAAAACAATTACACCATGATGTGGAGACGGTAAGTCGTACGCACGTGCGTATGGTGACATGCCATTCGAAGGAAATATAGAATAATAATTTTGGTTGTAACATATTTATAATAACATCACAGTATATAGGATATACTGAAGTTATTATTTTATAATGGAAACAACAATGAAAAAGGAAGTGGAAGAAGAAAGGAACTTAAAAGAGGTGGTGAGATATTTACCTCTTCTTTGGGTTCTTCCTTTTGATTTGATAAAAAGGGCCCCTTAGGTTGGATTTATGAATAAATGAAGGCCTCTAGGATGAAGGGAGGATAGTTGGGAGGATATTTCGGCAGGGGTTGGCCGAGCTAAATGGCATTGGAGGTGTGAATTTGAGAGAAGGGGAAGTTCCCTTTTATAAGAGGGGTGAGGGGAACCTTAGAAAAAACATAAAATATTATTTTATAATAAATACATTTTCGGTTTCTAATGGCTCAAAAAAATTATTTAAAGGATAATGTGGGTATGGGTCGAAAAACACTCAACCAATAGCGTTTAGATAGGTTTTGGTCACTATATTAACTTTATCTTTTAGATTTAACTCTTAGTTAAATAGTTTGACATTTACCATGTCTCTTTGTATTTTTATATTAAATGGTTAATAAAAATACTATATACTTACAAGAGAACCCCAAGTATTTAATTAATGATACATCTATCATTATATAATTCCTTTGTCTGATCCTTATATTTTTAGGAATATAATATCAATTAATAATATAATATTTGTTTTAAAAACTCTTTTATGTCAATTTTTACACTATTTGGTATTTTGTTTTTTATATATTCATAACAAAATTATTACTTAGAAAAAAATTAATCTAACCAACACTAACATGTCATATTAACCTAGAAAATTTGTGTAATTCATAAAAAGTCTCAAATAACATTTATTTGGATATTTATAATATCAATTATTTCAATATTTCATTAATTAGGTAATTACTACATCATCATTGTGTCATAAATAAATTAAATTATTTAAAGTATAAAAAATATTAATAGAATACCATTATGTAGGATATCTCATTATATTTCTAATGAATATTTATAGTCAAATTTATCTTTTTTATAACCCTATATTAAAAATGTTTTAGTTATTAAACTTTGATTTTAACTCTTTTAACTCTTCTTTAATTAAAATAATAATAAGTGTCCTAATTTAATCCAAGTGGACCTAAAGGATCATAATTTATTCATAAGGTTGTTTTTGGTATAATTATACTTATCCAATAGAATTAGGACATGTGTTAGGGTAAGAATAATATCATTTTAACCCTTAATTTCCTTATTTACTTTTAACAGTGGTAAATAAAAGTAAAAAGGTACTATTCACCAAAAATTATTTCTATCTTATTGAACCACATTTTACATACTGATATCAACCGTTTCTCTCGGATTTTTGAAATTCCACTCACAGAAGCGGTAAAATTATGTTTTATGTGAATTTGCGAATTCTCCTAGGAGGTGGGTAAAAGACGGTGAAAAGTTCAATAAAATGTTTATATATCTAAAATTATTATAAATTAACTCTAATGAATTACATTGAACCTATATAGGCATTATGTATCTATTTTGACCTAAAATAAATTTAAATAAAATAAATAATTATTCAAATAAAAATTCGGTTTTAAACTATAACTCAGTGTTTTTCAATATTCACCAAAAAATGAATCTTTTCAGAAAAATACAAAAAAATTAACCCTAAACTAATTTTGATATTCTAAATTCAAAAATTAAATCTATTTTACCAAATCAAAAAAATAGAAGTTGAATTTATTAATTTAAAATTAATTCCTGTTGTCAAATCCTAAAGAATTATTTTTAAGAAACAATAACTATCAAAAGATTGACACTTGTTTATGTCCAATTTCAATGTGAAATTACTTACAATGACCAGCATTGGATTAAATGGTAAAAATATAATCTATTTATACTTCAAAACCATTAAAATTTATAATTTAACACTATAAATTATTTTGATTTTAAAAGTTGTTTTCATTTAAAATATAGAAGTTTTCACTATTCACCCAAATATTAAAGTTATCAAAAAAACACCAAATATTTATTGAAACTAAATTCTTATGTCCCGATTCTAAAGAAGAATTTTATTTTTTCCAATTGAATATATACAAGTTTCAAATATTGGATTTAAAAAGGGTTCACCATTAAAAGGTGGTAAAAGTGCATTTTCTGAAAAATACTTCTTTTATCTGAAAAAATAAATTAGTTCTTACATTATGTGTAAGAAACTCATAATATGGATTCTAAAATTATAAGGATTATATACAGTTCAAATTTCAGTTAATAATATTCATAACCACTTTTGAACGATTATTTTGGTAAGTCGTGGTGCGCTTGAACTCGGTGTTGTGTGTAGTGCAAGTTATTGAATTACATTGAAGAAATTACAAAATATGAAATCTTGGGGTGTTACACTGGCAATCCATACTGATGACACACCATGGAGATTTCGAAATCGGTACTCTGGTTTTCACTTCTCTTATGAAAAACTTCAAGAGAACGCTTCATGCCACAGGAGGAACTACTGTCCTAACGCAGCACTGGTCCTCTATGCCTAGTACTATTTCCGTCCCTTAGGTTGCACTTAGTAATAATATCATGATTGATTATCTCGTAAAAAGTAGGTAGGAGAAAGACATTGACTAGTGTAGGTATGTCGTACTGGATCCCATCCTCATAATTTCTAGCACATGAAAGCTCAACACCGGCTAGAAGCTCTACAAAGCGCTATAACTCAATAAAACATGTTGAATACTACATAACGTACATAGAACCACATATGAGATGCAAGAACTCTCCGGATCTGTTAGCTCTTAGCATATGAGGAAATAAATGATCATTGAAGGTAGCCTGGAAAACAACCCATAACATGCTGTGATGACAACCATCCTAGGTAATCACCTCCCACCAACGATTGTCCAAATCCCAAAGCATGTATTTGTCATGATCAACCGTCTAATCTAGAGGAATCTCCAAATTCTCAAAGATAGATAGGGTGGTTATCAGCTTGGGTAATCACATCCCACCGATTCTTGGTCGAATCCCAATGCATGTATGTGTCCCCATTACCCCTATACTTTAGAGGCATCTCCAAATTATCAAAGATAGAGAGTGTGGATTCTAGCCAAGACTCTGCAGCCTTTAGACCGCCATCCCCTGAAAAGGTAGGTGGATGTTGCTGCCGGAACTTATGAGTCAGATCAACCATCATAGGTGAAAGTCGTGGATCACCATACATTTACTACATCATACATAGGAAACTATCATGAAAATGGGAATGAGTTACCAAATCATGTATAGTAGGTGGTTCCTCGGGTGCCACTCTTAGAGGTAAGACTGAAATCTTATGGACCACTATGTCTAGAGCATGGTCATTGTCCTGTTCCTGGAATATGATATGAGGAATTTTGGGTAGGATTGGTCTACAAATTACAAGCACAAACCTTAGAAAATTCTTAGAAGCATAATATAACATCACAAGTGGAAGCTGGACGTAATAAAAATCACTCCTCAAGGCATACTACACCAACTACCTACTTAGACGACTAGGTATCAGTAATATCTCAAGTATATGTTTCATTTCGATTTACATTTAATTTCTAGGTTCACTCCTTTACCTTTCATATACATGACAAAGTGCAATAAGGATATGAAACCATTTCATTTTATATTTCATGATTCACTTTATAATTGATAGTCATATCCAGTGAATCAGTGTCCATACACATATCACTAGAAAGAAACCCATTTATTTAAAAATAATGGCACGACTCGGTAAATTACTCATCACAACCCATGAGGGCCCATACACCTCATGAATTGAGAAAGGAAATCACTCAATCATAGCCAAGAGTAATACAATCATAAGATAACTATAATAGAATCAATCAACAATTAGAAGCATATCATGCAATGAAATATAGTGAAATGCATCTATATAGAATAGAAATATGCACGACATGTGAAATCTAGGTGCCTAATACGATGCATGCAACAATGATCATTTCCCTCATATCTTTAGGAAAATGATGAAAGAAAATTTTGAATCAAATTAATAATCAACAACACCACACATTATGTGCATCACCCAATGGTGAAATAATATCAACTTTAATAGAAAAAAGAATAACAACAATTATAATTTGGGAACCTTTGTTTTTACCCTGAACATGTGTTCATGACGCCCAATCATGGCTTATGCCTAAGTCCCAAGCATTCCTAATCTCCAGTATATTGTCTCAAAATAGCTAAACTAGAAAAGAAAACACCTATGATACCACTTTGAGATGTCATTGACCCAGATTCCACTCAGCAGGTTCCCTAAGCTCAATGGGCCACATGACCTCAATCACATCTCCCCAAATTCCAAAGGTTTCTGACTAGTAGTGAGTGCCTAGGGTGTTTCCATGGGCATAATATACCCTAATTACCCAAGTGTAGTGCAACAGATGAGAGAAAAACATGTTAATAGAGGAAGTAATATATGTAAACCGAAGGCACAATGGAAAATTGGGACAACTGTGATAATAACTAAAATAATTGGAATAACATCCAAGCATAAAACAACTGATGATGATATGTCATGTCAATAGAAAATTGGAAAACATGGATACAAGAAAACATGCATAATTAGTTGAAAAAATTATAATGGAATCAAAAGACTATCTCAATCATCCCGAGTTCCCACTCGGTTCTCCACTATGAAGCTCCATAAGAAACAACAAGCAATCAAGTGTTCGAAGTCGTATGGTTCCCTTTGTCCACATGTGAAACCTTGTAATATAGTCTGAGTATGAAACGGTTCCCAGAGATGGTGTGTGATGAATCTTAGTGGGACACCACCAATAGTTTCTATAATATCCAGCCTATGTAATGGAAATGTAAAAGTGTGAAGGAAATCATATATAAAGTAAATTAATACAATGTAACTAAATACCCAAGTACCTACATCATCCCTCAGCTGGTGTCTGAACATGTAACCGAGTCATTTAAATAAGTAATTACCAATTTTAGATTCATTGGTCTCTTGAGGAATATCCAACACTAGCATCACTATGTGATAGTATAAATAGTGAAGGTCCCAAGATGTAACAAGGAAACCATGATTTAAGATATTTAATAGTGAAGTCCCAAGGTAATAACCAAGGTAAAGTAGACATAAAGGGTCCAATACTCAGTAATAAATATATCCAAGCATGGGGTAAGAGTGTAATCCAAGGAGCGTAACCTAGGAATTCCACAAAAAAGAGCCTACCAAGTCCATGGTGATCGACCAAGTTAAAATGGGTCTTAGAAATGACTAGGCTTGATAGGATTTAACCATGGCACATACATATCAATGCTAGATCTGAGGTGTGTATCCATGGAATCCTATGATAATATTTGAGGGATCCAAGGAGTGTATCCATGGCATCCTATATTACTACATGAGGTATATTATGGTATCATACCACGCATCCAAGAATTGATGAGGATCTGGATCTAGGTGCATATTAACCTACACAATCCATATCTTTGAATTGAAATGGGGATCCCAAGTTCTCAATGAATTATTTGATTATAATCCATGGAGAGATCAAGTCATGAAATTTCTATTTAATTATGAAGTCATGTAATATTTCATTTAGTTCAATCATTTACTTTTATTAGTGCAATATGGTCAAGTATCATACAAACTTTTATTCAATTCATTTGGTTCATGCCTTGCCTTTTATTAGCGTGACAAGGATAAGTAGCATGCAACCATTTAATCCATTTAGTGAATATTACATATTAAAGGTTCATTCCAATACCTTCCATTAATTTGGTAAGGTTTTATATGGATATGTTACCTACTATTCATTCACATTCAATACAGTCAATTCATACACTCAATATAATTTCCAATTTCAATTTAACATTTAATTATCAATTTACGAACTTAAATTAGGTGGGTAAATTGGTAAGAATAAATGGTACTTTACATTATTAAATTAATAATATAAAAATTCAATTTAATATAGAAAAGGTTCCCCTTATAGTTGTCCAGCCAGGGTACATCCGAACGGTGGCTCAAACGTGTCAAAACACTAAAAATCCAATTATGGCATAACCTTTGACATGGAAGTGATAGAGTTGTGGTCATAACCACCAAAAATTAATCACATATATTGAATTATCATATCCATATAGTTATAATGATTATAAACATGACATATAAATTCAATAAATGGCACCCGATGGAATTGGTGGGCCCCACATGATAAATAAAAAATCAAAAAACTTTAGGGATGAGTTATAGAACACCCACCATAGAGTTTTACAACTCTCATCTTCTATTATTGGCCCTTTATTTGTCTTATATTTGAGTCAATCTAGGAAAAATTGAAAAATTATCATACCACGATATCTCGATCGAGAACAAAAGAGAAGGAGAACGGCTCAAGTGGACTCAAGTACTTACTGTTGTGCATCCAATGTGATGAACAAAGTCATGATCAGATTTTGGATAAAGGATATTTTTTAATCCCTAGATTGGGACTTAAAAAATTTCGAAATTGAGAGGAAAAATCTTAAAACTGCTGGTTCTCAAATTAGGAAATAATGGGAGAGCTTAAGATTTCATCAAGGGAAAAATGTAAATTTACCCAAAAAATATCATGTGCATGGTTTGTCCGCATTGTTAGAAAATCCACATGAAAACCATGCATGGGTGCCTAGAAAAAAGGGGTCCTTTAATTGTTATACTACACAACCATGCACCAACTGTGTGAGGTGGCTCTGTCCAGAAAAACACAATGCACAAAATTTACTCTAAATCACGGGCCAGACATATTTTCCTCATAAAGATGGATCTGGGGCTCTGAAATTGACCTAGAAACCCATGAGACATTTTCTAACCCCATAGGAATCTATATTAAGTCCATCATAAAAAATTAGACCAAAATATTAAAGGATCCATACCTGAGTGAAAAATTGGGTTCCTACATCTGGAGCATGGTCATTGCCACTCTCCTGACGCATAACTCAAGGAAATAATGGTGAAATTGCTCAAAAAATTCTAATCACACACCTCTGAACATGATTTATTAAACTATAGAAACATTAGAGGAAGATAATCATAATAAGAAGGGATAAATGCCCATCATAAGACCCTACGACCCACTTAGAAGGTTGGGGTAATGTTAATTGTCCAGATTTGATTATAGGGGTTCAAGTAGGTGAAGGATCAACTATACCTTGCCTCTTCATTTAGTAGAAATTATTTTATTTCATAAATCAATATTTACTTTTTATTTTTTTCATTTTCTTATATACATATATCATGGTTTGATAAAATGAATTTCTATTCCCAGTGAATAAGGGCCCATACACCTTATCACTAAAATCGACAACCATTTAATTTCAATTTAACCCTGTCTATGTTCGGACTCAGAATTTTTCAAGTGATATATGATGGATCCACTATGTAAATTAACCTTTCTAATCCACAAAGTCCCATATAACTCATGAATTTAAACTATCAATCACTCAACCACTTCCAAAAACCCACACATATAACTTGAGGTACATACATAATATGAGTATAAGCCATCCATTTATGTTTCCACTATTAAAACATAGAGGAAAAAACTACTTAGGATTATGTTGAAACTATAATTAATAAACTCCCTACCCTATAGAATACATTTGAATCAAAAAAAAATATAAACAACCATGGATTACTAAAAAATAACATACAAAACAAGCAATGTAAATAGTTAAATGCACCTATATGCAATGTTATATTCATGGAATGTGATTTATATGTGCCTATAATGATGCATGATTGATGCTTCATTTCCCTCATCTTATTAGGAAAAGGAAAAAAATGAAACCCTAAATAATAATAATAATAATAATAATAATTATTATTATTATAACCATCACATAACATGTGCATCACCCAACAGTTAATGCATATAAACTGTAATAAGAAAAATAAAGATCAATAATTATTTTTTCATGCAACATGGTCTTTACCCTGAACGTAGGTCAGCTACTCCAAACCATGGATTATAACCAAGTTACAATAATTTCTAATATTCTATCTATTGTTTAAAAATAGTAAGGAAAAAATAAATCATGTTGATATAACTTTGTGAGGTCTCGACCCGGGTGCCACTCAAAGGTGACCTGAACTGATGGGCCACATGGCCTCATGCATGCATTCACATATGCCAGAGGCTTCAAAATAGTATTTAGGGCTTAGGGTGTGTCAGAGGTGAGACTATTTCCTCATGTTAGAGTGGATCATAGTGTAAATAAAATAACAAATTAAATAGCATAACCAGTATAAAGGAATAAGCCTTGAAAAATAGGACTAAATATCCATGCCAAAAAAATCAACTAACATGTTGAAAATGAATCATATATAGATGATGATAATTTATGTCATGTATCTAGAAAAATATAAAACATGTATATATGGAATCATGAAATACATGCAATACAAAAGAAAAAAAAGAATCCAAAAACTATCCAAGCATCCTGAGCACGGGCCCTGTCATCTGCTATAAAGCTCTATAATAAGAAATAATGTAATACCAGGTGTCCAAAGAAGGATACTTCCCCTTATCAACAAATTCATACATATAATCTGCTCAGGCACCATCGACATTCCAAATAGGGTGTGAGAAAAATCTCAACATACAACCACCAATGGTTTCTATACCATCTATTCTATGAATATAAACTAAAACAATGAGCATGTATATATGAAAGTAAAGATAGTACAATAATTTAAATACCCTGATAACTGGTTTATCCTCAGTTAGTGTCTAAACATGTAATCAATCAATTAATTATGTTCCATTTTATAATAAGTAAATCCTGAGTATTCAAGATAATATCAAGGAATAATAAAAAACGATAATAATAACAATAGAGGATCCAAGGTAATAACCAAGTTATCCTTGATGATAATAATAATGAAAGAGTATCCAAGGTAATAAACAAGAAATCCTTGACCATAGGGGTCGATCCAACTTAGTAATAACATGTATCCTAGCTAAAGGAGTCTGAGTGTAATCCATGGGGTATCAGCCAAAGAATTATTCGATAAATGATTCTAGCTAACTCTAAGGATCTCATACATGGTAAAAACAGGCTATGAATGACTTGGACCAATGGGATGTGTCAATGGTGTTGAATGTATGAAAACATCAATATGGATCCAAGGAGTGTAGGCAAGGAATCCTAATATCAAAAAGATATTAAAGTGATCATAAAATTTCATGTTGGGAATATTCTAGTAGACGAGGACCAGGTTCCCATTTGGTATGTCCATTTGAAACTGGATCCTTGTATCAAAATGGCATCCTATGAGTACTTAGGGAATTCCCTTAGGAATCCAAGGCTAGCTCAAGTTTGAACACTCCAATAAAATCAAAATAGCCTATATTCAATATAAACCTTATATATATATCATCATTTAATTAGTTCATGTGATATTCATTCAATTTTAACGTTCAATTGGTTCATTCCATTTCCTTTCATAAAGAGTGACAAGGCTAAAGTAGGAAATGAAACCATTTATTACTCTCCTTCCATATTCAGTTATTAGGATCATTACTTTACATTTCATAATCATGACTAGGGTCCCTAAGGATATACAATCAATTAACATTCAATTACAATCAAATAGGCTAAGTGATATTTATAAATATACATTATAATAGAAATATAAATATCCATTGATTTATTTGGAACACTTACCTTATAAGGGTAAAGTGGAAGCTATGAAGGTTCTAAACATTTAAAAATTCACAATTCATTTTATTAAAGAGGGACATACCATTACTAGGGTCAATCCAAAACACATGAAAATGTATCAAATAATTATAACATGGTCCATAACGCTTAACAAGGGATACACCCTACATTGGGTGGCCAACATTGAGGTTAAAAACTCCAATGGAATAAGATGGGATCTAGAATATGGGAATTATTATTATAAGCATGGAATATGAATTTAATAAGCAACTCCTATTAAAATTTGAATACACACATAAATGAAACATTATAAAATGGGGATATATGAGGGATGAATCATAGAACACCTACCTCAATCCTATAAACTATCCTCATCCAATATCAAACTTTAGTATGGAATAGATCAAAAGAAAACTAAAGAACAGTTCAATTCCATAAAAATAGGGCATATGAGACTGTATCAAAATATCATTGCCGAAAGGAGGAAGAATGAATTAAGGATCTAGAGGAATGAAGTACTTATCAGGGAACTTCTAACAAGACATATGGATATGGAATCAAAGTTCAAAAGATAAAACGACACCAAATCCTAAGGATAGATGCAAGGAGAGATCAAAGGGGGATATCCTCATGTTCATGGTGATAAAGGAGGAAATGAGGGATGGGGAAAAAGAATAGGGGTATACCCCTTTATAACATTTCCCAACTTTTAAACATAATGTATATTTTTTATATGTTCTATAATCCTCAAGGATCTCCCATCTAGGAATTTCCATTACACATTCTGAATCAGAATACCCTATCCATTACATGTTTTTTACTTAATACATGTCTTTTATTCTAAATAAAACCTGTGTATTTGTCTTGAATCCAACTTACAACACATTTCTTCCTTCTTCCAAAAACATAATTATCCTCCAAAAGTCCTGAATTATCGATTTAACAAAAAATAGTATTGAAATATTGGTTTAACTGAAAGCTAAAAGGATCTACATCTAAAGCCAAAATTGGGTTATTATACCCACTATGTGTTCCATATCAATCCTTTTTAGAAAAACTTAACATTCTAGTTTGAACGTAATAAAACAAAATAGATTTTAAACATTGTATTTAAAAAATATCAGTGTATATTTCATCTTTTATAATTAAAAGTGAATAAAGTAATATTTTAGATTTCATTTTCTATGTAACAATATGGGATCACATCCTGAGGTTGCTAAGGATAGGGAAACTAGTGGTACTATGTCATTAATTAGGGATCTTCACATAGTTAGTGTAATGGATATAAAATTATGTCATTGGATAGTGGAGGTTCCACATAAACTTCTTTTCTATCTTAGTTTATGGTGGGGGACCACGTCCCATTTAGGTTAACCTACCAAAGTAACCTGGGTTTCCCATGAGTGTTAGTTGATTCCACATTAAGAATTAAACACATCATTTTCATTAAAAATTTCACAAGTATTTCTAATTTAAAAATAAACATTTGCATTACATTTGATAATAACTAAAGGAAATGTTATAATCAAAATTTACTCCTTAAATAATTTTATAACTATATTATAATATCTTCTATATCACATAAAAAATTCATAGTAAAATATATGAAGAAATAATTAAGATAACATAGTGAAGGATACATAACCACCTATCATTATAAACAAAATCTACTTGGAAACAAAAAAATGCATTAGAAAAGATTGTAAAGAAGCCCAATAATCCCATGAGAGGTTCCCAAATATAAATCCACAACTTAAAAATTAGAGTAAATGGAAACCTTGGCAGCCATGGCTTGTGGGAGAAGTTAAAATCATGAAGTAAGGAGAAACTCAATGGAATGGAGATGAGGGACTTACATGAAGATTCCTTAAAATAACTTCAAATAAACAACACGAAAATAAATTATAGAGTAAGGTGACAGTTTTTTTTGGGAAATTTGATAGTGGTGTATCTCATATGGTAGTGAAGGAATAGGGTGGGGCCTTTAATTTTGTGTAAGGTTAGGCCGAAAAAGAAATAATTTTTAATTTTATGAAAAACTGTATGTTTTTTGGAACACGGTATCCCAAACCATTTTCCGATTTAATGGGTCAGCAATAGATCACTTGGGAACCTATATTTTTGTACCACATGGATAGGAAAACCATACACCAACAATGTTAAATGGATATATTAAAAATTAAAAACTTGATGCACAGTATTTTCATTGTTTTCCCTAACCGTGGGTGAATCTTGTGATATGTATAGTTTAAAAAAATCCAAATATTCAAAAGAAAAAGATTATAAGAGGGAGAATAAAAATAAAATCCACGAAATAAACAATTCATACCTAAAATGAAATCATGGGTGTTATAATTCTTTCCATTATATCACCTCACACCCCTATAAAGTCAATATAATGATTGATAATTAAACCAATGAGGTCACTACATCCTTATAAAAGACTTTAACTCCCACATCTCATGTGACACACTCCTATTATGATATAAAATTTTAACTAATAGGATTTAATACCAATTAATCACTTTAATTTTTGATTGAACTATTCATACTAGGTGCTCTATTACCGAGATGTTAGATTCGAACTCCAGATCTTCCCAATTTAGCACATGATATGGGTCTGGGTGGAACTTAATTAATTGAGAGACATGTAACACATCATGAATTTACATCTAGACTAGAAATTATAATCAATATGTAACCTATCAACTCTTCCCACAATTTCTAATGGACCTAAGTATCTTAGGGTTTACTTCCAATACTTTCCGAATCATAGGTGAACTAGTTGAGGATACACCTTTAGAAACACTTGGTCATTAAATAAAATATCCATGGGATGAAGTTGATGATAAAGTTATGATATATCAAAATATTTATCCATTTCCATATTCTGTTAGATAAACTAAATCTTTTTAGTATTGTCCGTGATGAGGCATGGTCCCTTAAGGGAGGTCTCACCTACCTTGTTCCATTATAAGGGAGAGAAATATGATCATCCACAAAAATCTTCAAAATATTACATTAAAATATAGGAACAATAGTTTTCCTTATAGGAAAACTCAACCATTTTTAGATAGACATCCCTAGAACCACCAACATTTAAAACAAAATCTTAGATCATATCTTCCTAAATCTGGTTTACTCACTCCATCTGTACATTTGTTTTGTGAATGTTAGTTCATTGTTAGTTTAAATTGAGATATCATTGCCTCATGGAGGATTTTATAAAACAAGGAAGAAAATTTAGGTTCCTTATCATAAAAAATGGGGGAGGGAATACCATGAGCCTCATGATTTCCTGTATCTAGAGATTCTTGAGATTCTCTACCTTATAAGTGTATTTGATTATAATAAAGTGTTCATATTTCATTATCTTATCAATGGTGAACAAAACAATATTCTTTATAAAATTTGTTTGAGGTTGTCCGATAATGAAGTATATGGAAAACTCATCCCACTTTAAGTTAGGTATGATAAGGGTATGAAGAAAGTATGGTGGTATTTGATGATTTACAATTACGTATTGGTAGGTAAAGCATCAATATATAAAATTAAATATATACTGCCTTATACCTGGACACTAATACCAACACCTCATATCATAGAAGTTAAATATTCAATAACATGTTATAAAGGAACTCAATCCTTCATTCCTCTTTCATTTCTAGACTCAATTCAATTGATAAACCAAAGAGGTTAAATTCTTTACCAGACTCCGATAGATTTTGAGATAGAAATTTCCTACTAAGGGTGTCAACAATAACATTCTCCTTATCCGAAGTGTAAGAATGATTAAATTAAAATATTTTATGGAACTATTTCCACTATATATTCCAATGTTTTATTTATTTATAATATAATAATTATCTCAGGATATTGTGGTTGGGGTACACCAGGAATTTCTCACCAAATATATAGTCTCACCAATACTTAAGTATGTGCATCACTACTACCAAATCTAAGTCATGGGTGAGATAATTCCATTCCTAGGTTTGAAGCTTCAATGAGACATATAATACCACATTATTTTCCAACATTAGAACACACCCCAATCCTACCCATAAAGTATCAAATAAAACTGCATATCCCCGATCGACCTCTCAAAAAATTAGGATATGGGTTAATTTCAGATGCCGCTTTAACTTTCTGATAAAAGCTTCAAATTCTAACCTCTATCAATACTTAAATCCTTTATAAAATGGAATAGAAAAATGATATTCATGATATAAAAGTATATTGTGAAGCACTAATAATATCATGACAATCTAAGGAATATTTTTATCTCATAGACATCTCATAGATCAATTCAATATATAATGACTATTACATTCTC
Source organism: Viscum album (assembly GCA_963277665.1). Lineage (NCBI taxonomy): Eukaryota > Viridiplantae > Streptophyta > Magnoliopsida > Santalales > Viscaceae > Viscum > Viscum album. The sequence goes on along the minus strand of OY728121.1, from coordinate 691,265,827 downwards.
TAGATTGTCCACAATGTCCTATTCTAACACTAAATTTCCAAGGAACATAACATCATGGATCTAAAATATACAGTTAGATATATTTTCATAGATATGTTTATCATGAAGAGTCCCATGGAATATTCTTAAATACCATATATTCTTCTACCTAGTCTTAGAATAGTCTAAGATATCCTCCACAAAAACCATAGAAAAAGAGTCTAATTATCGATGAAATATTTGGTTCATCAAATTCCAAACACTATATAAGTATTGGTAAATCCAAAATAAATCACAAGAAACTCATAATTCCCATATATACTATGAAAGGATGTGTTGGGAACATCAGATTCCTTCACCTAGAGCTATTAGTAACCCGATCACAGAGTAATTTTTGAGAACAACCTTGTCCCCTTCAACTGATCAACCAATTCATTGATATGCGGAATGAGGTAATTATTATTAACTATGACCCAATTCTGATTTTGATAATATATAACTCTAGGGTTTAATTATCCTTTTTATAGAATATTAATGGGTTATTCCAGTAAGATATGATGGGGTGGATAAACCCCTTAACCTCTCAAGCATCAAGTAGTATGTTCAACTTTTTAAACATGGATAGATCTATAATATATGAAGGCAAGGATACTGGTTACATCCCTAGAAGGATATGAATAAAAACCGTTCCTTACTACTCTAATGGAAACCCTAATAATTCATTATGAAACATATAAATGAATTCTTTAATCATGCGTGGTAACTCACTTCACAAGCCATTTTAATCAGCCTATCGAAAATGAGAAAATATCAGGCATAAAATCACATAAAATTTAGATATAAGTGACCCTACTTATCTCCCATAATGATCTCCCTCCCCTGAAAAAAAAAATCCTACCAGGGGCATTGAAATATAACCTCTAGTTATTGCAATAAACACGAGCTCTGAATGCTGTCATCCACTCCATCTAAAATATCATTTCAAGGATTTCTATTTAAAGGATGTGTAAATCCTAGAACAACTCCAACTTAGAAATAAATATAACACAATATGTGAAAAAGTCTAAACTCCTTATTTTTCTGAATAATATTTGATATTTATATCAAATTGATCATGATCATATAGGATAGATTCAAAAAATTCACTACAATATTGTAGATAAAGGAGAGATAGTCACCTATATAAAATAAAGAAAAAACCACAGAAAATGAAATAAGAAAAATAACTCTAATTTTAATCATTCCCAACTAAAATTCAATAATATTTGGATCTATAATTTAAAATTTTATTCTCTTAAATTGGTCTTGGGTCATGTCACTAACCTGGGGTTCATTCCTCCAATAACTTTGACCATAAGATATTATTCTTATTCCTCATATTATATGATGGTGAGACCTTGTGTTCTTTGATTCAGCTGTCAGTGCTTTATATCATCTCTGATTATAAAAGCTAGATCTACTCCTTAATGGATGATTACTTCCTCGAAATCATTAGAGGTATACTAGTTTTCAATAAGAAATACACATCATATGAATCTTCATGCAAGCAGGCTACATATAACTGACCTTACAACAATGGTGTCAGGTGGAAGCCATACTCACCATGGGGGATAAAAATTCCTACTAAGAAGGAGGTCGAGTGAGGTGACACAAAAATTAAATATAAAAATATTTCACCATTTTAAATTAATATTCAATAGATCTCACAATATTACATTCCCCAAAACCATAATGGTTTCATGGCTTTACAGACTATATATAGAATCAAATTTTTTCATATAAGAACTTAAACATATACAGAAATTATCTTCTCACATAGTACCATTATTATACATATCATACATGAAAAATTTATTCATAACCTATGGAAATTAAATATAAGAATTAAAAATATAAAATGTTCAGTAAGGTTAATCATAAGAGATATCGATCAATGATAATAAGTGAGTATAAGATAATAATAGGGGTATGAGGACATGATCATAAATTAAACAATTCATTAAAAATCAAAACAATTTCATTAATCATGAGTCATGGCATTAGAATATTCCATAAAAAATACACAAGTAATAATATTTTGGAATATTCTATAATCAATCATGATTCAGGGGAACATATCATAAATGTAATATATGCGTTTGTTACATACACAAAATAATAAAAGAAAATTTATTTAGTCAAGGTACACTTACAAGACCTCCATAGTCGAAAATTTACCATAGTGGATTGGGTTCACTCCCCATTTCATCATTTCTATAGTCAAGGTTAACTCCTATTACTATCATAGTGGATATATTCCCCTACTTAATTCTGTTCAATCCCCATTCAAGCCTCTATTATCTCATGAGATATCAATCATTACCCAATGCATTGGAGGGATATATAATTCCGTACACACCCATCATATAAAAAAACCATATATAATTATTCTATAAGATCATAAAAACATTTATAATTTTATAATTGCACAATTCAAAGAAAATAAAAGAGTTTCATAAATATTTCTTTATCACTTAACTAAATCGTGTAAAAGTAAGGTGTTTTATAGAATCATACTTAAAACATAATAATCATAATAAAATAAGAGAAATATAGTGGATGGTATCATAATATAATATAACCAATTAAGAATTTAAATCCTTAAAGGATGTTGATATAGATTAAATGTACCTTTAAAATAGAATTTGAACATTTATTTGAAAATAAGGAAAATATCCTTTTATTTTCGTATATTAAAAAAAATATTGAGGAAAATAATTTATTTGAAACTAACCATGGGAAATCATAAAATAAACTCAAAATAAAAGAATATTTTTGATAGTGGGATATATTTTTATTCGGTAAATTTTAAAACAAATATTCCTTTCACACTTTTGGTAAAAGGTCCAAAGTACATCGGTCAGAATATTAAAAGAATATTCCCTCTAAAATTATGAAAATAAATTCAATTATGGTTGAAAATGATTTTAAATAATTATTTTATCATAGAAAATAATATTCTTGAAATAATTTTAGCCGATACAGTCATGGAATAAAAATATCACCAAAAAATATTAAATTTGTTCTTATTTTCATAAAAATGATTTCTCAATCATTTTACGTAACAAATAGAAAAAATTGTACAATTACATTATAATTAATATAATAAACATAGTATAAGAAGTTATATATGTTTTAAAGGGTAATTACTCTATAATTTAACTCAATGTAAATTTAATATAGAAAATCCCAAAATGAAATGACATTGTAATATAAACCCTTACCTCAGGTCGCATCATGATTTTTATTCATTCAAACATCCAGAATAATAAATATATATTTATTATATATCTATAATATAACCATATTTATATACATATTATTATATATCATTCTATTATAATTTTTAATTACGCTTTTATTAACAATTTTTAAAATCATTATCATAGAGAAAAATGGTTCGTTTTCCATGCATGTTTCTATTAAATGGTTCCATTTCCTACACATTGACCGTGGGTTAATAATATATATAATATTAATAAATTAATATGTATCGTATTTATTCATTATATAGACTATTATAATCCTTATTTTAATGTAGTGATGAAAAATGAATTACATCACTCCAGGGAGACGATAGTATATATGTACACATGAGTGATGTTTTCACTTTTCGATGAAGGGAATGAAAGAAAGGTAAAAAATAATTTCCCATTAAATAATAAAATTCATATTATAAATATCATATATATTCATTAAATATATCCTTGTTAACATCCATGAAAAGAGGAAATGAATTACGGATCACATCGCTTCCTAGAGGTGGTAGTCCACAAATACGCACATGCGACGTTGTCATTTTATAATGAATAAGAAAGAGATATGAAATAATTATATCATTAAAATAAAAATATATAATTATATTAAATATATTTATTAAATCATGTTAATATTAGTATATAACATTTGGATGTGGTTTAAGAATAAATAAACCTAAAGAAATATTGGTTAGAACATATACCTATTATTCAAGTATCCATCATTGAAAATCGCCTTAAGGATTCTTGGTTTTGTATTTTGTGAAGATAAAAACCTCAAGTTTAGGTATAAGTATGTTTATAGAGTATTTTGGTAGATATGTTTCATGATAAAGGGATCAATTGGTGTAGATAAAAGATTATAGGAGGTTTTCTTTTATAAGTGAGGGGAGTGACACACTTGTAATTATTAAGAATATTACAATATAATAATGTTATCCTCTTGAAAATTTAGATCCAAAATATATAATGTTTGAATATGAGACGATATATGATAAAAAAACATTCAAAAAATAAGAATTAGACGAGTTTTTAGGCTAGTTTATCCATGATATATTTAGTTTAACCCCTCGTTAAAACATTAAACCTTTACCGTATTAATGAATTTTTACCTCAGTTATTATTCATGTTGACCTAAAAATTAATTTCACTCATAAATAAATTTGTACATGTTTATTAAAAATATTTTTTTAATTTATGAAATTCACTTTCTATAATTGATATATGTTCATTTTAAAATAACTGTGCAAAACGCAACAAGAATTGCGTTAAGAAAAAAATGCTTGTTAAGAATAAAACTAAAATCAATCCTATTACATTATTAGTAAAAATTATTAGATAAATGATAAATTGTTTTATTTAATATATTATATGTAAATTTAATTAAAATATTTTATCAATAGTGATTAATTTAATTTATAAATACCAAAACTCATTTCATACATAAAAATATTTTTTTATAAAAGCATATATTTTTTTGCATTAAAATGATTTTATTTTCATTAAAAATGTATTGATAACCACTGAATTCATTTTATAAATTTTTAAATACTAAATTTTAATTATTTAACTCTTCATACTCATATCCTCCTATCTAAATGAATAGGTCATATCATTGATATTTAATAATAATATTCCAATAGTATATCAGAGGTCGTTTAAGCTTGGTGTTATCTGTAAAGAAAAATATCAAATAAAGAAAAATTATTTAAAAATAAATATATCATAAAATATGAGGGTGTTACATTGTACCCCTTCTAAGAATTTATCACTTGAAATTACATCACTCCAATAAAAACAACTGAGGATACTTCTACCTCATCACATCCTCGAGTTCTCTTGTATCTCCCTCAGATATATGTACTCACAAAAAAAACATTGACAAAGTGAGTGGTCTTGTTCTAAATAAATTTTTATATTCAATTTAGAACTACACTAGTTTATTATCATATGATATATAAAGCTCTAGTGGTATGACCTCTATGTTTAGTACATGTGAAGGATCATGTATGTACTTCCTCAAAAGAGGTAACTGGATCACATCAGAAACACAAGAGAGATTCTGTGTAATCACCAAGATATAAGATACCATATAGAAAATATAAATAATTAAGAAGGAACAAATATATATTGGTATCATGATTAATTATTTTCAAAATATTATAACCTTTTCCTAATGAGAAACTCATAATAATACCTTGTCACTAACTTCAAACTACAGATCTCTTCAATAATTGTCATTATATATTTTCAGCTAACTCTAAGGAACCCTGATGTGATTATGAATGTATCTAACCTTCTATGCCATTTTATTATCTATATTAATTCCCAATAGATGTAATTATATAACATTATCCCAACACATTATAGTAATTTAGTTCCTGCTAAAGAGTGCTTCATAACGATCTATCTAAATGCATGCGTGGAAGTTATTATTGCACGAAATCTCAAACTAAGAAAGGTGTTGATACCAACACCTTTTAAATCCACATAAAATTAACTCAAAAAATATTCTAGAGTTTAAATTATAATATAATACTATCCATAAATCTAACTATTTTATGTAGTTCTAATGATTAACTCTATATTCATGGATTACTGAGGATTTATCCAAAACATTAATGTGAACATCAGATCCCGATCAGATACAATAGAATTCGGTAACCCTTGAAACATTACTAGTTACTTAATTTATATCCTATCAATATTATCAATAGATAATTATTCCCTGATAGAAATTAAATGTTCTTATATCATAAGGATATTTCCTATAATCTAAATATTGTTATGCCCTTTAGAAATCTTGGGTAGTTCAATGATGAACTCCACGGTGATGTTGTCATATTTCATTTGATTTATGGGTAATGGTTATAACATACCCATGTACTTATGACTCTTATACTTACCTTTTTGACATACCAAACATCCAGATACACACTCTACAACATCCTTTTAATGTTGTCCCACCAAAAACACTTTTTGAGATGATTATAAATCCTTTTTACTTTCAGGAAGAATAGATAATTATGAACTATGATCTTCATCCTACATTTCCGCCTCAAATATAGTATTTATGGGACACATACTCAGCTCTATAAAATTACCATTCCAAGAAAAACATGGTTGAACTCAGGAATATTACTCACCTTTTTCTATAGTTCCACATACTCCTTCAATTTCACTTTAATCCTCACATGGATGGATTATAAGGCCCCAGCCATAAACCTTACTTAATCTTGAGTTATTACAAGATTACACATTGAGGATCTTTTCAGGTTTAGAGTTTTAGAGAATTAGATCATGAAACTTGCATTACATTCCACATTTAAACAAAGTGGTTACATAAAAGACAATATTCATTCTTCCCATCAACAGAAACCTATTTAAAATAAAACACGGATTCTTTCTTGACACATCCTTGACACTATCATCACATCATGTACCCTTCCCTTGACCTGTGAAAAACATTTCAAAAACTTGGGATGAGCATAAAAAGCTCAGTAAGGGTTATAAAAATATGGAAAGGAAACATGATTCAGAAATACATAAGAATGAAATCATACTTTACCCATAAAACATAGGCATATCAAATCATGAATAAATCATAGAAAACATAAGACATAAAGGTAACTTGAGGCATTCATAACATTCTTACGTAGGGAGTAACCCTCTTGGTTACGTTTGGAATACCCATCACAGTATATTCCCTAAATCTCTTCGGAGAAACCTTAACGTTTCACTCCTTCGCGTTACCCAATGCATTGGAGAGCTATATCGGGCTCACCCGCCCTTAGTTTATCACGGAACCACCCGTTCTTCATAACAATTCCCAAGAACCATAACATAATCGTATCACATAAACATGAATAAAGGAAACATAACATTTCCACATTTCAATCACAATATAACATTTTAGGATATTGAAATAATGAATCCATTCAAAAAGAAACCATTTCCAAAACCATTTAAAACATTTAATAAAGAGATTTTTGAATCAAAGTGTCCCATACCACCTTGAAGCTTTTAACATTTTAAACCATTAATATCCATATAAATAAATCCTTAAAACCATTTTGAAAACATGGATATTAATAATAACAAATAATTAAAACATTTAAAACGATATTTTGGTTAAAGGGGTTTTACCAAAATTAGAGACACTTGAATACAATAATCGAGGAATAACAATTATTCAGAACTTTATAATATCATGAGAATAAAAGGATTCATGATATAATACTCCAAAGGACAGTATATACACCATATAAGAGTGAATTGGTGCATAACAACAATGAACCCTCAATAGAAATGTCAAATGTGATGAAATCCCTTATAAAGAAGGTATCCTTAAATTAAGGATAATTCAATATCAAAATTATGTGTGATAAATATAAATACACCCAATATAATTGGATATTAAGTGTAAAACAATAAAAGGTCATTCACACATATTCAAAGGATGACATATTCAATGACTACATGTTGAACCCAAAGAAATCGAAATTGGGTTAAAAAGTTCCCTTGACAGCCTAACGGCATCACATAAAAATGAGTTGATGAGAGATAAAAAGTGTATCTCATCACTTGGACATAAAATTTACATCAATAAGGATGTTTGAGAACATATCCCAACATAAAAATATGTAAATTAAAAGACCCAATAAAAGAAGTCTTTTTAAAAAAGAGGAGGGTGAAAGGTCCCCTTACCGACTTGGGTATCTTTCAAAACATACACCCCATGAAAGAAAGACAATAGGTCATTGATGTAAATACTCATAAACGAAAGTATATTACACAAATAGTAGAATAATTGGCAGTACATACACCACTCAATGGAATTTGTGGCAAATGTAGCATAAATCTCACGGAAATAAAAGTGAGATGAAAAATCCCTTACGAAAACTCGGCAGCCTAACGGCGCCACATAAAACTTCCGAATATGAATTGATGAGATCAAATAGAGTATCCCATAATATTAAAATAGAATTTACAGCAAGTGGAATATAAAAGAAAATCCCCCAACATTGCAAGGAGGAGTTTAAAAGAAGTGACATAAAGGAGAGTACTTAAAAAGAACGAGAGAGGTTAGATCTCTTACGAAAGTTCGGCAGCCTAACGGCGCCACTAAAAACTTCAAAAATGGATTGATGAGAGAGAATAGGGTCTCTCATCACATGAACATAAAAATTACAGTAAATTTAATATAAAAGATCATCCCAATAACAAGAAAGATGAGCTTTAAAAGGAATGGCATAAAAGTGTGTACTTAAAAATAAATAGAGGAGTAGGATCCCTTACCTCGGGTCCGACTTGACTCGATCGTTCTTTAATCTCCTGAATAATAAACTTGAGTTAATTTCTAATTCCTTAAGAACCCTTTTTCAAGTTCATTATTACTTTTATACCACTTGTTACCATGTCACAAACATTATGTAATCATTTAAGTTAATAATATTTGTTTTGCCGATATTTGGTTCTTAAGTCGAAAGTGGTCTTCTTACAATTACATGTTGTTCGTGTGGCCAAATGTTTATTATATCCAGAATTGTATTCATTATGTAGATATCATATATTTCATATATATCCAGTACATGCATGCATTTATAACATTACATAATCATTTAGAGGTAAGAAATGAAATGCACCGTTCATGGAGACGGTAAGCCGTACGTACGCATGAACGCTACTTTCATTTCTATTTCGTATTTTATAGAATGGAATAATAATGATATAAAGGTATATTATAATTCCAGTATAATATCATATATAATATCATATTTCCATCCTTTATACATCCCACATATGGTATTTAACGAATCAAATCACTTTGAGGGGGCGGTAGTCCGCACTTCCTTAAATGAAGATATCGCGTATACCCATAATGGAATCCATAAAGGTAAGAAAAAAATGAAAAATACAGAAGCATAAATATAACATAAACATATTATATATCATATATAAAAATAGTGACATCATAATGGCCACCTTTGAAGGTGTTAAATGAGTATTGAACAATCATCGTTTCGGGAGGCAGAATTTCTCCATCCACGGAAACCGTATGTTCTTTAACCATTTGATGCAGTTGTGTGAGAGTGTAGCTCAAATAAATATTATAACAACATCCTAGTATATTGAAGATACTGGTGTTGTTACAAAAGAAGTAAATAAAAAGAGTTTAGGGGGTTGGAGAAGCAAAATAAAACAAATGAACATGAGAGAATGAATTACCTTTAAAAGTGTAACTCCTTTTGATTTAAGCCTAAAGGCTTCCTTTGAAAGGCTTCTTCCCAAAGGGAGTCCTCTAGGATGAGGAGAGGGATGTGGAGAGAGCAAATGGGCAGGGTTTGGCCGAGCCAAAGGCTTGAGAAGTGTATGGAATGAGGTAGAGGTGGGGGCCTTTTATAAGAGGAGAGGAGGGGCACTTTTGGAAAGTAAAGAAATATTACATTATTTGAAAATGTGTTTCGGTTTCAAAAGGTCCCACATTGATATAATTCGTGGATAAGGTGATAAGGCTTCGAAATACACTCATACAATTGGTTTTGGACATGTGTAGGTTGTATATTTTCCATTATCTTTCCATTTTAATTAAATCGTCAAATAATGATGTCATCACTGCATCATTATTATGTCATAAATAATTAAATTTCTTTAATGTCTAAAAATTATTAAAAATAACTATGATATAGGAAATCTTTTTATCTTTCCAATGAATATTTATAATCAAAATTTGGACTTGTATAACCCCACTTAAAAATTGTTTTCGTAAAACATATTATGTTTGTGTCATTTTCACTTTAACATTAAATAAAAATATATTAAAGTCATTTTCCAACTAAAGTGGCTCCATGGGGTCCCCAAGTTGGCCCATGGCTTGTCATGGTCGGCCATGACACAACTAATAAGGTTGGGACATGTGTCTAGGTCATTTCATATTATTAAAGCATTATTTATACCTTAAACTATACAAATTACCACTAATCGCGATTAAAAACTTAATAAGTTACTATTCACCAAAAAATTATTTTTATCCCATTGAACCACATTTTACTTCTTAATGACAACCATGTATGTCAGATTTTTGAAATTAAAAACACAATGATGGAAAAATTTCATTTAAACGGAAAATCAGTCTTTATAAGTACCACTTAGTGGTTTCACTATTCATCAAAAATTGATGTTTTTCAGAAAATTACCAAAAATTCACCCTAAGCTATATTTGATATTACGAATTCAAAAATGAAGTCCGTTTTACAAAATTCAAAACATATTAGTCACATTAATTAATTTAATAATTAATTCCCGCTGTCAGAGCAAATAGCGTGTTTTTATAAAACAATAAGTATCAAAAGATTGACACTAGTTTAAGTCCGATTTCAAAGTGAAATTGATTCCAACGACCACTATTGGTTTTAATGGTAAAAATATTTTCTAATTTAACTTTAAAACCAATTAAAAAGATAATCTAATCATATAAATAAATTATATTAAAAAGAGGTTTTGAATTAAAATACAACATTTTACACTATTCATTAAAAAATGAACTTTATCAGAAAAATACCAAAAATTTACACAAAGTAAAATTTGATGTCCCGATTCTTAATAAGAGTTTTATTTGTTCCAATAGAATGTATAAGAGTGATCAAAACTATATTTAATGACAGTTCTCCATCAAAAGGCGATAAGTGAACCTTTAGTGAAAACTAGGGCATATATGCCTAAAATTGAATTCTTTCCGTATTTTAAGCCTCTATCCTTTATTGGATAATTGTAAAAACATTTAAAAACATATATAATCATATTTCAGTTATTTATATCCATTCCCGCCATTACAACGGCTACATGTTAACTACCATTTAAAATAATATTATTTTATTATTAGAGTGCAATGTAAGATTCCCAAGAAACTCGTTGTTGCGTGTTGGGTACGCCATCGAGCATAGCGTCCCCTTTAAAGTCATTTAAATATTTTATTCACAAATATGGATAAATATGAAATGTCATATTCTTTATTTACCTGGGATGTTACATCCTTCCCCCCTTTTGGGAATTGCGTCCTCACAATTTTAAAATTGCGCGTGGAAACATCCTTGAAAGTCCCACATCAGAACAAAAGTCGGTAAAACAAACACTTTAAAATAAAGAAAGATAAGTACAAAGGTCACCCGAGTTAACCCATACTAGGATTCCAAGTATGAAAATATGGACATGGAGGAGAAAACATAGGGTCATGTTCTTATGGAGAGTGATAGAAAACATGTTTAGGAGAAAGTTAACAATGAGAAAATCACAAACTTGTGATGGGTTAAACGGTATTCGATTCCCCAGTAGGAAAAGTTAATATACAACATTTTTGTTTTAAGTTACTTTTTATTGAGGAATTTATTCATAAGGAAACATAATCACTTATCATATTGACTTTCAACCTTTATTATATTCCTTACACAAACTCATATTTTCTCCAAAAGACGAGTATTTAGGAAGACTTGTTCACATTAAGAGTACTATAATCAACTTCTAGAGGATCACCTAATCCACAAAAGAGAACTATGTACATCCTATGTCTTTAGGCTTGAACCAGAACCAAAACCAAAAAGGTTAGTACAAGATCAGATAATCCAGAAAAGGATAACCCCTTATAAAAAGAAAATCTATTCTTAATCTCCAAAATTTGTCCAACAAAACCCAAAGTTCAACGAGGACCATCCGATAAACAATTTGTCCATAAAATTCTTCAAAGTAAACCAATATAAGATTGAAACACAAATATTTGAAGGATTTAGTCACATTGTCTTCCAAGTTAAATCGTAACATTTATCTCCAAACAACATTAGTTGCTCCTAAAGTCTCGTATTGAAAAGTAATTAACCTAATCACATATCCTCCATGATAGGTTAATCATTTTTATAAGTAACCCAAAATCAACTTACTCTTAATTCATAAAATCATATAACTAGAATGAATCAGTCAAACTAACCAGGGACTTCACGTAGTCCAGTGGTAGGCGATAAATACCAGTCGCACTTTGGTTGTGGGTTCGATTCTCGCAGCTTTGTCCGACGCGATGGGTTGTCACACGGTCTGCGTGTTGTCCTTTTTTCAAAACTATATAATTCTCAAAACATTCCCCAAAACTAGATAAAATCTTCAGAAATATTCACTACATATTTTAACCTCAATTTTATCTCATGCCTTCCACTTCAATCATAACATTTAGTAACCCATAATTTCCTCAAAAGTAAGGATCATATAAACCCAAATGGTTCTTTATAACTATGTCCACAAAAGAAAAGATAACTATTCCTTGGATAAAATTTGCCTATATTAAACATCAGGGTTACACATAATATAAAAAGTCTTCTAATGTAACCCCATCATCAAAAGAGACTTGATAATCTTAAGAATTTCACCATAACTCTTGAAGCCCCTATATGTTGACATCTTACTCATTCAACATTCTTCATGATCCATTATCCATTCCATTCCAACCTATTCCGAAATACCTCTTTCCTACAAACAAAATCATGAATCATATCCCAAGATTCCAAAATAAGAAAACAATAGTCATGAAATAGTACATACCTTTGATTGGTCATTGTCAGTTTCTTCATCCTCAATTGGAATGGCATTAGGTATTGGTAAACGAACATTTGTACGCTCTTGGTGACCCCATTCACGAAACTTCTTCATAGAACATGTGTTTGCATAATGACCATGCACACCACATTTAAAACTTTCAATTGATCCCTCAGAAAGAACTTCTTTCCCTTTCCTCGAGTCAACTGGATGCTTCCTTTTTCCATGGCAAGTTCTTGCTTTATGACCTTCATTTCCACATCTATAGCATATTTCTGTCCCTTTGAAACATTTTCCTAGGTGTTTCTTTCCACATCTTTGACACATAGGTTTTTGAGCACACATACCTTTATGATTATTACCTGTACTTCCGTAGGGATTTGTTTCTTGCATATATGATGCCTTAGAGAAAACTCCAAGGTTTAGGTGGTCAATCATGACTCCAGATAGTTGGTTGAGGATAATCATAAGAGTTCTCATTACAGCTCCCATATCATTCAGTTTTTTGCTCAAAAAACTGTCACAGTTTCCTTCACATCCACTGTTACTTTGGTGCCTGCTAGATCCAGCCATTTACTAAAACCAAAAAAAGGTCAGTGTGAGTATATCAACAAAACCATCATGTACTAATGAGGAAGATAAACACTATGATACACTTACTCATTCACTTTATCTAAAACTAGGACTCTTTCTGAAATCCTAACCATTATGGTAATGTCACTTATGCTTAAAGAGTACCCTAACCTCTAAAGTTATCTAAACCGACCTTTGATACCAACTATAAGGCCCCAGCCTTAAACCTTACTTAATCTTGAGTTATTACAAGATTACACATTGAGGATCTTTTCAGGTTTAGAGTTTTAGAGAATTAGATCATGAAACTTGCATTACATTCCACATTTAAACAAAGTGGTTACATAAAAGACAATATTCATTCTTCCCATCAACAGAAACCTATTTAAAATAAAACACGGATTCTTTCTTGACACATCCTTGACACTATCATCACATCATGTACCCTTCCCTTGACCTGTGAAAAACATTTCAAAAACTTGGGATGAGCATAAAAAGCTCAGTAAGGGTTATAAAAATATGGAAAGGAAACATGATTCAGAAATACATAAGAATGAAATCATACTTTACCCATAAAACATAGGCATATCAAATCATGAATAAATCATAGAAAACATAAGACATAAAGGTAACTTGAGGCATTCATAACATTCTTACGTAGGGAGTAACCCTCTTGGTTACGTTTGGAATACCCATCACAGTATATTCCCTAAATCTCTTCGGAGAAACCTTAACCTTTCACTCCTTCGCGTTACCCAATGCATTGGAGAGCTATATCGGGCTCACCCGCCCTTAGTTTATCACGGAACCACCCGTTCTTCATAACAATGCCCAAGAACCATAACATAATCGTATCACATAAACATGAATAAAGGAAACATAACATTTCCACATTTCAATCACAATATAACATTTTAGGATATTGAAATAATGAATCCATTCAAAAAGAAACCATTTCCAAAACCATTTAAAACATTTAATAAAGAGATTTTTGAATCAAAGTGTCCCATACCACCTTGAAGCTTTTAACATTTTAAACCATTAATATCCATATAAATAAATCCTTAAAACCATTTTGAAAACATGGATATTAATAAGAACAAATAATTAAAACATTTAAAACGATATTTTGGTTAAAGGGGTTTTACAAAAATTAGAGACACTTGAATACAATAATCGAGGAATAACAATTATTCAGAACTTTATAATATCATGAGAATAAAAGGATTCATGATATAATACTCCAAAGGACAGTATATACACCATATAAGAGTGAATTGGTGCATAACAACAATCAACCCTCAATAGAAATGTCAAATGTGATGAAATCCCTTATAAAGAAGGTATCCTTAAATTAAGGATAATTCAATATCAAAATTATGTGTGAAAAATATAAATACACCCAATATAATTGGATATTAAGTGTAAAACAATAAAAGGTCATTCACACATATTCAAAGGATGACATATTCAATGACTACATGTTGAACCCAAAGAAATCGAAATTGGGTTAAAAAGTTCCCTTGACAGCCTAACGGCATCACATCAAAATGAGTTGATGAGAGATAAAAAGTGTATCTCATCACTTGGACATAAAATTTAAATCAATAAGGATGTTTGAGAACATATACCAACATAAAAATATGTAAATTAAAAGACCCAATAAAAGAAGTCTTTTTAAAAAAGAGGAGGGTGAAAGGTCCCCTTACCGACTTGGGTATCTTTCAAAACATACACCCCATGAAAGAAAGAAAATAGGTCATTGATGTAAATACTCATAAACGAAAGTATATTACACAAAGAGTAGAATAATTGGCAGTACATACACCACTCAATGGAATTTGTGGCAAATGTAGCATAAATCTCACGGAAATAAAAGTGAGATGAAAAATCCCTTACGAAAACTCGGCAGCCTAACGGCGCCACATAAAACTTCCGAATATGAATTGATGAGATCAAATAGAGTATCCCATCATATTACAATAGAATTTACAGCAAGTGGAATATAAAAGAAAATCCCCCAACATTGCAAGGAGGAGTTTAAAAGAAGTGACATAAAGGAGAGTACTTAAAAAGAACGAGAGAGGTTAGATCTCTTACGAAAGTTCGGCAGCCTAACGGCGCCACTAAAAACTTCAAAAATGGATTGATGAGAGAGAATAGGGTCTCTCATCACATGAACATAAAAATTACAGTAAATTTAATATAAAAGATCATCCCAATAACAATAAAGATGAGCTTTAAAAGGAATGGCATAAAAGTGTGTACTTAAAAAGAAATAGAGGAGTAGGATCCCTTACCTCGGGTCCGACTTGACTCGATCGTTCTTTAATCTCCTGAATAATAAACTTGAGTTAATTTCTAATTCCTTAAGAACCCTTTTTCAAGTTCATTATTACTTTTATACCACTTGTTACCATGTCACAAACATTATGTAATCATTTAAGTTAATAATATTTGTTTTGCCGATATTTGGTTCTTAAGTCGAAAGTGGTCTTCTTACAATTACATGTTGTTCGTGTGGCCAAATGTTTATTATATCCAGAATTGTATTCATTATGTAGATATCATATATTTCATATATATCCAGTACATGCATGCATTTATAACATTACATAATCATTTAGAGGTAAGAAATGAAATGCACCGTTCATGGAGACGGTAAGCCGTACGTACGCATGAACGCTACTTTCATTTCTATTTCGTATTTTATAGAATGGAATAATAATGATATAAAGGTATATTATAATTCCAGTATAATATCATATATAATATCATATTTCCATCCTTTATACATCCCACATATGGTATTTAACGAATCAAATCACTTTGAGGGGGCGGTAGTCCGCACTTCCTTAAATGAAGATATCGCGTATACCCATAATGGAAGCCATAAAGGTAAGACAAAAATGAAAAATACAGAAGCATAAATATAACATAAACATATTTTATATCATATATAAAAATAGTGACATCATAATGGCCACCTTTGAAGGTGTTAAATGAGTATTGAACAATCATCGTTTCGGGAGGCAGAATTTCTCCATCCACGGAAACCGTATGTTCTTTAACCATTTGATGTAGTTGTGTGAGAGTGTAGCTCAAATAAATATTATAACAACATCCTAGTATATTGAAGATACTGGTGTTGTTACAAAATAAGTAAATAAAAAGAGTTTAGGGGGTTGGAGAAGCAAAATAAAACAAATGAACATGAGAGAATGAATTACCTTTAAAAGTGTAACTCCTTTTGATTTAAGCCTAAAGGCTTCCTTTGAAAGGATTCTGCCCAAAGGGAGTCCCCTAGGATGAGTAGAGGGATGTGGAGAGATCAAATGGGCAGGGGTTGGCCGAGCCAAAGGCTTGAGAAGTGTATGGAATGAGGTAGAGGTGGGGGCCTTTTATAAGAGGAGAGGAGGGGCACTTTTGGAAAGTAAAGAAATATTACATTATTTGAAAATGTGTTTCGGTTTCAAAAGGTCCCACATTGATAGAATTCGTGGATAAGGTGATAAGGCTTCGAAATCCACTCATCCAATTGGTTTTGGACACGTGTAGGTTGTATATTTTCCATTATCTTTCCATTTTAATTAAATCGTCAAATAATGATGTCATCGCTGCATCATTATTATGTCATAAATAATTAAATTTCTTTAATGTATAAAAATTATTAAAAAAATACTATGATATAGGAAATCGTTTTATCTTTCTAATGAATATTTATAATAAAAATTGGGACTTGTATAACCCCACTTAAAAACTGTTTTCGTAAAACATATTATGTTTGTGTCATTTTCACTTTAACATTAAATAAAAATATATTAAAGTCATTTTCCAACTAAAGTGGCTCCATGGGGTCCCCAAGTTGGCCCATGGCTTGTCATGGTCGGCCATGACACAACCAATAAGGTTGGGACATGTGTCTAGGTCATTTCATATTATTAAAGTATTATTTATACCTTAAACTATACTAATTACCACTAATCGCGATTAAAAACTTAATAAGTTACTATTCACCAAAAAAATTATTTTTATCCCATTGAATCACATTTTACTTCTTAATGACAACCATGTATGTCGGATTTTTGAAATTAAAAACACAATGATGGAAAAATTTCATTTAAACGGAAAATCAGTCTTTATAAGTACCAATTAGTGGTTTCACTATTCATCAAAAATTGAAGTTTTTCAGAAAATTACCAAAAATTCACCCTAAGCTATATTTGATATTACGAATTCAAAAATGAAGTCCGTTTTACAAAATTCAAAACATATTAGTCACATTAATTAATTTAATAATTAATTCCCGCTGTCAGAGCAAATAGCGTGTTTTTATAAAACAATAAGTATCAAAAGATTGACACTAGTTTAAGTCCGATTTCAAAGTGAAATTGATTCCAACGACCACTATTGGTTTTAATGGTAAAAATATTTTCTAATTTCACTTTAAAACCAATTAAAAAGATAATCTAATCATATAAATAAATTATATTAAAAAGAGGTTTTGAATTAAAATACAACATTTTACACTATTCATTAAAAAATGAACTTTATCAGAAAAATACCAAAAATTTACACAAAGTAAAATTTGATGTCCCGATTCTTAATAAGAGTTTTATTTGGTCCAATAGAATGTATAAGAGTGATCAAAACTATATTTAATGACAGTTCGCCATCAAAAGGCGATAAGTGAACCTTTAGTGAAAACTAGGGCATATATGCCTAAAATTGAATTCTTTCCGTATTTTAAGCCTCTATCCTTTATTGGATAATTGTAAAAACATTTAAAAACATATATAATCATATTTCAGTTATTTATATCCATTCCCGCCATTACAACAGCTACATGTTAACTGCCATTTAAAATAATATTATTTTATTATTAGAGTGCAATGTAAGATTCCCAAGAAACTCGTTGTTGCGTGTTGGGTACGCCATCGAGCATAGCGTCCCCTTTAAAGTCATTTAAATATTTTATTCACAAATATGGATAAATATGAAATGTCATATTCTTTATTTACCTGGGATGTTACATGGATGATTGAACATTCTTCTATGAATGATATGATATGTCCCATTTCATCATGATTTCATGATCCTTATTTTAAAAATACATAAGTATTGGATCTATTTTAATCCTCGTCATGAAAAAACTAGTGTGGTCCTACATAGTTAGAGCATTGGTAACCTTATTCACCTTCCCAGGTAGGTAATTTATTAAGAAATCATATGAATTAATCAACTCCAACCTTCTCCTTTGGAGAATATTCAGCTCTTTATATGAGAATATATAATTCAATATCTTATAATATATATATATATATACCACATATTTCACTATACATATAATTCCTTTATAGTTTCAATGAAAAAATTACTACTTCCAACTCCAAATAATGTGTCGGGTAATTTAACTCATGAATTTTCAATTAAAATGAAGCATAAGATACCATAATATAATTCTAAATGAGGATGCATCAAATTCTATTATAAGATGAATCACTATAGATAAGAAACCATTATCCATTATAGGGTAGTATAAGCATAGGTTCCCTGACCAACCAATTATTTATCTCCTCGAAATTTTCCACACATTCATCAGTTCAATGGAACTTGAATCTCTTCCTAGTCAACTTGGTTTTTTGATTTTATATCCAGTATAGATTTCACAAAAAGAAAAGATAATATCCACCCAACATAAGAAAAATATTTATCTCAGTCATTATGATTAGTATTGGTCATTTCTCAATAACTTATGTATTTAAATAATCCACCAATTTCACCGTCGATGAGATTATATGACAGAAGAATGAAAATTTATGTAGCTATAATTCACATAATCTAAATTTAGAATACAATTTTTACTTCTAAAATGTCTTCAAAAAAATCCTCAATTGATATTGATTCTATTATTTTCTATTGGAATATATAATAATATCATCTATAAATACTACAACAAACTGATTTAGTTAATCTACAAATACAATATTCATTAAATCTATATTGATATTAGGGGCATTGGTAAGTCCAAATGACATTACTGTAAATTTATAATGAACGTACCCCATATGGAAGGGTTTATTTGGTATATAATCCTTTTTTACTCTCAATTGATAATATCCATATTGTAGTCCAATCATTGAAAAATATTGATCTCCTTGTAATTGAATAATCATATCACAAATACAGGGTAGATGGTTTTTTATTATTTATAGTGATCATGTTATGATAACAATAATCAATGAAAAGTTGCATTTAAAGATTTTTATTCTTAAAAAAATAATAGGTTCACACCATGATGACACACTACGTAATATTACAGCAAACCATGATTAACTTACATGGATATTACATCAATATAAATTAATATTCATCATATTATAATTGTACACGCCTGAGGGACATAATAGTTTAGTTTATTTTGAAAATTGGAATAACGTTTTCTAAATTTGTGAAAAATATTAAATTTTTTCCAAAAAGATATTCCCCTTTAGTGATTCTACTTAAAACCTTTCTTCACTACCTAGGTAAAAACAAAATAAATGGGTGAGGTCGAATGATCAGTAAGGGTATAAAAAGAAAGTACGTAAGAAAAACATCGACATAATGATATAGGAAAACGATAATATAATTTGAATATCATATTCTACATATCAAATATCATAATATTGAGACATCGAATAAATATTGAATGTTCATAAGACCTGAATCATAAAGGAATTAAGAGAATAATCTGTGAAAGAATAACTAAGTAATAAGACATAGAATTTGTGGAATACACATAAGAATAGAAAATATTATGTCAATGATACCAACCAAGACCTTCATAACATGTTAGAATTTTCTACAACATGTTTAATTGCTTCGGGCTAGGTCTAGCAACTCATTTACCTTCTCATTTTAGGGATTTTGATACAACCAATGTACCCTATTTTTTCGATATTGGTATACAAACCGTGTACTCTATTTTTTCGATATTGGGCTACAACCCATGGACCCTTTTATTTTTGGGTTTGGGAAAAAACTCATATAACCTCTTTTTTGTGGTCTTGGGCTGTAACTTGTGTACCCTTTGAGATCATATACCACTTATCATTACCCACTACATTGGAGAGAGATATAGGTCCCACCTATCACATAATTAAATCATACCTATGTGTTCCACAAGATAAAAAATCATTCATAATACCATGAACTATAAAAATATATTGGTTTCTAAAACATCATAACCCATGAAATGAAATGGATATCATAAGCATTTAATCACATCATAACCTATGGAAAAGAGATATGATTCATATTCATTTAATCATAGAATAAACCATGAGTAGAAGTGGGTTTCATAAAAATATAATCCATGAAATAGAAATGGGGTTCATAGAAATATAACCTATGAAAGAGAAATTGGTTTCATAGACATAATTCCATACAATCATAAACTAGTAAGAGAAAGGATATGAATAGAACCCTAGGACCATTTCCCTAGAAAGTCAAATGTAAACCAATGGATGTAATCCTAGATGGAAAATAATTTTGAAATATTTTTTAAAAATTTTTCTGGTAAAAAATATCCTTTACACTTTGAAAAAAGTTTTTTTAAAAAAAAATTAAGACCATTTTCCTTGAAAATAACCTTGAAAACTTATAAAGAAGCATGAAAATATATTGAACACCATTTTACTTGAAAACATATAAAAGATTATTAAAGACATTTTTAAAACATTTCCCCTTGAAAATACTTTGAAAACATACAAAAGAAGCTTATAGATCCTAGAAATCCTTTTCTCTTAGAGTAACCTTTTAAAATCATATAATGGGATGGTTGGAAATCATTTAAAACACTTTTCAAACATAAATTGTTTTGAAAAAACTTTTTTATTTTTTTAGATAATCAAAATTAAATAATATTAGAAAAATAATATTCTAAAAAATAAACCATGTAAACTTACAATGTATGTAATAAGAAAATGATGATAATGATGGTGGGTAAGTCTGTAAGTTCTAAACATTCCTTTTTAACCATAAATGTTTAGAAAAGTTCCTTGATAAAAAAATAAAAAGAATATTTCTTTTAAAACCAATTTTTTAAAATGTAATACACTGGTAAAAATTTTCTTTAAACGCAATAGGATAAAATTAAAACATTTTTTAAAACATATTTATAAGACATGGTTTTGAAAGAACACATATTTCTGACCGAAAGGAGAAATAAATTTGGATTTTCATAAAAATATGTTTTTAATTATATTAAGTAAAAAAGAGAGTAAAATTGTAATAATACATGAAGATATGATGGATAACGATAGGATAATAAAATTAATGGGTTTTATTGAAATTTGGATCAAAATATTTTATCAATGGATGTATAATCACAAACAATCCTAAAAAATGATTAGATTGTATTAATAAGCTGTTACCACTATAGTAACTCTTAATCATAACCCCATGAATGAAAAAAATTAAATAAAGATAAAAAATCACTAAAATAATGATTTTCATGACATAACATGTCAATTGTAAGTATATACACCCCATATAAAAATATAAGAGCATTACATGGCATGTATCTAAAGAAAGAAAATTTGGACAAAACTACTTTATCGATTTAGTAACCTTTTGAGATACATACCCAATAAAAGAAAGACCATAAAATGGATTTTTAAATACCCATAAATTTATTTATATTAATCACAAAAAACATTCATGGGAATTATATACCACATATAAGAAAATAGGAGGTGAACATGGCTTGTGTCTCACAGAAAATAAAGGTGAGATGAGAAAACCCTTACCTAAAGTATTGAATTCATTCATACATTTTCAAAAATATTTTATAATAAATATAGGTTTATTATAAATATAAAAAAATAAAAATATTATTATAAATAAAACCATATATGTATTTATATTACCCTCTTATTGACAATTCCATGTTAATGTTTCGCTTCGGGTAATATTCTCTTTGTTTTTTGTAAATGTTTTGAATTATTATTCTTGATCCTTTTAATTTGATCATGATTTAATTATTTAAATAATTTATAAAATGATATAATTTAAATATATATTTTGTATATAAATATTTATAATAAACTATTGATGAAATAAATATGAAATTTAAAACAACATTCATGGAGACGGTAGGCTGTACGTATGCATGAATGTTGTTTCTGTTTAATTATCATTTTGATAGAAATAAATAAAGTAATGAAACATATGTATAAATAAATAAATAAATATATATTAAAATTAAAGTAGAATTATTATTTCAAATATATCATATAAGTTTAATAAAACCATCCTTAATACATTCAATGTAATGTGTGAATGTGTCACATTGCTTTTAGGAGGCGGTAGTCCACATGTCCCCAAAAGAAGTTATCATATATCAACAATTTAGAAAGCATGAAGGTATGCTTTATATAAAAATTAAATAATCATAAATATATAATATATATCATACATATATCATTAAAATATAATTTTAATAATAATTCTGAATCATTAGAGGTGTTAAATAAAAAATTAATAAAATCGTTTTGTGAGATGGTAGTTCGTTGTACACAAGAATGCTTAGTTCATCACCCATGATATGGAAGTGTGTATATAAGTGTACATAAAAAAATTATTATAAAAATATATTAGTATATTTATGACCCTGAGGTAATAATATAAGAATGGAATTAGAATAATTGAGGTGGTGGAGAAAGAAAATAAAATAAATAAGCTTGAGGAAGGATGTTACATCTTCTTTGGGTAACTCCTTTTTTCACCAAAGGGATTAATTTTTTGGATTTATTACAAAATGATCATTATATTATGAAATTACTTATGTTGGTGGATTATTTTAGAAGATTTTTTTGTGTTCTAAATGGATTTATATGTGTGAAAAAGTTGGAGGGGTCAGTGCCCTTTTATAGCGGAGGAGGAGTGACATTCTTATAAATTTTGGAAATGGGAATTACACCCATGATTTTATTATGAAAATTGGAACCAATAATTTTTAAAATATGATACAAGTGAGTATAGTGTCGAAATAGTTCTATACAATATCTTTTGGAAAAGTGTATAGGTCATTTAGGATCTTATGTTTAAAGTTTAGTCCTTTATTAAGCTAATTCGTCTCTTAATCACTGTAATTAATTATAATCAATTTAACTAATATTTTTTGTAGAAAAATAATTTAAAATTGTTAAAAAAATTTCCAAATTAAAATAAAATAATTGGTAGAATTTAATTTAAAATTAACCCCACAGAAGTATCATGATATCAGATTTTTAAGAGAGAAATGTTTAAAATTTTTCTAAGCATTTATGTTTAATTTAAAAGTGAAATTTACTACAATTACATAAATTTAATTAATTTATATAAAATTTATCTAATAATAATTTAAAATAAATAAAAAATTTAATTTAATTTTATAAATAAATCAGACCAAAAAAGTAGTTTTAACTAAAATTCAGTATTTTTCTCTATTTATCAAAAAATGAAACTTCATAGAAAAATACCAAAAAATCACTCTAACCTAATTTTTATGATTTTATACCAAAAATTATGTTTATTTTGACATATAAATTTATAATTTTTTCAAAATTTAGATTTCAAATAGGTTCTCTATTAAAAGGCGGTGAAACCACCTTTATAAAAATATATTTTTTATGTGTAAAATTTTCATTGTTATTATCTTATCCCTATAAAGACTGTTTAATGAATATAAAAATATTTTATTTGATATATATTATATAAATTTAATTAATATTATTCACTAATAGTACTTAATTTAACTTATTAATATAAATCACTTTTTTCACATAAAAATTGTCTTTTATAAAATAATTCTCCTTATATTAATTTGGTTTCTATATTCATATCTAATTAATAGGAAACCAATGAATTAAAAAATATATTTGAATATGCTAGTTAATCATATTCATAATCTTAAATTCAATAGCTAGGTTATATCTTATTATATTAAATAATAACATTTTTCATAATATATTATTGTTCAGTAATACTCAGTCTTGCGTGTAACACAGGACATTGAGGAAAGATAGTCTTGAACATACTAGTAGCTGAACACAGTTTTTCATATTGATATAGCTAAAATGTATGTTTTTTGTAACATAATATTGGCTTGGTGTTTCATATAACACAATCTAAACATATTGATTTCAAATAACAAAATCTATATATAGTGTTGTGTGAAATGAAAATTTTTAAAATGATTAAATTAATTTGAAAAAAATAATTCACAAAATTTTAGGGTGTTACATTCTACCCCATAAAATTAATTTATACCTATAAATTTTTCTCGATTATTAAAATTATGATACTTTAATGTTTCTTTTCTAAAACCCACATCTAAAAAATGAATACTAAAGCTTCTTTTAAAAGGGAAAGTGGAGAATATAATAGTAACTAAAAGTATCACATAATTAGGTTTCTATATAGGAGAACACATGTGGAAAGTGAAATCATGGACATGTTTGAAAATTGTAAATAATCATATATATTGATAAAGATCACTGATCATAAGAAACTGGGTGATACAGAGAAAGTTACAAATCACAAAACCATAAACTGATGAAGTGTGAAAGTGGTCATTGATATCATAAGAAATTACGTTAATAGGAAAGCATTTTATTTCAATACCCTTTTCCTAAATTTGATGAATTTTTTTAGAAGATATAATTACTTGATTTTATTCCCTTTCATAATTAAAATAACACCCTTTTCATGTCTTCACCAGTTTCCACTTCACCTCTTTCTCTAAAATGGAAGGTGAATTTTTTCATTCTTGAAGGACTTAACAAATCATGAGATCGATGACAACTCACCCCCTCTGTATTTAGTTTCCATAATCAAACATTTGTTAGAATTTTTTATCCAATATGTATAAATCATCATGTGGTGAGATAAATATTTAATCTCACAAAATTTATATTAAGTTTAACTTAAACATTCTATAAATGGTTAACCTTATAACCCTTCTAAAAGATGAAAATCCATAACATTAGAAATATGGTTAAAAAATCATTTTAAAATTGATCTCATATAGATCAAAAAGTATCTCTTGGTCGTCACATTCCAAACATGTGAATGACCTCATCATATATTCTCTTGAAATATGTTAATAACCTGAATTACCATAAATATTTTTAGAAAAAGTGCAC
Source organism: Viscum album (assembly GCA_963277665.1). Taxonomy (NCBI): domain Eukaryota; kingdom Viridiplantae; phylum Streptophyta; class Magnoliopsida; order Santalales; family Viscaceae; genus Viscum; species Viscum album. The sequence continues at coordinate 691,240,233 of OY728121.1, read as the reverse complement.
GCTTTCTTATTCCAAATATTACGGTATATATTCCTTAAATAAAAAAATGTTGTAAACTTCATCGATGATTACATAGACCACATTTTCAAACAATTGATAATTAGTTTTAGGGTAATCAGTACTATAAGATTTACTTTATCCATATAAACCATCTCTTTATTTAAGTTATAGAAAAATTTCTCAGCATTAAGGACACATTATGGGTTACCTTACTTTAATAAAAATCTCACCTTTAAATTAAATAACTTTTCTCATTCATCAAAACCACAAAATTTATTTTTGAAAATTCTTAAGTGGAAACATATACTTCCTGATTAATATAACATAATTCTTTAATTCCAATACTTATACAATTTAATCATCCATCTTTATTCTTCAACAATTAATTAGGTTTCATCATCTTATCCTTTAATACCCCTTTCCAAGAATATGAAATATGAATCATGGATTAAGGTTCCTCAAGCTCAATCTTATGATGCTTATTATGATTAATGTAAACAATACTAGAAGAACACCGCAAACCATTCTCATATCATTTGTGGTCTCTTTATCTTCGGTAGTGTAACCAATTCCTGGGGACCTTCTTAATTATATTCTAGATATTTCCATTTAGGAAATTTATTTTCATCCTACTCATACATTCCACATCTGAAACATTCAATATCAACCTAGTTACTTCTAGTTATTTCAATTGAATAAAACCATAAATCATAGGGTGAGAAACATTTATGATTTATGAAAATAACATAATCATAAAAAATTACATATATGATGTATAAATAATGAAACATGCTTCATTAATCTATGAAACCTTAGGAATATACTAGTTTATTTATAGTCATCATATATTTATATACTTTTTGGTCGTTTGTAAAGAGTTTGTGAGTTTTTAAAGCATATCCCCATGTAGTGTAGACCTAGTGTGCAACAAGAATCATTGTCATGCAACAGTTCCCGATTGAGTCTATCTCAATACATTGTTTTTTTACCCCTATATACATTTTTTCTATATCCACATCCACTAGTAGTATCCAAATATGAATATATTCCTAGGAAACCACTCACTCTATCATTTACAAAAATTCTAGGACATTTTCCTAAACACTAACTCATCCTTATAATTTATCTCAGAGATATACCTAGAAATATACTTAGAAACATGTCTATCAATATCACTAATGATTTATCATCCTAGTTTCCAAATTCTAAATAAACCTTTCCTTTTATACCAAATATAGTGAACCAGGCTTACCATACGTAGATATTACATTAATAAAGATAAATATTTATAATATTGAAAAAGTACATTCCCAAGAACCAAAATAGTTTATTGTCTTTGGAAACATGGAATAAAATCATATAACTTGGCGAATGATATTAAATGATTCCCACAAAGATCCTCCCCTTCAGTAATTATACTTAAAAAATTTCTTCATAACTTGGGGAAAGGAAAGATAATAATTAGATGAGCTTGAATGCTAAGTATATGTAAATAAAGGAATTATGTAATCATAACATGAATAGAAGATTATGGAAACAGGATAATATCATTTGAAGATTATAACCTTCGTGTCAAAGATCATAATAATGAGACAAAACATAAATATTGGTAGTTCATAAGATATTATTATTAAGGTAATCAAGATAATAAGTCATGAAATCATAACTGAGGAATAAAATATAGAATTTATGGCAGACACATAATAATAAAAAAATATTATGTCTAGGTTACCTACCAATACCTTTAAAACATGTTATGAATGGGCTAAAACCTATGTACCTGATTTTGTAATTGGATAATAAACTATATAAACTCTAATTTTCAGGCTTGGGATACAACCTATGTACCCTCTTGTTTTTATGATTGGGATAAATCCTGTGTACCCTCTTGTTTTTGGTCTAGGGATACAACACATATACCCTATTGTTTTTAGGTTTAGTCTACAACCCATGCTCCATCTTTTTTCTAGCATGGGCCACAACCCAGGTACCCTTTGATCTTATATAAACGTTATCATTAACCAATACATTGGAGGGAGATATAGGTCCCACCCATCCCATAATGAAATCATACATATGTGTTCCATAATATAATAAACCATTCATCATATCAGGACCCATAAAATGAGATGGGTTTCATAAATATCATAACCTTAGAAATGAAATGGATTTCATGAACATTTCATCATATCACAAACTATGAAAAAGATATAGGTTTCATAATAATTTCATCATAGAATAAACTATTAAAGGAAGTTGGTTTCATAACAATATAACCCATAAAGGATATTTGGGTTTCATAAACATATCACCCTTGAAATAGAAATGGGTTTCATAAATTTCATTCCATAAAAAAATAAACCATTCAAATAAATTATATGAATGAAACCTTTGGATCATTTCCACATAAAGGCATTAGTAACACAAATAAATGTCCTCTTAGATGGAAAATAATTTTGAAATATGTTTTAAAAAAAATTATTAAGGAAAATATACTTTATTCGTTGGAAAACTTTTTTTAAAACATAAATCATTTTAAAGACCATTTTCAATGAAAATAACCATGAAAACTTATAAATAAGATTGATTTTTTTTGAAAAACTTTTTACATGAAAACATATTAAAGAATATTGAATTTTTTTAAAACATTGTTCCTTTAAAATACTTCGAAAACTTATTAAATAAGCTTTGAGATAATTCAAATCCTTCAATTAAAAAACAACCTTTTGAAAACATATAATGGTAACTTTTAAAATCATTTAAAACTCTTTTTAAACATAAAAAATGTTGAAAATGATTTTTTTTTATAAAAAATTTAAATTCCAAAAATTTATAGAATAGTAGGAAATAAATTTATTCATAAAACAATACCTAGTAAACTTATAGGGTAATCATTAAGGAAATATTGGTCAAGATGGCTGGTAAGTCTGTACATTCCAAACATTTCTTTTTCACCTTAAATGTTTAGAAAAGTGACTTGATTGGAAACAAAAATGAAGATTTCTTTTAAAAATGAATTTAAAAAGTTAATACATGGGTATTAATTCAATTTAAACACCATAGGATAAAAATAAAACATTTTTCAATTTTTTTTTAAAACATGACATTGAAAGAACATAGATTTTTGACTGAAAGGAGAAAAAAGTTGGACTTTCATAAAAATATTTTCTTAATTATATTAAGTAAAAAAGAGGAGAACTTTTTTTCAAATAAATTATTATATCAAGGATAAAAACTGGATAATAAAATTGCTTAATATTCTTGGGATATGTATTATAAAAATTCATTATTTTAAGCATAATCATAATAAATCTTCATAAATGATGAGATTATCACAATAAACTATTTATACTTTGGAAACTTTTAATCATAATCCACATGAAATAATAAAATTAAATTAATATTATAATAGCATGAAAATAATGATATTCATTACATAATTTTTCAATGGGAAATATATACACTCCATAGAAAAATATAGGTGCATAACATGGCATGTATCAAAAAGTAAAATTGAGACATAACAAATTTACAATTTTGGTATCTTTTGACCCATACAATCCATGAAAAAAATATAATAAAATGGATATGTAAATACCAATAAATTTAATTATATGAATTATAGAATACATTCATGTGTTTTAAATACCACATATAAGAAAATCGGAGGTGACCATGTCTGGTGTCTCATGGAAAATAAAAGTGAGAAGAGAAAACCCTTATCTTAAGTACTGAATTTATTTTTACACCTTGAAAACTCATATATAATAAATATAAGTTAATTATAAATATAGCAAATAACAATATTATTATATATAATACCATATATGGATTTTTATTACTCTCTTATTGAAAATTCCATATTAATATTATGCTTTAAGTAATTTTTTTTCGTACATGTTTTGAATTACCATTCTTGATGGTAAGCCATATATACTCTTGAATGTTGTTTTGGTTTTATTATCATTTTGAAATAAATAAAGAAAATAATGACATATATATATATATATATTATCATTATAGTAGCATTATTATTTCATATACATATCAAATATTCTTAATAAAATCATACTTAATATGTTCCTTGTAATTTTGAATGAATCACATGGCTTTGAGGAGGTTGTAGTCCACACTTCCACTAATGAAGTTATCTTATATACACAATATGGAAAGAATGAAGGTATATTTTATATAAAAATTTAAAAAATAAATAATAAATACCATATATATAATAAAATTTCATATTATCCATCATAATCCCTAACCATGGGAGGTGGTAAATAAATAAATGAACAACATTTCTTTGTGTGGCAGTAGTTTTTCATACACAAGAATTGTTAGTTTGTTTTCCATTAGATGGAAATGAGTGTAATTTTATGTAAAACCCTTATAATAATGACATAAAAGTATATTTAGGATACTGAGGTTATTATATAATCATGGAATAATAATAATTGAGGTGGTGGAGAAAGAAAATAAAAGAAAAGAGCTTGAGGAATGATGATACCACTTTATTGGGTAACTCCTTTTAGTTTGCAGCAAATGGATTCCTTTTTTAGATTTCATCCAAAAGGGAGGATTAAAGGATGAGGGTATAGATTTTGGGGGATTATTTTATCTAACTTTTTGATATCTAAATTTCTTAATAGGTGTGAATAAGTGGGAGGGGTGAGTGCATTTTTATAGTGGAGGAGGAGTGACATTGCTGTAAATTTTGGAAAAGGGGATTCCACCCATGTTTTTCCTATGAAACGTGGTACTAATAAAACTAAAAATATGATACAATTTACTATAATATCTAAATAGTTACATAAATAAAATTTTGGACTAGTTTATAGGTGTTTTTGGCTCTTAAGTTTAAGGTTTAATTTGCTGTTAAGCTAATTTTTCTCTTAATCATTTTAATTAATTTCAATCACATTAACAAATATTTTTGTTCAAGAACTAAGTTGAAAGTATTAGAAAATAAAAATTATTATTATTAAAAACACATAATCCATTTTTAGAAATTTGAATCAAATAATTCAGGAAAATAATTTAAAATTAATCCAACAAACGTGTAACGACTACATGTTTTTAAGAGTAAAATGTAAAAAGATTCCAAAGTTTTTATCTCCAATTTCAAATTGAAATTGATTCAAACCACCAAAATAGGATTAATTAATATAAAATTTTTCTAATTAATCTTTAAAAAAATGAAAATTTTAACTTAATCTTTTAAATAATTAATATAAAATAATAGCATTGAATTATGATTTATTATTTTTTTCTATTCATCAAAAAATGAAAATTCACAGGAAAATACCAAAAAATCACCCTTATATAACTCTAATTCTTATCCTTCCAAAAATAATTTCATTTTGAAATTAAAAATTTATAAATTTTCCAAAATTCAGATTTAAAATTGGTGCTCTATTAAACGACAATAAGACTTCCATTATAAAAATAAAGGTTTTTAGGTGTAAAATTAGGTTTGTTATTATATTTTTTCTATAAAGCCAATTTGAAAAATGTAAAATATATTTGATTGAATATATAATATATAAATTAAATTAATACCGTTCAGTAATAATAATTAATTTCACTTATTATGATAAATCAACTTTTTTATATAAAAATTAACTTTTTCAAAATCATTCCCTTTATATTCATTTGGTTTCTATATTAATTTCTATTTAATATGTAAAAAATGAATTTAAATATATCTTTTAATATGTTAGTTAATACTATTCAGAAACTTAAATGTTAGGTCTATATTATATATTAATATATTAAATAATAATATATTAATAATATATTATTTTTCTTTAAAACTCAGTCTTTCGTGGTACGCAAGCCATCGAGTAAAGTCAGTCTTTCATATAACACAAGATGACCTCAATGTTCCATGTAGATCAATATAAAATTTATTTGTGTTTTACATAAGCTTGTATTTTTTTCCTATAACTCAGGCCACACTTAGTTCTTTTTTATAATAAAATATATATTCAGTGTTGTGTGAAATAAAAAATGTTAAAAAGATTAAATTTATTAGAAAAAAATAATTCCCAAAATATAGTGGTGTGACCCATATAAATACCTTATATATATTCTCCTAGCATTTCTTCTTCAATTCCTATAACTAAGTATTGTCCAATATATTTAGAGTGTTTGAAGTATGTGTAACACAAACTATGTAATCTGTTCAAAACTCAACTTCATGATTTGGGGGAAGAATGGGCTAGTCATCAAGAAAAACATCAATATATTCCTAATGAATAGGTTTATCTTCATGTGTGAGTATCTACCCAACCAATTTAGATAAATATAACTAATTAATAGTTATTAATACCCAACCAATGGAAGTAATTTCCATTGGAAGTTCTTCTTAATCCTTAAACTAATAGATGATCATAGATTGATTTGAAATATAAAATACAACTTCCCATCCTTGAAAATTGATATGGGACCTATATAATGGAATCCAATAAATGATAAAACTAAAATTAAATTCTACTAGAGGGAGAATAAGAATATTTTCAGGATAAAAATTCCCACATACTACTATCATATTGGATTTATAGAATTGATATGTGATCATGATACTATTAGGAGTTTTTATTGTTAACTCAAAATCTAATAATTGAGGTGATGACATGATACCATTATAAAATTATTTAGATATAAAAGAGTGGGTATAGAAATGATTAAATAATACATTTCTATTTCTATAGTTTACAGTAAGTGTAGCTTTCACCACTTCATTCTGATGACCTGATTTTATAGATTCGATTGCATAAGATTAACCTTTGTCTTTTGGATTAACTGGTTGATGATGCCGATTATTATCATTAACCCTCAGATTTATTCACTGATTGGAATAATTTTCATATGCGTTATTATATAATCGGACTATGGGTGGAAAATTTGGATGATATTCCTTAAAAATATTTTCATTAACTATACTATTTACCTCACTTTACTAATATTTTTCTTGATGAAATTTTTTTCAACACTTAAAAATTTTACCATACCCAAAAATTAGATTCCCTTGATGATTCATTCCACACTTCTTGAATGAATGAAAATTAATTTTATTTCCTCCAAGGTTTTTATTATTATAATTTCATTGAGATTATACCTTTTTCTTCCAGTCCATAAAACCATGAGAATAATGAGTCTCTGAACTCAATTTATAGCTTGATAAAAAAAGTAAAATTTATTTATAGCTATCAAATTATATTTTACTCAATTCCATTTAGATACTTGGTCTTACAACACAAAACAAATTGGTCATATTTTCCTTAAATAGTGATGAAAAATACTATAAGCATTCCTTAAAAATATTGTTAAATTTTCATCATATGTACTAATTGATTTCTTATCCTTATAAACTTTCCATTTTCATTCATACAGTTTGGGGAAATACTTATTAAAAAATACCATCTTAAACTCTTCCCATGCCTTGAAAAAAATATCCTTATCATGCATTATATTATTGATAACAGTCCAACATTGATTAAATTTTACTTCAAAATTATAAATAGTTAAAATAACCTTTTCATATTACACGCACTGGATAATAGAGAATATATCTTCTATATCATTTATCACTTGCTATGAAATAAGTGGATTAGAGTAACCACAAAAAGAAGGTGGTTGTTTCCATATAAAAAATTCAATAGAGCCATGTTACTTACCTTAGATATTTATATGTTCTATATGATTCATGTCACCATTAATAAATTGGGAAAGTTTGGTGACCATTGAAGTAATATTTCATATCCCAAGTCTAATTTCATTTGGTTTCTCAGGTGGGTGTTCATTGCATTAGAAATCAATTTTTTTTCAAATGACTCGTCCTAGTAATAACTATTTAATTAAACCAAAATTCTTAGTGTGAATATCAAATATCAAAAATTAGTGTAAGAAACAAAAAGATTAAAAAATCATACTTACAATTTCTTAAATTATTACACCTTCTTTGAATCCATGAAACTTTATTGTTTATCTCAAATCATTATGGCTTATTATAGGCTATCATTGATTATATCCACTCATTCCTTATAATAGTTCATAAAGATAATTTAAATTAACCAAATCACATCCCTCAAAAGAAGCAAACTTGGTCTGTAGTTAGGCATCATTATAATTTATTAGGTGCAGACCAAGTTAATACCCAACCAACATTTTCAATGTTATTACCTCAAAGCATATCTATGATAAAGCCTCCATCAACTTTTTTTTATCTAGATAGGTATTTTATTGGTAGGAAACCACAAAATACCTACTTTACCAAAACATTATCAGTTTATCATTTACATAAACTTATCCCATAGGTTTTCTCTTATGGTTTCTAATCATAATCTCCAAAAATAAGAAAACCCCAATATAATACAAACTAAGGTGACCCAAGCATTGCATTCATAAATATTATATTGTTTTAGATGAATAATCAAAACATATCATAATAATACCTATACCAAAACCATAATGGTTTAGTTTATTTTGATACTATATACATAACCATATTATATAATGAATTATCTTTAACATCTCCCATAAAGTTATTCTCAAATATAACACTTTTTAGGAATACCCTACTTAAAAATATTCAATATAACCTTAATAAAGGAAACATAAGAAATGGTGATCATAAATTCTCAACAAGGGTAAACATAAGAGATATAAATGAATGATCATAAGTGATAATAAGATCAACATTAGGGTATGATAACATGGTCATATCTTATGAAATTTTTACCCAATTAGTCAAATATAATTAATCATGAGTCGTTACATAAGGTTTTTTCATAATAAAATAAATATGTCCTAAGATATCATAATCATTCATAATTAATCATGATCTATGGGAACATATCATAATCACATGGAATATATTTATAGCACACCCATAAAAAAGAAAATAATTTATTTATTCAAGGATTACTTCCATGACTATCATAGTTGACAAATCCCCATGGTTGATCAGGTTCACACCCCATTCCATCATTTACTAGGTCAAGGTTCACTCCCAAGACTATCATTATAGAAAGAGTCCCTTAATAAACTAGGTTTACTCCCCATTCCACTCTATATTATCTCACGAGATATCAATAATTACCCAATTCATTTGAGGTATATATAATTCTAGGAACACCCATCACATAATGAAAAACCATACATAACTATGCCACAATATCATAAAAAACTTTTCATTTCACTATAGGATAACTCATGAAGTATATATAAGTTTCATAAATATTTTACCATCACTTAACTAACCCTCAATAAAGTAAATGGTTTCATAGAATAATCCTTAAAACATTATCATTATAATACATCTATAGAAAGAAAGTGGATTATATCATAAGATCATATCTAAATTAAAATGACCCATACTTTTCATAGATAGATATTTTATCTCAATAGATGAATATTCTTTACATAAAATTATAATCCACAAAATAATCATATATGTTTAATATATTTGGAAACTTGGATACATAAACAAAAGGTTTATAATTTTTTTACATCATATCCTAATAAGTTCTTCATAACTAACCCCATCTTTATACAAATCAGACATAAATCCTTTATTATAAACACGAGGAAAGGAAATATAAGAAAATGTTTTCTAAGATGCTCATTAAGGGTAAAAAATGGATATATCATTGATCACTTAAACATAAAATGATCACAAGGGTATGAAAACAAGAGATTAACATTTGAAAAAAACACCATGCATTTCATAGATCATAATATTGGGTCATGGAATAAATCTTGGATATTTATAATTCATAAATCATAATGGAATCAAGGAACATTATCTATGAGATCATATAATTGGCATAAGAAAATAGTTTTTGACATAAAAATAATAATATGAAATCATTTCCTTAGTCAAGTATTACTGATAAGACTATCATGGTGGATTAGTTTTAATCCCCATTTCATCAGATCCTTAGTAAAGGTCCACACCCAAGACTATCAGAGTGGATAAATCCATTTACTAAACTAGGTTCACTCCCCATTCCTGTCCTTATTATTTAATGATATATCCATCTTTACCAAATGAATTTGAGGGATATATAATTTAGGGTACCCTTATTAAATATAAAAAATTATAAACATACCTGACACCAGATCATGAAACATTCATTCTAAAATAATCCATGGGAAAAATGGATTTCACAAAAAAAAATTCATTACATCAAAGAATAAACTATGGAAAAGAAATAGGTTTCAAAATGGTTTCATAATAACATAATTATCCCAAGGGAATGAAATGGGTTTCATAGAATCATCATCAAATCATTATCATAAACCATCTAAATAATAAAATTGAATGGTGTAATTGGATCATATACCTGAAAAAATTATGTCATTTAAAATTATGTTATCATAGATGAAAAATACCATTAAAAGGTCACTGAAACATTTCTTGAGGAAAATGTTATTTTCACTTGGAAATCAATTATTTATAATCTAAAATTTTTACAAATATAACTAAAAAAATTACTTAAAATATATAAGAAATATATAAAGAAAGATAAAAATAATTGATCTTTCATGATGGAAGGAAATTCTATTCAACCTGTGTAAAGAGGAACAAGATTCCTCTCACATTATTTATAAAAAGTGAATGGTTCCTCATTCATAAAATAGTAAGAGTATTTAATTTAATTTTTTTAAAATGAAATCATGTGTAAAAAATAATTTAAACAATCAAAATAAAATATAAAAAATTTCTTCAAAACATTTTTAGAAAACATCGATATGGAATAAAAAGGATTTTTGATTAAAGAGAGAAATAAAGTTGGTTTTACTTAAAATCATTATTTTGGTATCTTAATTTATTAAAAATATGAAAATTAAAGGGGTAAAATCTAATATTGAGAAATAACTAGAGTATAATATAATTAATTGGGTACTAATGATATTGGTCATAAAATTTCATCATCATAACCTTAATCATAAATAATGTCGTTAAACAATGAGATTGTAACATAAATCCCTTACCACTTTGGTTACATTCAAATAAAAACATATTGAAATAGATAACCATATACTGATTTGTTAATAACTATAATTTTCATGATAATAATTATAAAATATAGTCACATCCTGTTTATACACCACATTTAATAAACAAGTGATGAATATGGCATGTGTCTCATAGAAATAAAAGCGAGATGAAAATCTATTACCTCAATTTTGACATGATTCAAAAGATCTAAACGTTCTGTATAATAAATTTAATTTTTTATATCCTTATATAAAATAATAGTTTAAAAACTTATAAAATAATATATTATACATTTATATCATTTAAACACCAATTTTGTAATAGTTTTTGAAAACTCGTCATTTCCCTCTGTTAACTATTTTGTTTTCATGAGAATTTTGGTTTATTAGTCATGATCCTCATATATTTATCATAGTGCCATAATATATGTAATTTTAATCAAGATAAAAACATCATATATATATATATATAATTAAATTCATACATAAAACATATAGATATAAAAAGAATTATATTTTTCATACAGACGGTAGGTCGTACGTATGCATGAACACAGTTTTCACTTTTCGACTGATAGAACAAAAGAAATATAGATAAGAATTTATTCTTAAAGAATTATTATTATATAATATATATCATATATGTCATATATAACATATATATTTATTAAATATGTCCTTATTACCTTTTCATTTTAATTGGAATCGAAAAAAGAATCACATGACTTCGTGGAGGTGGTAGTCCACATGTACACACATTTGACATTATCATTTTCCAAATGATTAGATGGTAAGATGGTAGATATTATTTAAAAATTATATAATAATAATTATTTAATTATATAATTTATAAACACTATACCAATAATAATATTCATCCATGAAATATGGTTATGGAAAATGATTTGTATTGCAATGTGGAGGCTGTAGTCTACATGTACGCAAGAGTGATATATTCACTTCTCATTTGAAGGAACATAAGGTGAATATTGATTTTTTACTTGGTCATAATAAAATTTTATTACATTTATTATAAAGAAATTGTTACTTTATGTTGAATACTATAGATTTATAGAAGGTATAAGAAGAAATTAATTGAAAAATGCTGGGTAAGACAATTACCTTTTCTTCGGTATGCCTCCTTTTGATCCCTTATTTAGATCCCTTGGGATGATACACTAAAAAGAAAAACATATCTAATTTTTGGATAAGGAAGTTTAGAAGAAAATTGTGTATAGTTTTTTGGAGCTATATGGCTCAATGTGGTGTAAAGAAAATAGTTAATGGGTGTCCATTTATAAGGGGGGGAAAATACACAGATGGAATTACTAAAAATATATAAATATAATTAATTTATTTCTCCAATAGAATTACTAAAAAATAAATCAATTTAAATAAAGAGAGTATATCGTATAAATATCATCATACAATGAAATTTAGATAGGTTTTGCTGTCATTTTAAACCTTATATTTTCGTTTAACACCTTTGCTATGTAATATTAACCTCAACTTTGTAACAATGTTTATATTCTTAAAGGGTTATAATATTACTTATAAGGTACAAATTGGACCATAAATGGACAACGGATAAAAATTTGACCATTTATAATAATAATTATACATTTTAAATAATTTTATGATTTGTAAACAATTTAATAAAATCTTATTTTTCAATAAATATCCTTAATATCATTTTGGACACTATTCATTTACATTGAATTTGAAGTCATTAGGATAGTTATGAAATTAATATAACCCTTTAAAATATCCCTGATATGTTATTTATAAATTAAAAATTAACATAATACAACAATTAACCCAAATTTTATTTCATTTAATATTTTTAAAATCATTTATTATATTTTTCCATAAATTGAATAAATACTATGCTTGTGTTGTGTAAGCATTATAGTTGATTATTTCATAAATAAAATTTAAAAATAAATTAAATTGATATAAAAATTAATTAATATTTAAATTATACATTTAAAACCAAAAATACCATCTTTTTATCCTTTAGATAAAAATTTTGTGCTTTAAAAGTCAAGATAATGACATTTTGTATTTATCCTTTTCTAAAATAAAAATAAGAGCCATAATCAAAGAAAATCGGAACCAAGTTGCCATATTTTTTAAAATTATATGATTATAAACTAAATAAACTCATAAAATATGATAAATATAAATTTTAATGTAATTTTATAGCATTATCTCAATCTTTTGACCATGTTTTACCCATTTTACTAGTACCGTAGCTACAAATATTTACCACAATTACTATTAAAATGGACAAAAATAAAATTTTCATTTTTAAAAGAAATTATAATCCTAATTATAAATAAGGAATATATTTTAAAATATTCTATTTTCATAATTGTTATAATTCCATTTTAAAATAAGTGTGTAAAATACAACAAAAACTGGTTTTAAGAAAAATATGTTTTAGAATAAAACTCGATTTATTTTTATTCCATTCCTAGTAAAAAACATAAAATTAAAGTAATATAATCTTATTTAATATATAATATATAAATTTAATTAAATAATTATTCATTAGTGACTTATTTAATTAATTATGTTAAAAAACATTGCACATATATTAATGGTTTTTAGAAAAAAATGAGTTTCTAATCCCAGAATTGCACTTATACCAAACCAAAGATTCATAATGGTTTCTATATAATTAATCATATTAAATAAAATTAAATCATTAGAATTTTACTTTAAAATAAAAAACAAATGATAATAGAACCTTTTAAAGAAAATAAATGACATTTCACAAAAATTATTATTTTTTTACTATTCATTAAAAAATAAATCGTTTCAAAAAAATTAAAATATTTCAACCAGAATTAATTTTTATATAATTATTTGAAAAATTATATTCTTAATATAAAATTAAATTTTAAAATTTTAAATGAATTAATTATATTATTCTCACACAAAATGCAATAAAACCCATTTTTGAGGAAAGTATATATTTGAAACCTAAAATGACATTGATAAAAAGTGAGCACTCACACTACAACAGAATCTCCATTTAGCGGTGGTTTAAACCGCCGCTACTTTGTTTGGCGGTGGTTTACAGAAACCGCCGTGAAATAGGGCGTCGCCAATCTATTAGCGGCAGTTATTTGCGTTTAGCGGCGGTTTCCGGAAAGCATCATACCTGCCTCATTTTTCCGTGGTTTCTCTGAATTTAGCGGTGGTTTTACGAGCCCTAGATATCACTTTATTCATAGTGGTTATAACCGCCGCGAATAAACTCAAATTCCTGCTGCCGTAAAACCGCCACTAAAGTCATGGTAACCTCTGCGGAATGAGGCAGCCACGATGCTCCTATTTAGCTGTGGTTATAACCGCCGCTAAACGTAAAATAAAATTTACGTTTAGTGGAGGTTTTAACTATTTAGCGACCATGTAAAACGCCGTGAAACCGCCATGAATATGCATGTATCGGCGGTTAAAACCGCCATGAAAAACTGCCCAGAATAAAAAAAATAATTATTTCCTTCTACTGCACTACTGCATTGAAAAACAAATAAAACCAGAAATATAAACCAACTGAGAATGACCTGAGAAACAACACCCAACATGGGGATCAATAAGAAGGGATCACATATCATATCGACCATCCAGGTCACTACACCTCCTGTGTAGGAGGACAAAGTCATCAGCCTCACAAAAAAAATGTTTCAACATAGACCCAAAATCCATTCCAACATTAATGTTCAAAAGTAAAATCAATACATGGTGTAATAAAACTTCAATGTAACAAAATAAAAGGGACTATGCAGCAACATCAACTATTACGATGCCTAAGCTATTAATATCTAGCGTGATCCTCAAATCCACCTGGAAACCTGGTTATAGTTGTATATATATAGGGTGATCATACATGTATACTCAGTATGGGAACCCAAGTCACTCATGCATAGGTGGGGGAACATACTAATATTTTGGTGAAGATAGTAGAATCCAAAATAACCAATCATGGAATACTCGCCACACAGCCACACCACGACACACTCAGCGAATAAAAAAATTCAAGTAAAGTAGTATTATTAGAACATTGTGGTTTGGGTACCCATCATCACTTTGACACTAGTTAATTGAGACATCCTAACACATCAGTCCTCCCCCACAAATCCCACTATAATCTTACTTCCACAACCCACCCGCTCACACAAGGTCCATAACCACACACATATACCTCCTACAACAACAACATGCTTATCAATCCTGAAATAATGACCATGTGGTCCACCAAAAAAACATGCATAGCCTTCACACAATAAGGACCATGTGGTCCACCATAGTCACACAAATACCCCGACCACAAAAACAACCATACGGTCCACCCCAACCACAAACATACCCCTCCTCCAACAATAAACATCTGGGCCCTGAAAACCACACACATAGATTACCATAAACAACAACCATATAGGCCACCAAAATCACACATTCCATCCATAGACACATGGAACTCATCCAGAATACACTTGGGAAACAAATCAACCTCCAGACACCTAGGCATCCCATCCACAACAACTCATACCCAAAGTGCCTTGGGAAATAGAAAACATCAAGCCATCATAGACTACTCGGATTACACAAGTTTTATGGAAGGTGAAGAAGAGATGATCCAATAACTATCCATTCTGAAGAGCCATGATGGTGGGAAAAGACACCCTATCCAATGGAATGGGGGTGTTAAACACATGGTGGAAAATGACGGTCGAGTGTGTATAGAAATCACAAAAAACAATATGTTCATATACATATAGATAATCAAACAGTATCCCAACCTATAGGTTTCAACCAAAAAATGAACAACCCAATAGTAAAACTTGTGTTGCTATCGCTATATGAAAACCCACACAATAGATACTTCCAAAGAATAATCTTGCCTCTTTTTATTTAACCAAGTTCTATTCATTTATTTAACGGATTCACATTATATATTCCATTACTACCAAAAAAATAAAATCCCTAACAAACTAAAAATTTAATGAAAACCATTCTTGTAGTCCCACTGCACAACACCACCAATGCCACATTGCAGTCCCCATACAGAAGCCTGTCCGATGGACACAATACAACCAAATGTAGTTCAACTTCCTACAAGTTCTTCCATTAAAAAATCAATCCCAAAAACATATATAGAACGGTCGCTTCAATTCACAATCATTCCACATAAATCATAAAACCCAACCATAACACACATTACATGACCACACCCATCAAACAGGGGTACATTCAAATTTAGCCAACACTGTTCTTGAATTACATTTTTTTACTGGGGTATCACATAATGGTTCTTATTCCTCGAGCACCCATTTAATTAACCATGTGTACATGATTAATCAGTTTCCACATTATAACATTTTTCCCCAGCATTATAACCAATAAAAATATTAATAGTGTGTAAGAAAAGACCACCAATTTCCATGATTTTTATAAAGCACACATCCAGAAAAATTCAGAACAATAAAAAAAGATAACATGTAGAAATTGTAAATGTACTATAATCCCTTCAATGGATTTTTATCATCATAATAAATAAATTATTCTATATGTTAAATAACATATTTCATTCATATTCACATAGAACATTACTAAACCTACCATGCAAGATGCTCATAGGAACTAAAATAAAGGAAATCCTCACTTGGATGATCGAAGGATCGAAGTTCCTCCTTGAATAAATATCATAATATCACGTGAGGAGTATGGAATAACTCCAAGGAACTGCATGAAAGTAGAACAGGGTGGGGGAATGTCTCTTCTAAGGAGGAAGGACTCTTTCCACACCTTGGGGAAGGAAAAAATCCACGGGAAATTAGAGGATCTTGGCTTATGAATGAGTGAGATCCTAATAAAAAGGGATATAATTTCAATGTGATGGATAAAACAAATCATTGATTGACCATGCTATTTAAATATCTCAAATCCCCGAGGACATTAGGAAATTAAATATATAAAAAATATCCTTCAAAAAACTCTTTAAAACACCCAAACATAACATCAAACTCGGTTTTCTAAAAACATATAACAGTAAAATTAGAGAGATAACTTCAAAATACTTGAAATACGTGTTTTTGGTAAACACCACGTATCAATAATTTGGTTTTTCCAAATTAATGGGTGATTATGGTTTAGAGAAACAATAATTCTCCTTGAATACAGTGGAAAAATATTTAATCAAATTCAAACTCAATAGGTAACATATTTTTTGTTAAAAGAAAATCATAAGGGAGATACTGAGATGCCTAGGGAAAACATGAAATGAATCAATGATGGGTGGCTCATTGATACCCTATCACCGATGCCATGACATTGTCACCCTGGAACCAACACCCTAGAATTTATGCCCTATAACTGATTCCATGTGAGAATCACCCTTGTACCGATGCCCTGGAACCAACACCATGGCACTGACACTAACACCCATTACTCATCGACACTAACACCCTTGACTCACCGACACCAAATCCCTGAGTCACTGATAGGATGATTCACTGAAAACATGACTCATTGACAGGCTGACTCATGGATAGTTAAAAACTTTATTTTTGAAAAACTCCTGGAATGATTGAAAAACATCCTCTAGAACACCCTAATCACTGAAGTTTCACAATGTAATTAATCTAAGAGGTTTACTCCATTACATCATATAGCTCTCAAAACTGCCTCACCCTATAGAATGTAAAACTACCCATGAAGATAGGGGTCTGAACAACCACCCTGTAACATAACTATCAGGTATAAACAACCATGATTTGTTATAAAGCCGAAATGAAAACCTCAACATCCCAGAACCCCTCCTCAATAGTTATATTTCTCCAAAACAATTTTGTAATCCCCAAGGCCCCACACTACACCTAACAACCATGTAATCACATATGGTCACACCATCTAGACACATGGATTAGAGAGCTACTTCTTCCATTTCAAGATACTACATGTATGGGGAGGCACTGAATCACCCACACAAGTTTAATAACACCCACAATAATGCGTATTGGTTAAGAATTAAGTCCTCCCTTCCCACATGTCAAGATATTTGACACACATTCAAAGAAAAAATGGATCACAACATATCTTATTGCAAAACAAGGTCTGATATCACTTCAATTTAAATTAAAAAATTAAAGCATCAAAGTAATGTTCATAACATCAACTCAATACAGATTAGTGTACTGGGAACGCATATTCCCTTATCACTCCCTAGTACTCTCCTCATGGAAAACATTCTTCCACAAAACATGAACCAAATGAATCATCCATCCACTGAAAACTTTATCCTTACGATCCTCGATTATTAACAGTTTTTCAATGAAAATTGCACCATTCTCAACATCCGGCTCTCCCAAGTATCAGACGTGAGATGTACCACGTATATACTGAAAGATCTAGGTGTCTTGGAAAAAATCATGGATCCTCCCCAAATGAGTTGTAAACTCCAGCTGATATGCCACCACACCAACTCACCCAAACACTTATAAAAGTATAATGAACGTGAAAGAGAGATTTCTCACCTTACTAAACCTTTTATACCCATGTCTATGGGAAACCATCAAGAAAAAATGTTCCATAACCACGAACTCTAATGGTCTCCTCATATGATCGACATTTGACATCTTCCTATCCAGAGTTTCATTCACCATATCTTGCATGATATCAAAATTATCTGTTGTGCTCTGCACTAACTCTGGGTGATAACTATTGTTGTATAAAACTCTACTTCATGCAACTGTTTCACCCACATCAACAATGGGTTTAACTCCTAGTCATCCAAATTCTCGACTACCAACTCAAACATAGACCAAAATGGAATGATATATACCACACTCGAGAAATGAAGACATAAAATGAGAAATCATAAATCAATAAAATGCATAAAAAGAAACATGAGAAATAAAGGAAATTTTAGGACATGAAAATTTTTGGTGGAAACTATGTGCCACAAATGTTACATATACAAACCAATTGTTTCCATTTTTTTTCAACACATCAACAATACAACTACTCAGGGTCCGATGATGCATCGTCACCCTCTCCACCTTCATTTCCACTTCGTGTTGTCACATGTAAGAAAATTATATTGAAAATTAAATACGGTTGCATATTTATATTAAAAGTTAAAACCAATGAAAGTAAGAAAACTTAATTATTTTGATTTTATATGATTTACCTGAATACCACCAACCGATTCACTCCTACCGGGGGGCATATCTACTCATCTACTGACATATTTCAGTAAACACTTTCTGCAATGCAGATATCTGATCCCCCTGCTGGTGAACTGTGTTTCGTAAAGAAACAATCTATTTCTTAGCATCTCTGGGTATGGGATAAATAAAGTCAGGAGTAGAGGCAGCAACTATCCTCGGTGGCTTGCTAAAAACCTCAGATGGCATGGGTCCCAAACTCATCCCGCAGACTCTCCCAGGATGCTCATTCCCAAGGTCTTTAGCAACGAGGACATCCTGGGAGACAGAGTAGGAATGCACAGGATTGGTATCCCATAGTTCTTTAATTTTGACCTATAAATCAAATATCAATATATATTAATATAGTAAAAACTGATAATAATTTATTATGATAAAAAATTGACTTCATACCCCAACTTCTTTAGCAGGATCATTAACAAAACATCCATCTAATTTCTTGTGAACATCCATTCATAGTTCAGTTCTGGATGCTTGATGGCCTAAACTCCATGACTGCATTAAGCAAAGATAAATCAACAATTCAATATATTAAATAGATAATATTGTCTTATAAATATTTAAACTAATTAACAGATTACCAATGTCATTCGACTTCTAGAAAAACTTTTTGATCCCGCAGTGTGCAAGATGACTTGCTTTGCTCGGTTTGACGCATTCTGTCTTGAGAGATCCTAAAATAAATAAAATGAAATTTAATACTGATGTATTTAATTTCATGTCCTTTTCATATACATGTATAAATGTAAAATGAGGATAATATAATAATATATATATTTCAATACCATCTGCTTCTAATCACGATGCCTGTCAACAAACACCTTCCACTGCTCTTTCGGTACCCCACTGTGTAGCTTCTCATACATTTTCAGCACGGTCAACGAAGCATCATTGAAATCAAACCACAATCTCCATTTAAAATCTTTACACTTCTTACCTAAATTTTTCAACGTCGAATTCCGTGCTATCACATCAACAATGGTAAAGTGGAAGAACATATATATATAGAAATTCATTTTGAACATATTAGTAACATGAAATTCAATTAAACCATAATGTAATAAATTTACCTTGATTTGACAATCAAACACTTCATTTTTCCAGCTTGGAATAATATGTCTCTAATCGTCATATGAAATGGGAAGGGAAATGGGCTCCACTGCCAGCTGGCCCAGAATCTGGACAAGTAACCCTGTGGCATCATTCGTAGGGGCCCTGTAAGAATCAAATGGCACAACAATCTTCTCGCTATTAAGATTCCAAAAATCTGAACTTTTTATGTTTTTCTCCATTGTTTCATTTTTGTCATATTCAATGAGAAAACAATTAGTATAAACAAAATGAAATAAATTTATTTAATAAAAATTTGTACCTATGATAGTGACACTCCAGTATGTCCGGGATGAACTGGAAGGGGCACGTCACTGCCCCACTACTGAGGCTCCTGAAGGGGGAGTCGACGAATCAGCCTCTACTAGGACATCCACATATGGTGTGAGAGATGGTGCAGGGGGAGATGGTTTAGGGGTGTCGGCATATGGTGCGTCAGATGTTGTGGGGAGGGAGCCATATGGATCTTCATCTGTCACAGAAATGGATGAAATAATGTACCGCTTCTTCCTTGGAATTTCTGTCATTTAATCAAATAAAATTAAGTGCATAATATATATTTTGAAAAAATTATGTAGAAAAAAAAATTAAAAATGATAATAGATGGAGTACTAACAGAAAAAATATATATATCAATGATAATGAATGACTGGAGAAATGAAACAAGTGGTTGCTGAATAAATAAATAATTGTACATACAATCATTTTCCCCTTCAATCATGTCAATTTCCTACTCTATTACTTCATCCACTTCATTCATCCTTTCTAGACTAATATTTTCAATATCATGATGGACAAATAATTCTGCTTCCTATTGCTGATTAAATTCAACTTCAAAAGTCAAATTTTCCACTTCATCACCCATATTATACTAATCTCTTTGTATTACATGAGCAACTACACTCCACCCTTCATCGGAAACATCATGCACATAATATACCATTTATGCTTGTGATGCTAAGATATATGGATCATGCAGTTCACGATCACCAACATCCATCAAGTGAGAGAAGTTCACAGAAATAAATTGCAAGGAATCTCTTTTAACACCTCTGATAATATAGACCCATTTTCATTTGAATAAAACAACAGAAAAATTTCTATGGTAGTTTAATTCAATAATATCATGCAGCTTTCTATAGTATTCCAGTTCAGCAAATGTAAATATACCACTATTCTGTGTTCTCAAACCCACTTCTTGATCGACTATATAAAATCTAAAGCCATTCACATTATAAGCGTCGAACTTTCTAACTTCTTTGAGAGGACCTCTAGCAAGAAACCTCTAATCTTCTGACACCTCTTCTCAAGTATCATTATTCATGATCTGAAAAAAGAAATATACTTTATTAGATTTACAAAATTTATGTGTCAAACTAATATTCATATTTATTGAAATATTTATGAACTTACACATCATGAAAACCATTATAAAAGCTATTTATTAATATCTTTCTTTATATCTTTCTCATTTTGTGTTCAGCCTCTCATTCATCTCTTTGTTTGTATCCTAAACTCTTCAATAAATGGATTTGCAATTTCACTATTCAGCAGCACATATCTATGTGCATGTAATAATTCTAATTCAGTCAGTGTCACATTTGAGGTCCTCCCAACTGATCGGCCAATAACAATAAATATTTTGGATTTTAGATGTATTTGATATTGAGTCGATGTGTCGTCAAGACATCCAACTCGATTAAATCTTGTCTCAATATCATCCAAGTATTGAGAACAAAAGGTAAGTCACTCCTCAACCACATAGCCTTCAGCAATTAAGCCTTCTGGTTTAGCTTTATTTCTCACGTATGATTTCAAATGCCCAAGATATCTGTGAAATATAATAAACATAATTATGCATTTAATTAAGTGCCAAAAATTGTTTACTTAAATGGAAAACATATAAATAAAGTACCTCTCAATTGGATACATCCATCGATAATGAACGGGGCCTCCTAATTTAGCTCCCTCAACTAAATGTGCAGTTAAATGCATCATTACAGTAAAAAAAGGACAGAGGAAAGATCATCTCCATTGCTCAAATGGTCAATACAAACCTCTCCTGGAGATTGTCAAGCTGAAATGGATGTAGAGATTTATCACATAGTTTTCTGAAAAATGTGCAGAACTGGAGTACAACAGCAGTAATTTTTTTAGTTAATAATGTACGCAATGCTAATGGTAGTAACTGTTGTAACAAAATATGTGAATTGTGACTTTTCAATCCATGTAACATACGATTCTTCAAGTCAACACACCTTGAGATGTTACTTAAATACTCATCAGATACCTTAACATTATTTAACATTCAAAGGAATGTATCTTTATCCATATTTTTCATTACAAAAATTGTTAGAGGATACATTTCATTCTCATCTGGCCAGAGATCGCGTTTTATGTTCATTACTTGTAAGCCTTTGCGAGCATTGAGATGATCCTTCGATTTTCCATGATCACTAAGCAATGTGAAAATCAAATTTTCACAGGAATTCTTCTCAATATGCATCACATCAAGATTGTGCCGCAACAAATTAAATTCCCAATACGGAAGTTTGAAGAATATACTTTTTTCTTCCATTGTTGTGTTCCAGTTTCGCTTGACGATGCACTTAGGACCTGTTTTCCACTATCATTCAAATGATGAACCTTCCAAAATTCTGTTTCAACATTTTCAAGATGTTCCAATATTTGAAAACTATTTAACAACTTTGGATGTGGTCTATGATCAATGGAACCATTAAATTTTGATCTGTTCAGCCAAAATATAAGATATGCACCGAGAAAACTTCGATGACACAAGAAGCACAATTTTCTACTATGAGGTAGCCGTTTGGGATCAAAATCAACGTTACAAACGGGACAAGACAAACCTATGTAAGTGTTCCAACTAGATAAATTCACAAGCCCAGGGAAGTCACTAATTGTCCACATTAAAGCAGCATGCATTTTGAACACTGTTTTAGAAGAATCATCAAATGTCTCAACACCGTTTCTCCATAACTCATGCAATTCTTCAATCAATGGCTGCAAGTATACATCAATATCATTTCCAGGAATTTTTTTTCTAGGAATAATCATCGAAAGGATTAAATATTTTTGTTGAATACACATCCACGGAGGCATATTATAAGGGATCAAAACAATTGGCCAAATGATATAATTGGTACTCAATGTCCCAAATGGGTTGAATCCATCGGCAGCCAATCCCAATCAAACATTCCTAGGATCAGCTGAGAAATCAAGATTTAATGAATCAAATGTCTTCCACGATTGGGAATCTCATGGATGTCTCATTAACCCATCATTGTTATTATCTACAGAATTCCACTTCATGTGTTCAACGGTTTTCGATGAAATGAATAATCTTTGCATTCGAGGTTTCAAAGGAATGTAATGCAAAACCTTTGTAGGTGTGCCCTTTTCCTTATTATCCATGAAATTATGTTCATTCAGACTTCCAAAATCACCCTTTGCCTACCATCTAGAAGAAGAACATTTCTTGCAATTCTGTCTACTGGAATCCTCTCCCCAATAAAGCATACAATCATTGGGACACGCATGTATTTTTG
Source organism: Viscum album (assembly GCA_963277665.1). Lineage (NCBI taxonomy): Eukaryota > Viridiplantae > Streptophyta > Magnoliopsida > Santalales > Viscaceae > Viscum > Viscum album. The sequence continues at coordinate 691,216,310 of OY728121.1, read as the reverse complement.
TATAATTATGACCAAGCTTGTTAACAACTTTTTTCATATCATAAAAAGATTCTGAGATTTTTTCTTCAGGAAATGCATCACGAATCAATTCCAATATCATGGAAATTTCCTTATTTGTAATTCCCCATAGAAATTTGATATGGTAAAACTTCAGCATAAATGAAAGCTTTGAATATTTCAAACACCCACTATACAACTCTTTATTTCCATCATCAACTAAATCATGAAACACATTTTCCTCAGTGAGGTTTTATCTTACATTTGGCTCCACAGAATCAAGAGGAGGATCCAATGATATGTGACAATATTGATCTTCCTGTGTTACAATCTCAAAAACATCACTTGTCACGATGAAATTTATAGCACCCTCTTCTGGTTGTTATAATATGTTTTGATGCTGATAGTGGTGTCTTGCAGTGCCGAATTCATCTTTTATTAGGTTTTTCATTTCATTTTCCATTGTCGACGAACTTGGGACCTCATTCTGCGGATTAACATCAGTGCTCAATCTTTATATAATGTTCGATTCTCTATGCCAAATCCAACACAAATATTGACAAGGGAATTACTTGAGTATTAAATGTTCATAAACCTCATCTCTCTTCAACAATGTTCTAAATTGACATTTAGGACATGTACATTTTATTCTCCCTTCAACGGATCGATTAGAAATTGAAAAATCTAAGAACTCATTCAAACCCTTAACATACTGAGGTGTGTTCCTCGGTAATGTGATCCATCTTTTATCCATATATATCACAATATGCCTACACAATAATAAAAAAAATTAAAACACATAGTTACTAATAAATAGAGAAAGAGATTAATATATACGATAGTGTAAGATTACAGAAACATAATATAATAAAGATGACCCATTGATCATAAAATATGGATAATATAATAAAGATGATACATTGATCACATTTACCACTTACTTAGCATGCCCAAACAAACCGAACAAGTCTAGTCCCTAGGAGATAGCGTCAAAACCTCATTTAGGACCAATAAGAATATCGGGTTACACACTTATTATAACACTTTCGATCACACATTTATGTTGCCTCAAACAACACCCCATTGAAAGTGATTCCATTGAACACACCAAAGATGCCCGATTTTCATACCATTAGTACAACGACATTACTAGAAATATTTATCATTTATATGACACCCTTTGAGACTTATCGCAGGCTATCTTTGGTACCTGGATTATGGGTAGCCTAGGTCAGTACATGAAAATTGGTCATGTTTCATTGCTCTTTATGTTTTTCAATTTTTTCACTATCTATTTGAATTTACCTCTATCATTGAATTTGATACTGTTTCTTATTTCCTTGAATTTTGAGAGACCTTTGTAATTCATTATATCATTAGGTTGTGTAATTTTAATTCATCTACTTGGATTTCCATAGTGGGGTTCTCATTAAAATCTCTTTTAAAAACTAATGAATGATGTATGTTATTTTCACTTAAATATGTTTTGTGTTTAGTATTATAAAAATTTATCTACAATATTTCAAACAACTCATATTAAAAAAAATCATGAAAACCATAAAATTTTGATTTGATATAATACAAAGGACATGTCCAATTTTATTTCAAACAATTATGTATATTTCAAGTCCTAAGCTCAGTTAATTTGAAGTAATTATTTAGAAATGAATTTTCAACTTGAACACAAACTATTATACTTAATTAAATCATAATAAATTTAAAATATTTAGTAAGTGACACTAGTTCAGAACTTATGAAGATCTTTTCTAACATGTTTGAGAATCCCATGGTGAGAATCCTGGTGTTCAACTTCTTGGTCTGAGCATAAAGGCCAAAAATTGTTTTCACCTCTCTTTGTGGTCGTTTATACTGATTTAGACCCCTAACAAATTCATGTCATGTTTGATTTTCCCTTATTATGAAATATAGTAATACACCATTCATGGTCTAAGTATAAAGTCCTTAAACAAAGTGAATACTCCCCTATTAGGGGTAATATGAATTGGTATGGGGCAAAACAATTTTGGTAGGGACAATTTTTCTTCTATGTTGAATATACGACCTCACCTCTGTGGTCTAAGCTATAAAACTATAACCCCCTATAAATTTTTGTCCATGAAATATAAATTTAATCTATGTGAACCCGTAATTTAGTCTTTTTGTATTAGTATTAGGCTCTTAATCTTACTTGGGATTAACTTAAACTTACCACTGTAGAGAAAACCTCATACTTTCATTAAATATTTATAAAGTTAAGCCTCAACCACACATTGCTCTACAATGTTTTAACTTAGACATAAAATACATTGGTATACCTTAAAAGTCCATAAGCTACTAATGTAAAGAAAATTGGCACTCTTGACGTCAAAAACCCATAATAGCTGACATTGGAAAAATTGAGTCTCCACTCACAAGATATTTACCTTGTATAGATAGGGAATCATTTTGATCATCTGAAATTTGAAAGGAAAAAACATTTCAGGTTCAAAACATTCAAAGGGGAACTATGAAAAATCAATGCTTCTTCCCCGTAAGTCCTTTACAATTCACTACTAAGGGAAATATTAGGGATAAATTCAAGAGACATAAACCTACTATAAATCACCACTCAACCCTAGAAAAAGTCATGGTATACCCTATAGTCCCATCAACTAGTAATATGTAAGATAACACTTACGCTCCTTGAATATGATAGTGCATATTATTTTAACAGAATGCAAAAATATGAAATAATATATGCACCATAAAGTGATGTCAGTGAACACACCAAAAAAAATCCAAACCGCTACCGTAATCCCCATGTGACCTCAAGTTCACCACCATCCTCTACTAACCGATGGATGTTCCCACATCCAATGAAACCCTTTAACATCCATGAGACACCCAAAAATATTTTTAGAATAATCACTTTCCTTTCAAACCAAACTCATCAATTTCATATAATTTCCAAATGACCAACAATTATCTTTAAAAACTAAGAGAGATTTCCAAACAACAGTTTAACCATACTATAAAAATCACTATGTTCCACATAACAAATTCCAAACACCATCCAATCAATTAAATAAAACATTAATAAGGTAAAGAACCATCCAAATAATCCAATTTCACTATTAAAGACTAATTAATATTTAACCACACAAATTAGGCATAAGAAAACATAGGAATAATTTAAGATTCACTTTGAAAGCAATTTTTGACAAATCATATCACCAATAAAACACCATAATAATTTAACCAAGTACATTAACAAGGTGTAAATCATGTTTTAAAAATTATTTAGTAACACCCAAGGATCATATGGATTGAATTAGAAAGAAAAGGCAGGGAAATGCCCACTGCTTGAGTGTGAATGCAATGAAACTTCAACAGGAGAGAGAACAAGGCCCCACATACCAACCACATACCCTAGATCCAAAGAAAAACGAACTAAACATCAAACCTAACATCTAGGGTCTATCCAAGACCTAAAAGGAAACCAATAAATAGATAAGGGGAAGAGAGAAGTGGGAAATGGGGAAAACCCTAAAAACCACCTTGGTTGTGAAGAGGGGGTCGCTGCGGGGTCGCGGGTCGCCGTGGAAGGGGTTGCCGGGGTCACGCGGGGTCACGCGGGGTCTCCGGGGGTCACAGGGGATCGTCGAGGTTGTGGGGTCGCGAGGGGTTGTGGGAACAAGGGGGTTGGGGTAGGGGGAAGGGTCGACAACGTAAAAATATATGGAGGGTTTCGCGGCGGTTTATAATAAACTGCCGTGGATCCATTTTAGCCAAAGGTTTAGCCGCGGTTTTGTGAACCACCGCCACAAAACTGCCGCTAAAACCTAATTTTGGTGTAGTGTTATATAAAATGAATTAACTAATATGTTTTAATTATGTTACAAATCTATTTTTATATTTTATAATTTGATTAATCATATTCTTATCCATCATTTTAACAACAATGTTATTTTATATCTTGGTTTGTTTTAATAATGGTATTGCATGTCAAGAAAACTATCTACTATGAAAAATTTATTTAAAGAGAAATATATTCAAAAATCATGGCATGTTACATTATACCACCATAAATAAATTGTGCCGTAAAATATTTATCTTAGAAAAAAATGTTAAAAATTTGAAAATACCTTTGTTGAAAACCCACAAAATACAATGGGATAATCAAAATTATTTTAAAAACAGATAGTGGGAAACATAAATGTTATCCAAAATAACACAAATTCTGGTTCTTAGATAATGTGGAAATTAATCGGATGTTAAAATATAGACATAGAAGAGAAAAATAAAATCCAAGTACTAATATATAGTGATAGATAATATGGTTATGATAATGTAAATGACCACAAAACCATAAATAAGTGAGGGGTGAAAAGACCATCAATTCATTAGAAATGAAGGTAAGAATGATAGCATTCTTATTTCAAGATCATTTTACTAAAGATGATGGGTTTTTAATCAAAAAAAATGTACAACATAAAATACACATAATTTATTTATTTTAATTTAGCAATAGAAATTTAATCATTTGGTTGTGTTTTGACCAATTTTCATTTATTATATTACTCTAATAAATAGATATTCTAGATTATTTTTTCACGATCGAAGCACTAAAATTAACTTTTACCAAATAATAAGATATTTAAAATAATGAAAAGTCATTCATTTTTTCTCTAAATACAAACGAAAAACAACATGGTTAGCACATGTATCCCAACAAGTATTTATATAATACATTAATCTCTAAAACCTCAGCAATAACCCCCAAACATCAACTCAATAAATTACATAAATAGTTAACCTTAAAACTCCTCCAAAATATGTGTGACCAATTTGAAAAACCAAAAATCACAAAAAATTATATCGATCATTTATCCCCAAACAACAAAAATATTGTTCATAATTTCACCTACCAAACATTTTAATAACTTGATCATATGATCCATTAAAACATATTAATAACTCAAATCTTCATAAAACCCCAATTAAAAAAATATTCTTCAAAAAATAACACAATATTTTTTCCAAAAATAAAATCTAATACTATTGAATATATTTTATAAATATAAAAATGTAATAAAATTCATTGAAGATAATTTAAATTATTTTTCCATAAAATTTATCACAAATTTCAAGGTCGGAAATAATATCCCATTTAATTAATTAATTTAAATCATATATTTTTCCAAACTAAACAATATTAACTCAACACCTAGAATATATTATGGGCTATTTCTCCTTAATTATGTATTTTCTATAAATACCAATTTACCACTAAATCAGTTTTCTTAGCTATCGATACTGTTTAACATGTGTCTTAAAATACTTAAAGAAAATCTAATATGGAATAATACTCAAAATTTTCAAGATTCTTATAACCAAAATATCATTAATATAAAAATTATACTACAAAATTCTAGAGTCCCATTACAGAAACACTTGAATACTTTCAGATCATTGATTAGAATAGAATAGGTCCTTCCTCGGTCTAGGAGTTTACCCTTGGATTAGGGGATTGATATAGATAGTTACGATATCCCCCAAACATAAGAAAATGAAATAAAATTGTTTTTTAGGATAAAATCCATTTACCTCCATCAATATATTTATTTTTTGCAGGAAATTACATTCTTTATGACCTCATTTTTATACATAAAAACATTCTTCTTCCATTAAGACAATACATTTAGTAATTTTCCCACATTATATATATATATATAAAGTTTAATATTATTTCTTTTGCGATCTTCAATAAATTAACTACCATGAAAAAATATTTTTCATGTATTATGATTTTTAGGAATCTCACCCAACTTGAGGATATTAATCTCTTATTGATAAATCCGATTAGGCATAATCACAAGTTTTCCTATTCTATCTCTTATTTCATATGGGTTTTTATGAGGACAATCATTCCATTTTTCTTCACATTAATCATTAACATGGTTCCTCATAGTTACAACAATTTAATAAAAACAAAAAAAATATATTTGAAAACAATAATTATAGCGAGTCATAATGTTATCATGGAAAATAATTTATAGGATGTCTAATTAATGAAACCATATATTAAATCTATAGAACCTTAGGTTTAACCAAGTACATATATGATCATAATCAATTCAAATCATTCATAATGGATAATAAATAAAAATGTGAATTAACCTAATAATATCCCATTGGAGTGTCAAACAAGGTTCATAGTAAAGGAACACTCACTGTGCAACATACTAATGAATGATATTTACTCAACCTAATCTTCTTAGTGTTGTTACCCATATATGCATCTATTACTAACCCATATGAACTTTTATTATCTAGACACAGATATTTTTATAGGAATACCACACTCTTTTCTTTACCATAACATAAGATGTTCTCATATACATAGGATTATCGTAACGGTTACCAATTTTTTTTTCTCATCCTGATTTCCAAAGATAACTAAACCTTGTTTTGAAACGAACTATAATCACCGATACCTTTTATATATAGATATCATATCTTAATTAATGACTATTTATTACATCACATTATGATCCATTCCAAAATTTTATTGGTTCACTGTATTTGGAAAACTAGATACATAAATAATTGGTTCATAAGAGATCTACATTGTCTCCCAATACATTCTTCAAAAGTTGCCCCCATATTATAAATTTAATACTTAAATCCATTCTTTATAACCTGTGGAATGGAAAAACAATTAATGGTGAGATGAGATGGCCAGTTAGGGTAAAAAAAAGAGATATTAGTTATCACTTAAACATAACATGATCAAAATGGTATGAGAATAGGAGCTTAACAATTTAATACCATACCCTGCATATCATAGATAAAAATATTGATTCAGAGCATAAATATTCGTAGCTCTTAAGAAATGAATCGTAAAGTAATCAAGGAACACAAGCCATGGTATCATAACATTGGTATCAGATATATGCTTATGGCATACACATAATTAAAGTTGATAATTTACTTAGTTATGTCATACTAAAAATATTATTATAATGGATTGGTTTCACTCATTATTACATCATATCCTAAGTCAAGGTTTGATACCAAGACTATTAGATTGTACAAAGTCCCTTACTGAATTAGTTTCAATCCCCATTATAGTCTTTATTATCTCATGAGATATCCGTCTTTACCCAATTACACATAGGGACATATAATTTAGGTCCCACATATAACATAATGAAAATAATACAAATTTCGTCTTCATGACCATAAAACATTCATCATAGTATAACCCATGGAAAGGAAATGTATTTCATAAACATTTCATCATACTATAACCCATGGAAAAGAAATGAGTTTCATAAAGGTTTCAACATAAATTAATTAAACTGTGGTAAACGAATTTTTTAATAAAATTATCCTTAAATCATAATCATTATAATCTATCCAAATAATGAATGTATATTGTATCATTGGGTCATATCTATAGTAAATCACAAGTAACATCAAATTATGTAATCATAAATGAAAACTTTCCTTAAAATATTGTTGGAACATTTCTTAAGAAAAATTCCCATTTCACATTGAAATAACTTATTTAAAATCTAAAAATATACCAAATATTAATGATTTTTTTAAAAAACTATCCTTGGAAATGTATACATTAATATTCAAATAATTTGGTAGATATGATGGTGAAAAATATCAATCATATCAAATATAAAAAACAAAGATGCTTTTTAATGTTTTTTATAAAAAGTTAGAAGTACCTCATCCATAAAATAAAAAAAATATTCTATTAAATTTTTATAAAAAAAAATAAATCATGTGTAAAAATAAAATTAAAAAAATCATAGGATAATATACAAACTATATTTAATTGTTATAGAAAAAACTAGTATGGGAGAAAAAATATTTTCAACTCAAGAGATAAATAATCTATGTTTTACTTAAAAACATTGTTTTGGTCTCTAGAGTTATTAAAGAGCAGAAAATTAATAAGAGAAGAAATTTAATAGGATTCCTAAGATATAGGTCAAAAAATTTCATTATCATAATCTTAATCATAAACAATCCCAATAAATAATGATATTGTAACACAAATCTCTTACCAGTTTGGTAACTTAAATCAAAACCTCATGAAAGAGGGAACCTTAGATGGATATTTAAATACAAATAATTTTCAAGATAATCATCATAAAATACATTAATGGGTAGTATATACACCTCATAAAACAAACAAGTGGTGAATATAGAATGTGTCTTACCGAAATATATGTGAGATGAAAACCCATTACCTCAAGTTTGATTTGATTCAAAAGAGATCTAAAAAAATGTATAATAAATTTAATTTTATTTTAATTATATAACATAATAATTTATATACATATATTATCATATATTGTCCACTTAAAAAATTTCAACACCCCATTTATAATTATTTATTATTAAAATCATCATTTTTAGGTATTAACTGTTTCATTTTTCAGAAAAATTTCTATTTGGTAGTTCCTGTCCTTGTATATTGATCATAGTAAAATCATCTCTATAATTCTAATAATGATTTAAAATTCATACATAGTCATTATATATATATATATTTATTTATTCCTATATAAAAGGATGATATATAAAAATTAATTACACCGTTCATTGAGATGGTAGGTCGTACGTATGCATGATCATGTTTTTCACATTTTAATGGATTTAAAGAAAAGATGTATTTAGAAATTAAAATTTAAAAAAAATATTATTATATCATATATATTCATTTAATATGTCATTATTAAGATCCATGTGGATCATAATTGAAAAAAATCACATTGCTTCATGGAGGTGGTAGTCCACATGTACGCATGAGCGGCGTTATCATTTTTTAATAGATTGGAAGGTAAGTATTTAAATATGATATTATAATTATAAAATGATTAATTATGTTAAAAATATAATGTATAAATATTACACCATAATAATACCTATCCATTAAATATGGTGATGGAGAATTAATTGTATCTCCACCTAGAGATGGTAGTCCACACGTACACAAGAGTGATATTTTTACAGCACATTTGATGGAATAGAGGTTGAAAATTGGGAGTTACACATTCATAATAAAATTTAATTAAGTTTAGGATAATTAAAATTTTATTTAATAATGAATACCATATATTTTTAGGAGTTATAAAAAGAAATAAATTGAATGATATTGTGTAATATGATTACCCATTCTTCAAAAGGACTCATTTAGATCTCTTTTGATGACCTTTGGGATGGTCTTTTAAGAATAAAATCACATATAATTTTAGTATACGGGGTTTAGAATATAATTTTACATAGGGTTGGTGAGATATATGGCTCGATTTTTTCTAATGAAAAGAGTGAAGGGGTTTCATTTTATAAGGGAGGAAAAAGACACCCTTGGAATTAGTTAAAATATATAAATATAATTAATGTATTTCCCAAGTATAATGCTTCCAAAAAGACACGAATTCAAATAAATATATGATATGGTCAAAAAATAATCATCCAATAAAATATATATAGGTTTTGGTGTTATTTTAAAACTTATATTTTGGTTTAACCCGTTCATTAAAAAAATTTAACATTAATTTTTCTAACAAACCTGTCAATCGAAGGGTTATGATTTTAATAATAATCTAATAATTGGATCATAAATGGAAATGTAATGAAACTTTTGACTATTTCTAATTATATTTATCCTCTTTTGAGATTTTTAATATTTTTAAGTAGTTTAAAAAAATATTATTTTTCATAAAATGTAATTATTATCATTTTTGAAACTATTCATTTAACTTGAATTTAAAGTTATCAAGATAATTATAGATTTAGAATATAAACCTTTTAAACAAACCTAATTTTTTATTTACATATATAAAATACATGTAACATAATAATTCACCCAAATTGTATTATTTGTAATATTATTAAAATAATTTATTTATTTTTCTGTAAATTGAATAAATATATTATAGATGTTGCATAAACATTTAAGGTAATTATTCCATAACTAAAATTTCAAAAATAAATTACCTTGATAATAATAATAATTAATATTTAAAATAAATATTTTTGAACCAAAATAATCATATTATTTACTTTATGATTAAAATTTAGAGTTTTAATAGTCAAGAGAGTGTCATTTTATATTTATCCTTTTCTTAAATTAATATATGGTTCATAATAAACAAAAGTTGAAATACCTGAAATATTTTATAAAATTTGATTTTTATTAACAAAATAAACACATACAATAGGATAAATACTATTTTTAGAGAAATTCTAATGCCTTATCCCAAACTATTAACCCGGTTTTACTTGTTTTACATTTATCTAGGTGACAAATATTTACCAATGTTACTATTTATAATGAATAAAATAAAAAAAAATATTTACTAAATTTTATCCTCATGATTCGAAATATGTAATCCATTTAATTATATTCTATTTTCATAAGTGGAATAATTATATTTTAAAATAAGCTTGAAAAACACAGAAAAATTGTTTTAGAAAAAATGTATTTTCAGTAAGAAAATTGATTCATTCTTATTACATGCTTAGTAAAATCCATAAAATTGATATAAAAGATTTTTATTGAGTATATAATATGTAAATTTAACTATAAATTTATTAAAATTTTTTTTAATTAATTAATATAAAAATACATTGCGAGCATAAAAATGGTTTTTAGAAAAAAAATGTGTTTTATGCACAAAAATGAACTTATACTAAAATAATTTTTAATAATTTTTAATATTTAAATAATTATATTGTAAAAAATTAATTGAATAATATCTTACTTTAATATAAAATTCAATAATAATGGGACATTTAAATTAAAATAAATGGCAGTTTTATAGAAATCAGTATTTTTTACTATTCTATAAAAAACAATCTTTTTTTGAAAAATAAAAAAAATCACCCTAAGTTAATTTTTTTGTTATTATTTCTCAAATGATATAATTTTTATAAAATAAAATTTGTAATATAGGTATAAATTACTTATAATATTCCCACACAAATGTAAAAAAAAACTTTTTTTGAAGAAAACAAATTTTTGAAAAATAAAATGACTTTAAAAAATAAAATTACTTATATATTATGAATTAAATAATAAATTAGAGTTAATATGTATATATATATATATATATTTCATTTTTGTTTAATATTATTCAAACATATCAATTTAATGATGATGTTTTAATATATCTCAGTTCGTTTTAAGATCGGTGTTGCGTGTCAGGCAAGGTATCGAACACTTAATTTTTTTTAAAGATTAATATATTATAAAATTTAAATTTATTACACACATTTAAGAATAAAAATACTTAAATTATGTTTTAATAAAAGATAATTAACACTAAAATAGTATTGGAACATTTATTCTAAAATTATGAAAATATACCAAATTGGAAATAAGCTTACCTTTTAAAAAAGATATTTTCTCAATCATTATAAATTGCAAAGAGGGGAAAATTGTGTTGTTACATGAAAATTCTAGAAATAACCATCAAATAAGAAAATAGATATGATTTGAAGGATAAATATCTTATAATTTTGCTCAATGAAAATTTAACATAGATAATCATCAAAATGAATGTGATCGAAACATAAAATCTTACCTCAAGTTCTATCTTTTTTTGTTTGCATTCAAACATCCTATATTATAAATATAGATTTATTATAAATATATTATAGAATCATATTCATATAAATATAACTATATATAATTTCCTTATAATTTCTTATCAACCATTTATTAACAATTCCTTATTAAAATCGTTATTCTAGTGATTTTTTTGTTTTCCATGTATCTTTTAATTCAACACTTCTAATATTTTCACCTTGGTCATGGTTTTATAATATATAGAATATTAATGATTTCAAAATTATAATATTCATTCATTATATAATATTTTATAAACATTCATTTAAATTGGTTATGAAATATGATTTGCATCACTTCATGGGGATGGTTGTTCACACATTCACACAGGTGATGTTTTCACTTTTCAATAGATGGAATGAAATAAAGGAAAATAATAATTCCAAATAAAGTAATAATAATTATAAAATAACTATCATATATTTATATTAATTTAATATATCCCTTTTTCCATCCATTTAAATAGGAAATTAAAAATGAATCACTTCACTTTGAAAAGGTGGTAGTCCACAGATATGAATGAGTGACAATATCATTTTCTAATATATCTTAAGGAGATAAAAAATGGATATTAAATTAAAATAAAACATATAATTATATTAAATATACTTTTTATATGATGTTAATATGGTTATAGAACATTTTTATTAGGTTTAAAAATACTGAAATATGAAATATTTTGGGAAGAACATTTACATCTTTTTCAGGTATCCTTTGTTGAAAATCACCTTAAGGCATCTCAGATGGGTATTTTGGGATGATAAGAACCTAAAGCTAATCGATAATGATTTTGGAATAGAATTTGGTCCTTTTTTTTGAAATAATGGGATAAAGTGGTGTAGATAAGAGAGCATATGAGGTGCCTTTTTATAAGTGTGTGGAGCAACACACATGTAATTATTAAGAAGATTAAAATACAATAATGTCACACTCAATGAAAATGATCTCCAAATTGGATAAATTTTAAATATAGTATGACATATGATTAAAATTAATTCATTTAGTAAGATTTAATTCTGTTTTTAGGTTACTTACACCCTTATGTCATTAGTTTAACCCCTCGTTAGCCCTTTTAACCATTACAGTAGTAGTGAATTTTTACGTAGGTTACTGTTAATATTGGCCAAAAATAATGTTGAACTCATTAAAAAATTCTTAAATGTTGATTAGAAATATAGAAACCATTATATCAGATTATATTTCTATAATAGGAATAAATTCATTTTAAAAGAAGTGTGTGAAACCCAATAAAACCGTTTTTATAAAAATTAATTTTTAAAAATAAAAACAAATTTAATACAATTAATTTCCTTGTAAAAACTTTTAAATGAATGTTAAAATATTTTATATAATATATTATCTAGACATTTAATTAAAATAATTCATGAAAAATTATTAATTAAATATATTAATATAAAACCTCAATTCATGCATAAAATTTATTTTTCAAAATGATTTTTTTTTACATTCAAATAATTTTATTTTAATTTATAAATGAATGAAAATTAATGTATTAATTTTATATATTTGAAAAAAAATCATAATTTATTTAGTATTATTTATACAATCAAATATAATGAATAAGATATTACCATCACATTAAATAATAATAATTCAATAGTTTTTCATAGTTCATTTATACATAGTGTTACATGTAAATAAATATATCAAATACCTAAAATTTATTTAAATATAAATATATCATAAAATATTGGGGTGTTACAATGAGAACTACAACCACTTCTTATTTTATACTCTCCTCCACTTTTATTTCTCTCGAGGACTCCACCCTCACTTCCACCAATATTAGAAGAGGTGTCTAGCAAACCAAAAATCCCATGTTGGTCATTCTACACCATTAGAGTTAAATATAATAACTTTTAATAGGTTTTATGATTAAATAAAAACACCTGAGTTAAAATGACTATATGGTGACCCATTTCAAATTGATGAGCCATTAGAACATCACTATATATTAGCTCTATAGTAATGTTGAGAATATATATGTATCAATTCACCAACTCCATCATGGTCTGGTAACCATATTAAAGGGTCACAAACTCCAGGGACATAACAAGACCCATTGTATCTTAATAAACTACACTAATAAAATTATATTTAATCCATTCTAATCAGGATTGTCAAGAAGTTCCTCTAGGAAAATGGGTTCCCACCACATTTAATGTGAACATTATAATATGAAAGAGTCCAACCTTACTTAATCTACCTCATGAGTCTAATTAAATTTTAGATTTATCTATATTTTTTCCAACTGTTTCGAAGATTCTTGAGGGTAATTAGTACCTCATAATGCCAAAGTATTATGTCAATGAAACTTCCTGGTTTAGTGCTTATCCTAATTTGGAACTGGACCTTCTTCATGAGGTTGAGATGCACCCCTCCCAATCCATACACAATGGATTATACTATCCTTATATGGAATTAATGTGATTATGATCAATAGGATGGTTTTCACATGGAATTTATTCACACCTTCCACATGAGGGTTTATTAGGGTTCATTAAGGAGGTAAGGTACTATATAAAAATAAAAAAAAATGATGAAATTGTAAAATAACTTAGAAATTCACAAATTAAATCCCTAATTAGTCTATAATATGAATTATTAAGAGGAATTGATTGTGTCAGGACCCTTCATAACATACAGTCTGCATGCATAATCAGTAACATATACACTCTTTGTATAAAGAAAATAATAATAATAACTCTAAAGAAAAACCATAAAATCATAATCTCTCTTAATAAACTAAGGTTTTTTAAATATATTATTGTCCATAAAATCCTTTTTATTTACCCCTTAACTACCAATACTCCTATATCATGTTTTCCAATGAATCCCAAATATCATATACTAAAAATTCGGACCCTGATACCATTTTTTCATAAACCTACCTAGGAAACCAATGACACAGGAACTCAAGTCGATATATTGCATGACATGAGGGGAATTCCGCATCCCCTATGGTTGGAAACTGGTTCATATACTTTATTAATGATATTTAGGAATGTTTTCCCCAAAAATTTAGTCAATACATCCTATCCAAGAACCTTACATGACTCAACCATATGTTGGTGGAAAATGTATAAATATAAGGGAAAAAAATAATTAGCTACACAACACAACATAATTTTAGTGTAAAAGTCCCAAGTAAATAAAAAATTATAATTATGAATAACTAAACTGAAAGATAAAAATGAAGTTTCTAAAAATACTAAAGGGATAGGTTTGGAAGTTGGTAAAAAAATACATTATCCAAATATATATATACACACTATAAGATAAAAAATGAAAAATAAATATACAACTCCCCTTCACCATGTGACATGAGGTCTCATCCCACATGTCACCTTAATAAATATAAATAAATCTATCATAATAATCCACTACCTCCATGAGGTTCTTTTACCTTAGACTTATCAATTTAAACAAGGTATGCATACACTTGTGGGTGTATTTTGGATGTGAGAAACATTCCCAGTAGGATCACACTAAGTGTTCCATATAAATACATTGTTAAAAAAATTGAATATTCTTGTTTGAACAAAATAAATGAAAAAATATTTTGAAAATTATAGTGAAAAAGTGCATTATATAATGATACTTATATAATAAAAATTTTATAATGAATATCATAGAGGTAATTTTCTATGTAAAATCATGGAATTACACCCTATGGTCATTTAGTCTTGGGAAATGATAGATATTATATCACTAATTAAGGAAGATCCCACAATCAGTAGAATTGATATAGAACTACTTGACTTTCCAGTAGAGGTGCCTCATAAACTAATTCACTAATATAAACAGTGGCAGGATATTTCTTTCTATCTCGATTAATCTACTAAAGTACTCATGTTTTAACCTAAGGTTTATTTGATACCTAATCAATCACTACAAATTTCATTTTCATTAACAATTTCATAATATGTTCCAATTTAAACATAAAATAGAATTTCCCTTTCCAAATCATAAAGGGGAACATTATAATCACAAAGTACTATGGAAATCGGTTTAAAACTAGATAATAATATTTTACATGACATTTATGAAACCTATTTTAAAATACTATCATTAATAGTTAATCCAATGAACTAAAGGATACAAAACCACCTACCTTTATAAAACCAATACACATGAAAAAAAATATAGAAATAAAGGAGGGAGATAAGGGGACATACAATAAGATTCTTTAAAGGATATTTGACGAACCCACACAAAAAAAAATTCTAGAGAAATGGGTATAAGAATTTAGAATGTGCGAGAGGGAAAGAGCTTATTAGAGACTGAAGGAAATGGGTTATAACATTATTTTCGAACAAATATATAATATTAAATCCCAAAATTTTAATTTATAAGATGACCACATGGTTTAGTTTAATGATTTTACAATCTATGTTCCAACCATGAGTGTCTGCACTTGATCACCTGGTCACTAGCATGGATAGACAACATGGTTAGGAAAACCATGTGATAATAATGAAAAATGACTCTACCAAAACTTGTTGGCTAGATACATGATTTATAACAAAATTTCTAATCATGTGCCAACTGTGAAACATGTAAAAAAATTTAAAACATCAAAAATTTCAAAATAAATTACCTAAAATAGAGAGAATAAAGATACAAACTATGAAATAAATAATTCAAATCTGAAATGAAATCAATTGTGTGATACGATAGGATATAAAATTTCTCTTAAAAAATATTTCCCAACCAAAAAAACAACAACAATAATGAACAAATTACAGAATAATGAAATATATTGATGAAATAATTCATGAATACAAAAATAATATTAAATGTCTTTGGGAAAGTTGTCTAAAACACAAATTATGTGATGAAATTTCAATATAATATTTTTATAATTTTCCAATTACCATTTATCATAATATTATTAATGTTGTACTAGTTTACTCCCATGTATATAAGAATCCATTCATGACATGAAATATCATCATAAATATGACACATAACACATAATAACTCAGGTCTTGGTCTATTATTCCAATCAGAGTAGTTTATGTGGTATATATTTTATATTTGGAGAAAAATATGGATACAAAATTTAAAGAGGTATGTTCCATTATTCCTAAACCAAAACTTTCCCACAAGAAATCTCAACCTACTATTCTAGTTCATTGTAGCATCTGTGCCTCCAAAACCAACTATTCTGACCAATTCCCTCAATTGAGAGAACCTTATATAAGATATTAGGAAATATTCCTAAGATACCAATGCAACCAACCTAATAGGAAAGAAACATTCTATCCATACAACTATTTATGGAAATATACTGAAGCCTATAGATTAATGGGTATTCTAAATAACCTCAATAGTCATGGAACCATTTGAGGTTGAGTGGTTATCCTCCACCACCAAAAAAATCATCCACTCTTACAAATTCCTTTACAACAACCCCATTAAAAACCTAATACCAACCATGATGACAAAATAAAACAAATAGTTGTAGACAACCATTAATTTTAATAAATAACATAGGCTTCCATATAATATCTCAAAATGAAATTATGTTCACTTGATAATTTGATGGGGGAATCAAAAAGTCAAGGGTCTAGTAAATATCCTTCTCAACCTATATTCAACCCAATAATCCAAATTTTTATAGATGGAAAAATTTTCTATTCATCCTGAAAAGGATCCGAAGGAATAGATCAATGATCTTCACGGAACAATAATCCATAAAAAACCAGCATTTTCTTCTCTTATCCATAATTTCAAGGATTCCTTCATGAATTACACACCTTCTATAATGAGAATCATTTTGATGGTATTAGTGGTTCATGTGGATTCTAATATTGATGGTATAAAAGAGAGGAGGGATTTTGATAAGATATTTATTTTCACTAAAATTATCTGACTAAAAGTTGAGGATCCATGGAAGCTACAAGGTTTAATCAAATGAATTATTGGAATTTGGGGGGTTCATTGATTAGTAGATGATCATAATCAGGAAAGAGTATTTTAAAATTATTTTAACCAATTACTAGATTAATAGGAAAGAATGGGGAATTGGAAAAATATTTTTGAAGCTATTTTTTATTAATATTTAGTAAAGAGATATTAATTTTAATCCTGATATCTTTATGAATACACATGATCAGGTTAGTTTAATAATTCCTGTACTTAATTGGTGTTATTGGAATACAAATATTCTTTGGGATATCGTTTACTTGGTTAGTAATTCCATTTAACTCAATATTGATACTGAATAAAAATATATGGGCACTAATATCATGTAACTGAGAAAGTTGATATCTCCATATTCTGGATTAATGATGTTGTGTTGAAAGACATTGAGGGAAATATTAACGTATAGATTCATTATGAGAGGTGTTAAACCTATTTATAAATAATAAATGTATTATTCATTCCTCCAATGAGTAAATGGGGATAATATTCACTTATATATTTTGAAATATAATGTTTCATGTGGATATTGATTGTTTGAAATTAAGGGGTAGGGATTAGGCAAAGAGAAAGGCCATAGTGACTACACTCTCTTCCAAGGGAAATATTACTACACATATTTGGGATGTTGGTTCTAAATACTTAGTGATGTTGTATACTCCTATTATAATTCCTAGGGTTTATAATACTTCTAAACTAGATAACTATTATGGAGGAAAATAACACGTCATTAGTAATAATGAGAATTCTAGAAAACGTCAAGGCTCATAGAAAATATTCACCTCCTCTGGTTGGGAAATATGAGGAAGATTCACCTATAGATCCATCCCCTAAACCATGGAGAGTTTATGTAAATCCCTATGGATATATGGATTATTATTTTCAAGAAGGTTCACATATATCTACTTCTAGAACTTATTGGAATTCTATTTATGGTACTGAGAAATTACCCCTTATGGTTTCTCCATCTTAACCAATGGTGAAGGTTCCTAAATCTGTGTGCAATATTTCTTCCCTAAAAAAGGATGAGGCTACCCCAAATAAAAGGGATTAATACTTTAATTAGGTACCCTCAAGAAAGGGGTCCAAAAAGGTATGCATCACTAAGGAATAGGTTAGGGTGGATACCCATAACACCATCAAGCTATTATCTTAGGACATGCCCAGTGGTATATATAAGTGGTTTGAGAAAATGGTTATTAAGGATAAAAAGAAACAAGTTTCTATTGATTCTAACACATCAAAAATAATGAGGTTAAATTATTCTACTGATTCTAATATATCCTAGAATATGGTTATATCATCTTCCAAATGAATATGTTCTTCAGGAACTATCTATAGAGGAAAAAACGTTATAAATTACACCCCTTAATAAATTTAATTAAGTGATATAATCCTGATATTATTTGGTATGATGAACCCACAATTCAATTGGATAAATTTAAGATCCCAATATAGTGTTCCCTTGGATATGAGATGGGTTCCTATAGTCTAATGGTTAATGAAGTTGAGATACTTTAGGTTTTTTATAGATGGGTTATTAATTTTAAATTATTTATAATTATAAAATAACATATCATTTTTTTCATTATAAAATATTGTCATTAATTTATGGCATCTTTGCTATATGATTCTACTAACCATACCAAAATAAGAACAATTTGGGTTGAGATCTTTAATATCTCCCAAAAGGTTTACTAAATTTATTTTTATGGCAAATTTTGATATTTTTCATAACCATAAGGATAATAGGGGATCTAATTTTTTTAACATCATTACTGCTAACTTTCATATGTTTATTAACTATCATTGTATTTTAGAAATTAAAATCTAAGGAGAAAAATTCAGATGGACTAGATGCATTGTCAATGGTATATAATCTAATATGATTGATGGGTTTTTTGTTTATATGAATGAGATAGACATGTGGAACTAATTATAATATACAATCCTACCTAGATTATAAAAAGATCACTCTTCTATGTTATTTTTCTCATGTAATCATAAAACATGTTCCTCCATTCTTTTTAGATTTTACAGTTTATAGATTTGATTTGAGGATTAAAGGGGAATAATTTCTGAAGTATTGGGAAGGAAAGTTTAGCGAACTCATTTTATTGATTGAGACTAAATTTGAAGGCTTCCAAATCCAATCTTATGGTAAAATCCAAGAATAATTTCTCAAATATTGATGATGATATTAGTCTAGATAAGGAGGAGTTTTTGCATTGTCAATTCAGTACTATATTTGTTTATACTCTCTTTGATTTAGTGGTTATGGGTCAAACAATTTTGGAAGGGTTACTTAATACCAAAGATAAAATATTAAGGGAAAAATGAACATTAAACATATAAAGAAGGGTGAAAGAAACTTGAAATTATTTCATATACGAAATAAAAATAGTATAATTAAAATACATATTTTAAGCATAAGGCCCAATTGTGAGACCATTTAAGATGATTAAAACAATTTAGTTAGGAACTTTTAATAACTTATTAATCTATCATCCTTAGATAAAGGGATTGATTTTGATGATGTGGTTCCACTGAGTATTAAAAGCATGAAAATGACTTTTTAACTACGTTATCATCTGAAGATGAGATATGATAGCCTCTTTTATCAATAAAAAAAGACAATTATACTGATCCATATGGGTTAACTAATAAATTCCTCATAAATATTTGGGAGATAAAACACTTTGATATTGTGCAGGAAGTTAATATTTTGTTCAAAATGGAATCTCTTCATCTAAGAAACAATTAATAGTTTATCAGTATCATCCTAAATATTGAAAATGCTTCTGATATTAGTGAATATGTGCCTTTTGTTGTTTGGAATACTCATCCTTATATCATTTGCAAGGTGATTAATACTAGGTTGGGTGATATTGACAACCAAATTGTCTCCCCTAACCAGATTGGGTATATACAAGGGAGGAAAATTTAGAATTTCTTATATATAGATTCATACTCTATGAATATTATTTATGAAAAAATAAAGATGCAATTATTTCCATTAAAATTGATATTTATAAAGAATTTTATATTATAAATTGAGATATTATCATTGAAATTCTTGAAAAGTATGGTTTCTCTCCTACATTTTTTCATCTTATCTTAGTTATATTTAATAGTTGAAGGATTTTGGTCATTGTTAATGGGTACCTAATGGGATATTTCTATTTCTATCTTGGATTGAGACAGGGGTATCCACTCTTGTAACTTGTCTTAGGTTTTGATAATGATTATATGAGTTAGTGATTTTTTAGTGATGTGGATTCAGGTGGTTCTCTCACCAATTAAAGCCTCTAGGAATGTGAAAGAAACCCTAAAACATTTTTATGATGATTATATTATCATATTATGTGATGTTTATGATTTATAATTTTCTTTAATTAAGGGGGGTTTTACTACATTATAAATATTTATCTAGTGAATATATTTACTGGAGTAAGTACAAGAATTATTTTGGAATGTTTTTCTGATCTCATTTGAAGGAACTACATTTCCGTGCTCCTTAGGTCCAGTCAAAGTGATCTTCTATTTCATTAACTAGGTTTTTTGTTTTTTTCAGGTAAGGTCTAGGCAACTTACCTTGATGAAAATTTCTATAACATCGTTAAACAATCGGAAATATGGAATTGTAACACTTTCTATCATGTGGGCCATATTTTTCATGTTCATTATGTGATAAAATTTGTGATTTTCTATGATTTTTATTTTTATAAGTGTCCTAGGGATCTTTTTAAGAATCTTGTGAAATATATTTAGAGTTTTATCTATAATGGATCTCTCTATGAAAATGGGGATAAAATAGTTACTTGGAATACGTATGTTATGACCAAGGAAATCCTTGGTCTTTCCATTAAAAAATTGTATTTCCTTAATGATTATCTCATTACAAAATTTTCTTGGTATCTTCATCAAAAAATAGAAACATCATTTGTATTCTTCAAGGATATATTCATTAATAGGTTTCAAGATGGGAATATGTCGTACATAATCTCATAAGCATGTCTTGATATTAGAAATTTCTACCTATCTATTATTACTCAAATCAAATGGGTTACAAATTGATATTATAATTTTAATTTATAAACAATTAACTGGTGATATTAACATATTTCATAATCTTTCAAAATCCTTTCAAACATGAATGATTTGAGAATTAATATTGTGGTTCATCTCATTGATCAGATTTAGGCTCTTGTCCAAAATGGGCATTTTGAGAATATTTATAACTACATTTTTAATGAGAAAGATTATTTTTATGGATGGTTACTAGATTTTTAAGGCTCACTAAAAAACTATACTATACATATATTTATAGAGAATCTTTTAGACCACCCATGTAGCTCTATGAGTTATGTAGGAAATTTATTATTCATTTCAGAATTATATTACAATATAAGATCTAGAAAAACTAGCTTCAAACTAATGATAAGATTTCATTAATTAGTATTCATATCTCCTCTATTTTACATCCTTGCATTAGGTAGTTTGATAACTAAAACCATGGATTTTTTATGTGACTTTTCAAGTTCTATTTGGAATTATGTCTTCGGTCAATTCATTTATTACATCTGGATGAGGTATGGTCTTGACTTTTTATCGGTGATGGTGTGAGTATTAACATTATCCAAAAAGTGAGTAATATTTTATTAAGTAGAGGCAACCATATTCTAGTTCATATGGATAGCTAATAACTATATCAAATTTCATCATCAAATTCATGGTCTTTCGAAAAATGTATTCTACATATCTATGGATATCTAGTTGGCGGACAAATTACCTTGATGAATAACTAATTGAATTATTTTTTAATTTCATGTTAACCTAGTATTCCATGTATCACTAGGAAACCCCCAACATACAAATACATTATATGGATTCCTCTGATTACAAAATATATTATTGTTAATGTAGAGTGCGTGACTTTGGATGTTGCTAGTGTAGTGGGGTTATGGAATATTTTTATGAACCATTAAGGTATTATTAAAAGAAATTTATTCTATTACCTTTGTTTTCACACTAATTTTGAAATTGAAACTTGGGATATTATTTATACTATGAGTAAGGCTAGGTAATATGTTTTGATTAGTATTTGGGTTGAGTCTGATTCCATTTTGGTTGTCAACTTTGTGAAGCATAAATCATAAAACATTCCACAAAAGTTTTACTTTATTTGGGAAGAATACATAACATTAATGGATGTGATATATATTATAGCAACCCATGTATGTAGGGAAGCTAATATGGTGGAAAATTCCCTTGATAAAAAGGATGGGGTAGTTTCAGATTCTTTCTAGTCTCAATGTCTTTATGATATCTTTATGCCTCATAATATCTCTATTTAGGCGAGTGATGTATATACTTGTATCACATAGATTACTATTTTACTACATCTTATTTTTATTTATTTGAAGGAAAAGGATCATTCTGGTCCTTTTTTTAGTTGGTTTTTGAATATTTTATTGAATTAAAAGTAATTTTATTATATTTTTATTTCATTTAACTTTCAAAATATATATTTTTTATAATAAAAAATAATTTAAAAATGAGCAAGATTATAACAAACAATAACATTGGGCCACACCATGGGAATGTATAGAAGTAGGCATTAGGTAGTATAACAAGGGTTGGTAGATGGTGTAGTCGGAAAAAAAGGTGGTGAAAGGTGATAACATGCAGGTGTTTCCAGATAGGCAGATCAGAAGAGCAAAGGGTCTGTTGTTGCATATTAGTCATCCCTAATACCACTAAGAGTTCTGATGTCGGACAGAGGGGTGGCTTTTCATGAGATTATTAGTACAATGAAACCAGCTAGATAACACAATGTGATTTGGAAAGTAGTGTGGTATGGGGCTGCGAAAATATTGTTGGTGTATGACTTGAAAGAGAGATGGGTGTTTTTCAACCTACCACCCAACCCTCATTCGACATAAATTTTTGATGTGGGATGAAGGGGTTCCCTAACTTACATCTAGGGGTGTCTCTACCATCATACAAGTGATACAACACAGTTATTAATAATGGGTGGGGTAGTGTTGCAAACAACTGGAGAGTTGGAATGATGAATCCTTCTCTTTCAGGCATTCATGTTATCTACTCCATTGGGACATTAGGAAAAAATGATTTAGGCCTTCAAGAAATCTATAATTTTGGCTTTTGGGACACTCATTGTAATAAAATAGGTTCAGTGAGTGTTTTACATTCCTTAGGGGATGGGATGAGTCATGAACCACTCTGATGTTCGATAGTGTTTGTTATTTGTGCCCTGCAATACCCTTTACCAAATATAATTTTTTTATATTATTATTATGTAGTTTAATAATAAAAATTAGTCTAAAATAATATATATTAGTTACAATTAGGGAAAAATAATATAAATATAAATAATTTAATATAAATAATGAAAAATAGAAAATGTATAATCATTAATTATTATAAATTATTATAAATTATAAAAAGTTCTTAAAATAAATAAAAAATAATGAAAAACAAAAATTATAATATATTTATAATAATGAGTGAAGTAAAATAAAATTTTTAAAAAATAATATTAGTAATCATTTTCAAGGTAGTTTTCCTAAAAAGTGGTAATATTATTATAAATGACTAAAAATGAAATATATCGAATAAAATTATTAATTTTTTTTATTATCTGAAAATATAATTAGAAAATAAATATTATTTTAAATTAATAAAAACCTTATATATATTAACAAAGACTAAAAAATTATTATAGGACTTTAATAAATAATTATTTATAATAACAAAAAAAAATTAAATAAAATCTAAATTAATAAATATTAGTACATTTTATATAAAATATAATATAAATACATAGAATTTAATAAAAAATATAACTAAAAAAATTATTATAAATTAATATAAATTATGAAAACTTATTAAAATTAATAAGATATAAGAATTAGTATTAAAAAAATAAGAAATTTAATAATGTTAATAAAAACATAAATAAAAATTCATAAAATTATAATGAAATTTATAATTAATAAATAATAAAATGTATTATTAATATCCATGTGAGAAAGACATTTTTTCACTAAAATTATTAATATCCACCATAAAAAGTATTATTTGGGATGAATTTAAAAATCCATCAAAATTACATATTGTAATGTAGTCCATTGTAAATAGTTCCTCAAATGCAAGAGTCATTTTACGATGGAATAATTAGAGAAAAAGTATTAAAAATTAATCATATTTTAACTAAAATATTAAATTATATTAATTAAAAAATAAATAATTAAATAAAAATAAAAAATAATAGTAAATTTCTTATTATATTTAATTAATATTATTATATTATATTTTAAAAATTAAATAAAATTAAAATAAAGTATTAGAATTTAAAAAAAAGTATTATGAATATAATAAAAGAAAACCTAGTATAATATTATAATTTTATCATTTAATTTAATTTTAATATATATTATATATTTTTAAACTACTAATAAAACATAAACATAAAAAAATTAAGTTATATATGTAAGTATCAATATTTTATAAAATATTTGTAGTTAATCATCAAAATTTTAATTTAAGCATCAACGTTTTAATTTTTATTTATAGATTTTAAGCATCAATATTTCTATTATATATTTAACATCAATATTTTATATAATATTTATTTATTAATATTATATAAAATAAATGTTTTAATACTGTTTTATACATTTAAGAGGCAACATTTTATAATTTGTTTTGAATTTTATAATAAATTTTTGAAAATCTAATTAAAAAAAGAAGAAAAGAACAATTAATAATATATTAAAAAATTATTTATCTTTCCATTTAGTGAAAATAAATCGTGTAATACTCTTATCATTATAAATTTATTATTATTTCTACTTTTAATTTAATCAATCAAGGAGTTTTCTCCTTGGTTGATTTTTCTAATATGTAATTTTCTAATTTTTTGACATTTAATATTATAATCTATTTTCTTTAGAAAACTATTGACCTAGAAAATTAAATTAAATTTTTATTATGAGATAATGATTGGGTAGTTCTTGTACAAATCATGTCTATGTTGAGTGTTTCAAAAAATTTATATCATTTGTATAATTAAATTCAAAATTTATTTCAAATGGAATAATTAAGTGTCCTAGTAAGAAACAAGATCTTCATAGATATATATATTTTTTTAATTTTGGGGTTTATCTATTTCATTTTGGTTTTCAAAAATGATTTTGTTTGTTTGTATGAATATTGTGAATGTAACTTAAATGAAAATACAATTTTTTTTTGGTTCTAGATCCATCATAGTTTTATAATTTAGTACTCGTGGTTACTGGAACATCTTTTTAGAGAACAAAAACTCATAATGATAATTGAAATCCTAATTAGAACCTTCTCAATTTAATTATTTTTATAAATATATTGATGAGGGATTATATCCTGGATAAAAAATAAGTAAATTAGAAAATTGTATAGAATATAGGGATACTAAATCAAATTTTGGAATGTTGAATTAATTTTTCATTCAAATATTTTATTTTGTTGAATATTTGGTTGTCACGACTAGTCCCACGGGGCCCGGATGTGACTACCTCAATCCCGCCTTCCATAGTCCAAGGGCTGGTGACTAGCACCTGAAGGATTATCCCAAACTGGGAAGGAATTGCCTTAGTGATATGTACACACTCAAAAAGGGAAACTAAAGTAAACAACAAATAAAAGTAAGGTACAACCATGAGGGTAAAGTACAACCACAAGTACAACTGTAAACTAAAAACAGTGGGCCGAAATACAAGAACTAGAAATTGAAAGGAAAGTAAATAGTTGTCGCATATGCCTTGTAGTGATACTTAGAGGGTAGTAATTGTAAGTATGAAGTCAAAGTAGAGGATCTCGAATGCTCCCATCGCACCAAGCTAAACTAAGTCCCGAACCTCCAAAGTCTTCCTCAGAGCTTCAATAGTCTTCTCCAGACACACACGTGCGGGCAGAGCCCGTGTAGGGGTGAGAATAAAACCTCAGTAGGGGACTCAAAGACCCTTGAAGGTCTCTCAATAATCCACAAAAAACAACACAAGAAATACAAAAAAGGTAATATCACAAGTGTGATCTAAATCATGAAGCACAAAGAAAAAAAGACCGCTCACTGTAACGGTATAACATCAAGGATACTGGGATATGTATGACTAGTCATAAAGATATATCATCCTATCCGTAGTAACTCTATGGATGACCCGTATAGGTCACTGTATGGTGACCCGTATTGGTCACGAGTTGTTGAACCATATTGGTTAATGGTGGTGACAGGTATTGGTCTCTGGCGCTGACCCTTATTGGTCACTAGTGCTGACCCATATTGGTCACTAGTGATCACTTGTATTGGTCACTGGAGCTGAGCCGCATTGGTCGCTAGTACAGACGTTGGGAAGATTAGTCATGCAGCAAGATCATCCCAATCTATAGTTTCTAATTCTGACCCGTATTGGTCTCTCTTTTTCTTCATGTCATAGCATGCCATTGGATCCCCTCATGAAGCACGCTTGATATCCAGAGGATTCTAATCCTCAATTCATTGGTTATATTTCAACTGGTATAAAGTTCCATAAAAATCATAGCCAAGGGACCGCCACATCATAGGGGTCCCAACGTGACAGTCAACGTGTCAATCAGATGCTCGGTCTGTGAGATTTGGGCACATTGGTAAAAAGGGGATGGTTGGATTCAAGTCTGATCCAACCCAGGTTTCATGATAAACTCTTTCAAAACTCACATAGATTATCTATAAAGGACCGCCTTGTCACAAGGGTCCTTATTCCAAAGACGGCGTGTCGATCGGACGCCAGATCGGTTACTGACAGCACTTTCTGTTAGACGGGGGTGATCGCACCTTGGACTGGCCTGGCTCGGTCGGGCCCACCAGAATATGCTAAAGGGAATGCTTCCAAAAAATGGGTCCCAACGTCCCTGATGACATGTCAAAATGATACACGGTTCGTGAGTTACGGGCATTTATTTATTCGGGGGCCGGTTGGGTCTGGGCCCGATACGACTCGGTCAGGCCGGCCCAGCGCAACAGGTCCCAGGGTCTACCTAAGACTGCCAGGTCCGTCCCGTTATGGTTTGACCCAGTTCAATGGGTCCGGCTCATCGGGGTCATCCCAGCTAGTTTGCAGGCCCGAGTCATGGTTGGCCTGGCCCGCTGGGTGGGGCTTGGCCCACCAGCGCTGGCACTCTGGGCCGTGAGTCCGGCCCGACCCACTGGGAATGTTCGACCTATTTTTCCCGCCCGCGTCCGGCCTAGACCACCTGATGGTGGACCGCATCTCTAGGTGGCCCCATGAACATGGGATCGTTATATTCAGTCGGTGGGGCGCTGCCCCACCATGTGCAACGGTCGGCCCGATGGCCGACTGGTCTCTAGCCAACACGTCACGGCGTGGGGCCACGCATCCCCCTCCTGTCGTGGCTGCTTCCACTGGTGGCGCTTATGGGTGCCTTCCTTCTCCGGCGCAGCCAAATCGGGCCAGCGTCCTCTGACCACTATGGTGCGCAACGATGTGCCGCCTTTTCACTGCTCGCTACTAGTTGTCGTGGGCCTCCTCCAACCACTGTAGACCACCGCCAGCATGACACGCTGATGGTTCTTTCCATGGGCCACCATACGTGCCCTGATGCTGCATTCTTGGTTCCATCTATGACTACGTGCCTCTCAGTTCACCACAGCTACTGCATGACCCCTATCTTTGCCTTTTCGTCACATTTCCCGACCACGTATGGGAATCACAAGAACAACAAGATCAGTATAGGGTTTGGGTCTTGTTCAGATTGGCATGTGCCCTCTACTTTAGCATTTTAGCAAGGGGTGTTATCAACAAAGATAGAATTTAGAAATAACTCCTATCTTGTAACCCCACATCAACCTCTCGTGTTTAAAGAATGATCCGCAGATCAACCAATTGGTCAATTGAACCGTATTCATAGTATAAATCTTGAACAGGGAAGGAGGAATTTTATAATATAAAAAAAACACTATGTGGATGAGACGTCCACTGGAGGCGATCTATAAAACCTCCTTTTTCGTTGTCTTCAGTTCATGATTTTGTGGCACATGTCACTGCTCGCTGAATCTGGTCTCATCCACTAGGTGGATATTTCCGTAGGACTTTGCTAGAGTTTCCTCACTTGAAGAATCTATGTAAAAACCCCACCCTGAGCTCCATTTAAATAGGAGGGGGAGATGTGAGTAAAACATTTCGAATTAATGAGGTCCATTAAATGAATTAATGAACCTCTTTTAATTCACAAAAGTAGAGTTACGTAGTTTATGTGTCAAGACATAAAATGGCTTGAAAATTCACTGGTCCTGCTATCACCGCTCATCTGTTGGAGAAAAAGAAAACAAAATAACAATTACATGTTATTTTACTTTTCTTTAAAAAGTATAAAAACTAACCTTTTCTCCCAAACAACTACGGTCGAAGAGAATACTTCGTTAGGCGAATCCCAACACTACGGATTCAGCAGTGTCCCCATATTTTTAATTTGTGCTCCGGTTCAAAATATATAAAATTTCGCCCACACGTTTACTGAACATACATTAAATTTTTTCAAAAAACCATTCTCGGCACACTAGGCCTCAGAATCACGTGCCGTCAATTTTCGCAGACTCTTAATAATCCCAAATAATTAAAAAAATTACAATGAATTTTCTATGTCTTCACATTGATTTCTATGGAAATACATTACTTATTAATTTATATAAAAGGATGAAGTTGGTCCATAAATTTGTAGTCAGTTATTTTAAGATAAATTCATGTTCAAATTATTGAATCTTATATAATGGTGAATATTAATCATTTTTTAATTTTCTAATACGTGGACAGTTGTGGTACAAAAAGGAAAATCTATATTTGTTTATGTTAATCAATTTTTGTATTTAACTATTAGAATTAGATTGAAACACCAATTTATTCCTCACAACCCAATTACATTAATCGCATGACATAAATATAATATTTCAGTATATAGAAGCATAAATTTACCATGTGACAGTGATTTATAAAAACACATTGATCAGGAGAATCCATCTTCTTCTTTGGAACCTCGTAATATATGGTAAATACATTCTAATTATGGTTTATGTCCATTTTGTTCTAACTATATTAAATATTCTTATTAGCCCTATTTTCAAAAAAAAATTAAAACAAAACACCTTGTATTTTGATGAAGTAACTATATATATATTTGACATTATTAATTTCAGAATATCAAGAGAAGAATAATGATGTTTATTTGAATTCACTAGCTGATGAGTTAATATTTTTTTAGGTTAGTGATGGAACTACATATGATGTAGTTAAAAAATTTAAATCTACAATAACATGGACAATTAGTTATTTTAATTTTAATGGTATGGACCTTTCTGACATATTACTTTGTGGATTTTTTGGCTATATGTATTAAGGGGAGTTTAGAGGAGGGGAGGTGTTTTTGAAACTGAAATTTTAGATGTGAGTAAGAGGCTAAAGAATAACCATTTTGGTTACATTTTTAGAGGATTTAATGTAGTTTAATTATAGGTCTTTCATTAGATAATCATAGTGTGAAGGAGGAGTCATGACATTGATGATGGGATGACCAAATCTGGTGTTGGAGCTAGTAGTTTGGTCATGATGTGATGAGGCTTTCATGTAATCACTAAAGCTTATAAAGTGGTTCATTAATGTTATAATGTTTTTTTATTTTAATTCATGGAATATAGGGCGAGTTCACAGATGAGATTCATGGAGCGACTATGTTTGGCACATCGTGTATCCAAGAGGATAAGATGTGGTGGTTTTTTCTGAAGTTTCATAACAATGTAGTGATTGAGATCGCAACACAAACTGTATTTGATTATATCAGATTGGAATGTTTGATCTTGGTTAAAGAGGTGAGAGATATGGGGGATTCTCCATTCTATTTATATATTTTGTACGAAACTGATCCATTTCATCATGAAAATGGTCTATCACAATTCCTTAGGTAATTTTTCTTAGAAAATATATATTGTTATCCCCACCGATTCCCATTTAATTCCTATAATTTATCCTAATTTGTGGGTCATCATAGGTGTATCCATGTAAATCATTCAGTCCCTCTGACTGGATTAATCCCATGAATTTAAAATAATGAATGATATCAAATCGATGTGAGTTTTCCCTTTATCATCTTGAGTTTCACCTTTAATTCATCTGAAAAAATTATGGTAGTTATTTTTTGATGGTTCTGGTGGCTTTGGGTCATGAACATGACGAGGATTGATATTCTCTAGGTTAATCTAATGTTTGCCTGGTGCTCTGTGGTTTTGCAGTCATAACTTCCATTTTTCCTTGCATGGTTGCTTTGGAAGTGCTTATTGAGGTAGGGGATTAGAGAACTATTTTATTTTATGTGTAAATTATGGATGTTTCATGTTTTCCCATTAGTTTGATGGTATATATTGTCTTAATTATGATAATGAACCATACCAAATAACATCAAGGGGAATTGGGTGTATCATATGTGGTTATATTATTTCCATGATTTTTCTCATGTGATTGATGATGATGATGTTTTTTTTCTCAAAAACGTTTTTTATTTTTGTCCAAAATTATTTTTTTGATGGAACCTTTATATAATTAAATGAAAAATGATCCTTTCATAACAGGTTAATATCTTAAAGAAATCATTGAATCTATTTTGTGAGAGAAATGATTTGATCTATTTAACTACTATTTAAGACAATTTTAAAATGGAAAGTATGATGGTATTGGATATTAACATATATTGTTATGTACTAATAGAATAATTTTATAAGTATTTTTATTGATATGTAATTGATGTTATGTGTTAGTCGATGTGGTTGGTTATAGACTTTTGGTGTGGATTTATCATTGATGTTGTGGATGTCTTACAATGGTTAGAAAGAGGGTATGCAGGTGTTGATTTAGAAATGGTAGAGGGGATATTTAGGGAAAAATAGATAGAATTATAATGAAATTTGGTTGGTAATGTTGAAATAATTATTGGTTTGGGAAACAATTTTTATTTCAATGAATGGGATGTAAGGGTAATGGTTAGATTAAATATGGGTAATGGCTGAGAATTATTTTTCATTAAATATGGTATTGAATGGATTAATAATTTTATTATAACTCATAAATGGTAAATTAAAAAATGGTTAAATTATGTGATCAAATTTGTAATTGTAAAATATTTCGGTGGTTACTTAGCAGTGATTGGTGTACGGAAGAATTGGTTTGAAGAAATTTGAGAAAATGTGATGATGATTATGGGTTATGGTATTGTTGTCCGGTGAGGACACACTAATTGGGGTTATATATGACTCTACATACACATATTTTATTGGGATTTTTATATGTTCCCTACCCATTTCAGATAACCTTTCTGAAAACCAAATGTTTTTGGTTTTATTTGTTTTCCCAAAACATTTTAGGTGGAAAGGGAATGAATGGATAACTACTCTCTCTAATTCACTCTCCATTCATGGTGTGGTACGAGATGTAGTGGATGGAGGTAGGTACAAATATACTATCATAGTATATAGTTTACTAGAAGACCCTATGGGGTATTAAAGTTACAATAATTTCAATCACATAGATAGAGTTTGTGTTGTTCTAGTGGACCCGGTAGGGTATTGATATAATAGTGGAAGTATGATGATAAGGATTATGTCGTTTTTTGTACATAAGGTGTATATGATATGATATGTAGTGTACCACAACATGACTATGGGACTATTGGGAGCACTGGGACATTTAATGTTGGGGTGTGAGAGAAACAAACAAGTGGGTAAGTGGTGTAGCATACCATTTTTATATACTTTTATGATATTATGTCACTATACTTGGACTTGATTTTGGGTAAGTGATCCAAAGAATCGATGGGTGACAGTGGAACTAGTAGGTTCTTGTTGGTTCAAATATATATTCACTAGATTATTAGTATGACTCTTCCCTATTTTATCGATATGTATTGGGTATGATTATTATGAGTATAAATGTTATTCCCCTACCCCCACATATATATCTATTATAAAAGTTTCTAGGTGTGTTTTGGTGACTGATTAGGACAATTATAACATCAATATTGGGATTGGATATAGAGTTTCTACCTATTAATTTTTTTGTATATTTATTCTAGGAATTTCTATTTATATGAAATAAAATGAATTTTTGGCGTATTAGTTTTATTTTATATCAAATTGTTGGTTTTTAATTTCATTATATTTATTCCTTGTATTTTTTAGGGAAATTCATCTCATTTATGTAACTTATACCCTCAATGCTAGTGTCTACCATATGGACTATTGTTGGCAGGCTTCAGGGGTCACTCTCATCTTCATTACTAGTATAGGAGGGGTTCTTAATGTAGGAGGTTCTTGAAATTTCATCATATGGTATGTTATATGGATATACTACACATGATCTAAAATTTTATTTATTCTACATGAGTAAAAAAATATAGTTATGCTTTTCAATTAATAGAAACATATTTTATCTAGTTTAATTATATATTTCTTCCTATAAATCATCCTTCACAAAGGAATAGAAATAATTTTAAAAAATATATAATTGAAAGAGATTGATATTAACTAGTGCTCTCAGAAATTCATGTAAAATATATTTTATCTTAATTTCCACTATTTGTTTTGGGCTAATTATAAAATAACAATAAATTAGTGGATTTGGAAGATATTACTATTGGATAATGATAAATATTTTTTGGGACCTTCCATATTAATCTGATTCGTTGGTATAACACATGTTTGATGTAATATAAATTTAGAAGAACCGTGTTGATAACATATTCTATATTGTGTTATACAAACCTAGAATTACTAAAGACCCAATAGAAACAATTATAACTATCACAAATTAGTTGGTTCCCCAAACATGAGTTATTCAAGAATATTAGATCATAAAAATAATGCAGCAGAAAGTAGTGTATGCTCTTTCTAAAAAACA
The DNA here is from genome assembly GCA_963277665.1 of Viscum album. Lineage (NCBI taxonomy): Eukaryota > Viridiplantae > Streptophyta > Magnoliopsida > Santalales > Viscaceae > Viscum > Viscum album. The sequence goes on along the minus strand of OY728121.1, from coordinate 691,182,731 downwards.
TAATTTTTATTATGTTAGCTGATTCTATATTTGAGGTTACCATATAGATATGTTTCTAATTTATCTTATTGTGTTAGAAATTTTAATTTTACCTTATATAAAAATCATGATTTCCTTGTTATAATGGATTGATTACACGCTATGGGTCTTATAGGGTTATTGATTTTTCTTATTTATGACCAGTAGAAAAAAATATCACATTTTTTGTAAGACATTTTTTTGAAAATAACAGACTATGATACAATGAGTACACCATGAAATGTTTTTATTCTCATTCTATATAAATTGAAAAAATTATTTCCATTAACCTTCTTTGATTCAGTTGAATATATAATATTACATTTTTCATATGACGCAAAATGTGGATGGGTGGTGTAATTTTGATGGATGTATCCATATGAGATAAGTATAAAAACATTAATGGAGAATTCATGTAACAAAGAATTAATTGAAGGAGAAATTGTAGAAGTATACTTATGGAGGGGGAATTTTAAATTTTTATCTTATTAATTTTAATCAGAATATATTTCTAAACATAATCAAATGGGTCATAATAAGTGAATTATTGATAATGACACCAATAATCTATTATCTTCATTTTATCCTACTGATCTTTTTTAATGGTGACCATAAATTGTGGATTTGAGATGATGAATAACATGAATCTCATACATATATTTATTTAATTATGAATATATGACCCAATTTGAGAAATAAGTTCTACTTTGACCTAATTTTTATTCTAAAGATAAAAAAAATTATTATTTTTATGTAAGAAATATAATGATCATATCAAAAAACAATTCATATAAATTACGCCAACTTTACATGAAGAATATAGAAATTTTATTTTTTCATCCCAATTTCAAAGGCAATTAATTTAAAATTATTATGGTAGAACATATGAAATTAATATTTTATTAAATAAATTATTAATGTTTTTCACATATCACAATAAATAACTAAAATTGATAGTCAATTATGTGAATTATGTAAACCACCATCCAATTTGGTTAAATATTATAATGCATATGTGGTTATGGATTTCAATTTCATCTACACACATATGGTGTATCAAAAAAAATTAAAAATGGTGTTAGTTTAAAAGGAACTCATCATAAATAAAATAAACATAACTTTTATGATATGATGGATGAAATAATTGAGTTATGTTATCTGAGACATAAGTATAGAATATTGTTTTAATGTCATTGACTTGATACTAATAGAGGGATGCACATACATACATGACATGGATTAATTTACATTAAACATAGAAATATTATTATAGAAAATAATCCATTTATGTTGGTATATCAATTCCATTAATTTTATAATGATAGTTACTATGATACATTGAATTATTTAAACTATTGGGGAGTAACAAAAATGTTATATTAGGATAATCGGTTTACTGAAAAATAAAAGTGGTTCCATGGATGTAAAAAATATTTAAATTTATTAAAAATCATCACCAGATATATCTCTTACTCATATAGATACAAATATTGATATTGAGGTCCCATAATTAAGGTTTGAGGATATTGATAATGTGGAAGATATAACCATTGAAGTTTAAATAATAAAGGATAATGAAATTTATGCTCATAGGGAAATCAATGATTTTGAGGAAAAACATAATGACATAGACACAATTAAATATGAACATGAATCCAAATAAAAGTGAACTTTTGTGAGCATTGGTATCTTCCAAGTTCTCATATAATTATTTCATATTATTTCCCAAAAAACTAAACATTATTTATGAGAAATAAACATTGTATACATTATATAAAAATAAAAATCCATTCCCAATACTTTATAATGATGATTTTTTTCTCCATAGTTGAAAATTCTTCTCAATAATTTTCTTTATTCCATTATTATTAATTGAAGATTCCAAATTTCATTAGTAATATTAAAAAAAATGATAACATCTCATAGAAATAGAAATAAATATTTGATACCACATTTTTTCCCTAATGAAAAGTTAATCACCCTGATATAGGGGGAATATTTAAGTGAATTAAATTTTAAATTTTGACTTCAAATCCATTGTTTTAATTTATCCAAAATATTAATTTATGTTTACTTAAAGTTTATTACATATAATATTTACTCCGATTCAATTACAATAGTAAGTAAATAATTCAATGGTGAAACACCATTTTAATTGTTTTACCCAAATATAAGGATAATTTTAGGTATATAGATTTCATGTTGTTTCCATTTATAAATCACCAAGTCAGTATAATGATGGAATTCAGGAAGGTCACTCCTCTCTTAGGCTCACTGTTTTATAATAGTTTTTACTCAACTAAAAGACTAACTTCATGTCCCTCCAAGTTAATCACTCTAACTTAAACAAATTAATAGCCTAACATAATGATATAATATAGATAGAATAAATATATCACTATAATAATAGGCAATAAAAGCATGTAACTAATCTATAAAATTATCTAATCATTCAACCTCATCTTATAGATATTAATTATATTATGAATTTTTTTATAAGTTTCTTTAAAAATCATTTGGAATGAATTAATTGTCTCATATAAAGAACTATTGTATCTAAACCCTGAGAGGAGATATCTAGATCATTCCACATGACTAATAAGAATTATAGACCTTTGATATAATTCCATAACTTTATTTATTATGTGCTTCTTGGTCATCATAACTGCATATACTCATAAATTCTTCTATTAGCATAAAATCATTCTATATTTCCTAATCACATTTATAATTTAGTTTTTTATAAAAAATATTTTAATGAATATTCATGATTACTTCTAGTAGTCATATTCCCATGATAATTAATAGATCCATCATTTACCACTTGTCCTGTGATTTAAATATTTTATACCGAAAATAATTAATTAATCCATTTTGCTTCCTCATTTTACATGAACATATATTATTATATTTATCAGGTAATCTTAATCAATAAAATCACACTCAAAACCTAAAAAAATCATAGAAATAGTATTGTATGGTATAATTGAACTGAATAGTTAATCTAGATTTTCTTCTCATAGAGATCATATATGGTGGCTTCAGGTGCACTATAAAATTGAATCATCCAAATTGTATGAAAAACTAAAATATTCTCTACATTCAACTCAATTAAACTATTTAGTTGACTATATAGAATATTATAATTGATCATAGTAACCTCCAAAAACATCCATGGTTGATCAGGAATAAAAAATAGACTACAATGTTACCTAAACATTTAACCACATTTTCAATCTAGATAATAATTAAAGAAACCCCAAACACACATAAAACATTATAAAAGACATCTAACATTCCATGTACTTATCCAAAAAATAATAATAATAATTTTTACCCCACCCAGAAGATCATTCCAATAGAAAGATTTCCATTAAATCAATGACATGGTAGTTCTACTATGGATAAAGGATAATGGGAAGAAATTGAGGTATGAACTTTAGAATATCAAACTACTTGGATTCATATATAATGAAATGAGTTTTGGATGTGCATTTTATAACCTTTATTCATTAAATAGGGTTAGATACATGGGGATACTTGTTTTTAATTGGTCCACAATTATTTCACTATGGGATAACCGTTGTTAATGTATGTTGTTTAAATAAACTAATCCTCAATATTTTTTTATCTTTTGAAATAATTAATACATTATAATAAATACTTTTAAACATTACCAATTTTTTTGGAAAGAATAAGAATAATAGTTTTCATGGAATCTATGAGATAATCCTAATTCAGTATGATATATATATATATACATATAATATAAATATCTTTATGTAACATAAAATATTATATATCCATATTATATATACTTTATGAATTTCTATAAAATCTATTACATCCCAAAACTAACACCGTATAATATTTTATTCCTTGGACCCCAACCTCATGGTATTTTGCTTAGTAAATTCCCATAAAATGGCTTCATTGATGTGAATGAATTTATACACTCTAAAAATGTATTATTTTTTCTCCAATAATAATGTGTGATTGGTAAACCCCAACCCCTCAAGGAATAACATTCTTACCTGTACACCAATTTGGTATTAGATTTTTTAGCATAATAAAATCCATAGAACACCACTATATAATAGTGCCTTAATTAGTCCCCACTCTAATTGTTTTTTTCTCTCAGTCAATTCCTTATAAAAATCCTCACACAATTGAATGTATCCATAATATCTTAAGAGTCTTGATTTATTTACCTCCAACACTTATGTGGGACAAGTTCAACCATTATAAAATTCATATTTTCTAAATTATTTAATAGATCCATTAAATAATTTCATTACATTTATTTTTGTATTGTTCCCTTATAAAAATGAAAATCATTCAGTTCATTTTTGTTAATAATTATGATAAAAAATTGATATGTTATTGTTTATAGAGTATTTTATTAATTTAATAGGTGATATATTGAAGATATTTTTTTAAAATGAAATGTTAACAATGAAAGTTATTATTTTTAAACATAGAATTATAACATTTGAAGATATTTTTGACTATGTGAGTTATGATGATCCACCATAAAAATTTAATAACAGAGAATGAAGAAATAATGAAAGAAAGAGAAAGAGAATGGTATTTAGAAGGTTGAATAATTTAATAAGGTAAATTCACTTGACATATTAATTATAGAGGGATGAGAATGTAAATTTAAATAGCGAAAAAACTTGTCTATTTTGACACAAAACTTATCAAATACAATATTCTCATAGAGATGTCAATTTTTCATTTGTATGTGGGTGGATATTTTTTTAAATTTTGAATGGATATTTGAGAATTGATCAAAACAGTAATTTTATGTGATATGGTTAATTTAGTATATTTTTTTATAAATTATTCATGTACTTCATGATGTTTCAAAGTATAAAAAGTCATATTTTTTAGGATTTTATATTTATTATGTTAAAAAAATGTTTAATTAATTTTGGCACTATGTTGTTCAAAAATATAAGGGGTCTATGCAATAAAAAGTAATTTCCTCTAATATTTATTCTTATAAATCTTGAATATTGATTTACATAGGGGTTCTTCTAAGTTTTATGGGGATCATGCCACTCACTATTTGTTATGCACTATGAATTACTGAATTACCCAAGGGTCAATCCAAAAATGAATGTTTCGTGCCAACTAAGCAAAAAGTTCATGCCTAACTTCTTTTATGGGAGTATTATATTATTTGCTTTAGAAATGGATATTTATATATGAATATTCATCATAAATATGTGTTTAATCCCATTAAGATCATTGGATTAAATTTTTATGGAGGTTTTGAGGAATCACATCTTAATAGGTGTCGTATATCTATTTTTATGTTGGGATAGTCATTTTATGGATTATTGATTAATTTAAAAATAATGATTATTTTGGCTTTATTTTTGATAAATCATTATATAAGTATTTTAAATAATTATCTAAAAACTAAACTTGATATTAAGGAAAATGTTTCTATGATATCCAGCTTAATTATTTAATGAGTTATATTATTTTGGTAAAAGAAATTGAAATGATTTTTAAATATTTTATTTTTATATGACATCAATTGGTGGGTTGAGTTTTTTTATTTATTTTTTAAAAATGATTTATATAAATATTTTCCATATATTTTTTTATTAAACTTCTAGATTTTGGGAGTTATTCTGGGTAACTTGTTTGAATTGTATTTTTAAAACATGTGAGAATATTTATATTATAGGTTTGGGTACTATCAGATAAATATTTTTGATGTTATTTTGGTTGTGAAAATGGTTTATGAATACATTTTTATGGTAAGACTTTATATTATTATATTATTATTTTTTATAGAGGAGTCTAAGAATGTTTTCTAAATGAGTGATGAGTTTTTCTGTAATATTTTTCTATTTAGGTGATGATTCTTATTGGTATGTATTGAATTTATCAATAGTATATTCCCATTTAGGTATTACGCTCATTATTAAACTTAGGTAAACCATATCATATTATGGGATATATTTTAGAGTGTGCGTGTGTTACCTTTTATTATTATATAATATATTATTATTATTTTCATATCCTTTGGTAAATATCATAATATTATGGGTTTATGATTTAGAAAATGGGGGTGTTGACCATACTATAATTATATGGTCGGTAATAGAAAATTGTTTTGGAAAAGAAATGATGATTCTTATCTTAAAAATTACTTTTACATTACTTTTTATTATAATAAAGTGATATTAAAAGATAGTGGATTTTGATAAAATATTTCTTTAAATCATTTTATAAACTTATATTTGATATACATGTTTTTTACACATGAATATTATTATATTTTCACCATTTTGTAAATACTACCGATTATAAACTGAACACTATATGTAAACCTTTGTAGAAATATAAATGCTATTTTAGGTAATGTACGAAAGAAAAATACATCATTATTTGTCATTGGTGAGTTATAGATCAATTTAATGGATTTGATTAGAGGATTAAGTTACTAAGGATTGAGTCGGTTGGTTTTATTTATTAGTATGATATCATTACTTAACCACTTCAAATGATGTTTTTTGTAACTTTTATCATTTCAAATGTATGCTTTGTTTTCTTTTTAGTAAAAATATTTTTATGTAAAAATAAATTTATATTTCATTTTAGGTTATTTTTATACTATATTGTTCCCAAATAGTATATTTTAACACATAATTCTAGTTTCTAGATTTTAGTGACCAGAGACCAAGTTTGAGACCATGCTGTAATCCAGAATAGGTCTATGGATTTAGGTACTTAGGTTAGGATATTTCAATATCTCATTTAAAAATATCTTTTAATATCTTAATAATATTAAAAAATCATAAATGTTCCCATGGTTTAAATAATCAAAATCATCAATGTTTAATGAACCCAAATTCAAGGGGACACTGGCATAAAATTATAGGAAGATTGAATTTCATATGGATGTTGTATTTTTTGTTTTTTAAATAGGTATTGAGAAAATATTATAAAAATGAGAATAATTTATAGAGAAATATGTTACAGAGTATAAAACATTGGGTTTCATAATACATGAAATTCAATGTTGAGCCAAAACATATAAAGAATTATACGGAACTGATGGATAGTGAGGCTAGATTGTGAGGATAAAAATGAATTGTAAGGGATCCAGGAGTTAATGGATATATTTTCCAAATATTTCATAATTTTAAAATGCTTAGAAATTTGAAAAAAAGGGTAGTCATGATACACCCTCATTCTATCAGATGAATTGATAAATCGTTCAAATGTAATGTAATTACATGGGGTGTGTCCTGTGTGATTTCCAATATTTGTCACGAAAATAAATATTTTTATTATTTTAATAAAAATGGAAGAATAATTGGGAAAATTATACTAAAAATTATAGATAATCTAAAGACCTATACATTTTAGTGTCGGTGAATTGGGTGGAGGGTTATATTTTGTTAATCTTGGTAGACGGGTGAATTTTAATTTTGGAATTAAAATTGAGGAAAGGATGTCGGGATCCAATTTAAAGTGATTTATAAGATTCTTTAGGGGTGGATTTATGTGGGTATGTATCTGATGTGAGAACTCGAGTTTTGGAAGTGGAAAAAGGGAGATGGTGTGTCTTTAGAAAGATATTAGGTACCAATTTTAATACCACCATATACCCAGCGGAGTTCCAGGGTGTACGTATAAGGACCTAGACTTAAATGCTACTTAATCTTGAATTTTAAACAATAAAATACATTATTACACACTGAGGATACTTTTGGGTAAAGAGTTTTAAATAATTAGGATAACTTACATACATAACATACCACATTCATACAAAGAGGACACTATTACAAACAACATCCATATTTTTCAAAATATAAAACATTAAAACATAAAGCATGATTTCTTTGACCACACTCAATATCAAACATAAAGAATCCATTATTTCTCTTACCCATCCTTTTATCCTATGAAAAACATTTTAAAAACATGTAATGAGTATAAAAATCTGTAAGGGATATAAAGATTGAAAGTGTTAGTCAAGTGATAACATAAAAACCAATAAAACCCATATAATAAAAACTCGAATGCATAGAATACTAATGTTGTTTCCTTGGGAAATATTTACCATATAACTCTTAAATTCACCCTTATATATAGAATATCCTTTTGATCAACTTCTATCTCTGGATAACCCAATGAATTGGAGACCAATAATGGGGCTCACCTGTCAAATATTGAGCTATAATGGGCTCAACCCAACATATCTTGAGCTATAATGGGATAAAACCAACATATCTGGAGCAATAATGGGCTCAACCCAACATAAATAATGTCCATGTAACATATCATTGTAATGAAGTAGCCTAAAATCATGGTAAAGAACTCATCTCATATACATATAAAAAGATAATCCCTTTGAAAAATTATTAAAGAGACTTTTAAAATAATTTTAAAAGCATAGTCCCGAGAAAATATAATTGAGGTGAGAATTAATAGAATGAAATGTACATGTGTAGACACTATAAATAGACATAATACTACATAATATAACAAAAATTCATAGCACCAATAATCTTATTACAACATAATTGATAAAGTATAAGGTTAACCCAAAGAATGGAAATTGTTTTAAGAATTCCATTTCCTCAGGGTTGCCTTATTTCAAAATTATTTAAACCTCCTGTATAATGGTTTAAAGAGTGTTACTAATATATTATAGAAACATATCCATATTTATAATATATTATATGATCATTTCATTACATCATTTCACCCATTTAATTGTTAGTATTTTGTTCCCCGCATTGTTTTAGGGTGCTATCTTTAAAGGTTTTCCATGATCAGTTCATGATGAATATTCTTGTAGATTGGAAGTGAATCTCCAAAAATGGAATGGAAAGGTATTTTCATATTTCTTGTACCATAAATTATACCATTTATCATTTTGATGTTTTATATGGGGATAATTTATAAGTTAAAATATTAACGATGTCCGTTTAGATAATTTTAGTGGTTCTTTTATAAAAATGACCTCATTTTGTTTTATAAATTAAAACCAGGTGTACCCAAGAATTATAGAACCATGGATGATACCCCAAATCCATTTTTTTTGTTTTCTATACAAACCACTTTTTGGGTTAGTGGGAACCTCACAATTAAAATTCAAACAAAACAAACCATTCCAAATACAAAATTCAAATTTCAATCACAGATACCCAAATAGTTAGAATGGATAGATTTACACCATGAAAAAAAAATATCCCACCACATAACACATTCCAAAATTCAAAATTTTAGAATTACTGATATCACACAAACCACTGACACCCTCATCAGATGGAAAAAGATCATGAACAGTCCGAGCAGATGGAACCTCACAACCGAAACATCAGAACATCTTCGAAGAACCCCGTCATCACACCACCGTTCTCATCAGCAAAGAAAAAATAGAGAACACCTTGACACATAAATCAGTGTCAGAATAAGATCCTTCAAACCAGAAAACCCATCGCACCACCGTCATCATCACCAAAATTCTAAATAAATCAACATAACCACTAATGATTGAACACCAGTTCCACCTCCTAGAACAACCTAACACTCCCATTAAAACCTCCCAAAGCCTCCTCGGAACCATTTAACCCTACCGACCTAGAAAGGATCAATGGATCTGGAGTCCAGAGTAGAGTAGGAGCAGTCAAACCTCCACAGTAAGTCACGACATGGACAGCACCAGAAACCCCATGGAAAACTCATCATTGAACTATAGCAGACGTTGTCTTCAAAAGGATGAACTAACAAAAAATCAAACACTAGACCATCGAAATGAACCAAAAACCGAAGTGCAAAAACACTGAAACATCACTAGCTGAATATACACAAAAAAACCTAACAGGAATGAGGAAAAGGCAAAGAAGGATTCGAAAAGGGGAAAGCCAAGAACACCGCGAGTGTCGGCGCATATAAAAGGAAAAGTAAAACTGAAAAAGGAGAGGCAAAAGAAGGAGAAATGGGGGAAAATATAGATCTAAAAAGGATAATCAAACCAAGAAATAGAAACAATAACAAATTAGTCGTAGAAGGAGAAAAATGCGAATCTGGGAAAAGAGAAGATGGTCGCCATCGCCTGAGAAAGAAACCTAGATGGGGGAGAAGATAAGGTCGGAGAACCCAATCCAGGAAGGAGGGAACCCTATGAGGGAGGGGTCACAGGGAATAAGGGAAAGAAAAAGTATAGAACCTGGAGTGAAGAAGGGCAAAGAAGTAGGAGAAGGAGATGACGCCACTGGGAGACTCTCCAAACCCTTGGAGGGTGAGAGTGGAGGACGGGAACAAAAGCCAGAATAATGGGGCACCGTGAGAGGTGTGCCTCAATCCTTTGAACCATGGATGATACATAATTCATATATTATAACCCAGTTCAACCATAAATATGGTTTCTTGACTAGACTTGAATGACTTAATGTTAATTGAAATCACATCGTCCACGATGTCAGTAAATCGACACATTACAGACAATGTTTTTATTCTTTGAATAAGTTGGATAAGAGAAGAATAATGATGATTAATATTATATGAAAATGGAAAAATCCACAATATACATGATTTATTGAGCTTTCATTTCTCTTGGGTAATATGAGAGGAGGAAATAATAAGAAAAAAAAGAACTCAAAATAAACGAGTTGTGGAGAAATCCCTTACAAAAAATCAGCAACCTAACAACTAGGCAATGGGGTTTTAGAAAATATTAAAAATAGATGGTACTAGGGTCAACCATCTAGGAATGGACCATAATACATAATAGAGAAATAATAAGATGAAAAATAAGAGCATGGTATGGATTCATGAATTCTATACCACATAAAATAAAACTTGAATGGAAAAAGAAAGATGTTGAGAATTTTCTTACCTTGTATAGTAACTCCTTGAACATGAAGGTTGAGATCTTAGGGGATTGAGGAAACCACGGGAGGACTAATTGGGAGCTAAGGGGGGAAGATCTTTGTTTATGTTGAATTTGGAATGAATTTAATGGAGGAATGAGTTGGTATTTATAGCAAAAGTGAGGGAATACTTTTATAATTTCCAAGGGACTCCTCATTAGTGGTATTTGCAAAACCATGGGCTTTCCCATGATATTTTCCCATGTTATTAGCCACTTGGGACACCTAAAATATTATTTTACTGTACACAAGTCTAACAGATTTATTAAATCATTATTACATCATTAATTATTTCATTAACATATTGAAACTCAAAACTGTATTTTTACTATTCACTGAAAAATCAACTGTTTTAGAGAAATCCAAAAAATTCACCCTAACCATTTTTTGACGTATAGATTTCAAAAATGAAATCATTTTTTTAATAATAATTTGATAAATATTATTAATTTAATTTTTTTAAAAAATCATACTTAAATAAATAATTAGCAAATTCTTTCTATAACTGCTTTTATATCACATTGAAAATTATCCAAGATGTAATTATCTTAAAGCTTTAAGAAAATGAAATAATAATACAATTTACTATTTAGTAGGGTCATATTACTATTCATATTACTATTAATAAGGGTTTGTTACTATTCACCAAAAAACTTTTTGGTTCTATCAGACTCTAAATAACTTACTAAACACAATTGTAGATGACTATTTTTTGAATTTCAAAACATAGATGCTGCAAAATTATGTTTAAAAGATAGTTATAAATAACAACTTAAAATACAGTTTTGTGAATATTTATTTATTTTTAAAAATCCTTGGGGTATTATATTATCTCTACATTCTCGTAATTGAATCCTTGCAATTTTATTTACTCATTAAACAAGTGAGGGTACGTTTCCCTCGGATAATTTTCAGATTCCCATGATGCTTATTCAACCATGTGGTTTCTCCACAAAACTGTTACCAGGTGGATTATCTTATTCTTCAATACATGTTCCCTTCGATCAAGAATCTGAACTGGTTTGTCTTCAAAAGAAAGGTTCTCTTCCAACTGATCTAATTTAGGGATCAAGCCATGTGATGAGTCTAGCACATACTTTCTCAACATAGAAACATGAAAAAAATATGTACCTAAGATAAAATTGGTGGAAAAGCTACTTGGTATGAAACTGGTCCAACATTATCTAGGATTTAAAAAGGATCGATGAATCGTAGAATTAGCTTTCATTTCTTACCAAAATGAATCACACTTTTACAAGGAGAGATTTTAAAGAAAACATGGTCATCTACCTCGAAAGAGAAGACTTTTCTTGTATTATCTTAATAAATTTTCTGCCTGATCTAAGCTGTACTCATGTGTTTCTAGATCATCTTCACTTTCTCAGCGACTTCCTCTACTAATTCTAGCCGCATCAACCTTCTTTCACCGACTTTATCCCAAAACGATGGAGTCTGACACCACTTTCCATACAATGTCTCAAATAGTCCCATATGTATACTAGAATAAAAACTATTATTATGAGAAAACTCAACTAAAGAAATATGCTGATCCCAAATTCCCTAGTAGTCCATTGAAAAATCTCAAAGCATATCCTACAAATTAGGAATCGTTCATTCTGACTGCCCATCTGATTGAGAATGAATAGCGGCACTAATATTTAATTTTGTTCTCAACGGCTTCTGAAGGCCCTTCCAAAAGGTAGAAGTGAACCTGGGATCCCAATGAAATACAATGGAAAGAGGAACTCCATGTAACCTAAAAATCTCATTGAGGTATAGTCAAGAAAGCTAATCCAATGACATTGTATCTCAAATAGAAAGGAAATGTTCCAATTGTGTCAGCCAATCAACAATAACCCAAATCAAATTGTTAACTCGAGAAGTCTTAGGTAGTCCCACCATGAATTCCATAGATATATTCTCCCATTTCCTCTCTAGAACTTGAAAAGGCTGATGTATCCCCTTTGATAACTTCCTCTCTACTTTAACCTGTTGACATGTCAAACATTTCATAACAAAATCAGCAATATCCCTTTTCATTCCATCCCATCATTAATACTTCCGAAGGTATCTATACATCTTAGTACTACCAAGATGAATGAAAAATGGTGAATTATGATCTTCCCACAACAAAATATTTCTTTAAATGAGAATCAAAAGGCACACACATCCTTTTTATAAATCTTAAAACACAATCTTTATCATGGTTAAATTCTGGAAACTTACCCATTTAAACCAATTCTACCTTTTTATGTAGCTCATAGTCTTCCTTCTGTGCTTTCTTAATCCTGCATGATAACAATGAATGCACTGAAACATGAAACAAAAATGATGTATTCCCAGCACCGAAAACTTCAAATCCAAAATTCATAAAATCATTAATCAAGGGATTATGTTACAAATGTAATATGGTTAATGATGAATGATGTTTTCGACTCAAGGAATATGAAACTATTTTTCCATTTCCTGGATGATAATTGATTGTGAAATCATAATCCTTTATCAGTTCCATCCATCTTCGTTGGCTCTGGTTTAATTCCTTCTGAGTGAATATATACATTAGACTTTTATGGTCAGTATATATTTGACATTTGGCTTCATATAAAAAGAACCTTCAAATTTTCAAATAAAAAACCATAGCTTCAAATTCCAAATCATGTGTGGAATAATTTAACTCATGACGTTTTAGTTGTCTTGAAGGATAATTGATTACCTGATCATTCTATATCTAAACACAACCAAATCCCTTTAATGAATCATCACTGAAGATGAGAAACTCTCAATTTTGGGAAGCCAAGGCCAAAACTGGAGCATTCACCCATCTCTTCTTCAGTTCCTAAAAAAACATCACATTATTATTTCCAAATAAATTTAACCTCTTTTTTGTTAATTTAGTTAGTGGTCTAGATAACCATGCAATGTTTTAATGAACCATCAGTTAAAACCTACTAATACAAGAAAACTATGAATCTCTATAACATTTTTAGGTTTTGGCCATTCATCAACCACTTTTGTTTTGGTAGGATCAACTATTTTTCCATCCTTATTTATAATGTTCCCAATAAAAAAATCTGTTGCAACCAAAAATCACAATTTTTGAATTTTCTATACAATTTCTCTTATTTTATGGTTTTCAAAACAACTCCTAGGTGATTTTCTTGCTTATCTTTACTTCACAAATATACTAGAACGTCATAAATAAATACAACTACTAACTTATCCAAGAACTCGTAAAATATTCTATTTATACAATCCATGAATAAAACAGGTGCATTAGTGAACCCAAAAGGCATATCTAAAAATTCATAATGACCATATCTAGTACGGAACATAGTCTTCTGGATGTATTCATCCTTTACTTTCAACTGATGGTACCCCGACCTTAGGTCAACCTTTGAAAAATACTGCGCTCCCTGGAGCTGATCTAACAAATAATTAATATGAGGAAAATGATACTCTTTTTCAACAAAAATTTTATTCAAGGCTCTATAATTGATGAAAAGTCTCATTAAAGCATATTTCCTCTTAATAAACAATGTCGGAGCGCCCCATGGTGAAGTGCTGGGTCAGATGAATCCTTTATCTAATAAATCCTGCAACTGCGTTTTTAATTCCAGAAGTTCCATTTGGGACATTCGATAAGGAGGTTTAAAAATTGGTTTAGCATTAGGTACCAAGTAAATAGTAAACTCAACCTCTCAATTAGGAATAACACCAGGAAAATCATCAGGAAAAACATCCAAGTATTCATTTACCAATGGTACATCATTAATCTGGATAGTTCCCTTATCTTTAAAAATATGAGCAAGATAAATTTAATTTTCATCCATTATAAGTTTCATAGATTCCTCATATATTATTAATGTTATGGGTTCATTCTTGTACAAAAATTGAAATTATTTCCAAAAAAAACATCTTTTTCTCTGTAATCTATCTCCGTATGATAAAAAGAAAGCCAATCCATACCATGAATAACATCAAACTCTACTAGAGAGAAAAAAATAAGATTTTCAGGAAAAATCTTTCCACATACAAGGATAGGAAGATTCTTATACCTTCTTTTTTCACAATATTTCTTCCAGGTGTTTTTACCATGAGATGTAGTTTCATTTCATGAGGTTGAATTCCCAATTTTTTTCAAAATTTCTCAGAAATGAAGGAATGTGTAGACCATAAATCAAACAACCCATTTTCAAAATCTTTAAAAATAAGAAATGTACCTGATACAACCTCATTTAAATTCTCAAAATCTGATATAGTGGTTGAAAATTATTTTACCAAACCCTTCTGCTTCAAATCTTTCTGATTCCCTAATTGAGTAACTAGCTTTGGACTAACATTAGCAAAATGACCCAATTCCTTATAGATAAATCATCTCACCATCCGGTTCTCATTAATTTTATTATAATTTTAAATACACTCAAGAGACATGTTTCCAAACATTCCACATTATTATCATTTCCTAGAATTTAGAATACATTCACCAGGATTCCTTTTACTATACTTTTCATAAGAGGGGAAATTCAATTTCTTACCTCTAGAATTCTTTGACGAGTTCTTCCCCAATGCCTGCCAACCTGGCCGCTTCTTATTTTTGTCATTCCAAGGAGAATATTTTTAACAAAATACATATCAATTTTTTTTGTTCATAATGAACTAGCTTCTCATAGCTTTTAAACTCTCATGAAGACAAATCTATTAGAAATTTTTTTTTCAAACAAGAGTAAATTACTGTAATTTTACTTTCAAAATCTTAAGTAAAATCCAGTACCTACATAGAAATTCATATAAAATTTCCATCATATACTTCCATAGAAACATCATATTTCTACTTCAGTTCCAAGAATTGTTTCTCCATTATGAGTCTAACAGTTTTGGGAAAATATTTTTCTAGAAAATGACTCTTAAAGTCATCCCATTCCAAACTTTCTAGATTATATATTTCTCTCATATTATTAAAGAGAGACCACCCTTAATAGGCTTCTCCTTCAAAATGATAAATGGGTAGTATTACCTTTGTATGTTCTGAACATCCCATGACATCAAATAGATTTTCTAGAGCAGCGATCCATCTTCAGCTATCACTGGATCTACGGTTCCACTAAATGCAGGAAGATGTTGCCTCATAAAATGATCCAAAAAGAAATGTTGCTTCGTATTTGAGAATTTTAATCTCTAGAATGGATACCACCACCATTTATTTCATGATTAAACTAAGCCATTGCTATCAGAAACTGCTCGGTTCTGATTCCCACAATTTCGGGCTGCAGATTCGGATAGAGATCAGCCTCTTGGTGCCTTCCTACTTCAACTTCCATGTTTCTTCTACGGAAAACCATTATGTACAAATATATATTAGATGAAGCAACATCATAACCCTTAAATGCTATAACATTTCTAATTACAATAGTGTAAAAAATCAATTATCGAATTCTTTAAATATCATCCCACCTTCTAATGTTATCTAAACCATCCTCGGATACCAACTATAAGGACCCAGCCTTAAAACTTTACTTAGTATTGAATTTTAAAAAATAACATAAATTATTACAAATTGAGGATATTTTCATGTTTATAGATTTAAATAATTAATATAACTTACATACATAACATACCACATTCATACAAATAAGACACTATTAAATATAGTTTCCATTTTTTTATATATAAAACATTAACACAAGAAGCATGATTTCTTTGAAAAAACTCTATATCAAACATACCGAATCCCTTATTTCTCTTACCCATACTTATATCTTGTGAAAAACATTTTATAAACAGGTATGAGTATAAGGCTTAGTAAGGGATATAATGATTGAAAGTGTTAGTCAAGTGATAACATAAAATCCAATAAAACCCACATAAAAAAACTCAAATGCATAGAATAATCATGTTATTTCCTTCTGACATATTTACCATATAAATCTTACAATAAACATTACTTATGAAATAAAATTTTGTTCAACATCCATCTCTAGAGTAACCAATGCATTGGAGATCAATAACGTGGCTCACCCATCATATCTTTAGCTATAATGGGCTCAACCAATAATATTTTGAGCTATAATGGGCTCAATCCAGCATATCTTGAGGTATAATGGGATCAACCAAACATTAATAATGTCCAAGGAACAAATCATGATAATGAAGTATCTTGAAATCAGGATAAATAACTCATTCTATATACATATAAAAAGACAAAACCATTGAAAAATTATTAAAGAGGCTTTTAAAAGGATTTTAAAAGGAAAGTCCCTTAAAAATATAATTAAGGTGAGAATTAATATAATGGAATGTACATAGGTATAAAATTTAAAAACACATAATACTACAAAATATAACAAAAATTCATCACACCAATAATGTTAATACAACTTAATGGATAAAGTAGAAGGTTAACCAAAACAATGGATGTTGGGTTAAATATTCCCTTACCTCAGGTTTGTCTTTCTTAAAACATTATTAAACCTATTGTATAATGGTTAAAAGTGTGTTATTAATATATTATAGAAACATATCCAAATTTAAAATATCTTATATGTTCATTTCATTACAAAATTTCTCCCATTTAATTGTTAGTATTTTGTTCCTTGCATTGTTTTGGGGTGCTTTCTTTACAAGTTTTCCATGATCGGTTCATGATGGATGTTCTTGTAGATTGGAAGTGAAACTACAGAATTGGAATGGAAATGAATTTAAATATTTCTAGTACCATAAATTATATCATTCAACATGTTAAATTTTGATAAGATGATTATTCATAAGTTAAAACATTAATGATGTTCGTTTAGACCATTTTAGTGGTTCTTTGATAATAAGGACCTCATTTTGTTTGATAAATTTAAACCATGTGTACCCAAGGATTACTGAACCATGGATGATACATAATTAATATATTATAACCAATTTAAAACATAAAAATGGTTTATTAACTAGACTTTAATTAATTAATGTTAATTGAAATCACAACATCCACGATGTCAGTAATTCGACACATCACATACAATGTTTTTATTCCATGAATAAGTGGGAGAGGAGAAAAAATAATGATGGTGAATTTTCCATGAATAAGAGAACATAAATAATATATATTATATCTAGATCATTCATTCCTATTTCATAAGAGGATATGAGGAAATAATAATAAATGATAGGAACTCAAAAAATAGTTGAGAAATCCCTTACCAAAATTCAGCAGCCTAACGGCTATGTAATAGGGTTTTAGAAAACATGAAAAAGAGAGAGTACAAGGGTAACCCATCACGAAATGAATAATAATACAGAATAGAGAAACAATAAGATGAAAATTAAGAACATGGTATGGAATCTTGAATTCTATACCACATAAAAGAGAACTTGAATGGAAAAAGAATGTATTTAAGAATTTTCTTACATTGTAGAATAACTCCTAGAACATGAAAGTTGAAACCTTTGGGAATTTAAGAAACCTTGGGAGGACTACTAGTGATCTAAGAAGTCCATATATTAATTTATGACGAATTTGGAATGAATTTAATGAAGGAATGGGTTGGTATTTATAGCAAAAATGATGGAATATTTTAATAATTTCCAAGTGACATCTCATAAGTGGTATTTGAAAAACTAGGGGCTTGCCCATGATATTATCTAATTGTATTAGAAACTTGGGACACCTCACATTTTATTTTATTGTACATAAGTTGACCAGATTTTTAAATCATTAATGATTTCATTAACACACCGATGCTCAAAACTTTATTTTTACTATTCACTAAAAAATCAACTGTTATTGAAAAATCCCAAAAAATCACCCTAACCATTTTTCAATGCGTAGAATTCAAAAATGAACTCAATTTTTTAAAAATAATTTTCTAAATATTATTAATTTAATTTTTAAATAAAATCCCACTTAATTCAAAAATTAACTATTTTAATTCTATAACTGCTTTTATATCACATTGAAAAATTAACCAAGATGTAAATATCTTAAATCCTTAAGAAAATAAAATAATAATTCAATTTACTATTAATTTGGGTCATATTAGTATTCATTTTAATATTCATATGGGTATGTTACTATTCACTAAATTTTTTTGGTTTCATCGGACTCTAAATGACTTACTGAACACAATTGTAGATGACTGTTTTTCGAAATTCAAAACATAGAAGCTGTAAATTGTTTTATAAAGGCTAGTTATAAATATCTACTTAAAATATGTTTCATTAATTTCAATTTAATTTTTAAAATCCTTGGGATGTTACAGTACGGTACCCCACGACTGGCCACTAGGTGTTCAGTTACCAATATTAGGTACCTTGTAGAGACATAAGTTACCTTATGGGGGTGGAAAGGTTAAATGATACAGTTCATCCTCATTTTTTTCATGGGAGAAGAAGCATTTTTTAATGGTCATCCTCATCATTGATTTTAGGGGGTGAGTTTCTTAGGGGAGAAAATTTTGGCATAAATCTCCCAATATTCATCCCCCTACTGGATATCCATGAATACATCTTCAATTTTGGTCATCTAAGAGTCAATTATTATGTGAATTAGATACATGATAATTCTATTTAACTTTACCCAATCCTCCTCCTCCAACTCATCATCCATTTTCTCAAATTTTGGTTCGATGAATCTAGATCCTAGATATTCCATTCCATAAGAGTATGTTAGAATAACATTATAATCATATGTATTTGGTGTGTAGTTAATAAAGGAGGATTTGGAAGCCGGGGTTATGGTTATTTATCTCCATTTGTATCGAGGTATGTTATTATGTGAGTATTCCTCGGGTTATCAGTAAATTTTAATTAAATTTTCCAAATATTTAAGTGGGTAATTAGGTATTTTCACAGACTATTCCTAGGGTGTTTTGGGAGTGAAACACACTAAATTTCCTGTGGATTCATAATTATTACACTACTTAGTGATTTCATAATTGTGTTATGAAAATTTTATAAATTTGTTCAAAATGGTTGTTTTATTAATTTTAATGTTTTTTATGGATATAGTTGGTGTTCTTTGGATCAATAAAGGTAAATATGAAATTGTATGATTAAAATATTATTTTAACTGAGGTAGGTGGCCTTTATATCAATAAGTCTCTAACATATTTATTGAAATTATGTTTATGTTCTATCATTAAGGATATTATTGGAATGTTTGGATAACTTGTGTAATCTCACCCTATAATTCTGGATGGGCTCACATCAACCTAATAGTCATTAAAGATTGTATAGATTGATAATTGGTTTGTTGGTGGTACGTTTCTCAAATGAGTCTCAATAGACTATTTTATGGGCTGTCTTGGTGGCGAGAGATGGTTTTATAATATTTTTTTTAAAATATGATTTTAATAATGGGTTTGATTCAAGTGGAATTTTAATGGAAAAGTAGATATTTAATGAATGTATTTTGAAATTATATTTCAAAACAAATGTGGGGATTCAAATTAAATTATTCCTTATGATTTTTCCCAAGTGACTAGGTTGAGTAAATTAGTAAGGTGATTCTATTTAAAAATGGTTTGTAATGGTTTTTTTATTTGGATTTCAAATGAAATATAGAGGGGATTGGTTGAGATAAGTTTTAGTCTATTTTACCATATGTGGGTGACACCCTGTATTATAGCGTTTGTGTAACTTTTATTTTGTATCTTTATTATGTTTTCATAGTATTTAATTTAATGTTTCACTATGATTAATGATTGTTTTAAAACATTGTGAGAGACCATCCATTTGGAGGTAGTCAGGATAACCAAATTGGGGACGGGTGTTATGTGTCTTTTTTAGCATAGACATTATAGGAACATTGGGAAACTTTAAAAATGGGAGGAATATGTTATGATTTACTATGTTATGGGTGATATGTTCAGTATTATCCTTTAGGAATTTCTTTAATTTGATTATGAATTTTATGGAATATTTAGTTCTTCATAAGAGATCCATAAGGTTGGCCTCAATGTTTATAGATGAGTTAGTTTCTATTATCTCAATTGATGTATTAATAAGAGTTCATGAGGTATGGAATTTGTATAATTAAAATACTTGGAATAGATATATAAATTGGATAGAATATGAGTGATTCCTTCTTATTTCATTGTGATGAGGTCAGTGAGTTCCATCTTAGTTGATCCTGCAATAAGCCTATGCGAGGCAACATGTCTAGGTATATATCCTATGAGGTAGCGTGAGTTGTGCAATGGAACTCTTGATGGAGTATCAATTCATATGTGATGTGAAATCTAGGACACACCATTAGAGTCGATATTCATCTCAATTAGCATGTATGTTTTGTTCAAGATGTCATATATTTTTATTCATGTTGGGGATGTTTCTCTTCCGCATTGGAATCTGGAGATGGAGAGATTATTGAAGAAGATCTGAGAGTGATGTTTGATAACCCTTGGGAGGTTATGGTGGGATTCATGAAATAGAGTTTTCCAAAATCTGTCTAAAGTCCCACTTATGTTAAGACAATGTTCATGGTAAAAAACTCATTTTTTAATATTGATGATGGTTTTTATTTACAGATCGAGTGATTAGGGTGTAGTGTGAGAATAGTAACATCATGAAGTGGCAGACATCCCCTAAAATAACATGTGATATATGTGATGGATCTAGAGTTTATCTATTGGTAGTCCATAATATCATTCTAGTGGGGACATTTGAGGTAAGATGAGGAAAAGTTTGACAGATATGTTTTGTTATTTCATGTATTTGGGATATGTTTTTCCCTTTTATTTTATCATATTATTGTTTTATAATATTATATGATGTTTGGAGGACCCTTTGAGTTCCCATTTTGAGGTGTTTATTATTTTTCGTGTAGTTTATGGTTTACAATTTGTTTATTACCTACTTTTTTATTCTTTTTTGATTATTATTTACCATGATATTTATTGGTTTCTTTATTGATGGGAAATGAGATTACCCATTAGTCAGGTGGGACCCCGATGAGTTACTCATGTGGATTTAGTGACACTACTTAGTGGTTACATTTACTGATATGACAATATCACGCGGTATGCATTTTTGGGTCGAGAGGGTATGCAGATCATCAAATATACAAAGGCGGGTCCTTATATTATTTGTGTTGTTTGGTTTGTCCTATCATGTTGCATGATTTTTCTAACAGTATGGTCACATGTTTATTTCTCATGGGCATGTAGTGTTCTGTTATCATGTATATGGGTTAAACTAAGAACTAAATTTCACTCTATCCTAAAATTTACATTCATATCAACTTGATTACAAAAACACTTAGTGTGTCAAGGCAAGTTAGGTGATGTTATTGGGCCATTATACTGATCCCTTCCCATGTACATGACATTTTTTTATATACATAGGTAAACCTTCATTTTTTTATTTTAGGTTCATGTATTGTTTTGAATATGGATATGTAGTTTGGGTCTAATTTGATGTGGGAGGATGAGAATTTGATAGGGATTATCATTTGAGATTGGATGGAGTCCATTCTTTATTTAATTTTCAATTATTTCATTTATTTTTTATTGAATAGTGTGACTTGTGTTTATTTATATAATGATAAATATTTTATATATATCTGCTACTACCGCCACACTATTTTTGAATTATTCATAATGTAAAATTTTACTACATAATTATTATGGATTATGGGGACCCTTTTACCTCCATGTTTATTGTCTATAGTTTTTTTGGTTTCCAAAACATAGATGGGTCAGAAATGTTTTTTGATAGGGCCAATCACGCATGACCCATGTATTTTTATTGTGAGGGAATAGTCCCCCCCCCCCAATAATATATTGGGCCCCCACCACTATTGAAATCCTTTAGCATATGGGGAGGAATTACTAATGTCTTAATGTGTCCCCTACTTTGGTGTGTATTAAAAGTGGTATAAGAGTGTATTGAAATTGGGATAGTGATAATGATAGTTAGAGGTAGATGTCAAGACTTGGGAGGTAGATTTGGAGTATTCTTGGTCCGCATCACTTTTTTTGAAATGAAATTTTCCATGATATGTCTAGTGTCAAGAGTTTTTTCTTTAGGAATGAGTGAGGTGTCTGATCAAGACCCATACAAAACGTGAAGGATGAGATTCAGGATGATTTATAGGGCTTAGTTGGGAGCCAGTGAGTTCTTTACACATCATGATACTATCATTCATAGGGATTGATACAAGTGTCATTATGTAATGTTTTTTGAAATGTTTCCTCATCCTGATCCATTATTAATTAAATAAAATATATTAAATGTCTTATAAAATACATTATAAGGAGTGATTAGATTAATATGGATATATGGACCTTGTTAAATTGATCGGTTGAGGCATGGCTTTGTTCAGCTTCAATAAGAAAATGTTTTTTGGAATTTTTATTGTTTGATAAAAACTATGGTTTGAATGAAAACTCATGAAAAGGAATTGGGTGTGAGTAAAATGATTTGGGATGCCCAGGTTTGAGAAAATTCTAAGGAAATGGTTTTTAAAATTGTATTTCAAAATATAGCTTTAAAAAGGAAGTGGGTTTTTAGAGAAAAAGGTATTTCTAGGGTGACGATTTAGGATTTTTTGTTTTTTTAAAAACCCTAGGAAGAAAAACGGTTCCCTTGAATAACTGCAAATTTTCTAGTGTGTATAAAATTATTTAGGATGGATTAAATTAGTAAAAAAAATTATAAAAAAGATTTCTTGATTTTTAGAGGTTGTAAAAGGAGTGGGCTAATATTTATTTTTGAATTTTTAAAATCTTATGTTCTACTTGTTTTGAGAGATAGAGAGAGATATATAGTTTAGACCAGATAGATAAATTTTTTGTGTGAGGCATGAGTAGCTTGATAAGAAATTAGTGGTTTGGAAGATTATAACACATGGGTAATTTTTTTGTTACGAAGTTACTATTTTTGGAAGCAACATTAGTTAGAATTAGCTATTAGTAGTTATTTATTATTATTAGGAAAGATATAAGGCTAATGATGGATTGGTTGATTATGATGTAGTGTTTTTCAACTGATACATTCATTTTGTGTCATCTTGCTATTTTGGTGATGGGTATATATAAGATTATCTGGAAACAAAATTGAATTTAAAGATCATCAACAACAATATTAGGGAAAATTATTCCATTTATATTATAGTGTTCATGGAATGTTTAGTGGGAGTATCACTGATGAGATGATTAAACTTATACCTATTAGTGACATTTGGTCATGGATTTGTTCATTTGTAATATGAATGGATTTTATGGATAAAATGGGATGAGTTAGAGTAGAATTTATGAATTGGGTTTGTTATTATTTAGGGTCTTAGGACCACTAAGACTTATTTGGGATAAGAATCATTATAGTGGGGATATTTTATCTATACATGGATTTTAGTATTGGTTAACTAGGTGGATGGTATAATTTTCACTTTCCCAATAGAGGGGGTATTTTAATTTTTTTAATTCATATAGAGAAAAGGAATACATGATAATGTTTAAATTTATTTATGTGATGTCAATGAAGTGGATGTTCAAAGGTTAAAAGTTGGGAGTAAGAACTTATGTGTTGGTAGAGGAAAATGGAATACTAGGTGGCTATATCAAGCCCTAGGGTATCCAGTTTGATGGTATCAGGAACCTGATTAAGGTCCATGGGGAGGGGTTCCTATAGATAGTTTTTCATTTTTAGATTTATTCATGGATACAAGAGGGGGGTGAAATGTTGTTTAAAAAACATTAAACTAATTAAAACCCAAAAACCACTTGGTTAAGTTTATATAACTGAGTACACATTAAATGATTAGAGTAACATGTATCAGTCTCAGAGTATGGAAAAAAATCAATGTAATGAAAAGATTACTATAAATAAATTTCATAACATATTTCCCAATGAAAAAAAGATAACTTGTAAAAAAACTAAAATAGAACATTAAAATTTTCGATATAATTAATAATAAAATAATTATAAAATTAATTAAAACAATTTTAACATTCAATATAAAAGTAATTGAATAACCTTAACTTAAGTTGTCCATAGTTTAAACTAAACTTCCAGGTCTATCTTTAATAGAAAGAAATACCTCTATCTTAAAGATCAAAATCAGATCTGTGTTCCTATCCCAAAAATACATCGACCATTTTGATATGATCCAAAAATCTTCATATACTTTGAATCCCTTTATTGTAACCTCGATAGGATACAAATACAATTGAAAAAAATGTTCTAAGGATTTTAAAATCCACACATAGAATCCTTATAATAAAAATCTATCTCAAATATTACAATGTAGATTGTAACAAGGGGTTACATCATAAAATATTTAGATGGGTTGAGTTTTCAAAAGCATTTTCTCTTAGATCCTTTAATCTACTCTTATTTATAGGAATTCCTCCAATTTAATTATTTTCTATGATTCATAGAATTGGATGCAATGGACAACGATGATATTCAATTGATAGGTCAGCAAATATACCTTCATCTGATGTCTTTTTGGTAGCACCATAACATTTATATAAATAAATATTCCATGTTATAGAAATGATTCTAACAATTTGATTATAAACATTTTTATTTCAAGGAAATAAATTGTTAGTCTATTGGATGAAACTCTATCACATCGATAAACTAAATATTATCACACTAATATATCAAATATCATCACACTAATATACTAAATATCATCATAATGATAAATTAGATATGTTCATAATAATAGCCTAAATATAATCATATTTATAGTCTAATATTGGGTCAATATAATGAACACGACTTAGGTCAGTTTGATGGATTTGACACAGACCATTTTGAAAGATTTGACTAGTATATAAAGTATATATCAATTTGTTAAGAATTATTTCTGTGTTTGGTTGAATAAATTGTTTTATAAAAAAACATTCTAAAAACATGGGAAATATAAATATAGTTAAACATCACTTTAAGAGCATTTTTTGATTTTCAAAAATAATTATAGGAGGGTATAATGTAAAATTTTGACTAAAAAATATTTCTCTGTTTGAAAAGAAAAAAAAACAATGATTAAAGATAAGAAATAATAAGTTTAAAAATATATAACCCATTTTTCATTTAATAATTATTTTTCCCTTTATCTTTATTATCTCCCATTTCTTTATGAGTCCTTTAATTTAGAAAAATTTGTTCCTAAGAAAGAGATAAGATAACTTCTTAAAAGAAAACCGAAATTAAAAAAGGTATTCTCCTTTGACAAATTTTTCCCAATGCTTCTCCCCTAAAATAACTTTCCCCAATACATATCCCCTATATGATTCATAAAAATTAATAAAAGAGGTATAAATTACATGAAATATTAGTAATAAAGTTCTTCAAAATAATTTATGAATGATAAACATCCATCAAAAAATAGATAGAACATTTATCAAACTAAAATAGAAAAATATTCAATCAAATTGTTAAATGGAATACCATTTTTGTTTCATTAAATTAAAATGTTATATTCATACATCAGAATTTAGGATTGCAGGTGAAGAGTTCATAGAAAAGAATTCATTCAATCTTATGCAGCTTCTTCACAGTGAATTTCATTTTCCTAAAATTATCCTGGTTCTTTTTGAACTTAGTAGATATTGTTTCCAACTTCAGTATGTTATCCTCCAAAACACTAAACCTCTAATTTTATAATTTCAATGTAATAAAATCCTATTCAAGGAAACAAATATTACTATTATATTCTTTGAAATTTTGAATATATTCACCAAAATATAGGATCTTGGAAATATATTCTTTAAAATTATATATTCTTTCTTCAAAATTCATGCTTTTTATCGTATTTGGGTTTTCAAAATTATGTGACTCCATATTTTTTTGAACTATTCAATAGACTATAATATGTAATAAATTTCTGAATATAACTTCTCAAAGGAATCAATATTATCAAAGGAAAATTTCTTAACTTCAACAAATTGGTCATCATGATATTTTGAATCACCGTCTAATTATTTTTTCTGTAACACCCCAAGCTTCCACGGTACGCTTCCCTTTGAATAATACATTAGCATGCGTTGTGCGGAACTTCGAGTCTTAACACACCACAACCAATCAAACTAGCCATTATGAATAGTAATACCCACTTTTTAAAATTTTAAAAATTTTATCATTCAAAATGGACATTATTTTTGGATTCAGAATATCTAAATTAGCCTAGGGTGAATTTTTGGTATTTTTTCTGAAAACATTCAATTTTTGATGAATAGTGAAAAATACTGAGCTATAGTTTAAAAATGAATTTTTATTTAAATAATTATTTATTATATTTAAATTTAGTTTAGGTAAAAATAGATACATAATACCTATATATGTTCAATGTAATTCATTGGAGTCAGTTTATAATAATTTTAGATATATAAAAATTTTATTGAACTTTTCACCGTCTCTTACCCACCTCCTAGGAGAATTTAAAAATTCACATAAAACATAACTTTATAGATTCTATGAGTGGAATTTAAAATATCAAAGAGGCACGGTTGATATCAGTATGAAAAATGTGTTTCAATATGATGAAAATAATTTTTGGTGAATAGTAACTTTTTACTTTTATTTACCACGGTTAAAAGTAAATAGGGTAATTAAGGGTAAAAATGATATTATTATTACACTAAAACATGTCCTAATTATATTTTATAAGTTTAATTCAACTAAAAATAACCTTAGGAATAAAATGTGATCATTTAGGTCCACTTGGATTAGACTAGGACATTTATTATTGTTTAATTCAATGAAGAGTTAAAAGATTTAAAATCAACGTTTAATAATGAAAACATTTTTAATATAGGGTTAAACATTAGATAAATTCGACTATAAATATAAATTATAAATATAAAAATATTTCCTACATAATGGTATTTTATTTATAATTTTTAGACATTAAATAATTTAATTTATTTATGACACAATGATGATGCAGTAATTACTTATTTAATGATATGTTAAGATAATTGATATTATAAATATCAAAATAAATTTAATTTGAGAATTTTTATGAATTAAACTAATTTTATAGGTTAATATGACATATTAGGGTTGGTTATGTGAATTATTTTCTAAGTAATAACGATGTTATGAATTTAGAAAAAACAAAATACCAAATAGTGTCAAATTTGACATAAAAGAGTTTAAAAAACATATTATATTATAAATTGATATTATATTCCTAAAAATCTATGGTTTGTTTAAAAGACATATATAATGATTTTTGTATCAATAATTAACCACTTGGAGTTCTCTCAGAAGTATATAGTAAGATTATTAACCATATAATACAAAAATACAAGGAGACATGGTGAATGTCAAACTATTTAACTAAGAGTTAAATATAAAAGATAAGGTTAATATAGTGAACCAAGCCTATCTAAAACATGTTTTTTGAGTTGTTTTAGACCCATACCCACCATATCCTACTAATAATACATTTTGGAGCCAATATACACTGAAAATTAGTTTATTATAAAATAATATTTCTAGCTTTTCCTAAGGTGCCCCTCACCCCTCTTATAAAAGGGGAAACCCCCTTCTCTCTAATTCACACATTAAAATCCATTTGGATCAGCCAAAACCTTCCCAAATACCATCTCAACTGTCCTCCATTCATTTTAGAGGCCATAATTTATTCTAAAATACAACTTAAGAATCCCTTTTGATCAAATCAAAAGGAAGAACCTGAAGAAGAGGTAAATATTTCATCACCTCTTTCATGTTCCTTTATTTTTCCACTTCCACTTTCATTGTTGTTTCCATTCTAAAATAATAACTCCAGTATATTATATATAATGTGATGTTATTATAAATATGTTACAACCATATTCATTTTTATATCCATCCTTTTAATGACATGTCACCATACGTGGGTATGTACGGCTTACCGTCTCCACGTTGTGGATTAATTGTTATTCAATACATTATTGTTAGGATGGTTATAATAATGATGTGTAATTGATTTCAATAATAAATATAACATGATAATTATTCTGTTTATATGATATAACATCCAATTAAATATTATTTTAATATCAAAAGAATGATATTGTCACTCATGTGTATGTACGGATTACCGTCTCCACGAACACGATGAGATTTGTCCCCATCGTATCCATTCAAGACTAATTTTCATTAGATGATTAAAAATAATGTTTAAAGATTTAATATAATTATGAATATCAATAAGATACATCCTATCCATAACAAAAATTACTTACGTAACAAATCATATAAAGGAAAAAGAATTAGTTAACACCCGAAATGACGATAATACTAAGATATTATTAACAAAACAATATTAAAAGATCATTTATGATATCATATTAATATATATGATTTTTTTTATAATTTAATAACAATTACTTCAACATTATACAGTAGGTTAACCTACCCTCTACCAAGTAAAAGTAAAAGGTTAGGGTTATTTCTACAATCTCTTCATTATCTGAGGTTGTTTATACGTAATTATCTACTGGGACCGCTTTATCATCCACATCTATGTTTCTTAAAAATGTATTTCAAAACATTCACATTATTTTATAGAATATGGATTAAAGTCATTTATACCCTTGTTTGACTTTTATAATATGTTTATAATGGAATCTTTTCATCGTTTTCCAAATAAGGCACTTTTTGACCTTTTCGACAAATTTAAGGTAAGAATGTTTTTTTAACTTATATGGCGGGTGCAGCTATTTTCTTCCATTATAACATTGTCAAAGCTTCCCTTAAAATCATATAATAATATTTTCAAGTATAATTTTTTTATAATTATATGACTTTTAAATGATTTCAAAATAGAAATAGATATTTCTCTAAAAGGGTTTTGATTTCATCTATGTAAAGATCCTTTGATGGATTTTATGTTTGTTTGAAGTTGATTTTTTATGATACAAAACTTCCATATTGTATTGAAGGTTTTGAGATATGTTTGACTGTGTATGTGTTATTTCATACAATTAATGGTTTATGGATAATGTATTGACATTTTGTATGCCAGTTTTAATACGAATGTTTATGTTATGTTTAATCCTTTTCATATGGGGAATGAATTGGACTTAGTAAGTGATAGGTGGATCCCGTTATAGCTCCTCGATGCATCAGTAGGTCTCATTAGACAAACTAGTGTCTTGGCACAAGGCCTTGACAAAATATTATTTGTAGTCATGGCACAAGGCCTTGACTATGTGGTTATGGAAGTCTGGAATTATGCATTCCATCATTATGAAAATGTCTATTGATATTTCATGTGATTATTAGACCAGTATAATATCCGTGTGAGTAAGTAAATTTCATTATTTAGATTTATAAATTCCATATTATGATGATTTTTAGGTTTAAAAGGTTTTTTCTTTAGTTTTATACATTTCCTTAAATGTTTATGCTTATTTATGAATGCATCCACTATATTGTTATCCTTAATGAGCATCTGATCTCACCCCTTTCTATGTTTTATTTCTTCCAAGATTCAAAGATGCATATTATGACTGACCTGCAGGGATAGTATATGGGATCTCAGTGTTGTCTATGAAAAAAATGTTGTTGTAGTTTTCCATTTTATGGTGTAATGTAAACCTTATGAATGTATCTAGTACTTCCATGGCTACTAAACTAATCGATCATTTGAGACATAATCTTTTGTGATCATGCCAATGATACGTAATAATGCACCGAATCTGGGCTTCTGGGTTCAAGGCATTATATTTTCCATCTCGCAATTTTATTTACCCTTCTTATATCTACCATTGAACTCTTTTTGAAACATTTTAGATTGGATTCATTTTTACAACTATTTCAATCCAATGTTTCAATGAATATGTTTTCTAATTCAAACTGTTCTATATTTTATTACAATGAGACTTAATGTTTGGAAGAAAAGGAATTGAATCAATAATCTATTTCAATGCATTATAGATATAATCAAATATTCTTTTAGCCTTAGTGGATTGAATTTCTGATAAGTATGAAA
This sequence comes from Viscum album, assembly GCA_963277665.1. NCBI lineage: Eukaryota > Viridiplantae > Streptophyta > Magnoliopsida > Santalales > Viscaceae > Viscum > Viscum album. The sequence continues at coordinate 691,151,882 of OY728121.1, read as the reverse complement.
ATACATCAGATGCACATCTTATGGAAATATCCAAATAAAATTTTTATTTTCAATTATCTTTCCTTCATTCGATATTTTGAAAATATTAACTTCCCTATCTGTTTATCGCTTTTACGATATTTTTTATGTGATTATTGTCCTTATTTTTGTTTATTCGAAGACCCTTCATTCTCAAAACCCACTAAATTTGTATAATTTTGAGATTGATTATAAAATGAGGTTGATTATTATGTTGAATCCAAATAACTTTATTCTTATTATTCTTATTCTTCTTACTCTTTTTATTTATAACTTCCTTGTAGTGGTTAAAAAAAGTTCTAGACCCCAGAATATATTTCTTACATGATTTATAAATTAATTATTGAACATGTGGGTCTAATTCCAAATATTTTTGTATTTCTATTTTCAAAATTAATGAGAACTATGGAAGTTCAAACTTTGATTGATTCTGGTCAAATGGAATTATCTTCTAAAAAAGTTCAAACTATGTCAACTTCTATTTGGAATAGTTGTTCAGGAAGATTTTGATCTACTATAAAAAGAATACCAAATTCCTGAATTATTTAAACAATGAATAGAGGTAAAATTTATAAATGAAGATTTTTAGAATCTTTTTATACTACTTTTGTCAAATTTTATATTACCATTTCATGAGACAAAATTTTCTTCCATTTTTTTTCATGGCCTCTTTTATTTCATCAATGGATTTTTCTTCAATTCTAAAGGTTCAACTTTTAATGTTTCAAAACTAGATCTGTAAGATTTTTTAGACTTATTTTCCATGAAATTCAAAAAGTCCGCATTGAACACAGTTTTTGGTTTCTTATTTTATTTAGGTGGGGATGAGTTTACCTTTTTTGGGTCCTTTATGTTTTGACTGATTTGCTTTTTCATTAGACATATCCTTGTAAATTTTTTCAACAAACTTCTTTTTCTTGGGAATAAAAAGTAATATCATTACAGAGATAATACCCTCACCAATCAAAGATAAATTTTCATTATAGACAATGATTTATTGTTTTATATTCCAAAATATCATGAAATTAAAAAATATTTTATTAATGAAGAAAGGGAAAATATTATTTTAATCTTTATTGACTTTTTCATCACAACTTCAACTAACAATATAACAAACTTTACAAAACTGAACTTTTTCAAACACATTACGAAATCTAGTACAATGATATTAAGGAACATAAAAGTTTATATATCCTATTTTCTTGGGATAATATACCCCAGGATCCAAATAGTGACTAATATTTCATTCGATGATAAATGATACACCTTTTTTATCTTTTGAAAAGATAATAAAATGTTGTATTTTCTTTATATTTTTAAAAACATCCATCCTTGTCCAGAATCTTATGGGAAGAATGATATGATTCCCCTTCAAATAGAATTTCTACTAAATAAGAACTGTTGAATAGTTAATTTACTAATTTCATTGAAAGGATTAAAGATAATCACATCCATATTATCCCCAATTCCAAATTCAATAGAAGAAATGAATTCTTTTAACATCTATTTATAGTGAATATCAAAATTATATTTCTCAAAAAAACATTCTCCCAACCATGGAAGTTTAGGATTTATTTTAGTATATAATCATAGTTATCATAACAAAAAATTTCAACTAACACTTCCATTGCAACATCTCAATTTTTGAAGGCTTCAACTGAATCCGTTTTACTAAATTGGATTAACATAATTATATTGTACGAATAGAATTAGATCAAATTAATGAAACAAATATTATAGTAGTACGAAATTGGATGGTTGTAAGTTGAGAAGAAATCTAAGAAAGTAATGTGAGATGTGGTTACCCATATATATATATATATGAATGAGAGGTTACCCTTCATATTCTAGGGACTAGATGGCTTAGATTCAAACTAAAAAAAATGATCTGATGATTGAAAATTATCCTGAAATATTTAAATATATTTCTGAACTCTTAATGGAATTATTAAGAAACTTATATTGTACAAAGAAATTGTCCAAAAGTTAATAACTTTAAAGGCTTATAAAAATTTTGAATTTTGTAAAATATTTACAATAATATAAAATGTAATCAATAAATAAATATATATATATATAATATAAATAGTAGATATTTAAGATTATAGATCACCTTTTATAGTGAAGATATGACTTTCTATAGGAATGTCATTGCAGAAAATGTTTATTCATATATTATTTGAAAACAAATTTATGTTGAGAAACAAAACTTTTTTAAAAACAAAATTTTTAGAAAACTAAAAACATAAAATACTAATGTTTATTTATTCCCATTTTTTATGAAGAAAATAATTTTTTAGTAAATTTGAATATATTTATAAATTTTTTTAGTCATTCTGACTTTTTTTTGGAAAACTAAAAAAATTTCAAAAACATATTTTTTAGAAGACAATAGTTTTTATAAAAAAATAACATATGTACTACCCCTCTAAAAAGTAGTTAATTACTGCAATTAGAATAGTAATATCATCATGTTTTTCTTATGTTCTGATGAATAATAAAACGATATTTTTTTTGTGTGTGATCCCAAAAAGAGGTTTCTTATATCTAGGATATTTTATAATGAGTTATATTCCAGCTTTTTACATAATGAAATGGTATTTGTGTTATCACACAATTTTTTTTACTAAAACTCATGCCATTACTTGTGTGTGTGTGTTGCATCTAGAACACTTGAGTACAATAACTTCCAGATGCCACATATTTTTCTTCCTCAGTTCAATGAGCTAATGAGTTTTTCTACATGACCAAGCATTATATCTTATCCTAAAAAATTACATGTTCTGGAAGATAATTTTCTATCCATTAATCAACCCCAAAAGTCCACATTTCAAAAACATTTTATTAAAAATAATTTCCAAAATAGTAAAATAGGAATAATTCCATAGTTAATATAATATAATAAAAATATCCTATTAAATAATTAATATTAGTATTTTTTAGATTTTCTTGATATCTTTCACACACAAATAAAAAAATCAAATCTAGAATACTAGTTATTATGTCTAAAAAAATTTCAATCAATCCTCTTAAGATATTTTGATCAATCGGTTTCCCAGATTCACCAATATATAAATTAACTAAGGATCCTATATGAGAACTAATACTTTTATTAAATTAATATTTTAATTTATTAATAAAATATTTTATATACTTATGTTGAGATATAAATTATCCTTCTAGATTTTTCTAAAATTTGAAAACACTGAAAAGAAGTATGTTCACATATCAAGCTCATTTCATACTCAGATATCATAAGATCTGAAAAGTAATCTATTAAAGATTATTTATTTTAAAAATATAATGTAATATTAATAAATTTGAACAATGGTGGTGTCTTTAGAAACATATTTTATAAAAAATTTTGGACCTACATCTCCATTAAAAAAGGGTTTTTATAAGAAAAATATTATAAATCTATCATATCATGCTCTATGGGATTGTTAATGGATATATAGTTTCTTATAAAGTTTATGAACCTTTTATGGATATTTTTCATTTTCAAAACAAGGGGTTTTTCAATATAAACTTCCTTTTATACATATCCAATATGAAATACCCACATAACATACATTTAAAATACTATGAAATTAAGAAATCTTATATATTCTAGAAGTATATGAATAGATTCAATTATTTCTATCACAGAAAAAGTTTATTCATAGTCTACTCCTTATTTTGGATTATATCCGTTTGTATCATGTTTATATTTACTTCTTAAAATTATTCCATTTTTATCACACTTATTCAGAAAGTACCATTTTACTTCAAATATAGAAGTATATTTTGGTTTTTCAACCAAAATCCAAACATGATTCCTTTGAAATTATTTGAGTTAAACTTCCCTTTATTTTGAAAATTATTCATCACATAAGATTCAATAGATGTTTCATGTTTTAATTTTTATAAAAATGCACAATGTTCATCTTTATTTATAAAGAAACTTTTTGTTCTAGCATTTTGATCTACATAACCAATGATATTATCACAAGGATTTTTTCTAAGATAAAAACTAATTTTATTGGTTTAAAATATTATATTCTTCAACAACATATTGGAATTAATCTCAGGGTATAGCATTATAAATATATTACTTTGTTTATCTCTAATGAGAAGAACATTCTATTATTGGTTGAAAATTATTTTTTGAAATAATGTCTCAATATGGGGATTGAGGTTATTTGAAACCAAAAGGACTAGTTTAAAAAAATTAACATGTAGTATTTATTCAACATTACTTGTGTTATTATTAAAGACTCTATATTCCTTACTAGTTGTATACTTTCTTAATAAAATTCCTTTTTAGTATTTTGGTTCAAACTTATGTAATCTATCTTTAGTATTTAGAATAAATACTTTGCATCCATAAACATTTAAGTAATAATGTTTTTTGTTCCATTTGGTCCAAAACTCAAAATGTGTTTTATTAATAAAAGTGATTATTATAAAATTATTTATACTATAAAAAGAAGTACCAATTTCATCAACCCAATTTTTTTTAGTAATTGAGTATTCACTTAGTACAGTTCTTATAATCTTTTGAGGAATTTTATTTCTCATTTCAACTACACCATTTTCTCTGGGTTCTAGTGGTCGAGAAATTAGTTATTATAGCTTTTAATCTATATATTATTTAAAAATTAGAAATAAAAATTTTCCACCATGATAACTATGAATAATTATAAAGTATATATTTTTATCATTATTAACATAGTCTATAAATATTATAAAATAAAAAATGATTCATAATTATTTTCTATAAAATATACCCAAGTATATCTAGTATAATAATCAACTAAGAAATATAAATTGTATTTTACACTGATTCTTTCAATTTCTATAGGTCCAAAAAATTACATGTGCACTAACATTAAATAATTATATGTTGTGACTACACTAATAGAATCAAAACCGGAGTTATGTTGGTTTTTGAATTGAAAAGTATAATAGAGTTTTAAACTGTCAAATTTACATTACAGAAGATCTATAAGTTACCCATTATTAAATAATTTAGCTAAAGTTTTAAAATTATAATATCCTAATATTCTAATAAATAACCAAAATTGATCTTACATTACACTATGATAATGTATATCTTTGATCCTAATGTATGATAAGTAAAGTTTGTAAAAATTATCATGCCAATTAGTAGAAAGAATAAATTAATCTTTATAAATTTAAATATTATATTTATTATACCAAAATTTTGACAAGATACACCTCATCATATAATTTACTTATGTTAATAAGGTTGTGGTTAAGACCTATGTAAAATAAAATATTTGAAATTAAAACTTTTCGAAGAAGTATAATGTTACCTATTCTAATGATTCCTCCTTGAGAATATTCTCGAATGTTAACCTTCCAAAATTTTGTTTTTATAATATTCTTAAATAAATCATTATTTCCAGACATATTTCTAGAAAAATACTATCTGTGTACCACATGTTGTTTTGGGTACATTATATATCTTCTTGAAAAAAATGATTACTTTTTCAGAACCCAAACCTTCTTGGGTCTTGTATTATTAGGAAGAAAAAATTTTAGAATCTATATTTGTACAACTTTACTATATTGAGTAAATATTAATTTGTTTGAAAATAATCCTTATGAAAAACTTTCTATTTAACTTTATTCATATAACATTTATTTTTCTAGTGAACAACACTTTGAAATTTTTTTAAAATGGAGAACTTTTCAAAACAATGTAATTATTTTCATAAATATGTTTTATATTAGTAAAACCCATTTAGGATACATCCTAATGATTTATAATTTTATTATATGTCTTATCAAGGTTTTACATACTAGTTGTAACCTTTGAAATACGATTTTTTATAATATAAAATTTTGAATTATTTTTTTCAACTAAATAATTATCCTTTATAGTCATTTTATTTGAATTATAATATTCTAAATTAATTGGGAAAATAGTTTAATTGGAATTATACTTCTTTAGTACTTTTTAAAGATAATTTTCTCAAAATTTGATTTATTTGTCACTTTTGAAAGATATTATATTTTATTATTAAGATTTTATATTCATGAATTTTCTTTCACATGTTTTTTCTTGATAAATATCAAGTATTTTAGTGATCATATAATTATGAATTTCTAGAAATTTATAAAATCATGAAACCACTTCAAATATAGGTAAAGTGTTATTTTATTCTAATATATAATATTCTTAGTCAAAATAAGTAGAAATATATACATCAATACCACTATTATGGTATTTCTCATTGAAAGTATGATTATTTAGATATTCAACAGTTACCTTTTCCATGAAGCTGTTGTTGATCTTCAAAATTTTAATATAAAACCTGATATTCTTTTTATTTTCACCTAAAATATCTGATTAATTCTCTTATAAAATATTTCCACCACTTGACCTCTATGTTTTTGTAACATTAAAACTTTTCTTATTCTTGTGCTTTAGTAATTTCTAGAATTACTTTCTAAATTCACATCCTTATTATATTTTATTTTCAAAATAAGAATGTTCAGTCTTATATGACATTCCTTTTTTAAATCATAGCTAATAAATTTTGAAGAATCCTTGTTATCTCTCCTTTATTTATGATTGTTATTATATCTATTTTGGAAATCCTTATTTCTAACTGTCTTGTTCATCCATTTACAATATTAGCTAATTCATTTCTACACTGTTCTGAAGAACTACATATTGATTATACTACAACATTATTCTTCATAGAAAACATTGAAACATTTTTTGAGGAATTAAAACTACTTGTAACATTTGAAGTTGTAGAAAAATAAAATCCTCCATTCTTTTTCTTGAACTTTTCTACATCCCTTTTCAATATTCCATCATATTTCACAAGTGTTCCTTTCAACTCATCCATATTTATGTGGGTAATTCTTCTTGTATCATCCAAAGTAGTTCTCTTAGACTCCCATTCTCTTTGCTTGATATTAATAATGTTTTTAACTAATATTTCATTAGTAATATATTTATCTCCAATGTATTTTAAGTTATTTACAGTATTCATGAATCTTTTGTGTATCTCTGCAACAGTTTCAGTAGGTACAAATCTAAATTCTTGATAATCATCACGAAGCATAGCTCTTCTAGTTCCAATTTCATTATAAGATCCCAAATGAGTTATTTATAACATCTTTTAAATACTATTAGTATCTTCACAACATTATATATGACTATATATATTCCTTTTCATTAAACAAAGAAGATTACTTCTGACAACACAATTCAATTGATATTCGAATTTCTCTTGATTTGTAAAATGAGAAACTTCCCTCTCAAGAATCATGTAGTTACCAGTCAACATAAAAAATTAGTAAAAAATAGTATTAATAAAAAATGTTTTAATTTTGTCTCTCCAATACTAATAATCAAAACCAACAAAGATTCTTGGTCTTCTTGGATTTATATTTTCATGTGTACCAATATTTAAACCTACCATATGATATAAATAAAACACTTTCAACAAATTAAATGTTAGTGTGATAATAATTTATATACAAATAGATTATAACAAAAGATACAAAGACTATAGAAACATACAGTATACAAAAAGTAAAAAACAACACGTAATGAAGTAGATCCTAATCTGATACCAATTTTTGGATTGTAAGAGATTATAACAGCTAAAAGAGGGGGTGAATTACTGTTCAAAAAACATTAAACTAATTAAAAACATACGGAAAATATTTAATGTTTATTAGATGGATTATACAACATATGATTCGATTAATATTTATCTAACTTATTGTGTGTCTGAAAATTTTAATTAAATAAAATTTTACTTAAATAAAATTTCTCAAAAAAGTGCACATTGGGAAAAAAACAAGAAAAATGATAAAAATAAAACATTACTAAATTCTATAGAGTTAATAACATAAAATTTATAAAATTAATGAATACACTTTTAAGATTCATTGTAAAAGGATGACAACAAAATTAACATATTATATCAATAGTTTAAACAAAACTATCAGTTCTATCTTTATTTAGTAGAAAAACCTCAATCTTAAAGATCAGAATAATTTGTGTCTTCCTATCCCCAGAAGGTCTCGATCCGATCCAGCCATCTTCCTATCTTTGGAATCCCTCAATCGTAACCTTTATTGGGACAAAAATATAACTTCAAAATATTTTCTAAGTATTTTATAATCCCCACATAGAATCATTATAACAGAAAACTCCCTAAAATATTAAAAAATATATTTTAATGAGGAGTTGTAGTAGAACAATTTTTTTACGGGTTAAGGTTGCAAAATAATCAACTCCAAGATCCTCTAATGCAATTATAGTTATATGAATTCCTCATATAGTTATATTTTTATTAATTCTTGGAGTTGGCGGTCTTTATTTGATAGATAAATAAATAAATCTTCATCTAATGTCATTTTGGTAACACCATTATATTTTTATAAAAAATTCATTCATATGATATAAATTATTTTCATAGTTTGATTATAAATAATGTTATTTTGATGAAATAAGCTATTAGTATGATGGATGAAACTCTTTCACACTGATAAACTAAATATAATAACATAATATAATATATACTATCACACTGATATACTGAATATCATCTTAATAATGAATTAGATATCATCATATAGATAGACTGAATATCATCATACCAATGTATTAATATTAGGAAAATCTGATGGAGATGACTTAGGTTAGTCCAATGGATTTTACATTGATCAATCTGATGATTTAGAATAGTATAGAAAGTTTATATTTTTTAGTTATAAATTATTTCTACATTTCCTATAATAAATTATTCATGAAAAAAACATTCTAAAACATTGGTAAATATAAATTTAGTAATATTTTATTTTAATATTGTATTGTGATCTTCAAAACTAAACATAGAATGGGTTGAAAGTAAACATTAGACTCAATAGATAGTACACTAGGTGGATGTGGAACTACACTTGGTACCTATTTCAGCCACTGGGTTTTGGGTGGGGGTTGTATTGGTATCCATCAGAGTTATGACCTTTTTTAATAGTGGTAATAACTATATTTTGGTAGTTTCCCCCACTTAGATTTCATGGGTGATCCAATCAAGGAAGTAGATTTTGTCTAGTACCCCACTCTCTTACCCACCAATTAAATCCCCTTGAATATAAATTGAATAGATATGATCTAAGAGTAAATAATTTCATGAATCGTGGGTAAGATACTTCTCTTTCACTCCCACCATTCTCCTCCTCTCCTTTCACTGATCTTTGTTGATCTAATCATGGTATTGAATATGATATTCGACTAGATCATGGTTGAATCACATCCAAATTAAAAGGTTTTGGGTTTTGGTGTATAAGTTGATTCTAAAGCCTTGGTTATGTTCATTTATCTCAATTTATATTAATGAATGTCACTTGATGATTATTTATTTAGTTATAATCAAATTTGGTTTTAATTAGAAATTTATTTTTTATGTTAATTTGGGGGTCTTCCATTGATTAGGTGCAAGGGTGTTTGGGAGTGGGCTGGACCAGTTTTCTCAATATGTTATCCTTTTTAAACCACATAGTGAGTTGAGTTTTAGTGGTGTAAATTTGGTAAACTATTTTAAAATGGCATGTTTATAAATTTTATGGTTCTTATAGACGAGTCGGGTTATCTGGGGATCAATATAAGCCTATATAAGCCTAGATAATTTAATTGGATGATGAAATGAGGTAGGTTGACATTACATTACTAGGTCACTAAAACATTTGGATATTTTATATTCATGTTCTATCATTATGCCTATTTCTGTCATGTTTTTATGAGTTGTGTAGTCTCTCCCCATAATTTTGGATCGTCTCACATTTTATTATTAATCTCATTGGATCATATATATTTCAAAATGATTCATTGGTGGTTCCCCATTCAAACTAATGGAAACATTTGTTGGTTTTCTTAATGGCAGGATTTATATTTCAAAAAATGGGTTTTCTCCATTTAAAAAATATTTTTATTAATGATATTGATTTGAGTCAAATGTTGAAGGGAAAGAAGTTATTTTTAAAGTATTAATTTTTAATGGTTATTTAAACAAAATATTGGGTTTCTAAATAATGTTTTCATTGTGATTTTGGAAAAGGTCCTAGAGTGAGTAAATATGACATGATATAAGTTTTCTAAATAGTTTTGACTTATATTTTAAAAGGAATGTTAGCGGAATTAGTTGATATATGTTTTGGACCATTCAATTTTGCAAGTGTGATACCCTATTTTCTAAAGCTTGTTCACTTTTAATTATGCATATCGATTATGGTTTTCTAGCATGTAATTTATTATTTTATGGTGAATCAAGGTATTATTGGCCATTTGTGAGAGAAATTTCCTTGGGTGATGGGTAGGTTAGTTTGGTTGCAGATTCTTGTTACCTGTTCTTTTTAAAATTGGTTTATTTGATGTTTGGGATATCGTCAGTATGGGTTAAAGATGTTGTGATTGACCAGTTGATGATTAAAACATTCACTTTTGGAATTTTTTATTTTCTAAATGAGTTTTATAGACTCATTAATTCCAGGGAGGAAATCCTCATTTTTTCCCTCATTGGTTGATACAAATTTAGTCTTAGTGCTCTTAATTTATGAATTCCATTGAGTTTGTGAGATGTTGACCTCGTGGAATGAAAATATTTATAAAGGGTATCTAAATGTGATAGGAGATGTTTGATTCCTCATTTTCCTTATTTATATGATTATGGGGAGTTCCCTCTTGGTGGATCATGATGTATGAATTTGTGAGGTAGTGTGAAAAGAAACATAGCCTTGTAGGAAGTGTGACTTGTGTGACAGAACACCTTATGTAGTATCAATTCTCATTGTAGGTGATTACTAATATGCACATTCATGGTTTATTTACAGCTTAAGGAGAATTATTTTTTGGATTATGAGGTCATATATGTTATTTTCCCACTTATGGTATTGATAACTTTAGATGTTTCTCTTCCTTGTTGGTGTCAAGATATGAAGTGATGAATAATGAGGCTATATATAGGATGATGGATTACCCTTAGGAGGTGATGTATGTTTGTTTTAAATAGAGATGACATAAATATTTCCAAGTACCCCCACTAAGTAAGACCATATCCATTGAATATATTGTTTGTTTTGTTGATGATGGTTTTGATTTATGAAGCTAGTGATCAAGATGTAAAGAGAGAGATGTTTCATCATGTAGTTAGTGTTAGACCCTATGAAAAAATGTAATATATATTTGATAGATCTAGTGGTTCATTAGGTGTATTCAAGTAGATAGTTTCAGAAAGGACTACCAAAATTAGATTGGGTGGATCTTCAGAGCTATATTTTGTTGTTATATATGGTTGAGACCCATTATCGTTTTCCCATTTGTTTTATTAGGGGATTGTTGATCAAATTTATTTTATGCTTTGATCCCTATTTGAATATGTGTTTTGGTTGCTTATTTTTTGGTGGAATATAAATGGTTGATACCTCTTTTATTTTCTACTTTTTGATCTTTTTTTATTGTTATTTTACATGATATATTACGGTTTGTTTATTAAGGGATAATGAGATGACCGATGGGTATGGAGACACTCCGATGGGTGAGTCTAGTGGATTCAGTGGTTCCTCTTAGTGGTTACATATGTTGAGAATGAATTTAGTGCGGCATACCTCCTTGAGTTTTGAGGGTAATAGATCATTAGATATAGAATGTTTGGGATTTTCTTGAGTTTGGTTGTTTGACATAATCTATTAGTCTATGTGAATCATAATGCTAAGAAAGCATGATTTTGCTTCAAATTTTCTAATAGTGTCATATTCCCAGGTGGGTGAGTCTCACTAAGAACTAACATGAACTCTCCACTAATATTTTCATGCATATAAACTTCATTATAACAACAATAAGTGTGTCTACAATAGTTGGTGATCCTGATAGGTGATTGAACTCACCACCTTCCCATGAAAATGACATTTGTTTTGATGTACATGAGTATAGCTGCATTTTTTATTTGAGGGATACGTATTGATCATGATTTTTATTCTTATTTTTAGTCTATTTGGATTTTGGAGATCAATGATTTAGAATGGATAATGATGTGAGTTAGACCAGATGTCATTATTTATTTAAATTTTGGATATTTTTTTTCATTTATATCAGTTTTTGTGACTTTTATTTATCTATTCAATGAAGATTTTTGTATATATACTTGTATTTTTGGCTCTGTTTATGACTTATACAACATACAAACTTTTATTTCTTTAGTTTCTATATTTTTGGGGGCCTCTTAGCCCTTAATGGTCTATAGAATTTGGTTTTTTCCACCACATACAAGGTTTATGTCAAATTTTCAATATGGTCATGAATAAACCATATAATTTTATTTCTTGGGAATCATATCCTCATGATAGTTTTAGAACCCCATAATAAGTCAAAATCATCTAGAATACAAGGATACATTCTTGAGGTTTTATAATACCCCCTAATCGGGTGTCATTTGGTTGATTTGGGATGAGGTGTTTCATATTATAGGTTGCTGATATATTTTTATTAGAACTAAGGATTTTCATAGCTGAAAATGGAGACTAGTTTGTGTTTTTTTCAATCCAAAATTGGTTGATCAGGGAGTTTTCAAGTTAACTTACGCACCAAATTCAATTTCAAAATGGTCAAATGCACAAGGGGAGTTCTGAGTGCATCACTTCGAAATATAGAAAAGTCATGAGATGTGCCCAAAAGATGAAATTGTGAGAAAGAAAATTATACACCAAATAAGATATAAATTTTATCCTTATTCACAAGGGTGTTAAAGTAAAAGGAACATGCACATTAGTTCTTCTAGGTCTATAAATATATGGCTACCCCTATTCGAGACATAGAAATTTTTCCCATGAAGATTTAGTGTGTCTTCCCTATGAAATACTTGCATGTAAAGACTTATGCACTGTAAATAATATGCTTAGAATGATCCTTGAGTCCCCCTATACCAAGTAAATTTCATAGTTATGTTATATGAATGATAAGGTTTTGAAAAAGACAGCTTGTGCAACAATCCCAAAACATGAATGTAAGAATAGGTGTAACACGCAAGTAATGAGTTAAGCTACATTCAAGTTTTGAATATTTGGTTTGATTAATTAGTTATTTCAATTTCATTAATTGAAGACTTTAGTTAACTAAGATTCTCATTCTAGATATGAAACAATAATGCCAATGTACGTATGTGACCTTCAAGTCGATAAAATGAGTAAGACTACACCGAAGTTAGTGTTCTAGGGGGAGTCGATAGAAGTTTTCCATGGGACAAAATGTGATATCCCTAAAAATATTTTAAATTTAGTGATCCTATAAATGTGTGAATATTTCTAAATTTCTATTTTCCACAACTACTGAAGATTATTGGATCTTGGTTTTACTGAAAAACTGGCGAAATATTATCCTTGGAACAACCCTCAGTGGTAACCAAGTAAAATTATTGTGTTTCACCTCTTCATATAAATGTTTAATTTACTACTCATTACCATCAAATAGGTTTAAAATGTTCCTACCAATTTGGGAAAAATATCCATCACTTTAGAAGAAAAATTTGAAACCATGATTCACCCATCTCTTCTATGGGTGTTCAAGGGTCCTCTAATTTTGGTGACTTTGAGTTAATTGGAAGACAATTATACATCATTGCAGGTACTTTTAAAGTATATTTAATAAATAAATAAGATGAAAAAATTAATTAAATAAGTTATTATTAAATAATTACTAAATATAGAGATTTATGTGGTAGAAAGATAAAGGGGTCACATAAAAAAATGAAACATATATGAAAATTTTAAACATAAATGCATGACACATAATTTTACTTGGAAAAGAACAATGTATAGGTGCCGAAAAAACCCAGTATTTGTATGATAAACTTATTGATGTTTCATGAAATAAATTTTGATTTGAGGTAGTTAGTCCCAAACAATATATGAAACAAAGATATATATGAACTATATTTTTGATATAGGCATTTAAGATTCATAAAAGAAAATGACATGAGATACTCATTGAAAAAAATCATGGTGATTTTTCAATAAATGGATTTTTTATTCATATCAGCACTAGTACCAAATAAATGAATTTAAATTGAATTTTTTTTATAAACCAATGAATAATGAAACCAAATTGTTATATGATATTTATAGTGTTTTAAATAAAGATATATAATGATATAAAAGCTCTAGATATGGTTGATTTTGAATTGAATTACATGTTGAATATTTAAAGTTTGAGATAAGATATTGAATTTTGGAATTAAGTGTCAAAAATGAATCATACATTGAATAAAAATTTATAATAAATGTAAAAATGAGTATAATGATAAATTATTTTTACTAATCCTTCCTACAAGGAACTATTTCTAGAATGAAATGAAACTAATTGATGGGAGTAAAATAAAAATAACCAGTGAGACTGTGATGTTGAGTTTTCAAGATGGAGAAATTTTTTTCAACATTCCACTATACTGTTGATTACTCTATAAGATCCATACACACACCCCTTAAAATAAATACATTAATAATTATTAACATCCCATCATTATTGAAACATTTATCCTTCAACTTTAAAATATTTTTATAATAACGTAAGAGACTTATGGAACTATTATGGTTTTATTATTGTTGGGTCAAGGATGATACCTATGAAAAATATTATATTATATTATTTTAAATTATAATTCATTAGGGTATTGTATAGATAATAATAACTAACAAAAAGATTTATTCAACTACATTGGTGTTGAACCGTATTAATGTATGTGTGATTTTTCTTATTTCTATTTTATTTCTCTTAGGAGAGGTAGATCTTTTAAATGAGATCGCTAGAGGTTAATTGATAATAGTTATAAAAATTATAACACTGATTCGCCACTTTATTATTATTAGATCTAAAAACATCTTGGTAATGTAAGTGATATCAAATTAACCAAAATACACCTATGGATATTTTACGATCATGTTCTAAATATTCTCTAAATATTATTTCTTAGTCTAAATATTTTATGTTGATGTGGAAATAATGAATTATTAAATAGTATAAAGATTCCTATAATCTATATGATTAATTCTATAATATATAATTATATAATGGTTCCTTATATTCTATATTTGGGACTATGTTTTTTTGAATAAACCACTGTTAATTTTACACCTACATAGAAATTTATGAGCATAAACTTATTGAAAAAGAAAAAATTAATTATCATAGAAATGTAATATTATCATACTGATATCCTTATATGAGAAAAAATTAAAAAAATTGATAGAGATCAAGTCTTCTAAGAAAATATGATAAAAATAAGGAATATCTAGGAAGTAAATAATAATATAAAATATGTTAAAATATAATACTGAAGAGAAAAATGTGAAGAACTAAAGATAATTATATAAGGAACATTGGATGAGTTCATTATAAGAGTGGGATAAATTATGAGGAGAATTATATGATCTCGGTGAAATATGAATATAAAATTGTTATGGAAATTATTTTCAGAATAATTTTAGATAAATTTTATGCCAAAGTATTTTCTATTGAAAATAGAGATATTAATAAATCATATTTATATTATTTTTATAGAAATTTTGTTTCTTATAAGATGATAAAAACTTATGTTTGAAATTAAAAAATCAAGGAAGAGAAGGAAATTACTTTTAAATAAATAAAAAATAATAATTTTAAAGATATTTAAGATGATCATCCCTCATATTATGAAGATGATGAAGATGAAGGAGGTTTTGAGTAGATTTTATCACATAAACTAAAGAATATTTAAAAAGGGAAATTTCTATAATTAAGAAAATATAATTTTAAATTATTTAACATTAGAGTAATTCTTCACATTTCAATGGAGTGTTCAGATAATAAGGCTGATATGTTATTTAGATAAGAACAATGTAAAATTGAACTAATAATAATAAAATATTCTAATAAATTAAATTTTAAAAAATAAAAGGAGAAACCAAAGAAG
Source organism: Viscum album (assembly GCA_963277665.1). NCBI lineage: Eukaryota > Viridiplantae > Streptophyta > Magnoliopsida > Santalales > Viscaceae > Viscum > Viscum album. The sequence goes on along the minus strand of OY728121.1, from coordinate 691,135,893 downwards.
AATGGTTTTTTATCCAGAGAATATTAATAAGAGACTAATACTAAATTCATTAATTTAGAAGAAGATGAGTATCCTTAAAAGGGATATAAAAATCTCATATATCATTTTAGAAAAGAAAACTAATTGAAAAGTATGGAATAGAGATAAAAATAAGCATTATACATGCTTATACCTAAGATATATGATATTTTTTCACATCTAGAAACTAAAGAAACAAATTAAAAAGAATAAGAAAAATGAATATATTTATTTAAAAAAATAATACGAATATATTAATGAAATAAATATTTCTTAATTAAATTCTTTGATTTTTTGGAAAATAAAGGTTAAATTAGAATATTAATATATTTTTATGTATAAAGAGCTCTTAGAGATTTAAGAAAAATATATTATTATTGAAAATAATCTAAAGATTATAAAGAAATACCTTTATATAGTTATTGAGTGAAAATATGGATCATTTAAAACTATCAAGAAAGTTAACATTATATAGATAATTTATAAATCCTTTGATTTGAATGAAGTTATTTCTTAAAAAACAATTTAAATTTATTATCTTTCATTTATTGATTGTTTCAAATTATTTAATGATATATTTTAAATCTAATATAGTGAAAGTGTTTCTTTTAAAACTTACTTCGTTGACATTTTCATTTTATAGCATTGACTTTCCTCTAAATATTAAGACTGAAATGAGGTAATGATTGTTCTAGAGTTATATAAAAATTCTAACATTATATATTCTAACATCTAAATTTTTATAGATAAAAATTAAAATATATTGGTTGAGAAAAATCATGAAAATATATCATTAATTTAATGTTAATTAAAAGTGAATTTTGAAATAAATGACCATTAAAAAGACAAGAAACATTTGATGAAAATGTTCTGAAAATAGAAACCTACCTAAACTAGATAAAATTAGTTTTGGATACACTATTACAAGAATAATGGGTTTTGATTGTTATTTGGAGTCTTTATACACAATATTTATGTCTAATATATCATCATGTCCTTTTATTAAATAAAAATAAGGCATGTTGTAAGGGGTAACAATGCTTAGAAAAATAATAAACCTACTAAGAAGGAATAATAATGTTAATACTCTAGTTTTTTTGAATATCATTAAGTGGAATATAGAATATATGGATGAATTGGTAATTATAATGAGTATTTACTGAACATTCTTCCAAAAAACTAAAACAATAATGAAACTATAGATATACCTAAGGAAAAAGAACATTTGAACAATCTTATTTTAGAGGAAGCAACATGATAGGAAAGTTGAAAGAATAAGCCATAGATCATTGATAGTTGTTTATATTCTCACATAATAGTTTAAAATATCACCATGAAGAATATTGAAAATAATAATTATGGTTTTGTTACTTTTGAAAAAGACAGTGACTTCAATATTATAGTTATAGGCACTATTGAGATTGAAGCTCAAAAACTAAAATATAAATAATCGTCATTTATTAATGGGATAAAACAAAACATTATAACTGTGAGAAAATTTTGGAATAATTCCAATTATTTTATATTTAGAAGACGCACATTTATTATAAAAAACCTAACATATTAAACAATTTTCACTAAGGGTGAGTGATCTAGTGAAAACTTATTCAAAATTGTCAACCCAAAATAATCATGCTATATTTTTACTAAAGATGAGAAACAACTATGGCCTAAATGACTCAGTTATCTTTTTTAATCTATAATTTTTAAGACATGTTATTAAGTATAAAATATAGGGTGAATTATTTATAAAATATATCATAAAGTAAATATGATTAAATCAACTCACAAGTTGGTGAAAATGAAATAAAAAAACCATCAGAATAGATTCATATGGATTTTTGTGGTCTAATGAGAAAGGAATATTCTGATTGTGATTAAAATTTTATTCTTATATTTAATTATTTTTAATCATTAACAAATTTTATTTTCCTAAATAATAAGTCTGAAGTTCTTGATAATTTTAATCTATTTAAAAAAAATTAAAATGAAATGGTATTTTATGTCATGAAATTGAGACAATAAATGGGAAAAAATTCAAATCCAATGATTTTGAAAAATAAGGAATCATTATGAATTATATGAAACCTGTACTCATCATAAAAAGTAATTAGATGAAATAAATAATTTATTTTGAGATTAGGATAACTATGTTTTCTAAATTTAAAATCATAATTTTATTTTGTAGAGAAATGTATATAATAATTATACACATTAAAAATATATTATTATTAATAATAAATTATGAAAAACTCCCTATAAAAAATATTACAAGAATATGAATTTTATTAAATGATTTATAGTTTTTATAAGTCTCTATTAAATAAAAATATAATCTTTATACATGATTTTTTTTGATAAAATCAATAATGAGGATAATTTTATGTGATATATTTCATATTTTAGAGGGAATCAGTGTTGGAGTAAAAGGTTTTAAAACATATTCAATTACAATGATAGTAATATTATTAATAATAATCTCTTTAAAACTGAAAAAAAGAAACCAAATTGATAAAGACACAAATTTTGACTATTAGAAGATTTCTAAATACATGCCTCCAGAATATTTTGAATTCGAATAAATTATAGATGGTATTGATTTTTATTATTTCAATAATAAATATTCAAAAAAATACTCTAAATGGTGTTATTATTAGATAAACAAACATTTGGATGTTTTGAATATAATTGGTAATCAAAATTAACTTATTCAAAGAAGAAAGGGACTAAATCATAGATACACACAACTATTATTTCATAAATAGAACAAAAAATTATGTATGAGTCCATTGAACATAAATAATAGATTAAATCCATTGATGAATAATTGGACAATATTAAATAGAAATCTTCTTAGAATATTTTCCTTGGACCAAATGGGTATAATATAATTAATACTATGTGTATGTTCAATAGTAAAATCAATTACATAGGCGGAGTAGTCAGTAAACATGTAGATTTGTTTCTAAATTTACTTCATAGGTTGGAGAAAATTTAAAAAAAAATCTACTAATTTTTTCAATATTATAGGTTTTAATAATTTTCGAAACTATTATGGGTTAATGAAACTAAATATTTGTTAGATGGTTTGAAAATTTTTCATCCTAAATGGTGGAATACATGAAAAATTATTATTAAGTAAATTGAGATTTTTGTAATTGAAAATAATTTCATAATATTTTAAAAGTTGAAAATGGACCTCCATGGATTAAAATAGGATCCAAAGGCATGATAATAATATTTTTTATTGTTTATGTTGATGAAATTATTTTTTAAGGTGATAATTAGTATATCTATATTATGTTTTATCAAAAAAATGAAAAAAAATTGAAATTTCAATGCCTAGAGAGTTGTAAATATATTTGGAATTGAATGTGAGGTAAGAGAAAAATTATAACTTTCTATGACAACAGAAATATATTAGGGAGTTATAGAAGAATATTAGCATGAAATATTCTATTGAAGTGTTAAAACCTATGAAAATGGTTTCCAGTTGAGTAAAAACATTTCTTTTATTGATAATCAAATATAGGAAGCTGATTGGAACATGGTTGTATCATGAAACATCCATACTGTTCATTGTTATGATAAAAAAGAACTTTTTAAGATTTTGGAGTAATAAAAGAGAATCAAAATAAAATAATTATAAAATAATTCATTTATATATATCATAATATCATTGTTTAATATAAGTAATTATGAAAAAATATGCGGGATTGAGAAATTTGTATTAGATTATGTTTATTTTGTATCCAATATAGATTAAAATATCTACTTCATGTCATATATTTTTTCTTCCAATAAGGTGTGTGAATTGAAATATCACAAAATAAAAAATAACTCACACTTATTATTTATGGTTTTTAATATATATCTCTTATCAAAATATACGTTTTTCTATAAAAATATTCTTTAAAATGTCGTGGATGAAGGAAAAATCAAAGGATTTAATAGTTAAAATTTATTTACACTTGATAATTGGTTATGGTAACCAAAGTGATGTCAATTTATATACAAATCCATAACAACACTCAAGATCAAAGAACATTGTTATGGATTTGAGATCTATCTAAGAGATGTCTTATAGAAGTCTATTGGTGATTGAGTATGTTATAAATGAAAATAGAATTATAGATATCTCTATAAAGGATTAAACAAAATATTTAAATGTAATAAAATTATGTTAAATTTTTAATGTTTCCAACTTATTTATGTTTTATTGGAAAAAATCCTCCATCTATATCAATTTTTATTGTCATTTATAAATGGTAGAAGAGACATAAATAATGTGTTACATGGATCCAAAATCTATTTTTATTAAAAATTTATTGATTTAAAGGGGTATGTTATTTGAGTTTAATAAATTTAAGGGGGAGAAAAAAATAACTGGAAATAAGTTATTGATTGAAAAATATGAAATAATAATAGGGAAGAAAGAAAAAAATGAAATATGAAAAAAAACTAAAAAGTTTTCATGTGAAGAAATTATTGTTTTAGGATGAGGGGAAAATAGGTTTCATATTCATGGTATTGAAATCAAATCCAATGGGTGATAATAAAGGATCCATGTACTTATATGGAGGCTAAAATTAGTTTTTTGAGAGATTGAAGTTCCCATGGATTCATTATTCTTTGTATTTTTAATATATATATTGAGATGATTTAAAACACTATGTAAATAATTTACGAATAATCAAGAAAAACTAAATAAAAATGAACTAAAAAATTAATGAAATTATAACTTGAAGATAAACATAGAAATAATTTTATGTTCATGATATTTTATGATGTAGTATATGTATCACATAAGACCCAAATGAAGTCTATCAAAATTTCATGAATATTTCACAATGTCACAAGCATATATAATATACCAAAACTATGAAAAATGAAAAAATGATTATTTAATTATATTTACTGATTTTATATCAAAATAAATGATATTTTAATAAATTAGAGTTATATGAGTTCAATAATTTTTATTAAAGTAGGTTTAATAACTTTCTTTAGTATAATGCTATAACGATTGTGAAAAAAATCCAAAAAACATATATCTAAAAGATATTATTTATATCATTTCCTGATGTAAATTTAATTTTAGGATGATTATAAGTGTTTTTATAATTTTTTAAATTATTTTGTAAGAAGTTTTAACCTCAAATATTTAAATAAAGAAGCTCATATTTTTGAATAGTAATATATGGAAACATGTGGGGTAAAATAACTCAAGTAGTTAAACGAAAATATAAAAAAGGTATACAATGTCCTGAAGTATAAACATTCTAAGTTCATGTGTGAGATAAAATTTGACACGTGTTAGATAGATTATATGTGTTTGATTTATTTTTTGATGTATTTTGGAAAATGTTTTAAGCTACCATGTTTAAATAAATAATCTTTGACTTCTGAATGGTAATGTATGGAGATATGTGAGGTAAAATCACTCAATTAGTTACATGAAAAAAATTAAAAATGGGTAGATAATGTAATGAAATATAAATTCTTTATCTACTTATGTGAGAATAATTTTTACTCGTGTGAGATATCTTTAGAGTTTTATAAAAGAAAATAGTGTTTGATGGAAAAAATATTAAACTAATTTAAAAAATATTTATAGTTTAATAAGATGGTTCCTAATGATTAATGGAATAATGTTTTTATTAGAATATATGTGTAAGATATACGTATAATATTCATAGAACACAATTTCATTAGTTACTCAATGGAAAATATTCCTAGTGATTTTTTTACATAGGAAAAACTTTTATTTCTTAATCAATACAAATATTGAATGTAGTAATTTGAATTCATATTCAGTTTTAATTAACATATATATATATATATAATATTAATTGGGTATATTATTAAATATTTGTAGAAGTTTTTAATTATTATATTTGAAAACATGAGAACACTATAGCAACTTGATTTTAAATATGTGATATATGTAGAAAAATTGAATATGGTGATCTTAGATATTTTCTTGGAATTAAAATTTAATTATCCTTTTAATTTGGATCTTAAATAAAGGTAAGAAGGGAATCATGATAAAGGGTTATTGTTAATTATAAATTCATGAAACTACAACTAGAATGAGAGACAACATGTTGATTCGAATGTGAAAATATGAAATGGATAGATTGGGATGTTATGCCATTTTGTATGAAGGAACTTTTTTTGAGAGGATGATGAATGATTGATGTTTTTTAATATCTACAAAGAACTGAGGTTGATCACCACATTGTTTAAGAAGAACATTCTATAATTATTATAATATTTTCTATTATTTTAAAATACTCTTCTAGTTTGGACACATTGAATTTGTTATGAATGTTTCTTTTCTATATTTGGTGGTTTTTGGGAGGAAATTTAGAGTCTTGAGAGGATTAGGGAGAGAAAAATATTTTTCTTAACCATGAAAACTAACTATTTTTTGATAAATATTTACCATTATCTCCACATGGTTTTGTTTATGGTTAGATTATTTGTTCAGGATAAATTTGTGCATGATCCCCCCCCCAAATGCGTAGCCTAGTTAGATGCACAATTTTCCCAACCATAAATATTGGGGATCATTTCATGTATTTTTTAAATACTTTTTGACTCCCAAATATACGATCATCATACTCTTTTAGTTTTGGATGATTCTATAGCTTCTATATAGTTAATTTCGTACATTACTATCAATGAAAAATATTTTCTTTCAAATAATAATAAAATTGATGTGGAATAAAATCCTAGGTTTTCGAGGTTTCATTAGTTCCAAAAATATCCCTTGGTCCCTAAAATAATATTTGAATATTATAAAATATTTATTTTTTATTGGATTTATTATTTCTCGGGTTCAAATTGGTATATTTCATTCATCATGATTCGATACTTTATTTAATCATGTTGGTGTGATTTATGTACATATGAATTTCAAAATTTCTAGATGTGATGTGACTAGGTATGAGGTTCTAATGCCTTGTATGATTTCGATAATTTGTTATGATTTTTTATGAATTATAATTTATCAAGGACTAAATTTAATTTATTATGTTGAATTATAGGTTTATGATTAAAGAAGTATTTTTTTGGTATAATAGAATTTTCATAAGAAATTTGAGGGATTTTATAATCATAGCTTTTGAAATTAAATTTAGAAATTGATAAAGAATATTTTTAATCGGGAAGATTTATTTTGATTAGGAATTTAAAAATGGAGTTTTTTATGGCCATTTATGTGTCTATTTTGGAATTAAAATGTGGTTTTCGATTGGTAATTCAATGGTTTTCAAGGTGATATATTTTAATGCACATATGGATATTTTAATTTTATATTGATTTGTATAAAATTACTTTGTGATTAGGTTTAATTTTGTTATGTGATATCAGTATAGATTTTGGGATTTCTTTCACTCAGCATGTGCACATGTTAATTTTTTTTTTAAGACCATGTTTTGTAAACCACTTTGTTTAATCCCTAGTGATTGGTGGCATAGAGAGAGTACATTAAGGTGAGAAATAGTTGGGATAACTAGGGTAGAAAAGTGACAATCACTATAGTGTGATTCTTGGATGTATAAATGTGTATTAATACCTTATTAAATCTACCTGGTGATAAAAATATGGAAAAGGTGGATATTTTATTTATATATACTTAAGAATATTTAATATAAGGAACCAATTTTGGGTAAATATATAGTTTCAAATAGATTTTTAAAATGAGATATTTTCTTGGAAATGTGAAAAATATTTTTTATGATATGGGTTTTCATAGAGAAAACATAGACTTAATGGAAGAGTTCCTTCATGCATGGGAAAAGGTGGCCAATAAATTTAAAGATTCCATCAAAGAAGATCTGATTAAATAGTTATTAGATATTTCCTTGAAATTATATATGAGGACACTTCTTGTTGTTTTATGTTGTCCTTTAAAAACTTTGTCATCTATTACGATGTTTTATCCTCTCAGTTGTACTTGCAGGTTTTAAAAGTTTTCCATAAAAGTTTTTTATAAAAAAAACTTTCAGTTCAGGTAATTATTAAAAAAATTTATTAAATGATGTAATTTTTTTAAATGAATCATTTATTTTTAAATTTATTAGATAATAAAAATTTTACTTTATAAATCTTTTTCTGATTTATTATTGTTTATTATCATTTTGAAGTGAAATTGATCATGCATGGAAATGTGTTATAGAAATATGGAAATATTACTATGTTTATACTCACCCCCTATATATAAACTTTAGTGGGTATATAGATATGATTTGATGTGATGTGGAAAATGGAAAAACATCATTCTTCATCAATGGGGAGATGTAGTTCCATAATGGATTTATGAGAGAGGATATGGTGGATCATGGTTTGCATGTTCTCATCTGGATTTCATTTTATGGATTGTTTAATACATTATAAATGTTGTGTTTTTAATGAAAAATCGTTTTCTACTGCTTATGTTTTATTTTAATATTTATTTAAATGTATTTTACATTATCATGTATTTATTTTGATTTATGTCGATGATGGGTTTTTTAATGATAAAGGTATTATGTGGTTTTGATAATATTACTTTTTTATTTTAGAATATTCTTTGTTGGAGAGATTTGGTAGGATATAGAAATGGGAAAGGAGTACCAGAGTAAGATTTTATTGACCCGCAATTGGTTGGAGACATTATACATGTTATCATGGGGATTAACTGGGATGTTAATTAGGATAGTCCAAGGAAGGTGGGTATAAATTTACAGTTTGAGATGAAAAAACCCAAATCATTAATGGGTAATGTTATAATTGATTATTTAAAGGACTTTTTTGATAATATTATCAAATCATCTTGTTTTTTCCAACAATAGAGACATAAAAGGTAGAATTTAGATGTGATTTTATATATGTTGTAATTTTAAAGTGGTTGGATTATTAGTATGTAAGGATAATGATTTTGATAGGAAGGTATTTTATAAATATGTTTAACTACCAGTACCTCCCATAGGATTTTAATTTCTCTATAACTCAAGAATTATTATATTTCAAGTAGTAAAATATATTTTTAATAGAGTGAGCATTGAAATTTGTGGATATTATGAAGTGTGTGGTATATATAGTGACCAATAAAAGGAGAAAGGAAAATAAATTTGAGATAAAACTTTGATAAAAGGTTTAGTTTAGTATTATTCTAATAAATCTAAAAACCTATATGGAGGTGGATAGTATAATGACTTTTGTGAAGGTAGATATAATGGGAATGTGGAATGTGAGTTCTTTCTTCTTCGGTTCAGTGGAGGTAATAATTCTTTTAATAGTTTTAATTGGAAGGTGAACAATTTTTAAGGGAATATAGCTTGGTCGTATTTTTCGGTTTATTAGGGAAAGAGATCAATGGAATTTTTCCAGTGTAGTGAAGTGGATCACCTATAATCAAATTGTGTAAATCCTCCTTTCTCATGACTCTAGTGTGGGGTACTGGGCCTTTAAAATATGTAATATAACCATTTCTCACTGGTGAGTATTGGTGGGTAATCACACCAAGTGTAGGGATATAGGATTTAAATATATGAAATAATAAAGGATGAGTGAGAGAATCATAGAAGAGTTAGAAGGCATCATTAGGATGGGGGATTGGAAACTAAAAAGAGTCAGGGGAAGTGCATCACTGAAGATAAAACAACAAATGAGGTTGAGGTTGGGGTAGGTCTATCTATAGTTCAAGGCTCCATCCTGATAAATTACATAATTATTTCTGTATTATTTATAGTAGATCATCACATTCATTTATCTATGCATTATTATTTTATATGTTGGAGTTTAATGTGGATTTTATGACATATTCAATAAAAAATGATTCTCTCTTTAGTAAGAGTACTGAACTATGGTTTAAGTGTCCATCCTATTCAATCATGATTGGAAATATATAAATCTCCCTATCCTTTTTAGTTTTGAAATATAAATACATTATTTTATTATAAGAATGAAATTCTAGATTCAATTTAAGGCTCAAATCGATGGATAAAGTTGACATGTTCTCTTAGTGGAACTAGTTGGGACTATCATCACTTTCAGGGGAGTGTTGGTTACTCATGTGAATGGAATGGGTCTTATAGTGGGGAATTTTGGGTTTTTATCATTTAAATTAGTTGCATTAGTGATTGTGTATATGGAATGTAAGAATCAAACACTACTTCCTAGGGTGGTGTATCAATATCCATATGTTTTCACGGAGGATTTATCCTGATTACCAGGTATGAGGGTTGTATATTTTTTAATTGATTTGGTACATAGAGAAATAAATATATTAATACCATCTAATTTAATAACACCAATAGTCTTCTGAGAACTGAAGGTGTATATAGATGATTTTTATTACAAGGATTTTTTTGACAGAGTGTGCCCCTTTGGGTTGCATTGACTTTTTTTCTAATAAAACTGATGGTTACATAAGGTTATGTACTGAAAATTGGAAGCCGAACCATCTAATAGTGAAAAAATATCCTTTAACTTAGATTGATAACATGTTTGATATTAAAATTGAGATCATTGGTTCTCCAAGATTGATCATTGGTTTTTTCATCACCTGTTAAGGGTAAAGGAAGAGTATATCAAAAAAAATTAAGATATATTATTAATAAAAAAATTAAATTATTTTTTGTGCCTTTTGGAGTTACTAATGAACAAGAAATATTTATGGATTTTTTAAATATCATCTCACATAGGTACTTAGATTTATTTATAGTGGAATTTCTGGATGATATCCTTATTTATTATTGGTTATAATAATATCATATGATTCACCTACATATTATTTCAAAGACTCATAATTGATATATATATTATTTGATAAGTTCTCTAAATTCCCCAAATAGATTTAGGTGCTAAAGTTACTTAGTCATGTTATTTTAGACAAAGGAATTTATGTTGATCCTGATAATGTCATGGAAGTGTTTTCATAGGAGACACCAAAGAATGTGTTTTAGATTTAGAGTTTCATAAGGTTAGAAATATATTATTGGAAATTAATTCATGAATTATTTAAATTATCTTATATTATGAAATATTTTCCATGGAAGGGAAAAAAGTATGTGTGAATTGATAAAATGTTAGGTTGGATTCATGGAAGTGAATTGGATGTTATATTTTGATCTAGTTATTATTCTAACTAAATAAAAATTTGGGGATAATGTGTATTTCAATATATTTGGATTTATATTAGGATATGTATAGATATATGGGAATAATTTTTTGGTGTATGGTCTTAGGCTGAGTCATCATAAAAAATACACTACCACTGACATTAAAATTTCTATTATTTTTCATGATCAGAAAACATAGAGGAGTTTTCTTTTTAGTAAGATATTATTAGTATATATGTACCATAAGAGTTTGAAATTTATTTTGTCATATCATGATCTCTACCTAAGACAATGTATTCTAAGGTAATATCTTAAAACCATTGACTTTAAACTCATATATATACTAATAAATGCAAATTTAGTGGTGGATGTATTGATTATAAAAACTCTAACTCTAGAAATGAAGGATGTTTTAGGGGAGTGGATGATGATGGGGTCATTAGAGTAATTTTACATTTAGGTAATTGAGATAACCAATGGTTTAGTTATCCCTTGAATCATTGTAATTTCTACATTAGTGGAGTAGTTTATGTAAAGTTAGTTTTTTATGAGTTCTATACGAAGATTCTAGATACCTAAAATAGCAGGGAGGTCACAAAACATTGGTAAGTTACAATAGACTCACTCTATTATTTCAAGTAATGGATGATTCTTGTTATAGTTCCCAAGTGTTAATTTTTTAAATGCTTTCACCATTCATGTTGTGAAGTTCATCTTGAAGATAATAAAATATATCAGGATATCAAGTTTAAGTTTTAGAGGCTAGTAATGAAAAAAATATGTCTTAATTTGCTTTTCACTGATTGTTTATTAAATGGGTGAAGGAAGATCACTAATGAATGAAAATATTATTTCATCATATATCAGTTAAAAAATTGAAAAGGAATGAAATTTATATGTAATTCATGATTGGGTTGTTTTGATCATCGTATAACTGTAATTGTTTTAGTTACATTAGATCACTTCATGAAGTTAGTGAATTTATTTCCTATAAAATAATCATTTTTATTAAATTATATTTGTAATATTTATATAAAGGATGAAGTTATATTTCATTTATTTTTATGTATATAATATTTTTTTTTGATTTCCTTAGTTTATGTTGAGATTGTGGAGGGCATTTTAGAATTCCTTGGAGATGTAGCTAAATATGAGTTTGATGTATCATCCTTAGATTGATGGGAAGAATCAGTTTATTTTTAATGTCACGGATGATATCCTTTCAGATTATGTGCAATATTTTGAGTGATATTGGGAATATAATATTCTCTTGGTGGTTTTCATATATAATAATATTTAAATCAACTTCAATAGAAAAATTTGAGTTATTGTGTAATCATTTGTGTCAGTCTCCATTGGATTATTATAATTTATCTAGCTCTTTATTTTTTAATCCTTTTAATATTTCAAATACATTTCTAGGTTTAGTCTTAGATTATGTGCACAGATGAAGGAATCACGATGTCCCAATTTTAGTATATCAAAAATAAAATAGTATTTATAGTCTCATGCACTCATATTCAGAATAATTATTTTCCTTTTAAATAGAGTCTCGTATGGGAAAACTAAGGCCATGGTTGAGTCATGAAAGTGGAATTTACCCTAGGAATTGTGTAATATTCATTAGCACAGTGTTCCAAATATGTTCATTATCACAGGTTGAATAATTGTATTAAATAATAAATTAAATCATTATTTGAGTTAATCATATTTGGATCAAATTATCCTTCATTTAAACATATCATTCTCTAATTCCTAGGGATAGTGATACAAAACCATATGATTAGAATTACATAATTGGGAGAAATAATGAGAGATCATGGAGGACTTAATAGTGGTGATTTAACTCAATGGGAGTCACTAACAACTCCAACATAGATTTTTTCTTCTATAGAAATAAAATCTCTAAAAATGTAGGAATTTGTTATTACTTCATTTAACTTTGTATCCTGTTGTTACCATGAATAGATTGATAATATAAATTTGATCCTTGATCATTCCATGGCCATTTAAATTTATAATTTATAATTACCTAGATTTATTTATTTTGACATATTTTATCTTTTTTTTGTTTTTTTCACCTATGATATATGGATGGGTTACAAATTCCATCATTGATAATCAATTTTTATTTTTAATGGATTTTTATCACCATTCACTGTGATATGATATTTTAAATTTAACTTTCTTGATGGATTGAACAATTTTGGATTGAGAAATACATGACTGAATAGGGAACTATAAAAATTTGGTTTATGATTCAAATTCAATGATTGAGGTGTGCATACATATAATTGGGTTGTGATGAACGTCGATGTTGTTGAGGAACTTGTATGACTCCATGGTAGTTGAAGGAGAAAAATAATGCATGTAGACAATGAAAAAAAGTTGTGATCCAAAATTCTGGAAAGAGTTTGTCAGAAATTTAATATTTTATGTCAAACATTCATGGATTGATTGAAAGTACAATGAGTGGGTGAGACTGAAGGATAAAATAGAGAAAATGATGAGATTTTGGGGTGAGGGGTTGAATCTAGTTTGAAATATCTCACTATAGAGTGTGTAGTTCAGAAGAATACATGTCATGTATCATGTGGGAGTGATACATACAGTTACTCATAATGTTAAATATCACACACCTTGTGACATAAACCACCAATAATATACCCTTAACTGGCTAGATTTTCATCTATAATGTGTACACACCCTTTTGTCCATTTTTCCCTTCACACCATGTGGGTTAGGAACACACACCATTTATCTTTAAAATTTAACTTGAGTAGTGGTGGTACATGTTTAGTTTATTTCATTTCCTAACACATTTTTTAGAAAAACTTACATGAAATGAGGTTGACTATTGAATTCCATGTAGTGTGCAAGTACACTAACATGATACAGCTCAGGGGAAGAATTCCCTATATCATAAAGAATATTCCATGTACTTATTCTAGAAAACATGAATTAGGATTTATACTTTAAAGATACCTGGATTTGGGAAAGTGAATAGCCTATAATGGAAATTTTTCTTCCTATGATGTGATGGGGGACTTCTATTCGACTTCATAGATGAGATAATAGGTATTATGATGAGGCTATTTTCTTTAAATTCAAATATTTCATAATGATATATACATTCATAGTGATTAGATCATTCATAATCTCAGGTAAATTCAAGTATCCCCCCATATTAACCGAGATGTGTGATCCTCTATCTATGAGTCTATTATAGATAGAGCCAGGAATCCCCTCTAGGCTTAGGTGTGGGGTACTCTATCTCATCTCATGGGTAGGGTTAGGTTTCCCTTATTACTTGTGGTGTGAGATCCTCTATCTATAGTTCAGTTTAAATATTGGGTGAGGTTTACCCTTATTTATTAGGGGATAAGATCCTCTATATCTCCCTATAGGTAAGTCTAGGTATCACCGTGTTTAACCATGTATGTGGAAACCTATATATTTGGGTTTAACTCCCTCGACTAAAGTTTCTTATAGAGATGAACGTGGCTTCCCTTATCATTTAAAATAGGTTAAATGGATTTCTACCTTATGGTACATTAGTATCATGGGGTAGAGAGTAGTTATCACATATAACTAACTATAAATAATGAGAAAAAATTTAATATCTCATGTTCTTATACTTAAACAATATCTAGGTTTTTTATAATATTTTCCTCTAGATTCATGTTTATGAGTTTACTAAACTTTTGATATATACATACAGTTTTGGGGGTTCCCTTCTAGGTATTTATATACTCAACCCTAAGTTAGAATATTTTCATGTATATGTCATGTCTTATATAGATGGAAATCAGTTTAATGAGGATCACGGTGGATCTAGTTCTGGTGGAGCATAGTGGTACATAGTGGTGTTGTTAGCTGATGGTGTCCCAATTTCGGGGAGTGTGAGAAGGGATATTTCTCTAATTAGTTTTTAGGTTTGGTTTCCCTATTTTATTATTTGATTATGTATTTTTTTACATTAAATCCTGATTATGTATTCTTGTGTACCTTTGGATCTTTATAGGTTGTTTCATGTATTTATCAAAATTATGGTGGTTTATGTTATTATCAAAAATTATTATGTTATATATAGATGTGTGTGTTTGTCGAGGTATGATACACTAAGTCCTCCCATGTGAGTTTTATGTATACTCATTGCTATTTACAGTCCCATAGCCTATTATAGATGGGAATAGTGTGGCACTATTATTTTACCTTCACCTAGAAGGTGTTCTATTGGTTCGGTTCATGTTAGAGTGGAATCATTTCAACGTCTTTATAAGAATATAAATTGGACTAAGATTTCATATAAGTATATATTTGAATTTAAGTAAGTGATGTTAATCTATCTCAAGTTTAGCGTTTAGGAAAATCTACCCACTGAAGGCATGACAACCAATGTACCCATTTATTAGGGATCTGATAACCTTCTAGTCAACTCGTTGTGCCAAGTTGCTGGTTATGGAGGGAAAATAGTACACCCATCATATAATATTTGGTTATTTATTTTTCATTACATTTTTGAGTCACTTCCTTATATATTCTCTTTATAATGTGTCTCATATTATTTAATTATTTCATTCCACTGCATAGATATCCATTTAGGATTTCAAGGTAGGGTCATGATGATAATTATTTGAGAAATGGGGCTATAGTTTATAGGCCTATTTGTGTGGGTTTCCATCTAAGAAATCAGAGAGCAATTCCACTTCCTATTTACAAAAGAGAAGAACTATTTTTATGGAGTATTAATATGTTTCTTTCCATTTTGAGTATTAAATTATCCATAAATATTAGGAACATAATGCACATAGGTTGAGTGTGATATATATTTTTTAGAATTAGAGGCCACCCAAATTTATAGTTGAGACAGATCTAAAAGTATCTAATAACCAGCTTGAGTGAGGCATCCTGAGACTTGTGCACCTAGATTTGGTGTAAAAAAATATTCATTATATACTAAATTTAAAAATAAAAAAACAAAACAATTTTAATCATATATAATAATATCAATATCCAATATTGTGTCACTTATATACCAAAGACCTTTTAGGTTTAGTGTTTTTGAGAATTAGGTAAATCACATAATGTTAAAAAAAACCCTGGTCTTTCTCATAAAATTGTTATTTTTCCAATTAAACCTAGATTTTATTATTCAATAAGAAGACCTAAATATCACTCACACCATTATATAAACAAAATACCCTTATATAAAATTATTGCATAATATAATTCTCTATAACCTAGGGAAATGGATACATGAAAAAGGTTGAGCTCGGATTCTCAGTAAGGCTAAACATGATAGATAACAATTGATAATCATAAATGATTACCATATAAGTATAATGAAATGATAATATGATCATAACGTATGAAAATCACACCCAATTAGCCAATGATAATTCATCATGAGTCATAGAATAATACTTTTTCATAAAAAATAACATATGTCATAAGATTATAGAATCTTTAATAATCAATCATGAGCCATGAGAATGTATCATAATAATAAGAACAATTTTTGGGCATATAAATAATTGTAGAAATCATATATCAAGGATACTCACCAAGAAATTCATAACATAATTGGCTTGCAATAACAACCTATATACCTTCTTAGGATTGAAATAACTATCAATATACATTATTGGGCTTCAGATAACTACCCATGTACCCTCTTAGGCTTGGGATAAACACATGTATACCCTATAAGGAATAGGATGACCACTCATTAATATTCTTGGTCTTTGTATAACCACTAGTGTACCCTTGAGCTCATAAGACATAAAACATCACCCAATGAATTGGATGGAAATATAATTCTAGGATCACCCATCACATAATTTATAACATACATAAGTTTTCTATATTAATAGAAAAACATTCAAAATTTTATCATATAACAACCTATATAAATGAAATAGGTTCCAATTTTTTTATAATAACTTAATAAACCCATGAGAAAGAAATGAGTTTCCTAAAATCATCCTCAAAACATCACCATCATAATCCATCCAAGGAAAGAAAGTAGATGATATCATAAGATCATTTTCCTCATGAAGTATAAAAAAACCTTATATTATTTTGAAATATATCTAAAAACTATTTTATATCAGCATTTAAAATATTCTTTTGAAGTAATAGAAAACATAACATTTCATTTTATAACATTTAAAAACTAAAGTTACCAGAAAAATGGGAATGGTATTTTATTTGAAAAAAACCCGAATCTTATAGAGATAGTATTAATGAATAAGTAAGGATATTATTGTTAAAAAATCATCCATGTCGTATACATTAAAAAAATATTTTCAATGTTTTTTAAAAAGGCGAAAAGTGGGTCATACAGAAACCATTTAGAATGATTTATTTTAATCATATGTAATGAATGTCAAAGGGTAAAAAAATAACATCTCTCAAAAAATTTCAAAAAATTTTAGGAATAGATAAAAACATGCAGAAATAATTTTTAATAAAATAGACATTTTAGTGAAATATTATTGTACAAAAATTAAAAATTAATGTCATATTTTCTTAAGAAATGTTTTCTCGATATTTTTAAGTACCAAAGATGGGGAAATAAAAGGATAACCAGAAAAACCTATAAAATAAACATATGATAAGAAAATAGATGATTTTTAAAGGATAAAGGTCTTATAATTTCCCTCAATAGAAATTTAACATAGATATTTATGAAAAGAAATGATATTTTAACATAAACCCTTATAGTTTTCTTAATTTATGAATATAAACCTTACAAAATACAGGACATTATATGGATTTGTAAATCCCCACAAATTCAATAAATAGAATCATGAATACATTCATTGGTCGAATATATAAAACAAAAATTAAAGAAGTGGCGAAAATGACATAATAATCACATAAATAAATGAATATGATAAACCTTTAACTGAAGTCTTGTATTGCTTTGTATGCATTCCGACCTTTTCTTATATTGGTATCATCTTATTAAATGCACTTTAGGGTTTCTTGGGGTTGTTATTTTATTAAGAACAAAACCTCATGGATGAAGAGATAAATGGTGAGAGAACATCTAGTCGGATCTTTGTTGAGATAAAGGGATCAAGTGGTGTCTATAAGAGAGGAGAGGAGGTTCAGTTTTAAAACAAAGGGGAGTGGGACACATGTAATTATTCTACACTTTAAAAAATAATATGAATTTTCCTTCATAGAAATGTCTCTCTAAATTGGATCATTTTTTTGTGTGATGAGGTAGGGTTAAGATACATTAAACCCATAGGATTTAGCTAAGGTTTTAGGTTAATTTATCCACCAACTATTTAGCTTAACCCCTCATTACCCCCATATTAAACCTTAATGTGGTAACAAGATAGTTAGTGTTTAAGGGTCAAAAATGTCACTAAAAAATCAAAAGTGGGTCATATGTGGAAAATAGTTGATATTATAGACCATTTATCATCACTGGACACTTAATTATATTTTTATTATTTTGAAAACAATTAATTAAATACTGTTTAACATAAAATTTCATTAAATTAATTTTTAAAACTATTCACTTAATATGAATATAAAAACATCAAGAATACAATGATATTAAAATATAAAAATATTAAGTATTACTTACATTTAATTTTTATCTAAAAAAATCATTAAATACTTCAGATTATCCAAAAAACAATTAATATTTTAAAACTCTTCACTTTGATTTTTCACCCGCATGCACAAGCGCTCCATCAGAAATTCATAAGCATTTTAGGTAATTATAACGATAAAAAAAATAAAAAAAATAAAATATGAATAAAGATTTAATAATTTCAAAAATAATTATTTATAACCATTCATAACATATTTTTATTCTTATGAAAACATATTATATATTTTTTTTAAACGAGATTGACATTTTATACTTATTCTTCACTTAAAATAATATAAATGTCATTATAAATGGAAAATTAAACTAAAATGCCATATTTATAAATATAGAATGATTTTGGTTGAAATAAAGACATAAAGTTTAATAAAGGTGGGTTTTTAGGGAATTTAAGACCTTATCCCACAATTTTAACCCCCAATTATCCCATTTTACCCTTTACTGAGGTGTTGAACTTTTGTAATGGTTAATATTAATTATGAAAAAAAATTATGTTGGACATATTAAAAAATATAAATTATTATGATTACAAATATTTATTTCATTTTAAAATATTTAATTCATATAATTAGTAAACATTAATTCTAATATACACACATACAACATGTAACAACCATTTGAGATAAAATGTATTTTTAAGCATAGAAATGATATTAATATCAACCATTTCCTAGTAAAAAACATTAGATTAATTTTAATACATTTTATTTATTGTATTATTTAAAAACAACCTTAAAATTATTAATCAATAGTGATTAATTTAATTTACAAATATAAAAATACATTATGCACATATTAAAAGTTTTTGAAAAATAAAATTTTTTACCTTCAAATGATTTAATCTCAACTTATATACAATTTATAATAAATGTATGAATTAATATTAGTTTTTTTTAAATTAAATAAAAAATATATTTAATTAAAATACTATTTCATTAGTGTTCAAGATAAAAAATATAAAAAAATTTAATACTTTGAATATTTGATAAAATGATATTATTTTTAACATTAAAAATTATGTAAATATTTCTTATAAATTAATCAATACCTTATCATTATGGGAAAATTTACAATATATTTTTCACAATTTATTTATTCTTATTCATTCCCTCCAATCAAATAATTACATGATATTAGTGACATTTAAATAATAATATTACCATATTATTTCATAGTTCATTTATGCTTGGTGTTGTGTGTGGTACGCATAATAGAAAAAAGTTTTTATTTAAAATAAAATACATTCTAAAATCTGGAGGCTATACATTATAGTCCCTTAAATAAATTTCTTCACTGCAATTTTATCTCATATACGATAAAATGGATTTAATTTGTTTTTCATCAACAATTCTTAAGGGTGAATGAAAAATATAGATAAGTAGAAAAAATTACTTTTCAATCAACATCAATTTAATTTCCTTTAAAAAAGAACATTAATTTCTATATTAAGGTAAGGAAACATATAATTTCGTAAAAATTTCTTAAACCATGAATTTAGTATTCTAAGACTCATACTTCTGAATGAGTTTCATAAATCATACCTTAATTAATAAGAAATATTTTCCATATAGGACCTGATAGACTTATATTCCTCATGTGTGAGTTTGTGGAATTATTTTACTATAATTATAGAGAATTTGATAGAATATACTTATATCATTTATTCCAAAAATTTCATCCTTTAGTTGTGTTTCGAGTAGTTTTCCACCTTTTCTTCATGTAATAAGATAAATAACCCAAATAAATTTTCATGATTTTATTATTTAAATTATCTTTAATATATCACAATATCCACAAAATGATGAAAAATTATTACACTTGTTTCTACCCACTAACCAAAGGAAAATTTGTTAGCACATGTTTATATAATATTTAGTATAAATAATTTTTTATACATAAATCTCCAAAACCTTTACAATAACACCCAATTTTCATTTAAAATCATTCACTAAATAATTAATCTTGAAACTCTTCTAAAATATGCTTTACCAAATTCAAAACCCAAAATAAGAAATATCTATCCATATATTCTTCCCTGATCAACTTAAAATTTATCCCTAAATAACATTAATCACTTGTAAATTCATATATCAAAAAATTTATATACCCTAATAAAAAATTCTCCAAAATATAGTAATCATTTACCAAAATAACATGAATTTTCTTAAAAACACAACAAAACATATACTCTTCTACAAATTTACTCAATCATAATTCAATTACAAAAATACCATCTTATAAAATAATATCATTTTTACCTTTAACATATAATTTTACCTATATAGTGAACTTCCATATAAATAACTTTAGTTACATAGTCACAAAATAGATTTTAAATCTCATAGATTCACAGAATATAAAAACCCCTTTATTCCCACTAACTATAATTACCTCATTACAACAAAATATATTGACCTTAACAGTTATTTTTTTCCTTAAAATTTTGTATCAAATAATAATCTTTCTAAATAATCTCACACTAAATAAATTATTAAACCTAAGGGTTACATATACCATAATGATATATTAAAACTTAGTAAATATTTCCCAAAATTTCAATCATCACCTTAAAATCCCATAATGAAAAACCTCTAAAGGGTATCTATAGCTATTGAATTTTGATAATATTTAAATTTTTCAAACTATAATTGTTTCATTACACTTAAATTATCCTCATATGATATCTTACTAAACAATAAAATTATCTAAACCCTTATCTAATACTAATTGAGACAGCCTAAGACCCATATATCTAAATTTGGATCCAAAACATATTAATTACATACAAACATTGATACCAACTAAAATGAACAAATTTTAACTATCCAAAATTACAATATCAATATCCAACATCATGTCACTTATGTACCTAATAAGTTTTGGGTTTACAGTTTTATTAAATTAGTAAAACTCCTTTATGTAAAAATCTCCTTGTATTTCTCATCAAATGGGATTTTTTCCCATTATACCTAGATTTTATTATTCCATAAGAATACCTAAAAATATCCTAGATGATTTTATATACATGATACCCTTCTTGAAAAATATTACAAGATATCATTATTTATAACCAAGGAATTGGAAATATAAGAAATTGTAAACTCAAATCCTCTGAAAGGATAAACATGGTAGACATCAATCGTTAATCATTAGTGAGTAGAATATAAGTATATGAGTATGATAACATGATCATAACTTATAAGTGTTATACCCAATAGGTCAAAGATCATTAATCCTATGTCATGTAATAATCATGAGTCTTGTAATAATCAATTTTCATTATAAGTGACAAAATTCATAAGAGAGTGGAATCATCAATAATCAATCATGAGTCATGAGAACATATCATAATCATAAAACATAAGTTTGTGGAATATAAATAAGCATATGAATAACATTTCAAGGAAACTCACCATGATATTAATCACATAATAGTCTTGGTATAATAACTTATATAGATTAGTAGGCTTGGGATAACAAAATATATACCCTATTGGTCTTGTGATAACCACCAACGTACCTTATTTGTCTTGAGATAAACACTTATATACCCACTTTATATTAGTATAACCACCCTTGTACCTTCTTGGGATTAGAATAACTGCATATATACCCTATTATTATTAGGATAACTACCCATGTACCCTATTAGTCTTGGTATAAACATATATATACCCTATTAGGCTTGGGATAACTAATAATACACTTTCTTAGTCTCAGGATAACAACCTATATATCCTTGAGCTCTATTGGGAAACAATACATCAAGGTCACATTGTAGTATTTTTGAGTTGATTTTGTTTGTATACAAAGTGGGGTTCCAAGGTATTTTGTGGTGTCTAGAGATATTTTTGACTAGTAATGTTGAAAAGGATCCATGAAAAAGTAATGGATACCCTGGAAGTGGTATAGAAAATTGTATACACAAGGTGATGTCATTTCCCAATGTTTTCCAAATTCTTGGGGTTCAAAATTTTGAGGATAGATAGCATCATGAATGTTAAATTTTATTAAATTCTTAAGGAAAATATGAAAAATTATTGATTTTGGAAAATACTGGGTATAATGAATGTGGTTTCATGAAGGTACAAAGAAGTTGACGGTAATATCTGTGACTAGAGATGATTTTGGAATGGGTGATTGTGATGGTGCTTCACGGGACATTGATCATCATGAATTAAATGAGTGATACTCTCAAAATTATGATGATGTGGGTGTATTCTTATAAAATTTGTGGAAACACATATAAATATGCCTCTTTCCATTTAGAAAATTATTGAGACTTAACAAAGATATTAAGGTTCTAGATTCGTGATGTTTTTCCAAAATGGTGGTTGTTGCGAAAGAGTTTTCAAAGGAAGGGAGTTCTTGATGGCTATAAATTCCAAAAAAAATATTAATGCACTAAAAAAGTGTTGATGTTCATGACATCTATAAAAATCCAAATGTAATAGATGATCATCGTGAAGGATAAGTAATCTTTGAAAAAGTTTTCTTATTCACGAACGTTGTGAGTATCATGAAAGTAAGGTTCTTTGTTAAGTATATGTGAGATTCGCAAAAGAGGTATTCATCCTGAAGGCAGTGATCATAAAAAATTATTCAAAATGGATTACCGAGTAAATATGAGGTAAATTGGTATTCATTAACTGTAAAAAAGTATGACTTCAACATAACATCTATATAAAACTGAATATGTATTCATTAGTTTTAATTAAGGGACCTAAAATTATATAAATTATGTGTGGATCCATTTAAAAGAAAGGAGAAAAGGAAGAGGAATATGGTGATCATTTCGACATAAAATTATCCAGAGAAATATACATCAGGATTGGCCATTGGAAAAGAAATGATCTAGCCTTAAAACTTATAAAGGTAGTGAGCCTGGGCATAAAAGTGAACTATCCTGAACATTATTTTGGCCTTTATCCTTAGTTGATTTCATAAATTGGAACATTTTCATTGTATTCTCTTTATATGTAGCCTAGTGAGGGTGAACCAAGTAAAATTGTTTTCCTTATGCATACATTAATTTATGTTCATATGTTTCTATGGGAAAGGGATAGAAGATTATTTTTTCTAACAAAAAAAAGATCTGAAGGGGTAGTTGTTTATATATTCCATACCCTGATTCATCCCCCATCCCTCATAGGGTATTTAAAATAGTTAGGATAACAATATCATTAGAGTTTCTACGTAAAATTAAAGTGCCTATTGTGAACAACAAACTTGCATTGTAGTCTTAATTTACAAAATTACTTTAGAATTACATGATGAGTGATGTCATAACCAATGAATTTAAATCATATATTAAAAGAATTTTTAAACAACAAAATTAAAAGTTTACCATCACATGAAATTTTTAAGTAATCTATAGAAGATCTTGAATTAATTCAACTTATAATTCATTTCATTGATAAATATGTTGAGTCGATCAAAATGTACCATTATTGTATTTCAGGATCTGTGAGTAGAATCACTCTAGATGTGATCAACACAGGCCCCAAAATTTTAGATTGTTGTCATAGTATTTTTAGGTTCTTTCACGATCAGTCCTAATTTCTTGCAATGTTCATTATGATCATAACATAATGTTAATCATATATGAGAAACTCTTTTATCTCTCTTAATCCCATGATATGTGATGAGGATACATACACTAGATATTGACTTCATACATGAGATCTATCTATTAGGGAATGAGAAATCTTCTCTTTATCCATTACGCACAATCGAAATAAAATTTTAGTAAAGCGATATTATGAGATATTTATAAAGACAGGTTTTGGAATTAAAATTTATGCATAATCCCCCGTACCAATTAATTAATTCAAATGAACCCCAATTTCAAATAACAATAAAATATCTATTATTCATATGAAAATAGTAATACAAAAGAATAAATAATAATATTTACATCATTTCTGAATGGACCATTAAACCCAGTTCAATTATCCACCTAAAAATTTATCAAAACTAGAATGTTTCTGTTTTTTAAATAATTATATATCAATGAATTATTTTATTGTAGATATAATAAATATTATATTCACCAAACCATGATAATTAATATTGGTTATTATCTATCACAAATATTCTTTTGAATAACATGTGATTGAATATTGGTGACCAACCAAACCTGAATAATAATAAAACTAAAAATTAGGAATTCTATTTATACAAACTTGTTAAATTAAATATTGAATTTAACTAAGATTGTAGATACACATAGTGTGTGACCCTCTAGTCCTCTTTATCTAGGGAAATATACTGAGATTCCTAAAGACCAAGGTTGGTATCTAGAAACAAGTCATGTAACCCATAGTGAATAAAGATAATGTCACAATGACATACAACCTCCAATGAATGACCATTGTTTAATATATCCCCTTTATCATGATATTTATAATATTATTGGTTGAATAATGGTTTCATCAACATATGTACTTGATTCCCCTTTATTTTAATTTTCAGAAATGAACTTTCACACAAAACATCATGGAAATGGATTTATTTAGCTATTACCATTCCCATCTGAGGGTTTGAGAAATCAAATTTTGTTAAGGGATCAAAGGGATAAATCATTTCTCACATTATCCATTAATGCAATATTACTCATAACGTAACCAATATATCCAACTTCACAAAGACCTTATGTCATCACATTTATCATCAATACATCATATTATGTAAGTTTTGGTATTCATTAATTATAATATTAATGTCTAATGATCAATACATTCAACTAGAGATAAGAAAAAAATGAAACATATAAATGAAGATTTCCTACTGGCCAGTCTCATTCTAATAATCTTCTACTCTAGAAAATACCAAAGAGAACACACCAGGAGAGGGTGATACAATGTCATATGAATCATCACCCCTGATATTGCGTATCATTTGTATCCAATAAAACAATATCATCTAGTCATATAACATATATATTAAATAATACTATCATGGAACCTCTATGTTTTTATTATAGAAGGGAACTTATAAGACCATTCAATGTGAAAAATATTCTTAGTATCACATATAATTTTATGCATAGGAATAATTGAAATGTTATAATAAACATTATTAATGTTAAAGAAAATGATTACATGTAGTCATAAATAACATATAAGTTGGTTATAGGGAACTAAGTCCAACAAAATCCCACTTTCACTACAACCAACTATTAACAACTTTTAGTCCTCTAGCTCTCACATGATATTAACGCCTCTCTTGAATTAGAGCCTTCATTAAGTATTATATCATGTTTTATTCTATGAATACTCTACTAATTGTAAATTTCCCGTATTGATGAAAATATATCAAATGGTAGAACATTAAATATTTTCATAGTCCTTTGATGAGACCTTGGCTCTTTAGAAAGAGCCACCACTGTAGTGTTATCAAAGTAAGTTATGATAGGTTCTTGATTATAATAAACAACATCAATATCATAAAAAAAGTAATCCAAACTACTTCCATGGATATATTAGAAGTTGAGATATACTCATTATACACTATATAATCAATGAAAACTGGATTATTTGAACTCTTCTAGCTCACAGCTCTTCCATTAAGACTAAAAACATATCTTAACTGTGATTTTATATCATTTTAATCAACCTAAAAGCTATAATATATATAACACCTAATAACTATATCTTTATCTCCTCCATATACAAAGAAAAAAAATCTATGATCATCTCAAATACTTAAGGATAGTTTAAACAACATTCCAATACTCTTCTCCAATATCTTCTTGATATCTTCCTACTATTCATAAATAATAAGAAATATCAAGACTCATACAAAACATGGAATATATTATTGATCCTATCATATAATCATATGATATCCTACTAATTCTATATCTTTCCTACAGTATTTTAGGACACAATTTCACGAAAATATATATACCACGTGACATTGGAACTAACCCCCTCTTGGGTTGTTCCACACTTATCCTCTTTAATATCTGATCAATGTGTGTAATTTGACTTAGTAAATGAAGCATATTTGATCTATCATAAATGATCTTTATCCTTAGAGTATAGGGTCTTCACCTAATTCCTTCATGGGGAACCATTTTCTCAACCACACCTTATCTTCTTATAAGGTTGGTAAATAGATTACAATTAGTAATATTTCGTTGAAATATACTACTATGAAAATGAATGTACTCCCAATAAAACAATTTTAAATACATGGATCAAATTAATTCTTAATGAAACAAAATTATTATACATATTAATTAAAAATAATGTTACATCAGTCAGATGGATTTTTTAATCCATAAATTGATCTCTATAACATTCATAATTTTTGAGCATTTTCTAGAGACAGAAGTCATGATTTATAGGTAATAATATGATCTTACATTTATATATTTCTCTTGAATACCCATTTTCACCCAATAGGATTTACATATGCTAAAAGATTGACCAAAACTGACAGACAGTTTTGGTATATGGAATCCATCTCAGAATTCATGGATTCATTCCATTTTGAAGCTTCTAAACTCTATAATAACTTCTTGTAGGATAAAGGGACATTATTCTAAACCATTAATGTGTAACCATCTTCTTTTACTCTAAAATTTCATCTTTTGGGTTCTCTAACCTCTTCTGTGCACTTACACAGTACTTGTGTTTAAAGAACTATAACTTCCACAACAACCTATGGTGTCTGTTCCTATACCAACACATGTCAACAATGAGCATCAAAATCTTGAAATTAAATCTTTCTACAACTATAATTCTTTAGTATGTGTTCCCTCTCAAGGAATAAAAGTTTCATTGAAACTATTACCTTTTTAACTAATGGATTATAATGGTTGTATCCACTCAATTTCCTTTGGGTAACCTATAAAGACACACTTCATTCCTTGGTTTGTTAGTTTGTTTCTCGATATGTCCTCAAAAAATATCCCCCACCCCCTGAAAGAATATTTGAAAAATGGTTTTATTTCTACTCCATATCTCAAAAGGAATATTATTTCCACTTTATTTGGTACCATGTTTATTTTGTAAGTTTTATTGTGTAATCTATATCCCCAAAATGATAATAGAAGGCTTACTAAATCATTATCATCCTTGCTATATCCAACTAGTTATTGTTCTTACTTTCCAAAAAATCATTCCATTATGTTGTATTAGGTAAAGTGAGTTGGAAAAAAATCCCATAATCCTATAAAAATACAATAAACTCATGGTTTTGATATTCACCACATTCATCGAATAAAACCTTCATTATCTTCTTACAAAGATAATTATTAAATTCATTCTTGAAGTATTTGAACTTATAAAAGGACGCATACTTATACCTCATCAAGTAAACGTAATTCTACCAACTATAGTGGTAGTTAAAAGTAAAAAAGATTGAGAATACACCTATAGATTCTATTTGAAAAGGTCTAGAGAGATCATTATGTACCAATTCTAGATATGTATAACCCTTTCACCTTGAACACAAAAAGTTGGTTTGTTTATATATCCTTATAAAAAATGGTTAAATATTTTAATTGGATTAAGATTAAAATATTCTAAGTAACCATCTTAGAGCTTCATCAAATGTTTCTCATTCATGTGACCAAGATGGTGATACCCAGACTGGGTACAAAATGAGTTATGTGAATTGGATTCATTCTTAATTTACAATATCTAGTTTTCTTTATTTACTACATAAATTACATTATTTAACTATTATATACCATACCATAACATCTTATATATTTACAAATTTAATAGCTCTTATTTCCAAAACTAAACATAAATCCATACATTACTTTATAAGAAATAGAGATAATATTTTTAGAAACAGTAGTTGCATACTAAAATTTCTTTAAAACCAAAATAATCCATGTTAGAACTGTGATGTGGTAGTCCCCTAGGGTTAAAACATCCGACCTTTCCCTATTGGAAGCATGAAGATCAACCTCACCTATAGAAACCTGTTTAAGTCTATATAGTTCCTATATTGGGATACAAATGTGAGCACCAAATTCAGTATTTAATACCCAAATTTTATATATATAAAGATTACACTCTATAACAAATAATCCTAAAGCTCCCCATTGATTAATATTCTAGGTGCTTTTCCTATTCTAGTGTCGTTTCCTTACACTTAGGAAAAACACCATATTCTTCTCTTCTTTTTGCTGATCTTCTTCTTCTTAGAAGGAAAATTCTCTAGATCCTTCTACATGGAAGGAGCATTTAGTCTCTTCTCCTTATTATTACTTTTCATATCAACCATAATTAGTGTGGGTTTTTATACCCCTTGTCTTTATTGACTTCGTGAAGAAGGGTAAGAAGTTTTGAAAGAGTATTATTGATTTTTCTCATATTATAATTCACAATGAAACCGGATAAGGTATTAAGTAGTGATGAAAAAATGAGATCTATACACAACTCATATGGGTTCATAAACCCCCATATTTCTAAGAATTATATGTTTACAATCATATTAAATATATGAGGCCTAATTTGAACTGAATCTCCATGCTTACACATGAATAGTATGCTGAAGATCACATATATCCCTCATCTATGCTTCTCCTAAAAAATACCATGAAGTAGGTAATGATGTAATATGTCTATTTATAATTATATTTCATTATAATCTCATTGTAAATAGTGGAAATCATAACAAATTGGACATCCATAGGATTAACCAAATGTTTCATCTAGAGATATTCTTCTTCCTACCTAGCCTCTTTAGAATGTGACCTAGGAAGTGGAATTTCCAGTTGGTAAAATTCATATTCATAGAATTGTATAATGCATAAGAAGATATACCATTCCTAGAAATTCAAGTCTATGAAAAGGTTTTCCTTATCTAATATGGATCACATTGATATTTTTGACGTCATTTGGTTTTCCATTTCTACAAAAAAAATAAGAGCGTATTACAAGTACTTCATTGATTACCAAATTAGATTAAAAGGTTTAAATTTTATCAAATTTTATTAACCACACACTCTTTCTTAGAGACCAAATAACCCTAAACACTAGTTTTAGAATAAAAAAAATCATAGATATTCAAGTGGCAATGACCCATATTACCCATTATCATAACACAAGCATAGTTCTGAAATGTTATTTGAAGGGTTATAGATAGGCATATCTTTATAACTAAATTAACTCTTAGTTACTTAATATGTCAAGTGGACTCCTAAATCCCAAAATCCTAGATAAATATTTCATGAACCCATTCCCCTTAGTTACACTATCTCCTTCTTGGGAATTCATCCCTGGATGTGAGCCATGTTATGTCTACCCAAATATTTAATCTAAAAGTTACCTGATAATTGAAAACACCACGACTTGGGCCGATCGAGCACCTTGAAATATGAGCTTGATTATAACATAATCATTAGAAAACTATACCGACTTAATATTTTTGTTGAGTGGGTTTTATACTTATTCGTAAATCCTAGTTTTACCTTATCACATGCCTTATTATTATTAAGTGTATTTTACTTATGTTATTAACCATGTCTCGTAAAACCTACACATAATCATGTTTTATTTAATTCTATCCTTCATGATTGTTAATTCATTTATTAAGTGATATATTAGTAACAAAAAATATAAATAACCAACCATGTAATTTATAGAAATAAAATATAAGTGGGTGATCATGAAATTATCTAATGGTCAGTTTATCAAGAAGATGATAAAATAACCCTTAACCCTTGGGGAAAACACCTGAAATTGTATATTGGTTTATGTTGGATATTTCCACCGAAGCTCCTATGTATCACCTTGATTGGTTTTTTTATATCTGGGACTCATAACACCTCCAATTTCTTTGGAACTCTATCCTTAAGTAAGTTTTTATTCACACACAGGTGAGAGGATATAATGGATTTTATAAAGGGTTCATATTAATTAAAGTAAGGGCATGAATTACCTTATATAATATGGGGGAGGGGATGAATCATAGGACATAATTTTAATTTAAATATAAAAATAAATTAAAAAGAAAACCAATAATATACATAAGTATGGTTTATGTTCATGAGAATCTAATAACATGGAAAAAACATACATTTTTAGCATAGTTATCAATTAATTTTATTTTTTATTTAATTAAGATAAAATTAAATGAATTAATCCAGTTAAATTAGTTTATATTAATTCAATCCAAGAATCCATGAATTTACATCATCAATAAATTTAAACTAGTTAAAAAATTAATTATATTTATAATTAGTAAAGTACCAAACTATACTTGGTGGCAATTACATATACTCTTTCAAACTACATACCATAATCCTTATTCTTATGAATTCCCTTGGAATCCTATATACATTGAATGGTATGTAATTTCATGGAATTTACTATCAACCAAATGACACATGGAACAAATTCCAATTTTACTACATGTGTTTCTCTTAATTCACACATAGTACAATATAAAAAATACCATATACAATTTAATTATTTAGAATTTAACAAAAAAAATCATTTAATATATAATCAATGATCGTATGAAATGGTGTTAACATTCAAATAAATGATACACAAAACAAATGTGAATTCGTTTAATTTTAAAATTTATTTCCTATCTGCTTTAAATTATGATCCCTCGATGTAGTAGACTACACAACGTGTACTGGGTTACAAAGAGTGTGATCTCTTTTGCCCATTCCCATGACACAAACTGAGGGAATAAGCATATCATGGATATTTTTGAGGTACACAATGTGTTTTCTCCCTACATGACATGTTTCATTGATGTTTCATGGTTTTATAATCCCCATGTCGTGTTGTAGATACATGACACACTTGGTCCCCCTGTATTCTCCACCATGAAAACATTTGGAGTTTGTGTTGTGTACATGAGTTACATATTGTGTATTTCTTCAAAGTACATGTCATCCAATCAAGATCTGTGTAGATTTACTCGTATCAAATCAGACCTAATATATAATACCCAAATAATTTATAATATTTGACTTTTATAATAAATTTAGTTTTATTACAACCTTTATTTATTCGCAACACTAAGTTGGCTTGTGTTACAATTCCGAGATCCTTAGATAAAATATTAGACACATAAGAACAATCAAATATTTATATATAACATTTAGAGACTTTAAGATATATTTATTTTATATTATATAATCAATAAAATGATTTTAAATTCATATAATATATTTTATATACACATGATAATAAACAATATAGTTTTATACTTAAAAATTGTAGTTTTCTAAAGGCATCTTTTGTGCCTTTTAATGACACACCTATTTTGAAACTAAATGTTGACCCTTTAAAAATTTATTTTTAAATTTAAAATTCATTCATAAATTATTAATGTAAAATTTATATTAGGGTTAATTTTGGTTATTTTTCTGAGAGGTATCATTTTTTGATGAATAGTAAAGAATAATGCATTTTAATTGAAAACTACCATTTCATTTAAATAATGATTAATGTTAAATTATATTTCTAATTGATTTTAAAGTAAAAAAATGATGAATTATAAATATATTAATCTAATTTATTTTATTAGAATAATTTTTATATTGAATTTCTAAATAAAAAATTATTGAATTTTTGAACATTTTCACTTCAAAACCCAGCTTTCTCGCCACATCTATAAGACCAGCTTTAAATATATTTTTTCCACTAATGTGAATTTAATTTTGAAAAGTTGATATAAATATTTTGAATTAGTATAATATTAATTTTATAATAATCTAAAATAAATTTTTGATGATAATAATAATTAGTGAAAGTGGTTAAAATTAATTACGGTGATTATGGTAAAAATGAGTTTACATAGAGGTTAAAATTTAATAATAAAGGGCCAAATGACCTAAAAACTTATAAAAAAATCCATTTTATGGTCATATTATGACAATATACCCTCATGGATATAATGTTACTAGTTTTTGGGATAATATTCCATTATAGCGACCCATATAATAATTAATGTAAGGAAAAAAGAAGAAAAAGATCATTTCTTTCATTTTACATTTATAAAGCCTTGATATATGTAAAAAACCAAATTATTTTATGTATAAATTTTATTTTAAAATATAAATGATTTATTCTAATCATATTAATTTATATTTAATTTTTATGGATGAATTAGTTAGTTAAAATTCTTATACATTTCTAATGTGGTAATTATTTAGTTAATATGAACTCAAATAAATGATACAAAAAATATTAAAAGTGATGTAAATTGGTTGAATTATTATTTTTTATTATTTTTAGATATTTCCATCATTTAAATAGGTTTTAATGAAATAGATTCAAATTTCAACATTTTATTGACTAAAAATTAATTTTTATTATTATCATAAACCCCATTTTAATGGTTGTGGGGGAACCTAACATGAATTCAAAAACTGAAGGAATTAAATTGTGCCCCAAAATATGAAAATCCATTAAATCAGATCAAGTCAATAAGGGAAGCTCATCCCCGATATAAAAAACAATTAGTCCAACTTCCACCATCTCATCGCTGCTCAGAAAGATATCTCATGCAGAGTTGCACGAGCATGATACCGATGGAAAAAATCTATACCCTCTCAAACATCCAATTCTAGATATCTTTGGTCTGGTGAAAACTCTCAACTCTAAACATCATCTTGAACGGAACCTAAAAAATATCTAAAAGAATTGACCCTTGAACCCATGGCCACACAATAGAATACACAACCATAATAGTTTGCACAATAGATTAACAATAAAAGATTCACAACAACCAGGAGATTCACACCAAGAATATTAATTCATATATATATATATATATATAACTATCACCACAAGAACGGACTCCCAAATTCCAGATAAGATGGAATGATGTCTCACCGCAACAACAGAACCCATCGTCAAAAAAAACCCACTGTAGAAGACCATAAACCCCCAAGGCAATCACAACCACCATAGAGTGTGCATCGACCCTCAAACATCCAAACAATCTTGACCTAGGACCATTACCGTGCTTCCATGAATAGATCAAACCCACAAACCCATCGTCGGTTCTTGCCAGAGTATATCAAGTGACTATCGTCACAATACTGATCATCCCCTCATGGATCCCAAACTGATAACGTTGTAGATCCCTAAATCTCGAAAACTCACCATTTCCTCATTTGGAGGGATTAAAATCCATGATCTCACTACGAGTAAGTGCCCAAGAAGAAACTACAACCAATCCACCATGGGGGGAGGTAAGTGGTGATAGGGGAAACCCTAACACCATGGAGCACCTTACGATCACATTCAATATCATAATTCCCATGAACTACTATATATTTACCACCTTGTATTCTATTATTGATATTTTTAAATTTAAATTAAGTAAATAATTTTAAAATTTCCATTAATGATATTTTATGAGAAAATATATTTTATTGAATGATTTAAAATTACTAAAAAGCCTATATTATACCAATTGATTTTTAAATGTTAATTAATATCAAATAAAATCTAGTTTTCACCAATTAGTCTATTATAATGCATATATTTACCCATAAATCGTAAAAACATTCTTAGCATGGTTCGTGTTAAAACCGTATTTTTGCGTGTTACATGTTCTTCTGTTAAAATTAATTTCCAACACCCTTTAGATTTTTATTTTTTAAAATAGATGTAATAGTTATAATTCACTTGGTATATACTTCCTAATAAATCTCACTTAAATTTATTCTTAATTTTTAAATTACCTAGGTTATAAAAATAAATAACCTAACGAAAACCTAAAAGGCTAAAAAAAGGAATCTTAGAACATTAGAAAAAAAAATATAAAAGTATAATTATTTATGATTTTTGGATGTTCTTATCGACCATAATTTCACTTTAATGAATTTTTTATCAATTTTTTAGGCACATGAGTAAAGGATACCTCGCAATAATGTTTCTCTTTCTATATTTATAGGAATGTCACTCCCCCTTCACTATAAAATGGTATCTAGTCCCCTAACTTATTTACACATCTCAAGTATTTTTTATCATCCAAACCCTTACATAATAGGTCCCCAAATCCCTCTTATAACCCTAGATTCCTCAATCAAGGAAAAAATAATACCAAGTAAGTCTTTTGGCCTAAACCATACGGAGTTACCCAAAGAAGAGGTACCATTTTTCAATAAGCACTTTTGTTTTATTTCACTATCTAATCGTTAAATTATATATATAAGTGTAATATAAAAAATTATGTATCCTAAATATTATTATATGTTGTTATCTTAAGGGTATGATCTACTCCTTCAGGAAATTCCATCAAATGGGATACCGAATTATTGTTTTTG
This sequence comes from Viscum album, assembly GCA_963277665.1. Taxonomy (NCBI): domain Eukaryota; kingdom Viridiplantae; phylum Streptophyta; class Magnoliopsida; order Santalales; family Viscaceae; genus Viscum; species Viscum album. The sequence goes on along the minus strand of OY728121.1, from coordinate 691,100,861 downwards.
TGTATAACGGACTACCACCTCACGAATTAATGTCATTCGTTCTTTCATTACCACCTTTCAAGGTTATAATAATGATGGATTTATTGATTATATATGATATTCATTATATTTATGATATTTATGATTAATTTACGCTTCTTTAATTTCAATATAACACATATATTCATTCATTCCATTTTATGGGAATGCGATAACTTTGTGTACGTGTGGACTATCGCCTCCTTAAAGCGATGTGATTCATTCACGCACTACATAGAATGTATTAAGGATAGATTTAATTAAAATATGTGATAAATAGTAAATTAATATGATAATGTAATTTTAATATACATATATATCATTTTCTTATATTTATTTTAATATGAAAATAAATTGCAAGCAACGTTCATGCGTACGTACAATATACCTTCTCCATAAACAATGTATTTCATTTCCTATCTCAAATCATTATAGAATACCCTAAATAAATATATACAAAATAAAATTATTATTTAAATAATTATTTACCTTTTTAATATTATTATTTCATGATCTATGTAATTGGAATAAATAATTGTAAGTCAAAATATACTTGAAAAACAAGTCAATTAACACCAGAAAGGATGAAAATAATGAAATTTATCTTAGAATATCACTTTATTTTGTGATTGGTAACATTATAATAAAAAATAACTTTACTATAAACATATTTCATTGGAAATTATACATCCTTTTGGTATCCATATTATTTTCTAATGGAAATGATTATTTTTTAAATGTATACAATTTTACATATAGTTTTTACATAGAAAGTTATTTGATTTACTTGGGAAATATGGATTAATATGTATCCTTGAAACCCTATGGATATTTGATAATGAATTTTTTTTATTAATTTAAATAGACTATTACATATATGAGGAATTAATGGAAAAAAATACATGGGTTGGGGATCGATTAATGAAAGCCCTATAGGTTTAGGATAGGTTAATGAAACCACCATGATGCATTGATAGTATCATGTGATGAATCAGTTGGACAAATTACATGAGTTTACACCCAATAAGTTTTAAACCATATTATGAAATATCTTGATGATAAAGGTTCTATGTTCTTGGGTAACTTGATTTCTAATATCTATGCATTTATTACATTGAGAATTCAGTTATTATTTCTATCCATGAGATTATTTCATAGAAATTATCTATTGATGAATTTAATTCTCAGTTCATTGATTAAAAGGCATGTTATTTAGTTATATACCCATGTATAATTATTATTCTCATTTATTTGTTATTACTTTCAAAATAATTAACCCCATGTAAGCATATAAGATCACTCTTAATTACTTTGATTTCCCAAGGGTGTGGAAATGAATTCTTGGATTGAGTTTCAAGGATGTTGATACTCTACTTTTTGTTATGCTTTATTTTGTATCGCCAATGTAAAATGGGTTTCATGTATTTAATTTGGTTTTCCAAAACTTCTAAAAATTTCATTAATTTGGTATTGGATACCTTATGATCATGGTAATGTAAGAAAGTAAGGCCCTAAAATCGAGATTCTTAAGTTGGGGTGTTACATGATATCATCAGACTAATTTGATAACCATGTAAGATACACACTATAAACAAGGTTACATGGTGTGTAGTTTAAAAAATGGTGTATAGTCTTTTGATATCTGATCAGAATGATAAGAATCTATAGATGTCATTTTTAGATTTTTTAACTTTTTAATTTTGTCCATTTATTATTTATACGAGAAAGAAAAAATAATGGGAAGTGAAGACAATGTCCACATTCCAAGAATAGATATATATGAAGTACAAGAAATTTTAAATTCATACCATTAAATAAATTATAAATAATTAATTTTACATTAACCGTGTAACAATTCTCAGATACCACTTGTAGGTTTCAAGTACAATAGAATCACCTATTTGGAATTAACCATGTGACTTCTAGTATTAATTTATGAATGAAAAGATAATTACTTGATGAGTTAATTCATGAAAAATGGATTCAAATTATATGTTACTTGACATTTTTAATCATCAAAACCAAAGCAATATCATCACATGTATTTATAATTAATTAATAAGAAGAATTATAATTACCACCAATTGTAATTAATTTCATTAATGAATGGATTAATTTTATCTCATTGTACCACCATCTAATCATAGGAATCAATAGTAAAACCCCTTATTGGTGATCCACATGTGAAAAAAAAATCTTGAAACACCATCATAGAATTTCTATGTTCTAGAACAGCTAATCTTGATCACTTTCATTGTTTGGTATTGATTGTAGTTGGTAGTTCATCATGGACATGAAACTCTTTTCTATTTATTGATCACCTGATAGGTTAGTAGGATACAAAATCCAGATATTGAGTGTTTTTTATATATCTCTCTTAGGGCTTTAGAGACCATCTCTATATCTATTGTGTACAACCCAGATAAAATTGTATGAAAGTGATATAATTAGCCATTTAATAAGGTAGGTCTAGGGTTATAAATTTTTACATAAAACCCATACCAGTTAATTAATTTTTAGTAAACCTATTACCTAATAATAATACAAGATTTATTATTCACTTGACATATGAATCACCTATGAATAAATATAACTCATTTATGTCATTTTTTACTAGACTATTAAACACTGTTTGATTATCTTCATATTTATTTATAAAACATTTAATAATGACTATTTATTTAAGAAATAAATATTACTATATTATTAATTGATAAATATAATATATATAATAAATATAATATTTGAAAAAGATTGAGAAAAATATTTATCATTATTTAACTCACATATTCTTTTGAATAACTATTGATTATGTCTTGGTGGTCAAACAAACCCGAATAATTATTAAACCAAAAGTAGGATTAATATTTATAATAAATTTTTATATTAAACATTAAATTTAATTAGGATTCTAGATAAACTTATTGTGTGACCCTCTAGGATAATTTAACAGTGGAAATATGTGGAGATGCCTAAATTTAAAAGATAACATATATCAACACACCAATGCACCCATAGTGAACGCTATTAATTTTAAATTGAAACAAGAACTCCTATGAATGAAACTATCTAATATAACCCCTTTATCATGATATATATCATAAATTAGGTTTAATAATATTCTCATAAACCTATGTTCTCAATGTACCTTTCATTGACTACCTGGAAATGAACATTTCCATAGAACACCATCACCATGGATTTGTCGAGGTGGTTCCATTTCCATCAAAGGGCCTATGTTATTAACCTATATCAATGAATTAATGTTTTTAATCCTTTCTCACATTATCCATTAATGATATATCACTCATGAGACACCCTATGTATCCCACTTCATTGAAATAGTATTTCATTATTTTTTTCAATATATCAAAGTACAAGACTTATGGTATTCATTAATCATAATTTAATGTCTAAGGATTAATACAAACCTCTATAGATAATAATATCCATTGAAAAATATAAATGTGTATTTCAAAATGGTGGGTCTCATTCCCATAATCTCCTTTTATGGAAATTATGAAGGGAAAACACCATGATATGGTGCCTCAAAGTCCGATGATTCTCCACCCCTAATAGCATGTATCATTAGTGTCATGTCAAATGATATCATCTAGCTAAAACACTTATATATTAAAAATAATTTTATGGAACCCCAATGTTATCATCATATTGGGGAATTACTATGACAACTCAGTGTGAAAAATATTATTAGGAGGTTATATCATACAGTTTCATGCGGTGGAACAATCATAATGTGATAATAAACTCAATTAATATTCAATATAATGAATTTATGCAACCATAAAGTGCTTCTAAGTTGATTCTAGGATACCAAATTTGACATGAATAACAAATAAATAATTATCCAATGTATTAGAGGTCTATGTAATTCTACCCCCACTCATCACATAATGAAACCATACATATGTTTTACAGAAGATTATAAAACATTCATTATTTCATCATATAATAATCCCTGAAAAATAAATGGATTTACTAATGATTTCCTTGTAAGTTAATTAACTTATGGGAAATAATTGGGTTTCATAGATTCATACATATAACATCATCACTATAATTAATCCTAGGAAAGAAATTGGATGTATCATATGATCATATATGCAATAAAGTAGAAAAATATTTAAAGGATTTTTACATAGATGGAAAACATATTTTATAAATTCATTTATAATATGCTTTAAAAATCATGTGAAATAGCCCATTTTCATTTGGTTACATTTGAAAAATGAAATTCTTAGTCAAATAAAAATAATATTTTCTTTAGAAAACCATTGAAACATATAAACTAAGATTCATATTGAAGGAAGGATATGAAAGTGTGAAAATCAATTCATTCTATATACATTTAAAAAATATTCTTTCAGCACTTTTTAAAAAAATTTGAAAGTGAGTCATATAGAAAACATTTGGAAATATTCCTTTTAATAATTTTAAATAAAAAAATCATAGTAAGTAAAAATAACATTCATTTAAATAATTTCTCAAATCTTTATGTATATATAAAAACGTCCATTTTTTAAGAACATGGGATTAGATGATAATGATTCATGTCACAAAAAATAGTAATTAAGATTGTATTTTCTTAAAAAAAAACATTTTCATTATCATTTTAATTACCAAATAGAGGAAAATAAATGAAATACATGATAAAATAATAAATTAATAGATTAGAATAAAATAGATGAGGTTTAAAGTATCCATATAATATAAATTTCCACAATTAAAATTTTATATAGAAAATCCAAAAGTGAAATGTTATTTTAACATAAACCCTTACAATTTTGATTATCTCTGAATATAAACCTCATAAAATACACAAACATGGATAGAGTTTTAATTCCCTATTATTTCTATAAAATTAATCACATATTATGTTAATTATAAGTATATACAATTAACAACATAAACAAGTGATGAATTTGGAATATTTTTAAAAGAAAAATAATTCATATGATCAACCTTTCCCTCAAGTCTCGTTTTATTTCATATTCATTAAAATATCCTCTTATTTCGGTAACATCCTTTGACTGATATTTTATGAATAAAAAAACCTCTAGTAATAGGGGATGAATATTGGGATATTATTTGGGAAGATCTTGGTTGAGCTGAAGGGATCAAGTGTTGTAGAGAAGAGTATAGAGGAGGTTCCATTTTATAAGGAAGAGGAGTGTCATATTTGTAATTAATCTAAACATTAAAATAATATAAGGTCACCTTGAAAGATGATTGGATCAAAATTAGATCAATTTAAAAATTTTGATGATATAGTGTTGAAATACATTCAACTAACAGTATTTAGACATATTTTTAGGTTATTTTAACTATTATATATTTAGTATAACCCCTCATTATACCTTTTAACCCTTATCATGGTAACACAATACATAGTAATTAAGGGTCAATAATGTCATTATAAAATGAAAATTGGATAATAATTGGATAAAATTTTATATTATAAAAAATGTCCCATTCACTTGAAAAAAGATAAGATTTTTATGTGCTTTAAAATAATAAATTTATTAACATAAAACTTCATTAAAGTAATTTTTGGGTCTATTAACATAATCTGACCTTAGAAACTTCAATATCATAATGAATTTTGAAAAACAATAATATAATATTACATACCATTAATTTTGATCAGTAAAAATCATGAAATATTTTAACTTATCCAAAAGTCATCACTTTAAATATTTTGACACTATTTAATTTGACTTCTCACCCACTTTCACAAACATTATATCAGTGATGTGTAAGCATTTTAGGTAATTATACCATTACAAAAAACAAAAAATAAATTAATATCATTGAAATAATTTATTCATATTCTTAATAAACATTTTTAACCATTCATAACATCTTTTTATTATTATGGAAGCATATTATAGATATAAAAAAATGAGATTGACATTTTTTACTTGTTATTAATATAATATAAAGGTTATTATCAAAGGAAAATATAAAAAACTGACATATTTTAGGAGATATTATGACTTTTTTAATCCCCTCACCCATTGAAATAAATTAATGTTTTTAAGATACTTTGATACCTTATCCTATAGTTTTAACCCCGATCAACCCATTTTACCCATTATCGAGGTGTTAATATTTTACCTTCATTTATATTAATTATGAAAAAAATTATTTTGAACTTATTAAATAATATTAAAAAAATATTCCAAATATTGAATCCATTTTACATGATTAAATTGTAGTAATATGAAGAAAATAGATTTAATATCCTTACCAAAAAAATGTAAAAAATAAATTTTAGAGAAAACATATCGTTAATCATAAAAAGGGTTTATTATCATTTTTTAACTAGTAAAAGTAATTATATTTATCTACACTTCAAATTAAAATCATTCAAAAATATTTATTAATTTAATTTACTAATATATAAATATATTTTTCATAGAAAATTTTTTTCCGAAAAATAAATCTTTTAACCTCCAAATAATTTTATCTTCATTGCTAATCAACTGATAATGAATTCATGAATTTGTATTACATTATTTAAATTAAATAAAAGTATATTTACTCAAAATTATAGTTAATTTTTAACAAGATACATAATATACAAAAATAAAATACATTGATAATTTGATAAAATGATACTATTTTTAATATTTAATATTTAGTACTTATTTCATAGGAATTAATCAATACATTTCATTAAGGAAATCTTTTCTACATATTTTTCCAAAACATATTTTTTTCTATTTATACCCTCTAATACAATGACTAGATGATAATATTTATATTTAAATAATAATATTTCTATAGTATATCATAGGTCAATTATGTTTGGTGTTGCATGGGGTACATATTATATAAAATAATATTTATTTGAAATAAAATACATTCTAAAATATCAGGTTGTTACTTTCAGTCTGTAGTTTGAGTGTTCCATGTTTTTTTGACTCCACCTAGCTAGACGGTGGTAATAAAATCCAAACTTCTTCACTATTGGGAGGGAAATTAATGGGGATTGGTTACCCAGATTCACGATGAAGAAAAACTCACCTTGAAATTGTTTGGGTAATTTCATCCTAAATAGAATTATTTGGATAGTTTGAGATTCATGGATACTCAGTTGTTGTTGAAGATTTATCATGGTTCTATAATGGTTGTAGGTAATTAATTGAGATTAATCGATCTCAAATAATAATCCCTTAACATGGTATGTTATGGATTCTTCTAGTAGTGGATATTAGATAATGTCTTACATAGAGATATTCTAAAAGGTTTATTTCCTCTTTTCAATTTCACCTAATCTTGGGTGATAAAAAAAATTTGATTATAGAGAGATTCTTGGATAAGGAGTAGAAAACACATTCAGTTAGAAGTGTTCACCTGAGAGTAGAGACATTTTCTTGGGGTAGTTGTTCATTTGATTCAAGTTGGAAGTGTGAAATTAACTAAAATTTTATAAATGAAATTCTCTTTTTGAATGGATAAATGACTCTTTTAGTAATGAAGTTATAGAAACACATTCACTACTTTATTTTATTAGATCATTATAAAATATTTTTAGTCCAATTTAAAATATCATTAGGCATATTAACCATTGATATTATAACCATTGAATTGTGATCATTAGGATTGGTATATATTATTGGTTTTGACAAAGTCTAATTGGAATAGATTAAATAAGCGATGATCTTTATGAGTGTGATTGTACACTGTAAATCCCAATTATCAAATCCTTTATCATAGATACTATCACTGGTCATTTCCAATGACCAATAACAAGCGAAAATTCAACAACTAAAACAAAAAAAACCATTTAAGGGATAATTTCAAGCTTATCAATATAATAGCCCAAACTATGTTCACTAAACCACCCCAAGAAATTTACACTATCACACACCTTACCCTTAGGGCCTATGTTGGTGTAATTATTTTTTACATATCTATAACCTAACAGTGTGAGTTTTTATATTTTCCTTTAAATAAAATAATAAACATGTTTATCTATTTTTTTCTTTTATTTATACAGTTTTATATAATGACTTTTATAAAAATTTAATTTTTATATGAATGAATAAAAATTGTGTATTTGGGAAATATATTGTTTAAATTAAGACAGTTTTTTTAAATTCAATAATTTTTTAAATAAATTTTATTTTAATAATTTTTTATTAAATAACATTTATTTAAATATAAATGATAATATTATTCAATGAAGTCCAATGTATTTTTTATGGGTTAAAAATATTTGGTGTTGTAAAACCTAGTATTTTCTAGTAAATAAATATTTTTAATGAAATGTGAAAAATATTATACTTATAAAATTATTCTGGAAAAATAAATGTTATTTTGAAAATCTTCTCAACAAAACTATCGATTGTTGAATTTTTCATAATATTCTAAGAAAGTTGATGCTTTGGGTAAAAATCAAATACAGTATAAATATATGATATATATTATGACATCATAATATCCAAAAATTTATGTAAAAATTCTATAAAATTATTCCACAACCAAATATATATTGACGATTTAAAATAATGTATTTTTAAATTTATTTGAATAATTTTAAAAAAATTTAATGTATCCTTCAAAACCAATATTAAATTTTAATGTTTTAAAATCAATTATTTATAAAAATGACTCACTTCCACATCACCAATGGTATTATTTTTATATGTTTGGTTATTGGAATTTTAAAATATTTTAAACAACTATTCTTTGGAAGAAACCATGGTAAAAACCCTAGTAATTTTTGTGGTTTTGATTTTTTTTATTATACAAAGTACCAAACCTATGTTTAGAAATTAATAAATAATTACCCTCTCTTTTGTGATAAATACCCACCCAACCTCCCACAAATCTTCACACTAATAAATTTTAGCATGAACTAACTCTCCCATTTACTCTATATATCCCTCCAAAGGTACTCCCCCGTTCTTATGAATCTTCTCCCAAGAGTTTAGAAATGCCCTCTCATGGTAATGGATCTCCCCCTCTTCTTTTCTATTCTGGAATCTTAATTTAATTTATCCTTTTTAATGTAAAATAATTATATTTTAATGTGCTTATAAATATATCTTTACAATTCAATTTATTTTCTAATAATGATATATTATTTTCCCCCACTTTTTATACCCTTTACCTAAGCTGTTACTAAGAGGAATTAAGGAATTCTCGTCCTCTCATCTTCCATTTTTACTTCAAGTAAATTATTTATTTTAATCCATTTTATTTATAATTTTTAATATTGAAATGTGTTTTTAAAAATCCATTTACTATAATTATGAGTCAAAATTAATGATAGACCACCTTTTACTCTCATTATACAATTTAACCTTTATGTGCACCTGTTATGTTGCCAAAAATTATTTGATTTTTTTCTAAGAAAAATTTTTTTGTTGTGAAGAACCATCCACATTTCCACTCAAGGGTATTCAACTAGATGTAACTATACGTAATGTATTTGGAAATTACAAATATATATAACCCATAATTTTTAACCATGTAATTAAAATTGAATAAATACATTCCTATGTTGCATGATCAACGTGAAACACAAATATATGTACATAATATGTATATTATGGGTTGGCCCTAAATTATAAATCCCCCTAACAAATTGGAATTTTTTTAATCTCATGATATCATTTGTATAGTTAAATAGTGGTCATCCTAAGCACAAAATGTTTTGATTCCTCAATCCTTATCCTTTAATTATGGTTTTGATGTCATGTTTTATGCCTTTTCCACATTCTTATATTGAGTTGATGTTACCATCTTATATAATGATTTTATGTTCAATTATATTATTCTTACCCCCATTATTCCAACTTTAAGTTTCTCTTTAATCACATATATTATTTTGATCATGTTATTCATTGTATATTCTATTAGAAGGATTTATATCTCACCCCTTTCTTATGTACGTCACCAGATCATCCCGTGTAGTATTAGAAGATCAATGAAACATAAATTCATGTTTTAGAGTTTTTAAATAATGTTTTTATACCCATGTTTCAAGTTATTATCTTTTCTCTAATTACCCAAATACCCTAGGACTCACAATACATATCAATTTATTTTTAATTTTTCATTATGTAATAAATCATGAAATAATTTTTATAAAATATATGGGTTGTCATTGTTAGTATCAGAGAAAGATTTAGTAATTTATGGGGATTAGGTTTATTAAACATTAGTGAAAGCCTTTATAATAAGAATAAATATATAAAAAAATTACTAAATTATAGTAATGTATAGATTAAGTGGTTTTTAAGAATAAAAATATTTATTTAGATATTACAAGTGGATACATCTATGGAACAGTTTTAACTGGGGGTAATAACCCCTAAAAGGGAACATTGGTTGATAACACAATCATCATATGGTACATTAAAAAGAGTCCTTTCTAAAAACACAGTTTAAAACTCCTATGGGATATTCTTTGGTAAATTCAAAAGCTCCTTATGAACTAACCAGAAGGGAACAAAATTCCTACAATTGTTTTATTTGGAAATAGACCATGGATTAATAATGTTTAATCATAGAAATTCATAGGTTAAGGATGTATTTAATTTATGACATATCCCTTAAATGATTATATTCTTCCTTTTATATGATTAATATTTTAAAAATTCACATGAAATTTTTTCCCTTTATTTTAGTCAATGGCTAGAAATAGGAGGAACCAATTTAACAACCAATATTATGGGCAATGTAATGACTACCCAAATGAGATTCTAAACATCATGGGAGAAGGATTTGGTAAATACATGAAAATTTATTCTTATTTGACTCATATTTTGAATAGAATATTGAATATGGGTGGATAACCACATCCCCTTATGAAACATAAAGTTGTATTTGAGACCTTTATATAGAAAGTCATCGAATTTTATTGGATATTCCAACCATTTTATTTTGTAACAATGGATTAATTACATTGAAAATATACTATCTATTATTTAATGATATGAGTAAGATATTTCTATGTTGGTTTTTTATCATATGGATTGAGAAGATGATCAATAGTGGATGTTAATAAAAAATATAAATCTTAAGTAGGAAATGGAAGTTATAGATTGGAAAGAATTCCATAAAACCTTTTTTGATAAATATTTTCCTTGAACTCTATAAAATAAAATGGAGAGGGAATTACTTTTCCTCATTAAAAAGGCTGATGAGTCCATTGGGGGTGAATGAATTGAACTTCACAAGACGTTCATGACACCCTTACAACTTTTTCATTGACCAATAAATTAAAATTTTCCACTTCTTTATTAGTATAAAATTGATAATACAAAAATATTTGGTGATTTAAAACATTAAAAGATACGATGAAATTGAAAGATTTTCCCTTAAATAAGAAATCAATAATAGAAAATCTCAAGGGTAACACAAGTCTTGAGAGAGGATGTAGAGGATAAAATTTATTTTTGTAGGAGCGACGGAGAAATAAAACGAATATAAAATAGTACAACATACCCCTTGTCGAAATTGATTAAAGGAAACTCTTAGAAATTTCCCGGAGGGGGAAAGTAAATACATTTACTATGGGAAATGATTAAATCAATCTATATAATACCAAAGGGAGAAACCCGAAAATATGATGGAAGAAAAATAATATTCCATTCATTCTTGATCGTGTTATCTAATGTTTCAACTCTAAGGAACAAGGACACCATTTGAATCAATGCACTAAGGTAAGGGATATCTATCATAACCAAAGAAAACAACTTCTAAGGTATAAAGAGAGAAGATTATCTTATTCCATCATTACTGCTAATATGGATCCTAAAAATGATGTGGTGACAGGTACACTATTTAATCATTTAAGAATAGTGAACATACTATTTGATTCTTGTTTTATGTATTCTGTCATATCACACAAGTGTAGAAGGACTTCTCAAACACCACCTCAAAATATTTAAGTCAGTCTATTAGTGAAAATAAAAAAGGGGAAATTATAGAATCCTAAGTATATAACCCCTCCCCTATCCATATTTGTGGGATGAACTTCCTAGGGAACCTTGTGATACCCCCTTTAGAGGATTTTGATGAAATTTTGGGCAAGGATTGACATTTTTTATATAGATAGAACATTAATTTATGAGAAAATGAAATCAACCATTGTATTTGAATCCCTCTATAATTCTATAAAAGTATTAGGATGAGGAATATTCTAGACTGGAATCATTATCTCAAGAGTTGACATTATTTACTCATATTCCTCATAGATGTAAGGCTCTATTCTAAATCGAGCTTATACCTATATCTTTAACAATATACAAGACTCGATATTGAAATAATACTGTTCAACTTTAAGATTTAAAGAAGTGACTATACGAGAATGTAGATAAATTCTTTTTCCAAATTTCCTCACTTGGGGTGTGGAGATCCTCTTTGTTAATAAAAAATATGTGTCAATAGGCCTTTAAAATTATTATTGAAATTCAGGATTATCCTGATAAAGAAAAAGTATCCTCTTCCATAGACTGATGACTTTATGGATCAGAAACATGTATTCTAGTACATCTCTTTGGTGGATCTTTGGTTTGGAAATTATCATGTAAAATTAAAGAACGTTTATATCCTGAAAATTTATTTTTGTATAAGGTGCCTAAACTATGAGTTCATTGTGATTCCATTTGGAATCACAAGTTCTCTAATAATAATCATGAACTTAATGAATAGAGTATTTAGGTATAACCTTATCAATTTTATGGTAGTTTTTTTTGATTATATTATTATATAATCTAAAATAAATGAGGATAATGGGGATAATTTGAAAGTTGTTCTAAATACCACACGAAGAAAAAGTTAAATGTGAAGTATATTAAATAGGAGTTTTAGATGTATTATGTAACACATATAGGGTATTTTACCACCTAAAAAAGTATATTTACAAATCCTTTTAAGATAAAGTTAATTAAAGGATAGATCAAACCAATATTAACGATAGAGATCAACAGTTTCCTTGGATTAGTTGGGTTCAATCATTGATTTTTTAAGAAATTATCATGATTGTCAAGCCAAATAACCATGATACTTAGAACAGAGTGATGTTTTTATAAACTAATGAATGAAATGAGAGATTTAAAGAGTTCAATAAGTGACTAATAATTACACCTATTATCATATTACACACCATTCATCTAGGTTTTTAGATCTATAATTATTCATAAAATAAGGGATTGAGTTGTTTACTCATGCAAGATGAAAAAGTGATGATATTTTATTCCAACTAAATAAATATCCATAATCATATCTACCAAACCAATGATCTAAAATTATTTTTAATGATTTTAACATTAATGATTTTAAGGAATTATATATTTTAGGAAAAGTATAACATATATATGGATCATAAAATCCTCAAGTACATATTCAAACAAGAGAAGCTCAATATCCACCAAATGAAGGTGGTTAGAAATAATCAAGTATTATAATTATTTAGTATATACTATCCTTGGAATGTGAACTATGTAGAAAATACTTTGAGTAGAAAGGACCCCACAACCCTATCCATGATAAGGATTGGATGTGATTGAATGTTATTGTCCGTGAAAAGGACGGGAATGGAAATAATAAAATGTTATTCATCCAACTTTTCTCAAATAATCTCTCAACTATCTATTCATGAGTGCATCAAGGAGTCCCAAAAATATGAATAGGAGCTATAGAGAAAGGTAGCAAACATTTTGGAGTTAAAGCTTTCAAATTATGGAATTATATGGTTTGTAACCCAAATATGTTTTCGATCAAAAATAGAATTCAAGAGGGAAATTTGTGATGATGTTCATAACTCATCCTTATCTATTCATATACAAAGCACTAAGATATATAGGGATCTGAAAAAAAAAACATCTGGGCGATAACTTTAGGAGAGATATTGTAGATCATTGATTTTGATGCATGGAATACTAACATCTCATGGCCAAATTATATAATTCTAAGGGTATAATAAAAATTTAATCCATAAAACTATGTAAATGGAAAAATATAACAATAAATTTTATCTTAGGACTCCCCAAGACATCAAAAGGAAGAAACACTATCAAGGTTGTAGTATAACGCCTTAAAAAGTTAGAACATTTCATATTTATAAATGAATATTTATCTCATCAAAAAATATCTATGATATAAATAATGGAAGTGGTAATATTTCTTGCAGTTACACTCTCCATTGTATCAAACCAAGATATGAGGTTTACCTTGAGGTTTTGGACAATCCTTTAGTAATCATTGTATATAGATTTGTGTTTCAGTACTATTTATCACCCTAATATGGATGATAATTCTGAAAGTACCACTCAAACTCTATGGATATGATAATATCATGTTTAATGGATTTTATATGATGTTGGGATGAACACCTTCCCTTAGTGGTGATCTCATATAACAACAGTTATATTAGATAATTCAGATGACACCTTATAAGGCTTTGTATGGGAAGAGGTGTCAAACACTAGTATATTGGGATGATGTTGGAGAGTAGAAGCTTATGAGACCTGATCTTATAAGAAAGATGAAATATAAGGTTAAACCATGGAAAATTATATGGAATCTTCACAAAGATGATATAAAATAATTGTATAAAATCTTCGATGAGACATTTAGTTTTTGTTTAGAGATAAGGCTTTCCATCATATATCAATTTGGAAGAAATTAAAGAGGCTTGGGAAGAATTAAAATATTAGTCCAAGATACATAAACCAGTTTGATATCTATGATCACATCAGATATGTGGTCTATTGACTAGAACTCCCACCTAACTGATCCCAAGTATATGATGTGTTCCATGTATCCCTCTTTAGAAAGTATATACCGGACCCCACACATGATCTAAATCTCATGCTGGTACCCATTGAGAACTATCTTTTATACAAGGATTAACTAGTGAAGATATTATATCATAGAGACAATGTTATATGAAATATTTCAACTCACCAAATCAATGTGTTGTGGAATAACTACAAGTTTGAGGAAGGAACACGGGAAAAAAATAAGTGATAAAAAATTACCCTCATCTTTTTTATTTTATGAAATGAAATTTTGAAGTTGAACTTTTTTGAGGAGGAAGAATCTAAAAACCTAAATTTTTATGAATAAAATTTCTTTTTTTAATGAATAAATTCATTTCTATGTAATAATGTTATAAAAAACAAAAACATACCTTTTTTCCTTTTGGACCGTTATATAATATAGTCATTTGAATTTAAAATACTGTTAGTCATGTTAAATGTTGATAATATAGTTTTTATATAATGATCATTATGATTGGTATATATTAAGGGTTATAATAAAGTATAATTTTAACATATAGAATAATTGATGATATTTACCAGTATAATCATACCATATAAATCCTAATAATTAGATATTATGAGGTAGATGACATCATTGGGATTTTCCCTTGACTAAACCCAATATAGAATTCAATAACTATTACAAGAGAAGATCTATTTATGGGAGAAGTTTAAGCTTATTAACATTAGGAACCAAACCATGTTTTTTGAACCACCCCAAGAAATTATCACCCAATCACACCTTACCTATGACAACCCATGATTTAAATACATAGAAATTACATTTTATTTATTGAATACTTAAAACATTATAAAAATAGAAGCGCAAATACTATATTAGATTAGTGCCTTTGGAAACATGGAACACATTTACTAATTTGATAAAATATCTTGAAAATATCCCATAAATATATTCCCATTTAGTATTCCTACCTAAGTCTTCTATTTATATATTTTGGAAATGAAAAATATGAAAAGGGTGAGCTTAGATGCTCAGTATGGGAAATTAAGTAAAATGTCAAGGAAAACAAGAGCATAATAAGGAAAAAAAGAACATAACTTTTGAAAATAATACCCTGTATAAAATATATCAAAATAATGAGTCATATAATAAATCATATAATATAATAATATATAAATCATAATGTAATCAATAGTATAATCCATGAAATCATTAAATAGAATAAGACATGAAATTTTCCACGGACATGCAAGCATATAAAATGATTTCCATAGTTGTCAAGGAATCATTTCCAGGACCATTATAGTTGTATGGGTTCACTACCAATACCATAATGTTAGTCATGGTTTACTCCCATAACTACCTTGTTAGTCATGATTCACTCCTATAACCGTCTTGGATGTCATGGTTCACTCCCATAGCCATCTTATATGTTAAAGTTCACTCTCAATACTATCTTAGAAAACAAGGTCCATTATGTCTATCTCATGTGATATAAATATTTACCAAATTCATTGGAGTTAGAAATAGGTGTAACCCATAAAATAATTAAAATAATACATATGTGTTCCACAAGAATATAAATCATTAATTGTATCAGATACCATGGAACAAAATGGGTTTCATAAACATTATTCAATCACAAGATAACCCATTGAAAAGAAATTGTTTTCCAAAATATCATTCCATCATAAACAAAAAAAAATTATTAGAAACAATAATAATGGTATCATTGAATCATATCCCATTCAAAACATAAGTAACATCAATTAAATTTTTCTTTGATGGAAAATAATTTTGAGATGTCACTTGAAAACAATTGTTCAGGAAAATATCATTTATTCTTTGAAAACGTTTTCTTTTCTTAAAAAATTGCACAATTTTAAAAGAAAATATTTTCATTGAAAATAACATTGTATTTTTTGTAAGGTAATACTAAAATAATTAATGCATCATTAAAGTCTAAAAATACATTCATTCCATATATGTTTAAAAAACATGTTTTTCTTACTTTTTTGAAAAATGTTACAGAGTACCTTGTTTAGAAAATGACAAAAACATCCCTTTGAAACAATTTATTAAAAAGTAAAACATGAGTGAAAATGAATTCAAACATACCTAGGATCATATTAATACATTTTTGAAAACATTTTTAGAAAACATGTACATGGAGGATAAATATCTAGCAATAAAGACTTAAAACGGAACAATACCAAATATTGAAGAGATTGAGAAATAAATTCTCAAAACATTACAATTAGTATAATTGTTTTCCTCATTAAAGAATTAAAATTAAAATTATATTAAAATAACATAATATTCAGGATAGTACTCATAAAAATATATTCATGGGATGTATATTCACCATGTAGATGAAATGAGTGGTGAATATGGCATAAGTCTCGTGGAAATAAAAGTGAGACTAGTAATCCCCATACTACATGAGTAACATTAAAATAATGAACCCCATTAAATAAAATCATAAATTAAAGATATTAATATCATTAAATAATGGAATTAAATGATAAAAAAAATTATATGTCAGTATATAACCGACACAAAAGAAGCGAGTGGTGAATATGGCATGTCTCTCATAGAAATAAAAACTGAGATGATATTTCCTAACCTTATGTTGTAATTTCCATCAAAAAAATTAAATGATCATGTATAACAAATAGAAGTTTATTATAAATCTACCATATAACCATATTCTTATTTTTAATACCATATAGGATTTAATTATTACATTATATAATAATCTTTTTATCAATTCTATGTTAATGGTATGTCTTAGGTAATATCAACTTTGTTTTCCATTCATGTTTTTAATTTTTATCTTTGGTCCTCTTATATAGATCATGATATAATCATATCTAGAAGTATAATAATGATATAAATATCATATAAATATTCTTTATATATGTATTATTGGTGATTCAAAATATATGGAGATAAGAAATAAAATACACCGTTCAAGGAGATAGTAGGTCGTACGTACGCATGAACTCTGTTTTCATTTTCTTGTTGAGTTAAAATAAAGGAAATTATATGACATATTATTATTCCACACTCATTTCTATGTCAAATATAACAAATATACACATAAAAGTAATTATTATTTCCATCCATGTGAAATATACGTGAATAACGAATCACATCGCATCATAGAGATGGTGAGGAATACGTACACAAGAGCGATATTATCATTTTCCAAAAATATTAGAGAGAAAAAAGGAAAACATTATATTATCATTACCAAAGTATAATTTTTTAATAAATATCATATATAAATATTAAAACCATCATAATTTTCATTCATAAAATATGGTGATTGAAAATGAATTGTATCACTTCGTGGAGACTGTAAGTCATACATACGCACAAGAGATACTTTCATTTTTGTTTGATGGGAAGGGGGATTTATGATTATGTTTCCACAATAAAAATAAAATTTAATAATATTTTGGATTGTTAATTTTTTATTTTATTATATATATCATATGTTTAGAGGTTTTATAAAAGAGTATAAAAATTGAATGATCGGTTAGAGTGATTACCACTTCTCTAAAACAACTTCTTTAGATCTCTTATAAAGGAATCTAGTGTTGGTATATTTAGAAGCAAATAACCTCTATAATATGTATAGGTATTTTTAGAATATAAATGTGTAGGTTTTGGTCGAGATATAAGGCTCTATGTGGGGTGAAGAAGTGAGGGAGGAGGTTCCCTTTTATAATTGAGGTGAGGGGCACTTTAGAAAAATCTAAATATATAAAGTTATTATAAATTAATTTTAAATTAAAATAATATATAAATTTATTTATTTAGAATATAATATGAGTGTGTTTCTAAATAATTTCGACCAATTTTTTTATATTTGTTTATTTCACAATATTAACCTTATTTTTTGGCTTTAACCCTTTGTTAAACCCTTTAAGTATTACCATGATAACTTGGATTTTTTACTCATTAGGGTTAATATAGTTATGATAAAATGCAAAAAGAACAAAAAATGGATAATTTATGACATATATAAACCTATTATAGTAATTTGAACAATTTTTTTATTCTATATCATTCAATAAAATATTATTTGTTTTAAAGTATCATTTATCTGAATTTTGACACTAGTAAATATTTGTCTTTTTAAAATACTCCAACAACACGATAACATAGAAAAAACACTTATAATATATCACTAACATATCAAAGCTTTCTATAAAATTAATTTATTCCATTAATTATGTAAAATTATATTTATTGTATTATTTTTATTATCATTTATTTGATATTTCTGTTAATTATACAAATACTGCATCATCATCATGAAAAAAATTATTTATTTATTTTCTCTCTACAAATCTTAAAATTAATTATCATTATAAAGATAAATATATTATATTTAAAGTTAATATTTATTGTCAAGTTTATATTTTTTATAACCCTATATTAAAAATGATTTATTTATTAAAAAATGAGTATGGAATTTTTAACTAATCATTAAATAAAATATAATAATATTCATCTTTTTATCTATTTGTCTTAAAAATGATATAATTTTGGTCTAAGGTTTATTTTTGTCTAAAAAAATCATAAAAGAAAATTATAACATGTTTCAGGGTAATTTTATAATATTATAATATTATAATATTATTTTTACATTTAATTACCTCATTTACCATTACCATGGTAAATAAAATTTACTAAAATGAATATTCTTAATATCAAAAAAAAAATTATCTTATTAGACTCAAAATATAATATTCATTAAAAAAATTCACTTGAGTTTTTCAAAATACAATTAACTAAAGTGGCTAAATTATATTTAATGTGAATCTCACTTTCGTGGTGACAAGGTGGGTAAAAGAAAACGTTCAAATGTTCAATAAGTTTTTATACCCTATTTTAATATAAAAATTGCTCGAATGAACTACATTGAATTTAATATATATATATATATTATTGATCTATTATGACCTTAAAAACAATTAAAACTATAATAATTATTTAAATGAAAAGGTTGTTTTTATCCACATTGCATTATTTTTCACTATTCATCAAAAAATGAAACTTCTTAGAAAAACACCAAATATTTACCCTAATATAATTTTGAAATAAAAAATTCTAAAATGAAGTTTATTTTAAATAATATAATATATCAAAGTCTCAAAAATTGGATTTAAAATGGGTTTACCATTAAAAGTCAGTAAAATTACCTTTTTGAAAAATATTAGTTTCTATGCTTATAATTAGGTTAGTTCTTATCAGATACCTATAAAATATAATGTATGAATACAAAAAATATTTTATTAAATATATAAAATATATATTTCATTAATATAATTCACTAGTTGTAATTAATTAAATTTATTAAGATAAAATGGCATTGGTAGAATAAAAGTAAAACTATTTATTTTATAATGAAATACTATATTTTTTTATTTATAATTCATTGGTGACCAATGAATCCATATTATAAATATTATATTTTCATAATTTAGTTAATATTATTCTTAACCACTAATTTAATAGTGATGTTATATCTTATTATATTAAATAATAATATTTTATCAATATACTATTGTTCAGTAAAACTCGGCCTTGTGTGTAATTCTAGTTATCGAAAGAACTTGAAATTGAGTATACCACCATCTAAACATACTCTTGTGAATGGAACAACCTAATCTAAGTATTCAATGTATCTAAATATCAGCTTGGTTTTGTGCATAACTCAATCCAAACATAGTGTTTTTCATATAACAAAAGATATATAAATTATTGTGTGAAATGAAAAATATTGAAAATATTTGATTAATTCAAGATAAAAATATTTCACAACATATTGGGGGTGTTACTTTAACCTTAGGAAATAAACTACTATAATATATTTTTATATATCTATACCCTAGAAATATGATTTTTTATTTTTTACCTTTTAATAAAATAATAATTATATTTATCCTTTTTTTTACTTTACAAATGATTATATATCGATTTTGAAAAACATTATTTTAATATGAAGGAATCAAAATTATATTTTTTGGAAATTTATAATTTCAAATAAGAAAATTTTGTTAAATTCAAGAATTTTTGAAATAAATGTTATTTTAATAAAATTCTCTTTTTAAATAATATATATTTAAATATTAATGATAATATAATGTAATAAAGCCAATGTTATTTTTAATGGTCAAACAGTTTTAAGTATTATAAAAGCTAGTATTTTCCATTAAATAAGTATTTTTATTTAATATAAATACACAACCAAATATAGATTCCCACTTTAAGAAAATGTGTTTTTAATGTAATTTAACTAATTTTATAAGACAATAATGAATCCTCCTAAAAATATAATATATTTCAGGGTTTTAAAATAAATTTTTTATGAACATCACCCATTTTCACATCACCAATGGTATTATATTAATATGTTTGATTATTTTCCATAAAAAATATTGATAACTGTTCATCTTTTTCCAAAACCATGGGAAAAACATGGTAAGGTTCGTGGATTTGATTATTTTATTTTATAGAGTCCACAACCTATGTTTAAAAATTAATAAATAATTCCCCTCTCTTTTGCAATAAATACCCACCCAACCCCATTCTCCTCTTCACTCAAAACTATTTAAGAATTAATTTCATCTCCCTCTCTCTCTCTAAAGCCCATAAAAACTGTTCAAAAGATCTTAAGATGCCCCCAAGCTTTTAGAATCATCCTCTCATGTTAAGGGGTTTCTCTATATTGTTTTCCTTTAAATAATCTTCTTTTAATTTAACCTTTTTAATATAAATCAATTATTCCATAATATTACTAAAAATGTCCATTTATTTTGAAATTGAATTTGTAACAATGAGATATTGTTAATCAAATCTCATTATTCCCTTTACATAATCATTTATTATTCCTATGTAAGGGATTTTCATCCTCTTATTTTCCATTATATTTCATGTAATTTCATTGTACTAAGCCTTTTAAGTTCAAAAATTGTCAAATTTTAATGTGTTTTTACAAATCAATTTTCTATCCTTGTGATTCCCATGTAATGATATATCACCTTTAACTCTCATCAAACCCTTCCTTGAACCTTTAGGTTCACCTGTTATGATTCTGAAATAAATTCATGATTTTCCAAGCCAAACTTTTGTATTGTGAATACCCACCCACATTTACACTCAAATAAATCATCCAAGATGAAATTATGCTTCATTGATTTGGTAATTCCAGGTATATGACACACAATTCTTATTTATGTAAATAAAATTGATGAATTCCATTCTTATATTGTATGATCAATGTGACACACAAATGAATGTAAATAATTTGAATGTGATGGGTGGCCCCAAAATTATATAACCCTCCAATGCAATGGGTAATTTTTTTTATCTCATTACACACCTTAGATGGTTCATGTGAGGTTATCCTAAACACACCATGATATGATTTTTAAGCGGTTATCCTTGACCTATTCTTATGATGTCATGTTTTATCTTGTTTCCACATTTCTATATGCATTGATGTTATTGTCTTATATCATGGTTTGATATTGAATTTTATGATTCTCATCCATTATGTCACCTTTATATTCATCTTGAATGACATATATCACTTCCGTCATGTTATTATTTGATTATTACATTACCCGTCTTTATAGCTCACCCCCTTCTTATGTACGCCCCTATGATATCTAGTGCAGTTTTAGAATATTGATGTAATATAAGGGAATGTTTTAGTTTTTTTAAAAAAATTGTTTTACCCATATTTCTTGTTACTGTGATATGTATCTAATTACATAAAGATACTAGGGATCATGATATTTTAGGATTGTATTAAATGTTTATTTTTGTAATAAATCAGGAATTAATATATTTTTTAAATATATGACTTTTAATATGATTCTTGGGCTGTTTATAATAAAAATATTTGAATAGAGGATTTTTATCTTAGTACTCATATATGGGATCCTATTTTCCATGAGATAGGTGTTTAATTTTCAATAAGGGTGAGCATCATCAACTGCTAGACTTCCTAATATGGAATGATGCTAAATATAGTTAGGTAGTTGATAAATCCCTAGGACAAAGGCAATGGATTGACTAGGGACATCCCAAAGGTGGCTAGGGTGGTCCCTAGGGAGGTAGATATTGAAAAAGAGATGTTGAATCTCTATGAGATAGAGAATAAGGTGATCACCCCTGTGAACACTTCCACCACAACCACCCCTAGTAAATCTATACTTGACCCAATGGGTTAGCGGTTAGGGATGTGGTCAGCTTTGAATAACGGAGGGATATGATCAGACTATATACGACTTGATTCAATGTATGATCAGTGTCATCTCTACTCTAACAGCATTACTTATAGACACAAGCATTATATATAATTTTATTTTAATTTCCCTTGTTTGACATCATGATATTCTTGTGAGCCTCTATCCCAAACAATGAAATTAGAGCCTCCTACTAGTAGCAACCCCATAGTTACATTTATCTATAAATGGCGTGAGATATTATTTAGTGGATAAAGGTTCATATGTTATATTTTTGTGGTCTCATTGAATCTATATGATGTCCTTATTAATATGGAATCTCTATATAAATTTCATGATCAAATATAATACTACCATCAAAGTAAGAGGTTCCTTCATGCAAGTGGATATTGATTCTTCTTTATGTGTGATATGAACTTTTAGTGAAGTTGAGTGAGTGTTTTTAATGGGAGGCTGAAGCAGATTACTCACCAATTAGTGAGTTTGTACCTAGGTGAAACAAAAACATCAAACTTTGATATTTTAATAGTGTTGGAGTAAATAAAAATTTTCCTTATGGTTGATCCTAGATTTCCCCCTCTTCGTGAGGATAAATTTTGTATTGAGCCCCAAATTTTGGTTACTCTAATATATTTAAATCTTAACAGATGGTGCACACTGATCTCATATATCCAAGGGCATAGTTGGAGGACCAATATGAAAAATGTTTTATTAGAACATTTGTCTCCCCCATGGAATCTATAATGTTGTTAACAAATAAGGAAAACATAATATTGAGGCTTTTTTTAATTAAAATTTCTTGAATTAGGTGACTATTAAGAAAAAATACCCTCTTCCAAGGATCAATGACCTCTTAGATGAGTTGAAGATAGTGAAGTTGGTCTCAAAGATTGATCTGAGGTATGTATATCACCAACCACGAGTTTATAAGGATGATATATCAAGTATTAAATTATGATGTCACTATAACTAGTACATTTTCTTGGTGATTACATTTTGTATTAAATATTCCCCTACTATGTTCATGGGACTTATTGACTAGATATTTCATCCCTCCCTAAACTGGTTTAAAAAATTTTTCATCAGGGAAACTAAATTTATTATAAATTGGAGTTCTATGATGAAAATAATTTAATTATGGTCATGGGATTATGTTGGGAGCATTATAATTATATAAAACATTTAAAGTGTTAGTTATGGATTAGAGAGGTCCACTTATTAGAACATGTTGTTGAGCCCATGTGTTTCATTTTTTCTAATAATTTAACATGTGTATGATGAGGTAAAAATTTGGTGATGATTATTGGAGGTTTTTTATGGGTTCATTTGAAGTCATTGTATATCATGATTGATAATAAATCCATAAGTTAATTGAGTTACTTCCATAGTGTATGGAAAAGGAACTATGTGATGAAAATGAGTAGAGACATTAAAGAGAATGTGAAAAGGAAATATGATATACACTAGGTTACTACCATGATAGTTCAATTGTGAGGATACTAACTTATGGGGCTACCATCGGGTGCCACCTCCAGTAGATATTGTTAGGTGATACCTCCAGGTGAAACCGTTGGGAGATACTAATATGTTTAACTTTTAGGTTCCACTATAAGGTTCTACCATCAAGTTCAATCATTATGTGTAATCATGGGTGTTCTACTATTGATGTGATACCATTGTTGTGCTACTATTAGTTTTACCCCACTAATTTTATACCAATGGTGTGCTACCATTAGTGTGCTATCATGAGAATATTACATTTGGGTGATACTATATGATGATATCATAGGTTTTCTATAGTGAGATGATACAATTGGTGTGCCACCATGAGTTGATACCATTGGGGTATTGATGTGAGATGATACTATTGGGGTGTGACTTTGGGGTTTCTACTATGATATGTTGTTGTGTTATGAAGAATTGAGTAATCATGAGTAACATAGATTTTTTTGATACTGAAGATGTTGTATCCCTATACACGAGTAGTGCATCAGGATGATCATAAAACCATATAGGTGGATTATTAAGAAAAATTAGGTGACACATTCACACCACATTACTTTTCATTCATGTATTGTTATTGAAAAAAAGAAATTATTTATCAATGTGTTCACAATTGATCACGAGGGATACCCAATGCTTGTTATAAGAATACACTGCCAGGAAAGATTTGTGATATTTATGAAATACACAAATATGTGTTTTTTCATGTATTCTTGATGAATCGAGGGTATTTATGCCAAATTAAAATAAAATATTGATTTATTCGATTATTTAATTGAGAAGTAAGTTAATTTAAATGTGATAATTCTGTTATGTTTTTCTTCAATAAAAAAATTTCATGATAAATGAATCATGATTCTTACTACATTCAATTGAAATAATTATGGGTTATTAGTCATCAATTAATATTAAAAATTAATTAAAAAATAATTATGTTACATTAACTCAAATTAAAATAGAAATTATGTCTTTTAGTAATATAAAATTATGATGAAAAAATCATGGGAGATATAGAATATCATGGAAGACAATAGTAAAAATCATGTAATCTTGGTAGACATAGTTTAATTATACTAGGTTTTAATAAAAAAATTATAACTATTTTATTACCTTTTCAAATATGATAATAACTTTGTATAAAATAGATCTATATATTTATACAAGTGGATAAAAAGTATTGTCTTTGAAACTTAATAATATACTAGGAATTTTAAGAGTTTGATAATTTCCATTATTGATGTAAGAGATTATATAATTTCAGGAGACGATAAAGGTGACATACCTGAGTATTCAATGAGGCTGATAAGAATCCAGATGACACTAGATCTAAAGAAGAGTCTCAATATACACAATGATGATATTATTGAATAGGTGCATGTGTAGGTTTGTTGATACATCTACTTATGGAGGAAGATCCCATTTCCATGGGGTGATAAAGCAACCACAGAGTAGAAAAATATATTTCTATGGATGATCCTCATTGAAGATTATAATTTCAACATCCAGTGGGTAATGAGAGTAGAGGAACATAGCGGGACTCAGTTTTTATCAAACTAGGTTTTTCTTTGTATGTAATCAATTGTTTGATAGTGAATAATATATGGGGGGGTGGGTCTAACCAAATCTAAAAAGTGTAGGAATTTATGATGAACCCTGTAAATAATGTGTACTGGTCTTCATTATTACTACATATGAAGGTCTATTTTAGATATTTGAGGGGATCATGAACTTTAACAGGCTCAAGATGTTGAATTTAAAATAAATAGAATTTATAAAAAGAGAAACTATTGATTCACCCACCCCAACTCAGTGATCTATCTATTGAAAAACACAATAATTGGTATTTGAGTGAGGTTCCCTCTAAATATCCAAGGGATAATTATGCGAGATGGAGAATATTAACTCCATCATCATCTGTGGTCTTACAAAATTCGATGGAATAAATTTTCATTTACATGGAAATATTATGATACTATATCTCCTATAACTCAACATAAAATTGGGAGATGCTGAAACCATGGGTTTTCAACCTATTTCCAAATGAGATCGAATGAATCATGCTGAAATGAAAAATATGGAATTTGAGGATAAGTCTAAAAATTTAATTCTAATTTATTTTTCATAGAAGTTATATATAACGTTCATGGGTCTCAAGACATCCAATGAAATCTAGTAAAAATTGAGATGCATCTATGAAGGTAATACCGAAGTAAGGTCATAAAAATTCATGTTTGGAGGAGAATATTTGAAGATATAAATATGGATGGTGATGAGACTATCAATGAATATTGTACCTGGGTAAATTTTATTTTGGGGAATATCTTGGGAGTTCGTGGGAAGCTAAAAGCTTCTTTATTTATCAAAAAACTAAAATAGAACTTTCTATATCTATTTTATTCAAAAATATCATCCCTAGAAGATAGAGAATACTTGAAAATTGATGAGATAAAAACATGCTCGTAGCTTATGAGATGATAATGAAATCTGGTTTCAAAAATAAGGAAAAGGATAAAAGGAATTTTTAATCCATAGGAAAGGAATAGGTAAGGATGGAGAGATTTAGAAATCTAATTAGTCAGATAGTCATGAGGATGATGAGTATTTCTATCTAAATGTTTATCTTATATAAAAAGTATTATAATGTGTCAAGTGGAAGGGAAATATAAATAAACAACTAAAATGTTTCAATTGGAGTGAATTTTGTCATTTTTTGAAAAATTATCCAAAGAATAAGGATGAATAATCAGAATCAAAACCCGAATTAGATGATGAGAGACCTAAAAAACACAAGTGGGTTAAGAATAAAAATTAACACTTCAATAGAAATAAGATAAATTTAATTATAAATCATAAGAAATATTTATCAATATGTTATTCATTGGATGATGAGTTTTGGTTCTTTAATAGTGTAAGGAAAATATCTAATTCATTATGCAATGAGTAATGATAGAGATTAGAGGATATAACTTGAGTATAATATTAAATAAAAATTAAAATTCAACATGGTTTAGATACCATATGATATTAAATTAAATAATAATCTTGAGAAAGAATATCAAATTGTGTCAGCTAATTATGAATAACTAATAATGAAATTAATATTCTATATTTATGAGATCAAGTAGTATAAGTTAAAGTCAATTGAGATTAAAAATATGGTGTGTGATCATGAAGAAGAGATAACTAAAAAAATAATAAGGGTTATTTAAAACAAAATCCATACATGTCACTATTCAACATAAGTTACTCAAGGCCAGTGAATATTTCACTAAGGGTACTGTGGTAAATAGAGAATCTTCTAAGGCTAATGAGAAGAGGATTTCACATGATCAAGGAAAATTTTCACTTAATTAGCTTCAAAACAGACTTGTTCTATATGAAATTATAGATATTTAATCCAAATATGAGGATTTTGGTGGTTAGAAAACTAAGATACAATCACCTATATCAAATAAAGGTAAGTATATTCCAAGAAGGATTCAACCCCCAAGAAAAGTGAGATTTTTTTTACAATAATAAGGAAGAAACACAAATATAGACAGATATAGAAATAATATACAAGAAAAAAGTTTCTAGAATTTTTCTTGTGTTTTGGAATTAATAGTTACAAATCCAATTATTTTTTGTTTAATATGTATTTTCTAGGAAGGATTAAATAAATAAATAAGATTTTTTGTGACTATCTGAGGAGAAATCCAAGAGAAAAATGTTATTACCAAATCTTCACAATAGATATCTACCAAAAAAAAATTTCAGATTCTTGAAGAATTTTGTTTTAGATGAACTTTATAATGTCATAATGAAGAGGTATGCATGACATGGTCAAGGAGAGAGGTTACTTATGCTATGAAAGGGAATTTTTTTTAAAACAAACCTATTGTATATTCTGAGAGGACTATGTATAGCATCCCGCCTTTTTATAACATAAACGTTCATTACATTACACAAAACTGAGGATCTTTAAGGTTTAGTGTCTTGGAAACTAGGAACATAATACATGAAAACGACATAAAACATTCCTCTTAAACACTTGAAAGGATTCTCCTTATGTTCATCCTTGGTTCATTACTGCATCTCATAACCTGGGGACATACATCAAAAGAAAGGGTGAGCAAAAGGCCCAGTAAGGGAAACAAGATGAACATTTTACATGTGAACTTGAGATACTTCAATAAGGACATGAAAAGAACTTAAGGCATGAGAAAGAAATCATGAGGCATTTCATAATAAAATAACATTTTTCATAACTTGAAGATGTGGCTGCAACATTTAATATTGACAATCGTTTCGTTTCACCAAGGTCCATCCCCAAGGTGTCATTAAAAATTACCAAGGTTATTCACCAAGGCGTCATTAAAAATGGTCATCTCTAGAGATTAAGTCTTTACCCAATGCATTGGATCGCTATCAGGGTGCACCCTTAAATTTTCCTTTATTATCATGTGATCCACATATATCATCATCAAACGTTTCATAAAGAACCCATGTAGCACAAAATAAATGGGTTTCATTTCGTAATCATAACGTTTTAAAAAAAACTGCTTTAAAGACATGATCTTTACATCACTTTAAAACCCACAAAAAAGGAAGGTGGGTCTCACGTATGTAAATCCCATAATTTAAAATAGAACATTTTGGTATATATGTGAATACCCCTTAAGAAAGAGCTTTGAGTATTAACTTAATAATATAAAAGAACTTTAGAAAAAGAGAGAGACATTTTGAGATGGAAATTCTACAGCATAACGGCTATGTTAAGAGGTTTTAGAAGACATTAAAAAGAGAGGGAAATTGGTTCAAACATTCATAAATGACCCATAAAACAGTAGATGGACAGAATAAGAAGGATACATGATCATGGTAATGAAATTTCAAGGACATACCATTTGAAATAAAAAACATGGAAGAAAGACAAAAATTAGATTTCTCTTATGAATGTTCGGCAGCCTAACGACGTTACTTAAACTTCAAACACAATGATTTGAAAAGATAAAAAAGGGTCTCTCATCATGTGAACATAAGAGTTCAGTATGATAGATATAGAGATAATTCCCTAACATAATTAAAAAGGAACTTGAAAGACTTGACATGAAAGTAGAACTTTGAAAAGAATGAGAAGGGTGAAAGAATCCCCTAAAAATTCGGCAGCCTAACGGCGCCACTTAAAACATCAAAATACTGAATTGAAGAGATCAAATGGGGTCTCTCATAATATGAACATAAGAGTCCAGTATGATAGATATAGAGATCATACCCCAACCTAACAAAAAAATAACTTGAAAGAATTGAAATGAAAGTATAACTTCAAAACGAGAAGGGTGAAGAACCACTTAAAAATTCGGCAGCCTAACGGCGCCACTTAAAACTTCAAAATACTGAATTGAAGAGATAAAATGGGGTCTCTCATCATATGATCATAAAATATCAGTATGATAAATTTAGAGATCATACCACAACATAATAAAAGGGAACTTGAAATACTTTACATGAAAATAGATCTTGAAAAATGAGAAGGGAGAAAGAGTCCGTTACAAAAATTTCGGCAGCCTAACTGCGCCACTTAAAACTTCATAAAACAAAATAATGAGAGTAATAGGGGATATCTCATTATATGAACATAAAAAGGGCAGTAAGAGGATTATAAAAGAACATCCTCCAACATAAGAACATGTAGCATAAAAGGAATGACATAAAAGAGATTTCTTGAAATGAAAGAGAGAGGTCGGATCCCTTACCTTAAAACGTGACTCTTGAAACTCAAAGTTTTGGACCTTGAGGGCATGGGGTCACCTTGGGAGGACTCCTTGGGAGGTAAGGAGACCAGAACTTCGTTGGGGGAGAGTTGGGAGTGAAAACCAAAGGAGGAATGGGTGGGTATTTGTAGGGAATGTGAGGGGACAAGGCATTAATGGCCAAGGGACACCTCATTAGTGGTTTTGGAAAAACCATGGGCTTGCCCATGGTATTTGCCCATGGTATTTTCCACTTGGGACACCTCATACCTTATCTTACTATTAAAAATTCGACCATATTGAATATATACTTAATACATCATTTAATGATGTCATTAGACACCCGTAACTTAAATACTGTATTTTCACTATTCATCAAAAATTCAACTTTCTCAGAATAATCCCAAAATTTCACCTTAACCAAATATCAACGCTCTGATTAAAAATATGAACTCCATTTTATAAAAATAATTTTCTAAATATTTTTAATTTAATTTCTAAATAAAAACACTATTCACCGAAAATTCATTTTTTCAGAAAAAACCCCAAAAATTACCATAGCATAATATCGGTGCTCTGAGTTCAAAAATGAAATCCGTTTTATAAAAATAATTTTCTAAATATTTTTATTTAAATTTTTAATTAAAAAACCCTATTCACCCGAAAAAACTAATACATGAATAATAATTTATGAAACCGTTATTTAACCATTTTATTGATTCACATTACTTAATCAAGGTTCCTAGATTATATTAATACTTTCTTTTTAAGTGAGATTACTAATCCATTTGGTCACATTACTAATCCTAAGCGTAAAATCACTATTCATAATTTACTATTCATCAAAATCAAGTTGATCTTATTAGACTCGAAATTTCGTAGTGAACATAATTGTAGAAGACCATTTTTTGAAAATCATTACACATTTTTATTTATTTAAGGTTTACATAAACATTTTTAAAATATCCTTTCTCTAAAATTTATCAAAAATACGCATACTATATTTATCTGGAAATTTGAAAATTCATAAACTTCATCATAAGAAGAAATACAAATTTTTATTTAAAACAAAGGATTACACAAGGAAATTACGGTCTCCGTACATAGCCCTTTATCACACCAGCATAGGACCTAAGTGTAAGGTGTGCTAAGGTGAGAGAATCCGAGGGAGGCTCGGCCAACATCGCATGAGTCGTAATTTCTATTAGTTTGAACTTCTCGCGAAGGCGATCCCGTTCTAGATTCACACGATGAAGTTCAGCTTGGGTTTGGTCCAGAGCAAAGCCCAGTGGTGCTACCTCCTTCCCAAGTTCTGTTAGATGGGTTTTGATCGGTCCAAGACTACTGGGTGAGGCCATCGAATCTTCTTTCTATATTAATTAACCAAGATTGCTTGTATTTAGAGATAGTAATCAAAACATTTAGTTTCCAGCGGTCATATTGACCAATGGTCAAATAATAGTCAAAACCCAACAGTCTCATTTTAATTATACTCATGTTATCAAATGAAACATTTTTGTTGAGTATAAAAATAAAATAAAATAACACATAAAATTAGGAAATAAGATTTATTCAAAATTTCGGGTCATTACAATCTTCCCCCCTTAAGAAATTGCGTCCTCGCAATTTTTAAAATTGGGTTTTAAAATTTCATTGAAAGTCCCACATCGGAAAAGGAGTCAGTAAAACTATTACTTTAAAAGAAAGAAAGGGAAGTACAAAGGTCACCTGAGTTAACCCATACTAGGATTCCATGGAGGAAAACATGGACATGGAAGAAAAACAAAGGGTCAATTTCTGGGGGAGAGTGATAGAGAACATGATTAGGAGAACGTTAACCATAAGAAAATCCCAAACTTATGATGTGTGTAAACGGTCTTTGATTACCATGTAGGAAACGTAAACCAACAACGTTTTTGTTTCACATTCCTTTTCATAATTTTTTAGGAATTCATTTACAACATAAAACAAAAACATAAGAAAATATACCTATCTTCATGTAGAGTTTCATCCTTTAATAAGTTTCTACCCAAAACTAATCTTTTCTCCAAATTATGAGCATTCAAAACTACTTGGTCTCATCAAAACACAAGAATCATCTTCATAATCCACAAAAGATTAACTATCTATTTCTTCTATCTTTAAACATTATCCCAAAAACAGAAAGGGTAAGGTAAAAAAACTCCTCAAAAAGAAATAATCCCATAGGAATGGAAACTACTTTTAAATCTTCAAAGTTCCATGGTACTACCCAAAGTTCATCATAGTCCATTCCATAAATAACTGTCCTTAAAAAAATCCTCAAAATAAACCAAACTAAGATTGAAACCCAAATACAAGAAGTATTTGATAACATAGTCTTCCAAGGTAAACTTTATCATTCATCTCCAAACAACATCAACCACTCCTAACATCTTATAAAAAAAGTAACTAACCTAAACATATTTACCCCAAGATAGGTTAATAATTTCCATAAGTAACCTAAATTACTATAATCCCACCTTAAATTCATCAATTCTTCAAAATATAAGTCAACCCTACTCTTCAATGAAAATACCATAGTAATCTATTTACCTCGATCCTATAGGGTCCCCAAAATAGTGAAAATATTCCAAAATAATAATCATATTTTAATCCCCTAATCATCCCTGTCATATTAATATGACAATCATTGCATTTCCTATCACATTGGTTGTTTGGACATGTTCTTCCATTTCCCACCATTAACTATGAAGAGAAAGCATAATTAGGGGCTTAAGTACTTAGCCAATAATCATGAAAAGGAACTGAAAGAATATAAGGATAACTTGTAGAAGAAAAGTATACCCTAACTTGTGATCCCCTAGGTTCCCATCTAGGTTATCCATGATCATATATTCTTATGTGAATCTTTATTTTATTTTATCTTTGTTCCTTTAACAATGGTTCATACTAAGCTTATGAATTTACCAAAGCATATCCCCTGGGAGTGTCGTAACCAAGAGTGCAGCAAGGCCCGTTTTCGTGTATCAGTTCCCGTTCGAGTCTAGCTCAAAGCGGTGTTTTCGGGTTTTACCCCTATGTACATCTGTGCTAGAGCCACCTCTACCTGCTCGTATCCAGACAGAGATGTATTTGTTTGGCAACCCCTTACTCAATACTCACCAAAATACCAGGAATATTTCCTATTTTTTTAAATTTTCTATAGGGTTCTTCCTAGAGTTTTCATATCCTAATTTCCACAAATAACTAAACCATCCTTTGATACCAACTATAGCATCCCACCTTTTTATAACATAAACTTTCATTACATTACACAAAACTGAGGATCTTTAAGGTTTAGTGTCTTGGAAACTAGGAACATAATACATGAAAACGACATAAAACATTCCTCTTAAACACTTGAAAGGATTCTCCTTATGTTCATCCTAGGTTCATTACTGCATCTCATAACCTAGGGACATACATCAAAAGAAAGGGTGAGCAAAAGGCCCAGTAAGGGAAACAAGATGAACATTTTACATGTGAACTTGAGATACTTCAATAAGGACATGAAAAGAACTTTAAGGAATGAGAAAGAAATCATGAGGCATTTGATAACAAAATA
This sequence comes from Viscum album, assembly GCA_963277665.1. NCBI lineage: Eukaryota > Viridiplantae > Streptophyta > Magnoliopsida > Santalales > Viscaceae > Viscum > Viscum album. The sequence continues at coordinate 691,066,983 of OY728121.1, read as the reverse complement.
ACATTTTTCATAACTTGAATATGTGGCTGCAACATTTAATATTGAAAATCGTTTTGTTTCACCAAGGTCCATCCCCAAGGTTTCATTAAAAATTACCAAGGTTATTCACCAAGGCGTCGTTAAAAATGGTCATCTCTAGTGATTAAGTCTTTACCCAATGAATTGGAGCGCTATCAGGGTGCACCCTTAAATTTGCCTTTATTATCATGTGAGACACATATATCATCATCAAACATTTCATAAAGAACCCATGTAGCACAAAATAAATGGGTTTCATTTTGTAATCATAACGTTTTAAAAAAACTGCTTTAAAGACATGATCTTTACATCACTTTAAAACCCACAAAAAAGTAAGGTGGGTCTCATGTATGTAAATCCCATAATTTAAAATAGAAAATTTTGGTATATATGTGAATACCCCTTAAGAAAGAGCTTTTAGTATTCACTTAATAATATAAAAGAACTTTAGAAAAAGAGAGAGACATTTTGAGATGGAAATTCTGCAGCAGAACGGCTATGTTACGAGGTTTTAGAAGACATTAAAAAGAGAGGGAAAATGGGTCAAACATTCATAAATGACCCATAAAACAGTAGATGGACAGAATAAGAAGGACACATGATCATGGTAATGAAATTTCAAGGACATACCATTTGAAATGAAAAACATGGAAGAAAGAAAAAAATTAGATTTCTCTTATGAAAGTTCGGCAGCCTAACGACGTTACTTAAACTTCAAACACAATGATTTGAAAAGATCAAATAGGGTCTCTCATCATGTGAACATAAGAGTTCAGTATGATAGATATAGAGATAATTCCCCAACATAATTAAAAAGGAACTTGAAAGACTTGACATGAAAGTAGAACTTTGAAAAGAATGAGAAGGGTGAAAGAATCCCCTAAAAATTCGGCAGCCTAACGGCGCCACTTAAAACTTCAAAATACTGAATTGAAGAGATAAAATGGGCTCTCTCATAATATGAAAATAAGATTCCAGTATGATAGATATAGAGATCATACCCCAACCTAACAAAAAAAGAACTTGAAAGAATTGACATGAAAGTAGAACTTCAAAATGAGAAGGGTGAAGAACCACTTAAAAATTCGGCAGCCTGACGACGCCACTTAAAACTTCAAAATACTGAATTGAAGAGATAAAATGGGATCTCTCATAATATGATCATAAAATATCAGTATGATAAATTTATAGATCATTCCCCAACATAATAAAAAGGAACTTGAAATACTTTACATGAAAATAGATCTTGAAAAATGAGAAGGGAGAAAGAGTCCGTTACAAAAATTTCGGCAGCCTAACGGTGCCACTTAAAACTTTATAAAACGAAATAATGAGAGTAAGAGGGGATCTCTCATTAAATGAACATAAAAAGGGAAGTAATAGGAGTATAAAAGAACATCCTCCAACATAAGACCATGTAGCATAAAAGGAATGACATAAAAGAGATTTCATGAAATGATTGAGAGAGGTCGGATCCCTTAACTTAAAAGGTGACTCTTGAAACTCAATGTTTTGGACCTTGAGGGCTTGGGGGCACCTTGGGAGGACTCCTTGGGAGGTAAGGAGACCTGAAATTCGTTGGGGGAGAGTTGGGAGTGAAAACCAAAGGAGGAATGGGTGGGTATTTATAGGGAATGTGAGGGGACAAGGCATTAATGGCCAAGGGACACCTCATTAGTGGTTTTGGAAAAACCATGGGCTTTCCCATGGTATTTGCCCATGGTATTGGCCACTTGGGACACCTCATACCTTATCTTACTATTAAAAATTCGACCATATTGAATATATACTTAATACATCATTTAATGATGTCATTAGACACCCGTAACTTAAAAACTGTATTTTCACTATTCATCGAAAATTCAACTTTCTCAGAATAATCCCAAAATTTCACCTTAACCAAATATCAACGCTCTGATTACAAATATGAACTCCATTTTATAAAAATAATTTTCTAAATATTTTTAATTTAATTTTTAAATAAAAACACTATTCACCGAAAATTCATTTTTTCAGAAAAAACACCAAAAATTACCATAGCATAATATCGGTGCTCTGAGTTCAAAAATGAAATCCGTTTTATAAAAATAATTTTCTAAATATTTTTATTTAAATTTTTAATTAAAAAACACTATTCACCCGAAAAAACTAATACATGAATAATAATTTGTGAAACCGTTATTTAACCATTTTATTGATTCACATTACTTAATCAAGGTTCCTAGATTATATTAATACTTTCTTTAAGTGAGATTACTAATCCATTTGGTCACATTACTAATCCTAAGCGTAAAATCACTATTCATAATTTACTATTCATCAAAATTAAGTTGATCGTATTAGAATCGAAATTTCGTAGTGAACATAATTGTAGAAGACCATTTTTTGAAAATCATTACACATTTTTATTTATTTAAGGTTTACATAAACATTTTTAAAATATCCTTTCTCTAAAATTTATCAAAAATACGCATACTATATTTATCTAGACATTTGAAAATTCATAAACTTCATCATAAGAAGAAATCCAAATTTTTATTTAAAACAAAGGATTACACAATGCAATTACGGTCTCCTTACATAGCCCCTTATCACACCAGCATAGGACCTAAGTGTAAGGTGTGCTAAGGTGAGAGAATCCGAGGGAGGCTCGGCCAACATCGCACGAGTCGTAATTTCTATTAGTTTGAACTTCTCGCGAAGGCGATCCCGTTCTAGCTTCACACGATGAAGTTCAGCTTGGGTTTGGTCCAGAGCAAAGCCCAGTGGTGCTACCTCCTTCCCAAGTTCTATTATATGGGCTTCGATCGGTCCAAGACTACTGGGTGAGGCCATCAAATCTTCTTTCTATATTAATTAACCAAGATTGCTTGTATTTAGAGATAGTAATCAAAACATTTAGTTTCCAGCGGTCATATTGACCAATGGTCAAATAATAGTCAAAACCCAACAGTCTCATTTTAATTATACTCATGTTATCAAATGAAACATTTTTCTTGAGTATAAAAATAAAATAAAATAACACATAAAATTAGGAAATAAGATTTATTCAAAATTTCGGGTCGTTACACTATGAATGATACGAAAGAGTGTGTAGTTTTTTTATTGAATTCATTAAAAATGGATAAACTATTAGAGGAAGATGAAAAACATTTTTAGGATAAATGAAAACAAGTCCTTTTAGAAGGTGAGTTGGTAATTTATGAGAAGTTATACATAACTATAAACATGGAAACATATAGGACTAAATTGGAAAAAGGTGTTCCACACAAAGAATAAGTTCAATAGAAGAAAGAAGAAAATAAAATAGATATGACTCAAGATATAAATAAGACTCCAAATAAATCTTACCATGTTGAGATTAAATGAAAATAATGGGCTAGGTTGAGATGCATCCCTCATACTGAATGTTACTCTTAAATAACAAATAGGTTTTTCATTATTCCATATTTAAATTTATTTATAAGTAAAAGTGTATGGAATTAAAGGATGTGTTTGAGGATATCAATTTTGGAAAAAATAAATATAATTAAATTCATGGAATCTAGTAAATACCACATAGTATAAGAATAAGAGAGATTCCATTAAGGGGAGAGACATTAAGAAGATCATTTCATTAATTAATTTTAGTAAGTCTGGAAATTTTAGATAGATTTCACCAATAGAGGTTTGAGGTGTTCCAATAGAACTCATAATACTCTCTCTTAATTGATTCAAACATATTTGTTTAGTAATATAGTTTATTGATGAAAATGTTTAGAAAAGGGAGAATTACATAACTCTTGTACTTGAACATTTTGATGTGTCTGTTGGGGTGTGTAGGATTATATATTTCTTGGTAAATGTATTTTATACAAACCCCATGTGAGATATAAGTATGTTCATATCATGATATCACATGAATGGTAGTTAATTGGAAACATAGAAAAAATAGGTAATATCTATAGTATTTTATACATTAGGTTTTCCCACATGAACATAGTGTATGCTGACTAAAGGATTATTTTCTAATAAAACAACATGGTATCCTCTTTCTCTCTAATAAGAGTGAAAAGAATCCTATGTTCCTTAAAAGGAAGAAGAAGAGATGATAATTATACTAAATTAATCTTCGTATTTGATTATCAATAAGGGGCATAAATGTTTAAACACAAATATTTATATTAGCGACGAGAAGAGATATTGATAAAAAATAAAGAGGGGAGACTATTGACCCCAACTATTTCATTTGTTATCAATTGGTCAATATGTTATTGGTGAGTTAACAATTTGGTGATGATACTTAGAGGATTGTTATAGATTCATTTAAATTCATTGGATATAATTCATGATGATATATCCATGTATGTCCATAAGTTTATTAAGTTACTTCCATGGAAGATGGTAAAAGAGCTTTCTGAGTCTATATATTTAAGAACTCCAGTACAAACACTCAAGAAATTGTTTTAAAAGAAATATCATATACAAGATGGTGAAACTGTCTGATTTATACAAAGATCATGATACCATCATGTTCTACCACTTGGTGTTGCCGCTAGGCGCTATTTCTAGGTTCTACCTCTCGTTGCAACCGTATGGTGCTACTGCTGAGTACTACCATCAAGTGATATAATCAGGTGATACCATTAGGTGATACAGTGGGTGTTCAACCATTAATGTTTGATAATTTATGTTCTCCCAATGGTTTCCAACCATTGATGTTCTTCCATTACTGTGATATTGTTGGTGTTCAACTATGATATGTTCTCATTAGGGTGAAAATGTGAGATTCTGCTACTGGGGTGAAATTTTGAGGTGCTACCATTGGGGTGTCATAATGAGATGGTTCCATTAGGGTGCTACTATGATGTTCTGTCGTTGGTGTGATACTGTGAGATTCTACCATTGGGGTGAGACCATGGCAGTTCTATCTAAATATGTGAATACATGACGAAGAACTAAAAAATAATTAGTCACATGATTTTGGGTTCTACTCATGATCTTGTATTCCTATACTTGAATAGTGTATCTGTATGATCATAAATCCATACATGTGCAAGAATAAGATCGATTTGGTGACACAAACATGTAGCTTCACTTTGAAGGAAAGTATTTTCATTGAGAAGATGAATATATTTATCCATGGGTTCATAATTTATCCTTAGGGTTACTCGATGCATGTTTTATGTATAGACATCAACAAAATATCTATGATATTAATGCAATGCATAAACATGATATTTTTGTGTGCATTCCAAATGAGCCATAATTATTTATGATGTTTAAAAATAAACTCCTAGGTCCTTGGGGTATTTAATTTTGGAGAAAATAAATTTAAATGAAACAATACAATTAAGTTATTCTTTAATCAAATAATATCTTAATACATGAATCATGATTATTGCTGCATTCAAGAGGAATAATTATAGGATATTAACCATCAATAAATACACAAAATGAATTAGTAAATAATTTTTTACATTTACATTAATTAGACAAGAAATTACTAAATTCATTTATATGTAGTTACAATGAATAAATCATGGGAGACTATAATAAATCATGGGAGACTAGATTTACGATTATAAAATCCTCGAAGACTTGATCCAAATCTTATTGAATATAAAGAAAAATTATATACCTTTTTATTATAGTTTTTAGTGATTAGAGTAATTATATATATATATATGATATCTATATGATACTATTGGAGGAGAATACGTTTTGTGTTCAAAACATGAAAATATACTCAGAATTCTGAGACTTTGATAATTTTCCATATTAAAGTAAGAGAAGATCCAAAGCTAGGCATCCCTGAAATTGATAGACCTGTGTATTTGAATAATCTGAGAAGAATCCAAATCAAACTAGATCTAGAGAAGAGTCTCAATTCTATTAGTGTTTATGTTATTAAAGAAGTACATGTGAAAATTTGTATATCCATCCACTCATTGAGCAAGATCCTATTTACAAGTGGTGATGATGAAACCAACAGGAGGAAAAATATCTTTCTATGTCATATCGTCAATGAAGAAGATAATTACATCATCTTGTGGGTGATGGAAGTACATTAACATAGTGGGGCTATGTTTGGATCATAATGGGTTTGTTTATAGTTGTAATAACCTATTTAATAGTGATGAATATTTATTGGTGGGGCTTAACCAACACCACATGGGGAAGAGTTTATGATGAACTTTGGGAATAATGATCTTATTTATTACTACACATGATGGTAAGGATATAAGAAATCATTGAGTGTATCATGAAACATAATAGGTTCAGGAGATCAAATTGGAAATAAATAGAATTAATAAAAATAATGATAATTGGTTTACCCACCCAAATGGTTCATCCAGTCTGAGACACTACACATGTTATCTTAGAGGGAGGAGTAGCTATAGACACGATGATGGTCAAGAAAGTTCTAACTTAAGAGACAACAATGTGATAGTTTTAGGTTAGGATTTTCCTTTGGATGAATAGGTATTACTATAGGTTCTTGGTGGAATTATCTAGGATTAAATACAACTTGACAATCTATTCATGAATGGGAAATCCATTCATTTGGGTTGAGTGATGTTTGGTAGATTTTGTGTAGTTGAGGTAGAGGTAAAATAGTTCTCCTATCATGTGATTTCCAAAGGATGGAGTTTAGTATGTGGTGTTCTATGATGCCTCTTAAGATAAGCTCAAATGTGTGTCAATTAAATTACATGTGGTTATTACTTATCTTTCTAGGAATCTGAGACCCCATGATGCAACCCATGACTTGAAGCTATAAATGATAGTGTCTACCTTGAATACATGGTGGAACTATCTTCTTTTTTAGAATTTTTTAGTCTAATCAAACCACCATAGTATCAGATATATCATTACTCAGAGCGATCTCCACCTAAGACAAAAATGATTGCTAAATTATTATAGGATTTTGACTTTGTGTTAATCTATGGTACTATAAAGGGAAATGTGGTTGATAATTACCTTAGTAGGAGGTCTCGTACTCATTTCTTAGGAATGTAATCATAGTATTTGGCCTCATTGAATTTTCCTCGGTGGAAAATCGATGAGTGGTTTACCTCTGATTGATGGTGGTTACCCCTATAATTCATCGTCATGTGAGGGAGTATCACTAGGATACATTTATTTTCCGGTTGTCTGAAACCATTTATTATTTTGCGATACATTGAATGGATTCTTTGAAATTGGGTTTCATGTCATCATCTTCTAAGGATAGAAGGTAGTATCAATTACACTATGCAAGGAGGTTTTGAGGGAGTTTCATACTCTCTGCCTTAGTAGGGAATCCTCAATTCGAGGATATGTATTAGGAGCATCAATTTTAATTATTGTGGGTAGGAATGAAGCATATTTTTTCAATGATTGTCTCTCGATGCCTCACCTATAATTTGAAAATATAGGAGAACCAGGCCCTAGTGGGTTCAACCATACCATTTAAGGTTTAAATTTGGATGTGTGATGGTATATTGATGTATTTTGTTTTTGATATTGAGTTATTATTTAGATTCCATGATGTTATATGGGTGATTATTTACTAAATGACTATGTCTATCCACAACCTTTCCATTTAGGAGTGGAGTTCAGTAGGGTGCTTTGGTTGATTTCATGTATTGGAAATCATCCGTCTATATGGGGTATCCTTGATGAAAATATTCAACCATTAAACATGTTTATGTCCTTGTTGTGGAATGGTTTTCATGAGGCTTTTAGGACCTATTTGTGGATGAGAATAAATTTTCACCAACATATTAATAGTCGCACCAAGAACACCATCCAGGTTCCCAAGGATATGCTAAGGGATATCATGTTAGAATTTGGTAGGTGCTTGAAGGATGGTTTTATATTAGTGTAGATAAATTTATTGATATTTATCAATACACTATTTTTAAAACATCATATTAGGACCTATTTGTTAGACCTTATAGGTCTCACCCTTGTTGGATGATGATGGGTGATGTTACGACCCAATATTTTATAAATAAAATTCCCGTTTGGAATGAATTAAATGCCCTATTATGTAATATGATTATATAAAATACATGCACTTATTTTGTTTTATTATATCCTCTCAGATTTAAAATATCATTAATAATTGTTACCATTGATAATAAATCCACTGAATAGTGATCATATGATTTTTATAAACATATGGTTATGATAAATCCAATTATCACAATTAAAATAAGAAATGGATTCAATTAGAGGGATAATACGTTATGAATCCCATTTGTTGGAGCTTATGAGGGTGATAAAATCAATATGATTCTCTCTTGTCTTGTCCCAACTAGGTTCCAACAACTAAAGCAAGAGTGGAACTATTTACAGGAGACATTCCAGCTCATTGAGGTCAGGTCTAAAACCATGTATTCCAAACCAACACATGAAAATATCACCATCAAACACCTTACCCTCAGCGAGTTTTTTGGTATAATAAATTTCTATGTATCAAGACCCAAATTATATGAATATTTATACTTTATTTTCAATATAATAATTTTTATATCTACTTCTTATTGTTGTTACTTTATAAATGAATTTTATTTCATTAGGATAAATCCCAAATTGTATTTTTTGGTAATATGAAATTTCAATTTAGAAATTTGTATTAATGAATTAATGAATTTTTGAGATAAATTATATTTTAATAAAATATCCTTATCAGATAAATTTTATTAAATATAAATGATAATATAAGTTTTATTAAATCAAATGTAATTGTTATAGGGGTTCAAAAACTATTATTGTCAAAAAAAACCTAGCATTCATTAATAAATTCCAATTCTTGTTTTAAAAGTGAAAATTCACTTTTTTGTAAAAATATTTTGACAAAATAAATATTTATTTTTGAATCATCATGTCAAAATTATCCAATATTTAATTTTTCAAATTTTTTTAAGACGGTCTAATTTTTGGGTAAAAATTAAATATGATTTAAATATTTGACATGTATTAGGACACCATAATGACCCAAAAGTGATGTAATAAATTCTATAAAAGGAATACATGACCAAATATATGTTTCCCCATTAAAATAATGTGATTTTTGGTTAATTTATTTATTTTATAAATCCTTTATGAGTCTTACAAAGCCTATATTATATTTTATGTTTTTAAAATCATTTCCTTAAGAACATGAATCATTTACCCCACACCGAGGGTATTATTTTAATGATTTCTACACTTGGACTAAAAAATAATGAAAAATGTATTATTTGGGAAAATAAATTGGGCAAAAACCATTTTAATATTTTCAATTTGGATTACTTTATTATATAGATTCCAAAACCTATGTTTGTGAAATAATAAAGAACTCTTATCTCTTTTACTATATAAACACTCACAAGATCCTATTCCTCTTCCCACAAAAACATTTTATAACATCCCTAATCTGAATTACCCTCTCAATATCCCTACGATGGTTCCCCCAATCTCTCAATAATCTCCTCCCATGTTTTTAGGAAAACCATCTCAAGTATGGGATCCTCTCTTTCTCATCTTTATTAAATAATATTCTTCATTTTATACCTTTTATTTCCAATTCCTAATGTTGGGAAATGTTTTTACACATCCATGTTTTCGTAAAATTTATTTTCAAAGTATGATATACTTTTTTTATATCTCATTAAATGATTTTATTAATCTTTAAGTATATTCGTTATGCTGTAGAAATTTTACTATGATTTTTCTATAATAAACCTTTTTATTGTGAATACCATTGCTAAATCCACTAAAGGGTATTCACCTAGACAAAACTAAACTTATTTAATTTTGTAATTACATGTATGTATTCCATACTCACTGATTATGTAATTAAATGTAATGAAATATGATCAACTGTCGAATGATCTATGTGGAACACTTATGCTAGTACCTATTATAAAAGCAACAAGTTCTCCCAGAATTATATAGAGTTCCAATGAATTTGGTAATGTTTTAGTCTCACAGGATTTCATAAGAGGTATTAGGGAGTGAACCAAATTCATTATGAAACATTTTGAACCATTGTATGATGTCTTTGTGGTTATCTTTGAACAATGTTTATGATTTCGTGTTTAAGGTTATTACCACATTTTCCATGTCGCCTTTATGTTATTATGAAATATAATGCTTATTTTTCATGTTTCTGATTCTAACCATTTTATGTCCCATTTAATTTCCTATTTTATAACATATAATACTTTCTTCATGTTATGATAATTTTATCCCCTTAATCAGTGTTATATCTCACAACTTTGTTATGTATGTCCCTTGGTTATCCCATGAATTTCATAAGTCCTGTTAAAACTATCTATAGAGAACATTAAAATTTAAGGAGGGATATCATGTTTTTGTAAATTTATAACCATGGTGTGGGTTGAAACTATTATTTTCAGGTTGTTAACTTGTCACTAAAATGTATCAGTCTATTCTAGATCCTACATAAGGTGGGGCAGGTTTCATATCCCTGGGAACTACCCCCATGGTTTGACCTGCTTCGAAATTTCTTCTATGTTTCATACCTGAGGATATACATGATGAACTATCACACATAAATTACTAGGTAGATCTATATATTATGGATGGAGTCACCGTTTTGGAGTACATAGAGGATATTTAATATTGAAGGGATATGATGCTTTATGGATGAGCTATTTCACTAGTGTGTATCCTTTGGTTGCATGGGAACCTTTTAGAGATATTGTTGGAGCGTGAGATCCGTATGTGGTCTCGGTACCCTTCCCTCTTCATGTATGTAGTTCTGTTAATGAAAAAAATAATTTAAGTTATATAACATATGACTACTCCAGTTTTTATTTATTTTATCCATAAAATCACTCAAATAATGTTTCTGAGTTTAATCATAGAGCTGATGCATAAATGTGGGAGTTAGGGAGACTAAATATTAGTATATTAAAAATAATATATAATTTTTACCAACATGCTTACATAATTGAGAATAAAGATTTATCTCTAGAATGGAGTCTCTTATGTGAAAACCAATACCAGAGATGAGTACAAAATGTGGGTTTTAACCGAGGAATGGTGTAAGTTATATTCACATATGGTCTTATGGTTCTTCACTGTCACGATTGAAAAAAAGAACAATTAATTAATTTAATCATTAATTGATTGAATTAGATTTTGAACTAATTATCCTCTATTTAAACATATCCTTATCGAATCCCAATTTTTTTCAAAACTAAGCCTTTAGATTATAAAACTATCATTTAGAGATGACGTGGGAGTACTAGGAAAATTCTATAGTAATAATTATAATCAATTAGAGTCACCAATGACTCCAATATAGATTCCTTCTTCTATGGTGATCAAGCCACTAATGATTTAGGGATTTTTAGGGTTTTATTTCACTGTAACTCCTATTATTTCCAATCATAGATTGATTATACTCATTCCATTATTGATATTTTATGAAGCTATCAATTTATAATTTATAATTATGTTGAAATAGAATTGTGTATATTTTATCTATTTTTATGGTTTATACATCTATGATTAATGGATGGTTTTGATATAACAATCATTGATATTAAATTTTTATGTTTTGTGGGTTTCTCCCACTATTATTCTTAATATTAACATTGTCCTTCAATAAGTCCAATGGTTCGATCAATTTTGGATTGAACAAAATGTGATTGAATCTAATACCCTGACCATTTGTTTTGGTATTCGATGATGAAGGTTGGGGAATGAGTAATGATAATCGGGTAATGTTTACAATCAACAGTGTTGAAAAAAGGTATTTATCTTTTGTAAAAAAATGTGATAGAAAACAAATGTATACAATTGAAGGCTATTGAGATCAATTATTATGGTGATATTTTGGCTGAAATATTTCATCTAAGGTCCTAAATTAGTTCATGGATTAACCGATGATGGATAAGGAAGTATTGGAGAATAAATCGGAGGATACACTGAGATTTCAAGGTGTGGTGTTAAATATGGTATGAAATACCTGACCACATAGAACTTATTTTTGTATAACACGTGTTGTGTATATCATTGATTTATATACTAGTGCTTTAGATAGTGTCAAAAATCATATTCCATGTATCTTATCCCACATGTTGTGTATCCATGGCTGATTAACATGTCATGTATATGGAGTATATTTTAAGGTGTTTGTTTTTCCCTATATTCCATGTGGATCAGGTTCACATGAATTTTATATTCAGAACATGACTCATGTTATGATGGTGCACACCAAGTACCCTGAAAGGCTTAACACACCTTGTAGACTAACCTACATGAAGTATAGGTGACCCTTGCATTCCATTTATTATGAAAGTACAAGAACATTTTACTACTCACGGGTTACACAATGTGTTCCCTATAGCGCACTCTATGTACTCCTTCTAGACCTTGTGATTTGAAATTTATAAATGTTTATGACATGAATTTTGGTAAGTTAATAGTGTATCCTAACCAATTTCCCTTATAGAATGGGATGGTGGACATCTCTTGGAAATCAAGGATAATATAAGAGGAGATAGGACTAGGTTACTCTCTTCATATTTGGATGACAATAGATTATAGGTATAAGTGTATCAATCCGAGGGTTTTTATCCTCTAGGTAGATTTGGGTATCCCCCATTACCTATGGTTCACGATACACTATATGTGAGTCAATTATGGATAGGGTTATGTATCCCCATGTAAACCTCGTTTTAAGATCCTATATCTCATCACATTGGGAGTTTTAGGTTTCCTTTTATTACACGAGGCACGAGATACTCTATATATGGGTTAGTTTACAGATAAGGTTTGTTATCCCCCGTGTTTCTCAGGGTGTGACATCCTCTATTTTAACCTACTGGTAGGATCAGGTATCCCTTTATTTACCCCAGGTTTTAGGATCCTCAATCTAAAGGTTAAACTCCCTGGACATATTTCTCTTCCATTGAGGTTTGTAATTTCCATTATGATTATGTAGGGGTTACTTGGACTGAATATTTTGGGTGCTTTTGTCTCTTGGACTAGAGAAAGGTTCTCACATTTAACTGGATGTGAATAGCGAGATATCTTTCATTATTTTTGGTTATTATCCTTAAGGAATATATGGGTTCTGTATTATCTTTTCCTTTTTATTATTGATTACGATCTGACTGGTATTTTAAAATTTACATTTTCTTTTTGGGTCATACTACTAGGTATGCATGTACTCACCCCTACATGGGAATTGTTTCTTGCACGTGTTTTATCTTATGAAGATAACATGTGGTTCTGGTAGGAACATAGTGAACTTGGTGTGGGTAGAGCATAGCGGTACTTGTTGGTGGTGTTATCTAATGGTGCCCAAATTTGGAGAGCAAGAGCTGTGATCTCCCTAAATTTCAATTTTTGGTTGGGTATCCCTTTTTATATAAACTGGTATTGAATTTTTCGCTTCATATTTTACTGATATATTTTTTCACACTAATGTATAATTAGAACTTGTTTCATGAAATTATCACATTTATGGTCATTTTTATTGTTACCCAGAGTCACTAAAGTATATATGGAGGGGTACATGTATGGGATGATAGGATAAGGCCTCCTATATAAGTTTTATGGCTTCTTGGTGATATTCACCATCCCCTTGACTTTTAGAGGCAGGCTTGGTGTGGTACCCTCGGCATAAAACCACCAAGGAGGGGTTCTAGTGGGTTGGTTTATTTAAATTATTCTTATAAAATAAATAAAACTCTCACAAAACTTGATTTAGTGAATGAGATGATAGTGCTTGTTAAGAAGATCTCTAAGGATATAATTTTAAATCATAGTAAGTATAAATATTAGATTTATCATAAATTATGAACTTTGTGATTTAATTTTAGTGATTTTTTTGATTTTAGAAGTGACTAAAATATTGGGGAATGGATTTCGTGGGAAGAAAGGTAAAATGATTCCATGGTATGTGGATCCATTTTAGATCATTTAATATATTCACTAGTGAAAAAACGTTTTTACATTGGTTATTTTTCATTTCTTATATCTGTTTTTTTTGCCGAAATTATTGAAGGTGATGTTATAAATATTTTATTTGTCAGTTATTTTAAAACTGACATAAAAAATAGAAATCTGAAGCCATTTTCACACAGGTTCCTAAAAAACTGACATGGAAAACGGTTCATTGTCTTGATTTATAATGTCGGTTTTTAAATAACTATAGTAATATATTGTTTATTATGTTGGTTATTAAATGACAGATGTAATAAAAAATCCCACTAAATCATTTTTCACATTATTTTTCTAATAACTGATGTCAAAAACAAGGTAATCAGGTCGGTTATTTTCATAATAGACGTGATAAACTAGTATGAAAATCAGTTTTTCAAATCGGATAAAAAATAACCTATGTGAAAACATATATACTATGTTGGTTAATAAATAAATGATGTAAAAAAATCATCCCCAGGAATTTATTATGTCAGTTATAAAATAACTGATTTAAAGAACAATTTTTTTTCATAATACAGTTCAACCATTACAATGCACTGCCAAACAGGACCTAAAACAAGCAGAAAACATACAAAAACCATTGGACAACCCCCCACCCCCTGGGCACCCCCTACCCCCTAGACACCAACCCACCCTCGTGGAACCCCCCTGGATAGCCCCCACACCCCTGGACAACCGTAAAACCCTTGGACTGCCCACCCCCACCCCCTGGTCACCCCCACCCCCATGAACTACCCCTTCCACCCCTTAGACATCTCCACCCCTAGAAACCCCCTCCCCCTAGACACCCTCCCACCCACTGGACAACCCCCCAACACACTTGACACCCCCACCCCCTTGGACACGACCCCACCCAACGGGACAACCCCCACCCCGTTGGACAAATGCCCACCCCCTGGACAGCCCCCACCCACCAAACTCCACCCAACCCCAATGGACATCCCCCACCCCCTAGACACCCCCGACCCCCTGGGACATCCCCCTTCCCCTAGAAACCCCCCACCCTTGGGCTCCCTCCCACCCACTAGACGCCCTTCTACCCTCTGGACACCACCCCCACCCCACTGGACTTCCCCAACCCCTGTGGACAACCCCCCACCCCCAAGACACCCCCAACCCCCATGGAAAGCCCCCCGCCCCCAGGACACCCCCACCCCATGGATAGCCCCAACCCCATGGATAGCCCCCCACCCCTAGACACCCCCACCCACTTGGACAACCCCTCCCACCCCCTAGACACCCCAACCCTAGAAACCCCCCACCCTTAGACACCCTCCCACCCACTGGACACCACCCCGCCCTAATAGGCAGCCCCCCCCCCCCAGACAGGCCTCACCCTTGGACACCCCTGGCCCTTGTGAATAGGCCCCACCCCATGGATACCCCCACCCACTGGACTGCACCTCCCACCCCATGGACACCCCCACCCCTAGAAAACCCCCACCCCCATGACACCCTCCCACCCACTAAAGACCACCCCACCACACTGAATATCCCCCACACCCCTGAAAAGCCCCCACCCATGGACATCCAAACCCCCTTCAGTAGCCCCCCCACCCCCACACCCTTGGACAACCCCACCAGCTGGATAGCCCCTCCCACCCCTTGGACTCCACCCCCACCCCTGGAAACCCTCCCACCCACCGGACAACACCCCCTTGACACCCCTACCCCCTTGGACATCCCCCACCCCTAGACACCCCCACCCCCTGGACAACCCCCACCCACTGGACCCTACAACCCCCATGCATATCCTTCCAACCCCCTTGGTCACCCCCACCATAGGGACACCCCCTGCCCCTTGGACAACCACCCCCCCAGAACCCCCCCCCCCCCATGAAATCCATTACTATGCTCTTTCAAATTTTGAAATAAGAAGAAACCAAACCAAAAGTAGACCAATATCAGACCAGAATCCAAACCATAAAAACATCATAACTAGACCAAAATAATAAGAACTAGATCAAAATTAAATATTCACATATATATCATTCAAAACATATAATGACATATAAAAAACCTTAATCCGGCCAAAGAAATACCAAATACACAATTATATTTAAAATATTCAAAATTACATTTCACACTACAAAAAAACTAAAATCCAATCAAACCTGTAATATAATTTGACCTTCCACTTGTTAGTGTTTGACCTATTGAGCACTATAGGGTTGAGTGTAATCAAATATCTACAAATTAAAAGGATAGTATTTAACATGTATAATGAATAAATCAAACAAAATATTATGTAAAAGTTTATAAGGAAATATTAATAAGTAAAAATTCACAAGTGTTCTAGATTTAATTACTTCATACATAAATCTTAACATATAATATCCACATTAGATGATACCTTATAATTCATGACAATTCTATTTTATTGAGTTTCAATTCAAAATATCATTTTTATGTAATACATCAAAAATTACATTATAAATGGATATTTACCTTTAATTTTATGTAATACATCAAGATTTATCAGCTCTCAGAAAGCATAAAAAAACAACTTTATCAGTGAAAATATATTAACGCTGATAATTTTTTTTTAAAGTGCTTTTTAGCACTGGTAAATATTGATCTTTATCATCACTAAAATTTTAGCACCGATAATGGATTTATTTAAATAAATTTATAATAATCTTATAAATATTAAATATTTATAATTATCTATTTATAATTGTATAAATAATTATTTATTAATAATAATAATTTATTTATTTTAAATAAAAATTTATAAATTTATAAATATTTTAAATATACATTTATAAATATATTTATTTATAAATATTTATTTACAAATATATTTATAACATTATTAGTGGATATATAATCTTAAATACATGAATTTTAAAAATGATGGAAATTGAATAATTCAAAATGAGTGCACTTTAAAAATATTGAAAAATGATTATGTTTTATTAATTAAATCTAAATTATTAAAAAAAAATGGATATGTGTGTATATACTGATGTAAAGATGAATACATATTGAAAATAAAAAAAATAAAAAATATATATTTATATATATAAATAATAGAAATGATCAATTTCAAAAATAAAATAAAAAAATAAAAAAATATTAAAAATGAATGCCTTAACTGTAATTTTATTATAAATAATGAAATAAAATCGACTGATATAAAACAAAATATATTAATACTGAAATTCTAAAATATAACAAAATTTGAATAAATTGCATAAATATTAGGTGTATGTATTTCTATATATTGTGTAAATATATTTTGTAGTGTGTTTAAACTAAATTAATTACACATATATATATATGTGTGTGTGTGTGTGTGTGTGTGTGTGTGTGAAATAAATGTAACACACGATGTTTGATATATGTTAAATTAAAAAATCAAACAACATTAAAAATTTATAAGACCTTAATATGATTTTAATTAACATTTTGTTCATTTTATATATATTTATATTTCATATATATTATTTATTTCCATTTATAATATATATATATATTACTTACTCATTTTTATTAATAATTATTTCATTAATAAAATTTTTTTAAAAAAATTAGTTTATTCATTTTTTATTTTTTTGTTTGATTATATATCCATTTATTTATCTACATTTAATATATACCATTTATCAATATTTATAATATATATTCATATATTAAATTTATTCATTTTTATCAATAATTAATTTTTTAATAAAATGTTTCATATTTTTTAAAATTCAGTCATTTTAAATTTTTATTTGATTAATTATTTCATTTTATTCATCTTGTATATCTATATATTGAATATATACAATTTAACAATTTTTAAAATTTATATATGTCTATTCATTATTAACAATAATTATTTAATTAAAGAAATTTTTTAAATTTTTTAATTTTATTTTCTTCACCTTTATCAATTCTATTAAAGAGCTCATACAATTACCATTTATCAGCACTTTATTATTTCCGCTCATAAAGGGTAACTTCTATTTGTGCTAAAAATAAATCACTTATAAAAGGTAACCTTTACTAGCGCTAAAATAAAGTGCTGATTAAGGTGAACCTTTATCAGTGCTAAAAAATGCGTTGATAAAAGGTACCCTTTATCGTTTCTTTTTTTAGTGATAAAAAGGTCCCTATTCATCAATACTTATTTTAGCACTAAGAAACATTGACTTGATGAACACATTTTTCTAGTGCAGATAAATTCTTGTGCTATTAAACTATAGTTTTGTAGTAGTGTGAGCTACCTCTAATAGCTCCTTCTTCCAATATGTTATGTATAGAATGCATAAATTGTTCCTAAACCTTATCATCCCATCCCGATCAAGGTTAAAATCAGAAACTTTTATAACCTTCTTTTGTAGATTTACATCGTCCTTTTACACCAAATTAATCATTACGTTGATGGAGAGTGGAATATTCAATTGGGAAAGATAATAATTCTACAATTCCATTAGGATTTTTAGATCCATCATTTGAAAATCCAAAAAATATTGGATCTTTTGTGATCCTCGACATGGATAATCTTGAATAATCCTATCGACTCAAAGCATTATCCACCTTGTTCTTTTTTTCTAGGGTGGTAATATATTGAGTAGTCAAAATCCTTTATCATCTCTAACAAAATTCTGTGGTACATGAAAAACTCCTCATGTGTGAATATATATTTCAAAATTTAATTATTGGTGTATATATCACATTTTTATCCATAAACAGAACTCCTCTATATCTTAATGAAACAATTACCACAGCTAGCTCCAAATAATTAGTTGGGTAATTTTTCTCATGAATATTCAAATATCATGATGGATAGGCTATAAATATATTACTCTGCATAAGAAAACATACCAATCCCTTCTTGGATGCATCACTATAGATTAAAAATCATTCTCCACTATAGGGTAATGTAAGCATAGGTGCACTGACTAAGCTTCTATTCAGTTCATTGAAATTTTCCTCAAATTCATATGTCCAGAGGAACTTGGCACCCTTCTGAGTTAACTTGGTCAGAGTATTAGATTGTCATGATAAATTCTCCACAAACTGTTTATAATATCAATCTTGATCATGAAAACTGTAGATCTCATTAACCGTGCTTAGTCTTGGCCAACATTCAATAGCCTCTTTATTTGATGGATCTACTACTATACCATCTCCTAAGATTAAGTCACACAAAAATGGAACCTTTTATATCTAAAATTCACACATTTTAAGTTTTTCATACATGTTATCCTTCCTTCGGGTCTTCCATTCAATTCTAAATTAGTCTTCATCCCCTTCATTTATCTTTAAATAGATAATAATTTCATCTATAAATACAACCAAAAATTGATCAAGGTAATATCTAAATACTATATTCATGAAATTGATAAAGATAATAGAAGAATTAGTAAGACCAAAATGAATCACTATATAATCATAGTTTTAATTCCCCGTAGAAAATGTTTTCTTGGGTATATCCTCTTTATTGAACCAAAATCGATGATATCTAGAATGAAGGTCAATCTTGGAAAATTATTCATCTCCACATAGTTGATCAGACAATTCTTCAATATGGGGAAGATGATTCTTGTTCTAGATTGTGATCTTGTTCAACTCTAGATAATCAATGTAGAGTTGCATTGATAAATATTTCTTTTCATTAAAAGAACTGGTGAACCCCAAGGTGACACACTCGGCTAGATGAATCCCTTATCATGGTTTTCTTATAGTTGGATCTTCTATTCATGTAGCTCAATTGTTTTTATTCTATAGGGATTCCTTAAAATTGTTGTTGAATCATGTATGAGCTCTATTGAGAACTAAAATTCCTGTTCTTGTGGAAGGATAGAAAAATATTTTGTAAAAACATCCACAAACTCTTGAAAAATATTAATATCATCAATGTGAATCCCCCCCACCCAACCATTTGAGATAAACCACCCGTCAGGATGAGAATTAAGACCCATAAACTCGATGTAATCTCCATAGAAATATTATTATTATCATCACATTGATATAAGATCATTTTTTGTTTGAAATATCAAGTTTAAATTCCCTTCCTCAACAATTTATGTGTGATTTTGGAAGAGAAATCCAATCCATGCCTATGTTTACAACATAATCAACCAAAGGAAGAATGGAAATATTTTCAAGAAGAAGATTCTAATAAATTTCAACTTGAGACGTATCATAAACATGATATGAAATCATTTTACCATTAGGGGTTTTCATTAATAATTCCATATATAATAATTTGGGTGGAATATTAATACCCATAGAAAATTCTTTTAATATAAGAGTTGGTAGATCCCAAATTCAATAAGACATTTTTAGTTATAGAGTTGATTGTAAATGATTATTTCACCACATGTTTATTTCCTCCCTTGTATGAAATAGTGATTTCATGTCATTTCTCCTTGTCCCTCTATTTTAGATGTTTTTAAAGCTGGTCATCATCATCAACCCTCAATTTTTGGAAATTTTTTATGTAATTCCCATTCTCTATACACATGTAGCACTGAAATGGTGGGGGTTCATTCTATGTATTTTTATCTCTATTTTCATTTTTATCAGACCTCTTCCCATCACATCGACAATCAAATTACTGATGACCTTCCTTTACTCACATAAAATACTTATTACACCACTTAAGAAAACATCCTTGATGATTCTTTCCACACATTGTCCATAAAGAAAATCTTATCTTCTTCTCTTTATGGTTATTAGATTACCATAGGAACTCCATCATCCATTTATTTTATGACAATGATATTTATAAATTACTCCAACCTCCATTTTATCCTTGATTGCACAACGAAAAATATCTTCGTAGCTTCTAAAGTCTCTTATGTCCAATTATCTTATAAGACTTTCCTTTATTCCATTGAAGAATTAGTCCAAATTACATTCTATTTAGATGATAATACTAGAATAATACCTCAAAAGTCTTGTGAAATTATCCTCATATGTACCTATAAATTCATCATCCTTTTTCTTTAACTCTAGTAACTCTTTATCCATCATTATATGGATAATTATATGAATGTATTTATTAAAAAAATGTTTTTAAACTCATCCCAGTTTGTGGATTCAATTTCATATTACTGCATTATATTATTGATTAGAGTCCCCCACCAGTCTACTTCACCCTCTAAATGATAAACAACCATAATTACATTCTCATGATATGAACACTAGATAATAGTGAATATCATTCTAGTGGTATTGATCCGTAGTTCAGCGGCAGGTGGATCAGAAGTCCCACTGAAAGATGGCGTACATTTCCTCATAAAGGACTCAATTTAATGTTGTTACCTAATTTACTAAATTTTATGTCAAGAATTAATTATAGTTACATATAGTTTAGTGAACATAGAAATGAGATTTTTAATTCCATCTCCAATAGAAATCGTATTCTCAAAAGAAAAATCATTTCAATTTCCATAACACTCAACATTGATGTGTTTCCTTTAGGTTCCATCCATTGAATAAAACCAAAAGAACACAAAGAAATTGACAATAATCATAGAGGAAAACTACATAATATTGAAAAACCACATATATGATGTCTAAAATATGAATCCATATTTAATCTTGGAAACCTTAAGTTTATACTAGGTTATTTATAGGAAAATCCAATTTAAATCCTCCATGATGGTATGTGAGGAGTTTGTTGATTTCCAAAGCATATCCCCATAGAGTGTCAAACCATATGTGCAATAATGCCTATTTCCATGTACTGTGTAATGCTCGAGTTAGGCCCGATGTTCCTTTTCGAAGTTGTTTCCCCTAGGCGCATCAGTGTTATATACACATCCACTTGTAGTATCTGGATAGTGATATAACACTTATATACCACTCTATATATCCTTTACCATAATTTGAGGAGATTTTGCTATAGTTTTTATTATCCTTAGACATGTCCTTAGGGTTCTCACTTAGGTTTTCTTATCATAGTTTCCAAATGATAAATAAAACTTTTATTTGATTCCAACTATTCTGACCCTCTCTTAATATACATTAACATTACATAATTTTTATGGAATACTTAATACATTACTGAAACAGATTCCCAAAGACCATGTTAGTATTTTTCCTATAGAAATATGGAATCATAAATACTAGTACATAAGTGAGCTACATTATCTCCCACTAGGTTCTCTAAGACTATAACCATTCTTAGAAATATCATATATAATACATATCTTCAAAACCTGGGGAAAGAAAACATAAAAAAGGGTTGGACTCAGATGCATACTAAGGTTAATGAATAAAGATATGTATGAATAAACATAAGAATAAGGATACGAGAATCTGATCATGACATTGTAAGATCATACCCTTTATAACCAAGAACATAAACATTAATCCTGGAATAAATATTGTCCATTCATAATACATGAATCATAAGGTAATCAAGAGCATAATCTATGAAATCATAACATATGAATACAACATAGAATTTTTGGCATAAACATCATCATAAAAAATGATTTCCATAGTAGTCAAGGAATCACTAAAAAGGTTATCTTAATAGTATGAGTTCACTCCCCATACCATCTTTGTAGTCATATTTCACTCCCATGAACATATTAGTAATCAAGGTTCCCTCCCAATACCATCTTAGTGAACAAATTCATTTACTGAACCGAGTTCACTCCCCGTTCAACCTATGTATATCTCATGAGATAGAAATAATTACCCAATTCATTGGAGGGAGATATAGTTCCCCTCTATGTCATAATAAAATCATATATATGTGTTCCCTAATATAATAATTTGTCATATCATAACCCATGAAATTAATTGGGCGTCATAAACATGTAATCATATCATAACGAGAAGAAAAGAGACTGGTTTCATTGTTATTTTATCAGAGCATAACTAGTGAAAAGATGTGGGTATTATAATAATACAACCCATGAAAGATAAAATAGATTCACAGATATATAACTTATGAATGAGAATCATATTTAATAAACATCATGCCTTAAGAACATAAACCATTCAGAGAAATAATATAAATGGAACCTTTGGACCACTCCCTAGAAAGGCATGAGTAACTCCAAAATATTTCATCATATATGGAAAATAATTTTGAAATATCCATTAAAAAACTTCTTGATGAAAATATCCTTTCTGCTTTGAAATTTTCTTTTTAAAACATAAATGATTTTGAAATAATTTTTCTTTGAAAGCATACTATGTAAACTTTTAAACATGTTGAAAATAGATTTGAAAATTTATTGAAATTTTAGTAATTATTTTTCAATGAAAATAAGCTTTATATATCATTTTAAAACCATTTTTTATTTTTTTGACAACAAATTTTTTGAAATATAGACATTTCTTTTAAAAAAGAGAAATGAGATCGAATTTTCTGAATTTTTTTTTTGTATTTATATTAAGTTCCAAAGAGTGGGAAAATGGATATTAATACATGAAGATATCATGAATTACCAGACAGGAATAAAATTCATGAGATTCCTTGATATATGTATCATAAGATTTCATCAATGGAATCAAATCATTAACAATCTCGATAAATGATGAGATTATTTCAATATACTCTTATCATGTGGTAACTTTGAATCATACTACCCATGTTAGAAAAGTATATTATATGAAGCATAAAATATCATTAAAATATGTATATTAATGATATAAAAAGTATAATATAAATATAGAAACCTCATATAACAACATAGGTGCATATCATGGCATATGTCTCAAAGAAAGAAAATTTTTGAAAAAAAACTACATTATCGATTTGGTATCTTTTGAAACATAAACACCATGAAAGAGAGATAATAAAATGGGTATTTAAATAACCATAAATTTAAGTATAATAATCATAGAATAAATTTATGGTAAGTATATACACCACAAAAAATAAATTACTAGTGAACATTGTGTGTATCTCATTGATACATAATATGTGATGATAAACCTTTACCTTGTGTCTTGACACTCATTATTCTCATTCAAACCTCCAGTATAGAAATTATATGTTTATTATAAATCTATCAATGAACCATATACATATATAAAATAACATATATTATTTAGTTATGACTTTTTAATACCTATTCATTAATAACTTCATGCTAAAGTTACATTTTTTGTGATAATCATCAAGTTTTTCGTATATGTTTTGAGTTGTTATTCATGGTCCTATTACTTATATAATGAAATAATTATTTCTAGAATGTAAAACATCATAAAAATATCATATATATTTATTATACATTTATTTATAATAATCTATAAAATAAGATAATATTAAATGAAATACACCGTTCATGGAGATGGTAGGTTGTATATACGCATGAACATTTTTTCCATTTTCATATCATATTGAAAGAAAGAATGAAATTAAATGAAATATATGTATATATATATATATTATCATTATAGTATATTTTTTATTTCATATATGTCAAATAATTTCACTAAACCCATCCTTCATACATTCCATGTAATGTTTTAATGAATCACATCGGTTTGAGGAGGCGGTAGTCCACACATCCACAAACGAAGTTAACATATTTTAAAAAATTGAAATCATGAAGGTATATTCTATTTAATACTTAAATAAGCTTAAATAAATCATAAATATCATAAATATCATATAAAAATATAGTTTCCATCATAATTACCAACCATGAAAAATGGTAAAGGAAAAACGAACAACATCATTTTATGAGGTGGTAGTTCGCCAAACACAAGAACGGTAAGTTCATCACCAATAAGATGGAAGTGCGTGCAAGTATAATATGAAAAATTATAATATAAAATATTAGTATATTTTTTATAATAATTTTATTATATAATCATGGAATAATAAGATTTTTGGGGTTGTATAATGACAATAAAACAAAGGAGCTTGAGAAAGGATGTTACCTTTTCTTTGGGTAACACCTTTTGGGTTGCACCAAAGGGATTCCTTAGAAGTGTTTTTTCCCAAAACGATGATATTAGTATTAATTTATGGATTTTAGTAAGATATTTATTCATATTTTTTTGATACAAATGAATTTATAGATTTGAATTATGTATAGGCGTGATTGCCTTTTTTGTGGAGGAGTGGAATTCTTGTAAATTTTTGAAAAGGGAATTAAACCTATGTTTTTATATAAAAATTGGATATAATAATGGTAAAAACATATAAAATGATATATATGGTCTTAATATATCCATATAATATCTTTTAGACAAGTTTATAGGTAATTGTTTTCCTTAAGTTTAGTGTTTAGTCCTTTATTATGCTACTTTTTCTCTTAATCACTAACAATAATTTTAATCACTTTCACTAATTTTTTGATCAAAAAATATGTTTCAGATATTATTAATAATAAATTATTATTATTAAAAATATGAAATCCATTTTTAAAAATTCTTATAACAAAATTGGAAGAAATTAATTTAAAATTATTCTTGCAGATGTGTCACGACTGTTGGTTTTTATGTGAAAATGGTTAAATGTTTGAAATGTTTTTATATCCAATTTCAATGTGAAAATAGTTCCAATGACATTAATGGGATTAATTTCTATAAAAATCATCTAATTATACTTTAAAACCAAATTATAATTTAATTTAACTATATATATATAAATTATAAAAAATAATATTAAATTATAATTTAGTATTTGTAACTATTCATCAAAAAATAACGTTTTTTGAAAAATCACAAAAAAAACACTAATATAATTTTGATATTATGATTTAAAAAAATAATTTTATTTTATCAAATTTAATTTCTAAAATTATCTAAAATTTATTTTATTATTTTCTAAAAAAGGACATAAGAAGAAGTTCATTTAGAAAAATGGAATTTTCAAATATATAAAGACTTTACTAAAAACATTACATCTTATTATCAATATGTTTTATTTATATGAAACCATTATAAATAATATTTAAAAATTTGTTATTAATAGTTTTATTACTATGTTTCCATCTTGGTTATAACTATCTCACTTATATTGTTATAATAATAAAAATATATTTTGTAGAAACATAGTGTTTCGTGCAACGAAAGACATAAATGGAAACTAATTTATTAAGAAAAGGATAATAAAAACTCTGGGTGTTACAATATTTAATATAAGTTTTTACATAAAATTTTACCAATGTAAATTTTTTCTTTGGAAAGTTTCATTCATAATAAATAAAATCTCATAGGAATGTATTTCGATGTCTCCTGCAAAGATAGAAATTATTGATAGCTGGTCCAGAACAACCATAGCGACTAATATCTATAGATTTCTTATTTTAGTGGAATATTATCAATGATTTTTGAATAAATTTTCCTGGATTTATAATCCAATCTCCATGTTAACTTGTAAAGGATTGAAGTTACTTTGGATGGATGGATGTGAGGATAATTTCAAGGAGGTAAAGAGAATGTTGCTCAGTGCACCTATCATCACAATGCCTTATTGTGGAGAATGGTTTGTAATCAATAGTGATGCATCCAAAGAGGGGTTTGGATGTGTTATTATGTAGAATTATATATTTATAGTTTATACCTCATTCCAATTTAATGTTTATGAGGAAAAGTACCTAGCTCGTGGTTTTGAGTTAGCTGTTGTAATTCATTAATTAATTATATAGAGGCATTATCTTTATAGAGGAAGGTCTGATCAACATACTATTCACAAAACATTAAAGTATATATTGAAATATACCTATTTGAATATTCATGAATGTAGTTAGTTGGATTTGTTCATAGATTATGACTACTCCATGCATTACCACCCTGTAAAGGAGAACTAGGGGATAATGCTTTGAGTCGTAAGGATCATGCTATATTATCCATGATGAGTATCAACGAATATTAAATATTATTGGATTCAAAAGGGACGTATATGAAAATCTTGAAGAAATTAGACATATCTTATCTTTCTCTAATATTTGTTCAACAATATATTGATACAATCATTTTAGAGACATGGAAGGAAGATGATGAACTATAAAAGAAAGAGAGAAATGTTCATGAGTTTAATGATGGTAACAATTGAATGATAATTTTTATGAAGCATATATCTATTCCATACATATATGATTTGAAAGAGCTATTTTAGGAGCTTATATTTCTTCATTATATATTCTCCCTAAGAGTACAAATATGTATATATATACTTTTTATTATTTCTAGTGGGATTTCATGAAGAAAGATATTATATAGTTTGTATCTCAGTGTTTGGTATGATAACAAGTTATGGTTGAGAGTCAAAACACTATAGGGATGTTAAAACCATTACTCTTACCATAATGGAAATGGTAAAACATATCCTTTTATTTTTTTGTAGGACTCCATAAAACACCTAAATGGAATAATTTTATTTGGGTTGTAGTCGATCCCTTTAAAAATTCAGCACAATTCGTCACTATTAGAGAATAATTACATATTGAAAATATTTCTAGAATACAAATTTATGAAGTAGTATTATTGCATAGAGTACAAAATTCTATTTCATATGATCAGGATCCAAGGACCACCTTGATGTTCTAGAAAACTTTTCATCAAGCTCTAGATACAGAGTTATGTATCATCGCTACACATCATCCTCATATAGATGGTCAGACTAAGACAAATATTAAAAACCTAGAGGATATGTTGTGATCCTTTTCTATAGATTTTAATGGTTTTTGGGGTCAACACCTTCCTCTAGTTGATTTTTCCTAAAATAATATATTTCACTTGATCATTCATATGGAACATTTTTAATACCACTATAGAAAGAACAGTATAACACCATCATACACAAATGAGGTTGGGAAAAGAAGAATATTGGGGAATAATAATGTTGAAGAAATAGAAGATAATGTTATATATATTTAGAAGAACATAAATATTGATCAAATTCGGTAGAAAAGTGATACTGAAAATTTCATACATTATCTAGAATTTGATATTGGTGACATGGTGTCCCTATTAATATCTCTATGGAAAAAGATTATTTTATTTGGAATGAAGGTAATGTTAATATGAAGATACATTTGTCTTTTTGATATTATTGGTTGTATCGAGACATTAACTTATCATTTGGTGATTCCACCAAATCTATCTCAATTTTATGATGTGTTCCATGTATCTCTCTAATGGAATTAGATTCCTAATCATTCACATGTATCGAACTTTTAGGTCATACTAATAGAGAATGATCATTTTTATGAGGAACAACCACTAAAGAATACCGGTCACAGATAGAAAGTGCCTTGAAACAAGAAAACTCCCAAGGTTAAAGTTTTGTGGTGAAAACACAAGTTTAATGAAACTATATGGTAATATGATGAAATTATGAGGCATAATTATACATATTCGTTTTCATATATGTGATGAGTTTTAAGGGAGAAATATATTTAAGGGTGTAGAATGCAACCCTATGATATTTTATTAATTATTATTATTTTTCAAATAAATTAAATTTCATTAGTATCTTGTGTTGTATGAAACACCATGTTTAGCTTTTGTTATACTCAACATCAAGATTATCTAGTGTTACATGTGACACCAAGTTTTAACAAACTGTGATATATTATTAATATTATTACTTAAACATGACCATTATAACAAAACTATTAAAAATTATCAGAAAAAATAGTAATAAATACTTTTAAAATATTACTTATAATGGTTTTATATAAATAAATCATATTGATAAAGAGTACTCTATTTTTATAAATTTATTTATATGTTTCAAAAATAATTTTTCCATAAAAAATGTTTTTTTTTTCATTTTTTTGAACAAATAATAAAATTAATTTTTAACAATTTTATAAAAATTATTAAACAAATAACCTTAATTATTGAAATATACATGTAGAAATTATATTGGAGTATTTTTTTAAATATTCTGAAATGATAAAATATTCAATGAATAGTGAAAAATACTGGTTTTATTAAGAATTGTCTTTTCTCTTACAAAATTTAAAAACATATAAATTATTTTAATATGAATTTAAAAGTAAAATCAATTCATTTATATATTAATTAATCCAATTTAGTTCATTATAGTCAATTCTATATTTAATTGGGATATTAAAACATTCTTTACTTATGAGAATTTTTTGTAAAACTGTTTTTTCATCGTGTCTATGGGTTTAATTATAAATTCAATTCTACCATTTCTATTAATTGAATTTCAAAAAAAGAAAACCATATTTATAATAATAATAATTTATAATTTATAATAATTTCAACTTAATTTTTAACCATTAATAATCATAAATATGTAAAAATTAATTACCACACTTAAGGTGAAAATGAGTTTACTGGGGGTTAAACTAAAAATATAAGGGGTAAAATGACCTTGAAACATGTCCAAAACCCATTTTATTAAAAACTTTTAACCTTATATCTTCTAGGATAGATATTTCTATACTTTTATTACATTTTTAAAAAGAAAAATGTGTTTCTACCTTTTTATTTTTAATCATTCCAAGTGTTTCCTCTCCCCTACTTATAAATGGCCACCCCTCTGATATCCTATTCACATTTCCAAAACATTTTATTTCATAAAATAACTACCCAAAAACCATACTTAATTATATTATATAATTATATATACCTTATTGTGTCATAAATATATCTGTGGACGTTTTTTTTTTGAAAACCTAAGGTTGTTACCCAGAGAAGAGGTGACATCCTTCAATGAGCTTTTTTATAATATTTCTTCCTCCACCTCCTTAAATTAATAATAAAAAGTGATAATATGAAACAAAATTATTATATTAAATTTAATTATATTTTATTATTTTATGTTCATGACCTCTATTCATCTCCTCTTCCCTCAAATGGGAAATGATAACTTTGCTCGTGTGTACGGCGGACCACCGCCTCACAGACCGATGTGACTTGATTTCCATTGACACCTATCACGGTTGGGTATGATGATGGATATATATATATATTATATTTTCTATATAATAATCCTTATGTAAATTTATTTTCACATATAACTTTTTACTTTCTATTCCATATGGGATACGATAACGCTAATTGTGTGTACGACAGACTACCGCCTCGTGAAGCGATGTGATTCATTTTTCACTTACATTTTACATGGAAGGTAATAAAGGATAAATTTATTTATTATATGTGATATAAAATACATAATAATTTTATTTGAGAAATAAATATTACTTTCCTTCTTTTCATTCCATCCATTGATAAAATGGAAAAAACATTCATTCATATGTACGACCTACCGTCTCTATAAATGGTGTAATTCATTTTCTCTATCTAAATTTAATTTATTACTATAAATTAATATATAATTAATATATGTGATATTTATGTCATTTTTTGAATTATGTAATTTTTATAACCATGATCAATGTAAAATGACCTGAAATACCAAACCAAACCTCATGTGAAAAATAGAGCAGTTATTACTTGAAACAAAAGTTTAATAAGTAATTGTTAATAAATTAGTAATAAAAGGGTATAAGTACATCATATATGATATTATATATATATTATTTTCATTTAATATATTTATAATAAATTTATTCTTATTATATCAGAGGATAGATAGATTTCAAGGAAAGAGTAAATCAATGTAGTGTATTTTTGTCTCAATTTGTCTTCATTGAGACATATGTGGGGTTATAAACCTATATTCTTGTATGTGGTGTATATATATAGACCCTCTGAAATGTGATATAATGAATTTAATTATTCTCATGACATTTTAGCCATTATTTATTTTTATTCTTTCATGGGGATTATCATTCAACGTTACCAAAGTGTTAAGGGTTTTATGATATAATCACATCGATTATCAAGATTATTTCTGTTTATGGATCCAATGATGAGATGCTTGGATCTATATACCAAGAAAATAATTAATTTTATTCTCCTATATTTATATTATTATAATAAATGGTTTCCGTTCATTTTTTTATATTTATGTACTCAATAGTTTAAAAGAATATTTTTAGGAAAAATCGTCTTTATTTCTATTTAGTACCAAAACCCATTTTTTCTTCCATATCTTTGTTTTATTAAATTTTTTTCAAAAAAGTGTTAATATTATAAAATGTATTAATTAAGTAAATTCTTACTGTTTTTTTTTATTTTTTCCAAAAATGTGAATGTAATATTTATTTTAATGTGTATGGATTTTCCCACCATTATAAGCACTCATTGTTTTAATACTTAATTTATAAGATTCAATGTTAATTTCTAATGAAATGGATATTGAAAATATTTTATGATTTTTTATTTTTTTAAAATCTATTTTTCAAAGTGGAATGGATATTTTCCTCGGTAAATGTTCTAAGTGATCTTTAAAAATCATTCACCATATAATATATAATCATTTTTTCTTACTTATGCTTTACTGGGTATAATATTGAATAATACCATCCTTATTATTTCTCTAGATTGTTAATGTTTATGTATGTGTTATTTTTATGAAACCAATTTATTTTCATTAGGTTATTCTTTTTTAGATCTATGAAATGTTTATAAAAACCATTTTATTTGCGTCGATTATAATATGATGATATGATGAATGTTTTACGATATTATGGCACACAAAAGTATGTTTTTCATTATAAGATAGGTGGTAACTATATCTCCCTCCAATTCATTGGGTAAATCTTTATATCTCAAGATATATAACTGGGAAACAAGTTGATGAAATTGATACACTGTCAGAAATAGATGATCCCTGATCCACTATAGGAAATATGTGTCTAATTGGAAATAGGTGGTGAGTCTTGATCCACTATACTAATGGTCAGGGTATTCAACCTTGACATATGAAATGGTTTTTTTATATTTATAATGGTTGAAATTATTTGTGACATTATCTTTTGGTTCATGATTTATTTATTATTATTTCTCAGTCTTATGCCCCATTTTTTATGAAATGTAATGTTTTATGGCATGAATCTTGTTTATGATCTCTGACAGGTTAGATATGAACTTCAAAAGTTATGTTCTTGATCACATACCATTATAATTATCTTATTATTTAATATAATCACAGGTTTATATATCTTATGTTTTCCCTAACTATGTATATGATCTCACCATTTCTTATGTTTCCTCCCCCATGTTATGAAAAAAGGCTTAGGTAGGGTATGCCTTAGAAGAGTATTATGTGATAAGATATTTAATTGAATAATAAGATTGTGTTTTTAGTCTCCAATAACTCTAATCTATTATACTCCTCAAGTGTGTGTTTTTAAAATGTATTGAATATTCATCTAAAAAGTTGTGATAGTTTCATATGAAAAGATTGGGTACTTATAGTGAAGATGGAGGATATACCCAAGACAACAATTCTTATGATGTATGGTCATTATGAATTTATATTTATTAAACATTGACAAAACAAGGACATTTTATCTTCATAGATTTAATGAATTGCGTCTTTATATATTTCCTTCATTAGTTTTTAGTAATATTTATAAATGACATTATTATACTTCCCAAGATAAATGAGGAGAATAAAGATCATTTTTTGGATTGTGTTAAACATGTTGAGGAAGGATAAGTTGTATGAAAAATTTATCATGTCTGAATTCTGGTTATATAAAGTTTCATTCATTGGTAAAATAATCTCATGCGATGATATATTAGTGGATCCTTCAAAAATGGATGCAATTTAATAATTGACAAGACCAACTATGGAAAAAGAGATTCATAGTTTTCTTGGACTGATAAGATACTACTGAACCATTGTGAGATATTTCTCATAGATATAAAATCCAATAACTAAGTTGACTATAATGGGAGCCAAGTTTCTATGGATTGATGAATGTGTAAACAATTTCATGGATCTAAATGGAAGGTTGGTTAGTGTGTTTGTTCTCACACTACCCTTCAATAGGGATAGTTTTTTGAACTATATTTATGAATTAAAGATTGGTTTGGATGTGTCATTATATTGAATTACCATGTGATAGCATATATATCCCAAAAGTTAATATTCATGAGAAAAATCATCTGACTCTTGATTTGGAGTTGGAAGTTGTAAATTTTTCATTAAAAATAAGGTGTAATTATCATTAGGTTGAAAGATTTGATCTATGTATTGATCATAAAATCATGAAGTATATATTCACATATAAATATTTGAATATTTAATGAATGAGATGGTTGGATTTGATTAATTATTATGAGTGATTGATACATTACCACCCAGGGATGGTGAACAAGGTTGTAGATGATTTTAGTTGGAAGGAACATACAATTTTTTCCATGATGGAGATTTAAAGCGCTATAATATTTATAGATTTTCAGAAGCAAAATCTTGTAATTATTAGAAAATTGGATATATAATAACTTAATTACATGAATGTTCAAATGTCTATCTATATAAGGATTAAAAAGGTGAAAAATGAAAATATAGAAAAATAGAAGAAGGTGAGAAATATTTTTAATTTCAAAAAAAGATCATGATAAAAGGATAAGTTTTAGGAACTGACTATTTGTATAAATAATATAATATTTTAAAAATGAGATATTAGATCAAGCTTATAGTTCATCATTCTCTATTCATCCTAGAATGATAATGATTTATAGATAACTGAAAGAGTGTTTATAGAGGGAGAATTGTAAAAGTGATATTTTAGAGTATGTATATTGATTGTTGGTATATTATCATTTTAAGGGTATGATTTATAATTTTAAGGGGATTTTAGAAATAGTACCCATACCAAAATATAAATGGGAAAACATCACCATGGGTTTTATTATTGGACTCTGAAAAACATCTAATGATGATAATGTTATTCATAATTCAGTTGACTTACCTACAAAGTTAGAAAATTTCCTTGAAATTATTGAATATTTCTCTCTGGAAAATATTTATAGGATACAAATTAAATAAGTGGTATTATTTTATAAAATAAAACATTCTATTGTATCTAGTTAATATCTAAGGTTTACATTGGAATTAAATAGAATTATTTATCCAAATTTGAATAAAAAGTTGAATATTATCATTGAATATCATCCTCATATAAGTACTGTTAAAACCCTAAAATATATTTTTAAATATTTTTATATTGATTTCAATGGTGGTTGAGATAACAACCTTTCTTTGTTCATGTTTTCTTGTAATAATATATTTTACTCAAATATTCATATAGATCCTTATGAACATCTCAATGATAGGATGTTTAATACTCCAATATGATTGGATAAAGTTAGATAATAAAAGTTATTGGAAACTGAGTGAGTACATTCTATAGAAGGTCATATTTATTTATCAACACACCATTGTATCTCATAGTCGATAGAAAATTTATCCTGATAATCATCAATGGGATCTAGAGTTTGATGTTGGTGACAAGGTATTCATATGAATATATCCATAGAAAAAGGTTATGAAATTTATAAATAAGGGAAGTTTGATTACGTGATATATTCTCCCCTTCTAAATTCTTGTACTATTGGGGTGGTTTTTTATTAGTTGACCCTTCTGCCAAATATCTCTCAAGTTCATGAGATGTTCCATGTAGCTCTCCTTAGTAAGTACATACCCAATCCTTCACATGTACTGAAATCAGTGTCCATACTACTTGAGAACAATCTCTCTTGTAAGGAACATCCATTATAGATTCTATATCAAATATATAAACTATTTTAAAACCATACCACTCACTTGGTCATAATTTTGTGGTGAAACAAAAAATTTAAGGAAGCTATGTGTAAACTTGAGGATTTGATGAGGAAAAATTATCTTCATTTGTTTATATAAAATTGATGGAATTTCAAGGGTGATATTATTATAATGGTTATAATATAATTCTATAATATTTTATGATATATTTATCAGTAAATATGTTTTATTTTATTGATAACTTTCATTAAATGAAATACCAAGTTTAGAAAAACATTAATATACTACTGAAATATTATTATTAAATGTGAAAATTATTTCCAAGCCATTGTTTTAGATGGTATGAATGGGACAATCTAAATTATGAAAAATTTTTGTTCAAACATATAGGAAATTAATTAATTGGTTATAAATTATTTATAAATGAAAATAAAATCATTTGAAAATAAAATACATGTGTTTTTCTGAAAAAACTTTTTTTCTATGCGCAATGTGTTTTTATCTTAATAAATTAAATAAATCAATATTTATGAATAAATCTAATGAAATATTTATATAATATATTAAATAATTTTTTAATATTCATATAATGATTTTTACTAGGAAAGGGATTAATTTAAATTCAGTTTTATTCATAAAACACATTTATCTAAAAAAACAGTATTTACACATTTTGTTCATGGTTATTAGAATTAATTTATACAACATAGAGAAATATAATATTTTAAAAATTATCCCATTTGTTTAGTCATAATAATTAATATTATTTTAAAATTTCTTCTAAATTTTTGTTCTTAATGATTAGTTATAATGTTAAATATCTTATTACCATTTTAATGGTTAAAATGGTTAATGAGGGGTAATAAAAATGATATAAGAGTAATAATTACCTAATAAATTGTATAAATATTATTTTATGAATTTATTTTGATCCTATATAATCCGATATTCAAAATAAATTCAATTTGGATCCAATTTCCCGTGAGAGTGACTTTATTATATTTTAGTGTTCTTAATAATTATAGGTGCTTCACTCCCCTCACTTATAAAATGGTTCCTCCTATCATTGATTATAAAAACCACTTAATCAATTTATATAAACCAATATCAACATAAATTCTTCAAAAAATACTTATAACATACCTTTAGGTTATTTTCTTCCAAAAATACCCGTCCAATAATACTTAAGGTGCTCTTAAAAAGAGGATACCTGAATAATAGGTATATGTTCTTACCAATCATTTTCAAGTTCCTTTATTTTTAAACAGATTACAATTGTTATATAACCATTTTAACATTATGGAATAAATATAATAAATATATTGATAATTTTTTTTTATTAATGGTCAAGTATGTTTCTATATCCTTCCCAACCATTGAAATATCATAATTTCTCTTGTGTGAACACATGGACTACCACCGCCATGAAGCAATGTGATTCATTTTTCATTCCTTTTAACTAGTGTGTTTATAATGATGGATTTAATGAATATATTTGAAATATAAGATATAATTATGATTATGTAATATTTAATTATTACATACCTTTTTTCCTTACATCCATAAAAAAGTGAATACTTCACCCATGTGTTTGTACATGATACCGTCTCCACGAAGTGATGTAATTCATTTTCCATCATCACTTTTTATGAATATTTATAAAAGTGTATATAATTAATCAATATTATACTTATTAAATTATTGTTATTATTTATATGATGAAACCATACCCAAGTTTCATGTACCAGAATGATTTAAATGAAACATTCATGGAAAACAAACCAGTTTTCACACAAATAATGATTTTAGAGAAGAATTTTTTATTAAAGGGTAACAAAAAAATATAAGAGAATTATATATAAAATATGTATATGAATATGGTTATGGAATAAATTTATAATAAAACTATAATTATTATATAATATTTTTAAATTCATATAAAGGGACACATGACAATAAGTAAGGGTTTATGTTAGAATATCATTTATTTTCATAATTTTCTATAGTAAATTTAAATTCACATATATTATGTTCATATTTTATTTTAAAACCAAAATATTTTATTC
This sequence comes from Viscum album, assembly GCA_963277665.1. NCBI lineage: Eukaryota > Viridiplantae > Streptophyta > Magnoliopsida > Santalales > Viscaceae > Viscum > Viscum album. The sequence goes on along the minus strand of OY728121.1, from coordinate 691,030,422 downwards.
TACATTAATTATTCCAACTATTTTCAAGTAATAAATACATTTTCCTCACTTTTGATATTAAAATGATTGAAAAAAATTCAAGAAAAGGTGACCTTATATCCACCTTTGGAAGAGAAACTTTTCATCCATGTCCATGTACTTTACTATTTTTATGAGAATGTTATATTATATGATAAAATGATCATTTAAATTAATTTTCAACAATATTTTAATTTATTTTAAAAAATGGAATATTTTTTCATTTTTTGAACGAGGAGATTTTGATTATTTACCAAAGGTCATAACGTAATCATTGGTTTTCCATTTCCCGAATTAAAAAATTCTCTTAATATCATAAATATACATTCAATTTAAGTTTAAATTAAAATTTTCCATGGTTAATTTGAAATAAAATATTTTTAAAAATATTATATTTATTTTTTATTTTTTAAATGTGTTTAATGTAAAAGATATTTTCCTAGATTTCAAAGAAATGTTCCAATGCTCTTTTAAATTTATTTTTAATCTATACCAAAATAATTTATGGATTTTTATGCATCACTTATGGTATGATATTTTGATACCATCCAATTTATTTCTCTATATGGCTAATGATGATGATGTTTTTAGTATTTTTCAATAATGGGGATTAATCCTAGTTCAATTAGGGACTTTTTCCACTATGATAGTTTTAGGAGTGAACCCTGACTAAGGAAGTTATGGAATGAGAAGTTAACCCGATCCAATATAAAATTATTGATAGTGATACTTGACTAAGGAAATGATTTCCTATTCTTGTGTGTGTTCCAGAAAACCTATGTCTTAGACTTATGATATGTTATCCAAACTCATTAATGATTATTGATCATTCCACAATCTTATAACTTAGGATTTTTTTTTTGAAAATTCCTTATAACATGCCTCAAGATTTATTATTCTTCCTGGATTGGGTATGAATTTAATAATTCATAATCATGTTCTCATACCCTAATACTTAAATTATTCTTATTTATGATCATTGATTGATATCTCTTATGTTTACCCTTAATGAGAATCTAATCTCTCCATTTATTTTGATAACATTTTTTAGGTTATAGAGAAATGTTTTAAGTAGGGTATTACTAAGAAGGGTTCCACGTGAGAAAAACTTTATGGTAGATAGTGAGGATTTTCCATGAAATAAGTTGATTATGTATTTAGTCTCAAAATAAACTAAACTTTTATGGTTATAAGGCATGTATTATTTTTATATGTATTTTATATTGAAATAAAGTGATGTAATATTTATGTATGCAATGATCGGGTCACCTCATTAACCCTTACTTAATTTAATCTTCATAACCAATTTACCAATCACTTTCTTGACAAATTAAAATAGTTATGAATACCTAGTATGAAATAATAAAGATCAATAATTTCAAAAATATCAATTGAAACAATTTTATTTCCCATAAAATATTTTTTGAATTAATCCCCTCCAATTTAGTCATTTTAGATTCTCATTTAATCCCCTTAGAAATAGATTGTTCATATCTGTAAATAGATGCATAATTTGGAATATACAGAAAATATATTTTCATTATAAAAATATAAAAAATATATAATTATAAATATTTCAATTTCATATAATATTCATTTTAAAAATTCACCAAATTAATTCACATCAGATTCTATAAAATTCATGTATGATTAATTTTAAACTCATGTATGTATGTGTTAACATATGAGTTAAAATCAATTTAAGAGTGTATTTATGTATGATATAATTAAAAATTCATCTAATAAAAAAACATGTAAATTATTTAACTTTCATATAATTTCATAATGTACGAATTTAAAAATTCATGTAATAATTCATAATACTTCTCATATGTATACATTATGTAACAATAAGAGATTATCTTTCTTATGTGTATAGGAATATTTGACTTAGAAAAATTCTAAAATGAGTTACTCCCATTGGATCACATCATGTAGAACATTTTCCACATATTATTACTTAACATTTGAGTAAAAAATGTTTTCCCAAAAATAATTTTTTTTGAATAACAGTTTATAACCAAAATAAACAGAACAATAAGAATATGAATAAATAAATGACAAATAGTTAAATATTAACAAATTTCACTTTCTTTTATTCTTCATGTTTTTCAATATTTGAACAATATTCTTATACAAGGATTCTAATATTTAGTGAAATCATTTTTTATCATTAAAATTAATGTTATATGGAATGAATAAAATAATGATTTTATAATTATCAAAAAATATAAAAATAATGTTGGAATGAGCCACTAAACAATGCATGGAAGAAATTACATCACATGAAATAGTTTGAAAGAAACAAGAGGTTATATTACATAAAATTGATTTCTAATGGATTTATATTCATTTTATTTTTGAAATTTCTTTTTATAAAGTAAATTTATTGAATAAATTGATTGAATGATTTCAATAAGTGAATGAAAATGTAATTACCCAAGGGAATTTAAGGTAAACATGTCCTAGTTCTGAATGTTATTTTTATGATGTTGAATGATAGAGGGATTACATGGTTTTGATGATATTATATTTGTATTATTAAATAATAATCATAATAGAGATCTAATTGGATGTGGATGAGGTCAATGAGCATAGAAACATGATTTTATTCAACTTATGTGGTAGGAGTTATTATCTAGGTTATCCAGGGGATTGAAGGAGATGATAATCAGGATAAATTGAGGGTGGTGGATACAACTTCTTATATTTAAAAGTAAAACCCCCTTAACTCGTTGGTGATGTTGGGTTAAAAAAGGACGATAACATATTAGAGAAGATTAATCACATTTTCATGTTTTTTAGAACACTAGAGACCTTGATAGTTATTTTTTAGATCATATTCACTATAGGTTCCATCATAGAAGGAGTAGGATTAAATTTCGGTAGTAGGTATAGGTAAATATATTAAATATAATGGATTTTAAAATATATATAATGATATTTATTTCCCATTGGATTTTATATAGGATAGATATTTAGATTTATTGGATTATGAGCAAGGAAATCTATTCATTATAGAATATGACTTTAAATTTTCAAATCTTGAGAAGACTATTTCTAAAGTTAATGACTAATTAAAGGTTTAAGGAATGAATATTTGAGATATGAATGTGATATGAGATTTCGTTGAGGATTATTTTATGGAATCGACCTACCGATAAAAATGTGGTTTGTATATATACTTCTATGAAGGTAAATATAATGGGAATGTGAAAGGTGATTTAATATTTTACATATTCATAAGGATAGAATAATTGATTTAGTATCTAGATAATTAATGGAAGTGACTTATAAGTTTACTATGTTGTGTACCCTATATTGTTTTCTCAATGAATATGGTCAATAGAGTGTTTCTAATGAATGAAATTAGAGAATATAATGTTGAATTGCATGAATGTTCCTATCACTTGTTTTTAGTGAAAGAATATCGTCCATGTGTATAATTATAAAAAGTAATTCTAATGTGACATTAGTGTTGGGGAATATAATAAAGTATTAGGTTCATGGAAATAGATAAATTCACTAAGAAAATCTGAGTTAGTGACTTGTGGAAGAGTGGGAAGACATCATTAAGAGGAGGGGTAAACACCTCATAAGGTTCAGGGGATGTTCTCCCCTATTAATTAGAAACCAGAGGAGGTTAAGGTTGAAACAGCCTATCAATATTGTGATGTATCACCCTAATAGATTCCATAATTATTTCAACATTATTTTTTTTTGATAATTTTATTCATTTATCAATGTATGATTGTTTGATATTTTGGGGTTCTATATAGAGTTGATTCCATATTCAATTAATATTCATACTCCACTAGGTTAGATAACTGTGAAAGTGTTTAAATTTCCATTAGGTTTAATCATGATCAGAATTGTGGAAAATATCAAGGGAATTTTCTCTCCTTGAGATGTGAATATACGATTTTATTATTGGGATGAATTTTCTAATTCAATTTAAGGCTCAAAACATGATTTATTGATGAAGAGTGTTCTTTATGGAACTAAATGTTACTATCCACAGTTTATGGGAGATTGTAATGTACATAAAAATATAAAGGGTCTTATAGTGAGGAATTGTGGGTCTTCATCTCATAATATCGTAAAATTAGTGCATAGGACCCTTAAAGGGAATAATATACATCTACATTTGATGGAGGTGAATTAATAGTCATATGTTTTCCCCACATATTTTCTTATATTGAAACCTATTATGGATGTTAAGTATTCTACTAATTTGGTATTTGGATTAATACTTATATCACTACCTTCTTATCAAATTGCATTTGTGGATTTATGAGAGATAAATATGTTGTTGTAAGAGTCTAATAATAAGGGATGAATTTTACTGAGTGATTTACATTAGATATTACAAATTTATTTTTATAATAAATCTAGTTATTGCTTAAGGTTTTGTGTTTTACATCAAAAGATAAACCAAGTGTTGATGAAAAACATCCTTTATCATGGATTTCTAAATTGTTTCACCAGTTGATGGGGGTAAAATGAGTTATATAAGAAAAATATTCAATTGAATATCTTTAGAAAATGGGTAGAGGGATAGAATATCCTGAAAATGGATTTAAATTTTTAGTACTACTATTTTGAGTTCTTGTTCATGATTTTTAGTGTTACTGATGAGGCCGAAGGTCGTCATAGCCCTCCAAATTACATTTATTAACCTACACTAGAACAATGGTGTAGGGTCAAACCACATAGAAGGCATATATGTTTTCAAAGGTTTTATTTATATTATATTCCACTAATGTTTGTAGTGGAGGATGTTTTTCTCTTGTATAATTTTCATTAGTTAACAGAAATGAGGAAACAAAATTGAAAAAGAAACTAAAAATTAAACTAAGTACTGGTAAACTAGATAAATATAGTAAACTTATATAAACCAGAAATGGTAAGGGAGAAGAGATCAAATAATGTCACTCTGGAATTCTAAACTTCTCGTTAATAGGATTGAATTCTTCACTAATTCATAAAGAATCACTCCTCAAAAACATGATGAAGAATCTTCCTCACCAAGAGACACAACAGGTTGAAAATTGAGTCTTGGAGTTTGTCGCTCTTGAATCAATCAAAATGTTTAAAAAGGAAAATAGATAACATTTGGAAATAAACTAACTATAAAATTTCAAATGATAATGACATTAAAAGCTTGTATAAATGTACTCACGATCTACCTCTCCATTTCATCTTGAATTTGTGAATTTTGAAATCAATTGAGAAGTGAAACAATTTAATAGAGAATCATAATTCAATCTCTCCAATTGATTATGATTATGAAATATGTAAACTATGTGAGGGAATCTAAATGAAAATCTAGAACAATATGATTCACAAGAAGAGAAAATATTCAACTATAATCATAATCATTGTGATATAGAAATATATCAGATTATAGAGTATTAAAATTTATTATCAAAGGAGAAAGAACTCCATTAATGAAGCTCCGCTCTCAGGATACTTCTCCTCTATGTATGCTCATGGATCTATTGGGAGGCTCTGCTCTCGAAAAGTATAGAATGGTATTTAGAAGGAGAGTCCCCCCATCAAATTATGATACATCTCTACCTTTAAACAAACGGTCATCTACTGCACGTCACTACCACTTTCCACTGACTTAAACCAGTATTTTACTATTGCACTGCACACATGTGTTTTTTCGAGAACCACACATCAGATTAGTTTTTACCATGTAACTATATCTCGAAGAGTTAGTTGAATGAACATGGACGTTTTTAAAAGCCATTTTTTGAACCTGAACATCCTGCTTGAGTCTACCACTATGGGGACATCAAACTGGGAGTCTTCATGCTTGGATCCTGTCCTCTCAAGACCAGAGGCTCTGCCTCAACCCCAAAAGATCAACACTAGTGACAGTGGCATGTAGCATGAAACCATGAGACAAATCCTTCAATCGTGATGGATAGTTTCAAAAAATTCTAGAATCAGTGATTCCAAATCATTATTATAGAGATTCAGGTCAGTTATGTTTGACTCTATATGTTCTAGTTTTTGTTCACAGAGATGAACAGTGAAGCGGCGGTTTGGATTTTCATAGAAATGGGTTTTATTTTGAACTGTGATTGAGTTTGTATTGATTTTGTTGTGGAAACTCTATTTTCATATGAAACTGGTTTGATTCTATTGTGGTTATTGAAGAAAGTTATGTGAAATGTTGAATGGTTGAAGGTATAAGGTGACAGAGGCAGTTCATTGAGAGTTGAATAGACGGTGTAAGAGGAGTTAAAATAAATTGCGGTGTCAAAGATCTGGTAGCAAGGGTTAGAAGTGGTGTCATAAATTAAGATTCTGAAAGGGAGAAGTATTTGTGTTAGTCACAACTTTAGTGGTTGGGTGTGAGAAACTGATACCAAAGGTGGAACAATTGATGCGGGTGGCTTACATTGTGAAGAGGAAAAAGGTAGTATCAGTATCAGGGGAGAGAGACCCATGCTGAAAGGTTGAAAGCATGCGACGATGACACAGTAACTGTATAATAAAAGGTGTGAAACAGACACTAATATATGGGATCAGGGTCAGTAGCAATGGAGGAATTTGGCTAAAATGATGTCGGTATTAATGGATTGAATCGACACCGATAGAATAAAATTTACAAAGGATGTGTCGCTGAAAAAATTGAAAAATAATTAAAAACATAATTTAATTAAATAAATTTATCTAAAACTAATACTTAAATTAATTAAGGAATTTAATTTATTGAATAATTAAAAATGAAAATAAAATAATAATCATTAACTAAATATAAAAAAAGATAACTAAAATCTAAATTGGGTTATTAATTAAATTAAAATTAATCATTACAATTACAGAGTTAACTTATTAATTAAAAACACTTAAATTAATAAATTGAATTAATGTAAAACAAAATTAATAAAAGTTTAAACAAAAAATTTGATAAATAATTTTATTAAATGGTTAGAGGTGAGTGGGAGTGTACAATATCAGTGACTAAATGAGTCGCTATTGGTGGAAAAAAAAGCAGGGGAGTGGAAAACTGGCACCGATGAAGAATGGTGGCACCATTGAATTAAAACATAGTCTGCAACATAAACATTAATCATAAAAATCTAAAATACTAAAGTAATTAATTATTTAACAAGATAAAAAACTAAAAAAATGAAAACACACTATTTAACTATGTTAAAACCTAATTTCATAAAATATATTAAATTTAATTGAATTGATTAATAGAAAAATTAAAAAAATGTTAATTTATTTAAATCGGCCTAAATTAAAACATATAATATAAAATTAAAAACTAAATTAATTAATTTTCAAATAAGATTATTAAATGATTATTTAATATTAATGTAAAATTATCAAAATGTTAAAAAATTTAAAATTAACAAAAATAAATGATAAATTATAATATTAGACAAGTTAGTTAGATTAAATTAATTATTTAAAACACCAAAAATATATAATTTTCTATAAAAATTAATAAATTAATAAATTCAATTATAAAAATACAAAAGTGTGATTATTTACTAAAAAGTGTTAAATAGTAAATTAAATTACTAAAAAATAAATAAAATGATGTGGCAAACCATGGAAAATTAGAGCCACATAAAATTCCCACAAACTTAAACATTGTTTGTCTTCAAATTGTACCATGTTTTATTATATTTGAAAAATAAAAAATTGTGTATATTACAGCTCAAAAAGTAACATATCCAATACTTTCAAAATAGTGGACTGTCACATGTCAATAGGCTTTAAAAATGAATTATTCAAATGAACCTTACCTAAAATCAAGCTCCCACTAGTAGTCTAGAAAGCTATGAATCATCAAGTAATGAAGATGTCATGCCTTGTATGTGATACAATTTAATGACTCATTTCAATCCAAAATTATGTTCAAAGTTCAAGAATGACAACATGATAGATATTTGTAGAACTGAAAACCTAACAGTGGGAACTTTTTACTTTGACTTTTCACCTAGGTTAAAAAAATTATTTTTTTTGGAACACCTTATTGATACAACCTAAATGATTACCATATTTGTCAATTTTCACGTTCTTCATTTGACGTACATAATTCCCCTCACCTTAATTAATTAGTTTTTGAACCTAGACACTTTATTTTATTTTTCCCATTCCATGTATCATGTGATAAGTACTGTTTATATGAACTGATTCAAGGAGTATAGATGGCTTATAGTAAACAGAAATGCACCCAACATTAAGGGTCTCAGAGATTCACCATGGGATCCCAAATTCCCAAATTACTCAAGATTCAATAGAATTATTTGAAAATCATTTAAATTGGATCACTAAGATGATTTTGTAATATTGTTAAAAGAAAAATTATTCCACTATGATCAAATTCAAACATCCAGTTCCAAGTGTTATGATCATAAATCCACAAACAGGTTAACTACATCACTCTCAAAAATTGACCCTAAACCAAAATTTCATAAACCACTAAACATGTTCACTCAAAAATCATCCATCCTAAATCAATTTAGATTCATAGCAAGTCATAACAACCAGTCAAGCATCATCCTAATGAAATACCATTTGAGTACAATATACTACCTAAATTGTGCAAGAATATTGAAAACAATTACCCATTTTTAACAATTTTTAAGTTACAGTGGGGATTTGATAGGATTTTATTAAGAATAGTTTAGCTCAGATTATAATTGACCCCCTCTCACACATTTAAATCCCAACATTTTCCCCAAAGATTAATTCAAAATGTGGAGAAAAAAATAATCAATTAACGTTCAAAACATATTTTCAATTTAGTAGATTAATGACATGTTAAGGGTCTCATTGAAGTTCAAAAAAATATTTTTTCCACATAGGATAATTTATAGTAGGTTCACATCAAAAAACATGCGTTAACAATTGAGTCAGTGATAATGATTTTCAATATGGTTCAAAGTAACATGAGAGGTGTGTGAGTGAACTGTGAATTGGGTGAAAGTAAGTTCAAAAAACTTGATTCAGTTGTATGTTCAATAAAACCAAAATAAATAATTCTAAACACCGCTCAGTTATGAAAATTTAAACAAAACACAAGAACTAATCAACCTGAACCCCCCACACATAAGTTCACATAGTGGGTGGTTTTAATAAAAAAGAAATTCAGTTTTAAGAAGTGAGGCACAAGAATAATTTTCTACAAAAATACATGAAGCAGACATTCAATTCAAGAAAATTATTTAAAACTGTAACATTTTGAGTAGAATTGTTTAGATTCAACAGTCACTAACTCACTGTTAGCAGTTTAATAATGAGTTACCATTCAAATGAATCACCATTAGTAGTGGAATAATGTATTAAGAACAATAGTAGGTCAATGACTAACTTGTTGATCTGAGTAATGTTGAATTATCAGGGAATTTTTATTTATGTTAATAGGAGTATAAAAATTAATGATGAAATTTAAGTACTTCACTCTAATGGTTTTTCATTGATCCTCCTGTGTAATAATTACACTCCTCCATTAACACAAGTAGAAATATCCTAAAAACATAGAGTAAGTAAATCATAAACAAATATCCAGTAGAGATATTGCATACAGAATATAGCAATGCATCACTTTATTATATGAAAAAACAATAAATAAAAAAAAGGATAATGGTTTGTCTCCCACGAAGCAATGAATTTGAAGTCTATTGTTAGACTTTATTTAATTCCATTTATTATATTTTAACACAACAAAAACATTGGGTTTTCTCCCATGCAGCTCAAGATTTATAGTCCCCAGCCAAACACACATAGAACTAACTGTATTCACTAGGTGGATGTGGTTTCCTTCTTAGAAACCACCACATGTGTTTGGCCCAATTGTTTTTAACAAAAAAAAAATTTGGTCACCAAGACAAAGAAAAACAAAAAAACTTTCATCTACTGAAATAACCCCTAGGTAGCACCATTAAACAGTTATGGGCATGATGCGGTCATCATCCAAGATATTTTCAGATTTATCTAGATTTGAATTCACATGAAGAGACAACATTGAAGTAAGTGTCCCTAAGGGTGTGGAATTGTACTCAAACCTACTTTTATCAACATCAATACCAACAATATCAAATTCAAGGGTGTCTATGGGTGAGTATAGAATAGTAGATTCATGAATGGGATCAATAATGTGTTGAACAGAATCATGTACATTGGAGCTCAAGTGTAATTCCCCCTCTAAACTACTGTCAACTTCAAGGAAAGATTCAACAAATGACTCATTTGAGGATGGATAATGTGAAAATAATGGAAGAAATTTTTTTGCCCAATAATTGATTCAAGTTTCATGATGATATAAATTTATTCCAAAAGTTCCTCATTACTGATGAACACTCAACATCCACTACCTCTAACAAAAAATCAATTCTGCCTAACTTAAGTGTGTACTCAACCTCTTCCTCATGTTCACATTCAAAGAGTTAATTTTAGAAAACATATTCTATAGTGTGTTCTATAACGTTCAAATCATGAGAAGCATTATTTTATTCAGATTCAATAAATTTGGTTTCCATAATGTTCAAATTAAGACAATTCTCCTCAAATTGGTCAACACTATTTTTAATCTCACTATGCTCAGTTTCAAACAAACATTAAATCCGAGAAAGGGGAAATGAATTATAACCATTTAATATTTATTCAAATAAAAAACCTTCATCTTTATCCTCCAGTATAATTTAAAAAATGTTTGGGTTTACACATTCAAAACATGGAAGAGTTATTTTCAGTTTTTCTTTAAGGATTTGTGATTAATAAATTTGTAGTTTAATGTTTTCTTCCAATATATTATTAGATGGAAATTTGAAATCATGATTCAAAAATTCATAACATTTTGGGGAAGATTTTTTGACATCAAAGTTATCATTTTCATGTTTCTCTTCAACATATGTGAATTCCTTTTCAAAACTCCTAAAACAGTATGTTTTTTCAAAAGTATGAATCATGAAAATAATTGGGCTTTCTTTTTCAATCTGTTTTAGTTTAATTTCAAAGTTTTCTAACTCATATTTATTAATGTTCTTTATGGAATTTTCAATGTTGTTTTCATTATTCAATGAGTTGGTTGTTTCAAAAATTGGTTCATCAGATTTAGATTTTTCAAAGTAAAAGTGTTGTTTCTTAGTTTCACATTCACTTTAATGTTCAACTCAATTTTCAAATTTTTTATAAAAATTTTCAATTTCACTCATTTCAACTTATTTTTGATCTTTAACACTTATTTGAAATTCTAAGAGCATTTTCTCTAACCTTTTTAAATTTTTATCATTCTCTTGAGAATATCTAAGTTGAATTTCATGGGTCTGATTTAAACAAGTTTTCCACATATCCTCCCTAGCATTCATTTTAGAATCAATTAATTCCATTTTAGATAGGATGTTAGATTAGGGCTCCGATTATAGTTCATTTTCATTGTATGAAGATTTTTGTTACTGTTTATAGACACACTGCCAGGAAGTGTTCTCATAACAGTCATAATAAAAACAATGTGGTCCAAAATCGTAATTTTTTTTAAAAATTAATTTTAAACACACTCTTAAATTCTAATAGATCGTGAAGAATTTGTACAAACAAGCATCATATATAATTTTATGTTTTTTAAAAAATATTTTTATATGATTTATATGTATTATTTATTTATTTTTTTAGACCATAGATTATTCAGTGTGTGCCTTCCCTGGAAATGGTGCCCAAATTTTGATGAGGCCAAAGGACGTCACTGCCCTCAAAATTAAAAATATTAACCTACACGTACACATTGGTGCTGGGTGGATCCACAAAGAAGGCAGGTGAGTTTTCTAAGGTTTTATTGAAATTAAATGCCACTATTGTCTGTAGTGGATGAGGTTTATTTTGTTTCTTTTATGGTTTTATATAGTTAACATAAATGATAGAGAAATTGAAAAAGGAAAAAAAATTACACTAAGGACTATTAAACTAGAGAAATATAGTAAACTGAAATAAAGCAGCAAAGGCAAGGGAGGAACGACCGAATAAAGTCACTCAGGCACTCTGAACTACCAGTTAACAGGATTGACTTCTTCACTAAATCGTAATGAATCACTACTCAAAGAAATTCTGAATAATCCCCCTTTCTAGGAGACTCAATAGGAAGAAAATAGATTCCCAGAGTTTTCCACTCCAGAATCAATCAAACTACATAAGAATGTTAAAAAAATATAACATTTGGAAATAAAATCACCATATAATGTGAAAAGATAATGAAATTAAAAGCTTTGGTAAATGTATTGCAGATCAACCTTTCCAGTTGATCGGGAATTTTTGAATTTTGAAATGAAATGAGAAGTGAATCAATTTAACAAATAATAATAATTTAATCTCTCCAATTGATTATGATTATTAAAAATTTAAATTATGTGATGAAATATAAATGAAATTTAAGAAGAATCAAATTACGAGGCTAAGAAAATATTATCCTATAATAATAATGGTTGTGACACTGAAAGATATCAGATTACAGAGTATTAAAATTTAATATCAGAGGAGAAATAACTCCTTCAATGATGTTATTATCTCGGTCTCCTTCACTTTCAGGTCTTCTCATGGATCTCCTGGGAATCTCCGCTATCAAAAAATATGGTAAGGAATTCCGAATGACAGTCACCCATAAAGTTCATCCGTTGCTCTGCCTTTAAAAAAACTATCATCTGTTGCACGTCACTACCACTTTCTACTAACATAAATTCTTCTTTTACTATTTCACTACACACAATGGTTTTTTCATGAACCACAAGTCATATTAGTTTATCCCTTGTAACTAAATCCAATCGAGTTTCTTGAATTAACCTAGACGTTTTAATGGATTTGGTGTAAACCTACAACTACGACTTGAGTCCTCCTCTATGGCGGAATCGGAATGGGAGTCTTCTTGCTCAGATCCTCTCCTCTAATTACCAATAGCTCTGCCTTAACTCAAGCATCTCACCACTAGTGATGGAGGCTTGCGGCATGACAGTGTATGACAAATAGTTCAATTGTGGTGGAATGTTTCAAAAATATCCAGAATTTGTGGTTCTGGATCTTTATTAAAGGTATTCAGATATATTATGTCTGATTTGGTAAATTTTAGGTTTTTTTCGCAGTGGATAATAGGGAAGTGGTAGTTTTGATTTGCATAGAATTGAGATTTATTTTGGATTGCGGTTGAGTTTGTACTGATTATGTTATTGAAACTCTATTTTCATATGAAACTGGTTTGAGTCTGGGGTGGTTAATGGAGAAACTGATGTGTGGTGTTGAAATTTTGATGGCCTAAGGTTATAGAGGATGATTTTTTGAGAGTTTAATTGATGGTGTGTGAGGAGCTAAATGAAATAGTGGTGCCAATGATTTGGTGGAAAGGGTTAGAAGTGGTGTCGTCAATGAAGATGCTGAAAGGTAGAAGGATTTGTGTGAGTCACCCCATTAGTAGATGGGTGGGATAAAACAGTAACAAAGGAGGAACTGTAGATGTGTGTGGCTAATGGTGTGAAGAGGAAATAGGCAGTATCGCTAGGAGGTGAAAGATATCGATGCTGAAAGGTTAAAACCATACGATGGTGACACTGTCACTATATATGAAAAGGAGTGAAACTGATACCAATAGAAGGGATCAGTGTCAGTATCAAGGGAGGAATTTGGCTATAACGGTGTCGGTAGAAACAGATGGAACCGACACCGATAAAAGAAAATTTACAATGGATGCATCACTACGAATTTTGAAACAAAATTAAAAACATAATTTAGTTAAATAACAGTATCTAAAACTGAGACTTAAATTAATTTAAGTACATGATTTATTAATTAATTAAAAACACAAAAAACATAAAAAACATAAACTAAAACTAAAATAAGATAATAAAAAACTACCCCGGGTTATTAATTAAATTAAAATTAATCATTACAATATAGAGTTAAATTATTAATTGAAAACACTTAAATTAATAAAATTAATTAATATAAAACTAAATTAATAAAAGATTAAACATAAAATTTGTTAAATTATTTTATTAAAGGGATAGTGGTGAGTGATATTTTACTTCGTTGGTTACTAAATGAGACACCGTTAATGGAAAAAGAATGCAGGGGAGAGGAATAGTGGCACCGATAAAGCATGGTGGTATTGTTTAAATAAAACATAGTTTGCAACGTAAACCTAAATAAAAAAAAAATAAAAATAGTAAATAAATTAATTATTTAACAATATAAAAAACGAAAAAAGAAAAACACACTATTTCACTAAGTTAAAACTTAATTTTGTAAAATATTTAATAAAAATTGAATTGTTTAACTGAAAAATTATGAAAATGTTAATTTATTTAAATCGACCAAAATTAGAAGATAGAATATAAAATTTAAAACTAAATTATTTAATTTTACAATAAGATGATTAAATTATTATTTAAAATTAATGTAAAATTAGAAAAAAGTTATGAAAATTAAAATTAACAACACTAAATGATAAATTATAATATTAGATAAGTTATTCAGATTAAATTGTTTATTTAAAAGACTAAAAATACTTAGTTTTCTAAAAAATTGATAATTTAATAAATATAAGTATAAAAATACAAAAGTGTGATTATTTACTAAACAATGGTAAAAATAGTTAAATAAATTACCAAAAATTAAATAAAATGATGTGGAAAACCATGTCAAATTAGAACAATATCAGTTATAGATTAAAATATTTTTATGTATTAAATAAATAAAACTTTCAAAAGGTAATTGGACTCATTTTATGTAGAATTTTTGGATGAATTCACTATTTATTTGTGTTCAAATAAAAATTATAATAAGCACCGGGTGATTGTTTTAAGAACTTTATATAAGAAAATGTTGTATACTAAGTTCACTAAATTCTATTTATTGATTCAATAGGTGATGTTATGTGGTTATGTTGTTTCCAAAAATGGAATTTTTAATGGCCCTATTATGCCAATGGTAGTTATGTCTTGTAAGAGATCAAATAATTTGTTTGAGATTTTAAATTCCCTAGGGTTAACAACATATTATCGAATTATTATTCAATATATCTAAAATTTTTCCTTTTATATGACATATTTGACTTAGAATGGAGAAATTATTGAGTGGAATGGATAAAATTAGGAGGAGTTCAAGAATTTGAATATGATTTTAACCTCGATATCAGTTCTTATTCTCCTTGAATCTGTAGTGGCATAAGAAGTGTTTTGTAATTCATTGGGATTAGTCTTGGGCTATGTCTCGGTTGAGGGGAGTAAAGTCATGTGTTATGGTTCTCGGTATCTGAGGACATATGAGAAGAATTAACCTAAATATGTCATGGAATTATCTTTTATTATTTATTATATAAAGAGTTAGAGTAATTCCCATTTTTCTATAAATATTAGTGGTTTATACAAATCACAAGAGTTTGAAATATATGTTCTCATATCATAACATCAATCTATTTTGTAAATATCAGTGGATAGTATTTAATAATTTGAATTTGAATACATGTATAAAATATGAATGATTAATAATGTTGAAGATGAAATAAGTAGTAAAACTCCATCTTAGTAAGTCAATAAAGTTAAGGATAAATGGATGTACATGGTTTCATTGGTGAAATGTTACATCAAGTTTATGCATATGACTAGTGGTTATTTTCTATCTTATCTCATTATGACATATTCATTGGTGGAGTAGGTAAATGAAGGGAAAATATTTTATGATGACTATAACATGGTATACGATTCCATAACTGGTGGGGAGGACACTATAGATTTAATAGTTTATCATATATAATTCATTATTATAGAATATGGATGGTCATTATTGTTGAGACTAAGAGTGATATTTTTAAATTCTTTTGCTAATAAATAAAGTTAGCATACCCTTGTACAACCTAGATGATAAAGGGGGTTATAGGTATTAATATCATCTTAAACGAAATTTAAAAAATCTTTATTCCAATTTATTTTTTTATTTTTCTCAAAGTCCATTCTTGAGGGTTGAATGGGAACCTAAACAATCAAACATAATAAAAAATGTTTTGGATTGGAATTTAAATTTTAATATCATTACAAAAATCATTAATTTGATGGATATATGATCCCTTTTTAGTCTTCATTCTATATATTAATTATAGAACTCATTCTACTAATGAATGAAATTATCAAAATTCTATCTTTTCCCATATCTTCATATACTATTCAATGTTTATCATTCCTTAGTTAAAGTTGTAAATAAAAATTCAGTATTTATTTACAATATAATTAAATTGTTCTTCATTAATTACAACATGGATTATCCTTTTGGATATCCTATTATAATCCTATGCTAATATATTTAAATCATAAGGATCTTCTACCCTCTCCCCCTTGGAGTGAAAATGTGGGGTTATAGCTTCGAACCTTCCTGAATCCTTTATTCCCATTTCACTTTCATACTCAATTTTTGAATCCTAAATGGTAGTTATTTACTTATGACTATAATTTAGGAGTTTGGTACTAAACTCATTATGATATAGTTGATACAAAGCTGAAGAATATCCTTTTATGGTTATATTTCTAGTCCCATTTTCATCCTCAACATCCTTAATTGTGTTCTAAACTGCACCATGGTATTTAGCTACCTTAATTTCTAACCTTTTCACCATAGTCACAAGCAAGTAGGAATAATCCTTTATATTTCTAATTTTATTCACATTGGACACTACAGAAGAAAACACCAAAACCCCCAAAAAAAACTGGGATCAATCTCTACATTTTTAATTAATATTAAAATGAAGATAAAATGATATACCTTATAGATTGATAATTTATCTTTTCCCTATTTGACATGAGATTGATCAAGATCATACAAGAGAAACCAATGGGTTCCTTCGTCCTAGGTTGTCCATGAATTATGAGAATCTCCAAATTATTAGGAATGATCTCCCTCCCAACCATTGTTTATTAGCACCTTACTCAAATGTAGGTGAAAACTAAGATCTATAAAGTAATTAGAAATAGGAGTTTCATAGTATTTAGATTCCCCAAAATTCACACCCATATCAAAAACATAGATCCGAATTAAATATCCATCAATGAGGACCCGTTATATACCAATGTTTTGGTAATATTAAATGGAGTGGATATGAAAAATCACTTTATTAGTAATAAAATATTATTATTATATTTTTATATCATTAATTTACCATATGTAGTTTAGACCATTATACAATTTCCACATTAAAAACCACCATTAATTAGAATACATTAATTTCCAAATATTTTTCCCACAACCCATTTTATTATTTAATGTTATAAATGATAAAAAAACATATAAATTTACCCATTAAAATGACCCCATTAATCTCATTAAATTTTTTCATAAAATCCTTATAAAATACATCAAATGATCCCATTAAAAGATTTAAACACTTATTTTAAATAAATTAATTGTAGAACTTATAAATTCCTTATTAAAATTATTAAATTTTCCAATTAAATACTCCATCTATTTTATTTAACCTCATTAATCTCCACTACTCTTGGATATTAATTTACAATTAATAGTTTATCATTTAAACTTTTAATTAGGGGAATTCAAACACCATAAATCATCATTATATGATGTCCCAACCAATAATTAAAGCATATAGTGGGATATTATCTAAGATCCATGTGATATCACATAAAAGTTAAACATCTATAAATAAAACTATGATGTGGTAACACACTCCACACCATGGTATATCCTAAGGTATGACATGATCTTTTCTAAATAACTACTTTTTGGAGGGTAATTTAGATGAATATTCTAATAATATCTCACTTACACTAAATCCTCATAGACACAATACACTCACAGCTTATATCACATCATATGTAACAACTTGTGAAACTATATCCAAACCTCATTTTTTGGTATGTTTTAAAAATCCATTTTCAAATTTTTTTATATTTTCATCCCACATTATACAAAATGAAATAACTTCTGAAAATATGTCAAATATTTCTTATCCATATACTTTAACATAGTTTTGGTGTAGCTCTCAGTGTTTTATAAACTTGATTGGAATTAAAACAACAAATGTTTTTCCCCATGGGCCTTTTTAGAATTGAAAAGAATTGTGAATTATTGAATAGGAAACTATAAGAAAGGATAATTTTCTATAAATGTGTCACTTCTACCTATTATACAATGGTATCTAACTTGAACACTATGATGCACATCTATCTTCATACCTATATCAACTAAATATTTCATATAGATGCATGCATAATCATATAATAAATTTTTATAAGAAATAGAGTTACCATAGGACATAGATTAGGTAAATACTATACATTATACTAATACATTAATGATTATTCATGTATAGGCTAACTAAGTGATTTAATACAGCATATGTTATTTATCTATGTGGATGAGCACATCCCACACCAATCATCGATATACCAAAGTATATCACATGTAATTGATCGTTGTATATCTATATAATTCCATAGTCTATCTCTATCGAGGGCACAAATGACATAATTTTCATGTGAAAGGAAAAATTCTATCTTAGTTAATCCCTAAATGATGATGTGATTGACAACATACCTAAGCAATACCTAATTATCTAACCTCAATCCTTGCATAATAAAATCACTAATGTATAATGGTTATATTACTTAATATCTTGAAAACATCATGTCTGGGGATTTAATATGAAACATTCACCCCTACCATATCAATGAATTACTAAATGAAATTCTATCCAATATTCCTGGTGGTTTATCTTTTGAAAAAAACCCATTTTTTCCTCAAATTTATATTTGGTATCTTTTTATCAAATTTTACTCACATTAAACATAAAATTTTGACACAACCTATAAAACTCCATGATAAAGACTGGTTAGGGATAACACAAAGTAATACTTTTAGAGATCAATTATCATTTCAATTTATACAGTATATACGCATCCAATGAGAACAAATAATAAAGTGGAAGCATAATTTTTAATAATATGATATATTATATATTCCAAAAATATTTTAATAAAACTAAAAACCCATTAATTTTAAATCATATAATTGTATCTCATATTATAAACCACTAGATAGGCCTTAAAGTTTCTACAGTTTTAGGTTTTTGTTAAACTCAACACATCTCTATGTAACTCCTAGCATGTCTTTATGTGACTGTCAAGTAAAACCATCCCACTAAACAACTTTAGTGAGTAACATCTATGATAAATATTTTTTTTAATAATTATTAGACTTAAGAATCATATTATTAATGGTTAACTCATTTAAAATAGTCTTTAAACTATTTTACTTCCTGAAATCAAATGTAGAGATGTTAATAACTTAAATTTTCTACTTGTAAATCTTTCTATGTCCATCATTATAATTATCATACTTCGATAGTCTCCACTCAAATGTTTATTTTGGGTTCATTTGAAAAAATGTAACAATTTATATTAATATATCTTCACCAATGTATCCTAAACACTTTTAGGACATAAAGTGACTTTTACTTTATTAGGATAAGTAAATGAAGATCCTTCAAATTTCTCTTTACTAACATACCATACACACTTTTAATATATTAAGTGGTATTTAATTGGATTTATAAAAGTACAATCATTTATTTTTTAACATCACTATGTCCAAATGACCACCCAAAAAACTCTAAGAAACTGTATTCCCAATAGAATATCATCTTAAGATACATAAACTCTTTTATGTCTAACGAAACAATGTTATTACCTATTATAAAGATATTGAACAAAGTAACAAATAAAAACCATATTTTATATGGTATTAATTTTGATTGGATATTTTTTTAAAGAATATTATTCTTCAAAATATGCCACTATACGGTGGTAGGGAACTTTTTCCATCCCATTTTAACAAATATCCTGGATAAAATCTATTATCATGGAAAAAATACTTTTATCCTTGTCTTTTTTTTCAATCATGTAGCAATTTTTTTATGAATCTTAGCCCATGTGTATAATATCATCTATCATTTACAACTCTTTATTCATAGATAGATTCTCTTGTCACCTTTGAAAAATAATACAAAAATATTAATTCTATATTGTGATTAATTTGGGATTGAAATATTCATTTTCAATCAAATATATGATTCTGTAAACCTTTTCTTAATCATTTAAAAACACTATAATCTCTACAAATTCTCACCTTGATTTTAGCCTTTTGAATACCTACAATAATTTTAAAATATCTTGTATCATATACCATTTAAAATAACATAATTTAGTTTATTTACATTGATTATCCATAGAGGTTCACAAACTCCATCTAGTATCTTGAAAAAGTCCATCATATGGAAATGTTTCTTTTGATGCCCAAAACCCACACTACTAGATCTAGTGTCGAAAAAACATACTTTACAAACATTCTATGATAGACTATAATATCTTGAATATGATAATTCTTAATTACAAAATAATAAATTATTATATCATATAATACATCCCAAATATTTTTTAGAGATTTAGTGGGTTAGGATAAATCATAAACTAATAATTTTCATGTTACTCTCAACACATATAAATTTTTTCCACTATATAAGAATATACTTAATAAATAATAATTATTTCACATCTCCCAAAAATCCACCAAACATTCTATTATTCTAGTCATATCTAGTATAATAGCCTTCTTTGTAACCTACAAAAATAGATGCATAAGAATGGGTGGGATCAAACACTGAGTACGAAAAAACATAAAACTGAGGAAATAAGTATTTAAATATAGAATAAATATTATGGAAGAAATAATTAATCCACATAATTCCATAATCAATTGAAATTTTGATGATAATATTTTCATGGATTACAAAAAAATTAAATAGATCACACAGATAACAATACCTGAATTCGTGATTATAAAATAAATAATGTTAGTCATCTTGATCTTATTGCCAGTTCCTTAGTAAAGACATAATTATTTCCATAAAGTTCATACCTAATACTTCATTCTTTTTATCAAGACTAAAGTCAATACAAATTACTGAATTGGGAATGCATATTCAAAATTCTCAAATATATTCGTCCCATGGGACCTACTGATGCATCAAGGGGATATGTAATATCAGGCCCTACCCATCTCTTTTTTATGTCCAATTTATACATCATATAATAAAATGAATAAGTAATACATAATCAAATTTTATGAAATAATCTATATTGGAATGATAATACATTCCCCCTATCAATAAAAGTTAGGGAATAACCATGATCCATACAGATAAAGGGGTGGTTAAAAAATACATAGTAAACATTCGTAAGTTGTTAATATAAATCCATATCATAATGGGATATATATAAATTTTCAATAGTTTTCTAATAAATAATTGGAATAGATTTATATAAAATAATCCCTCAAAATAACATCATATAGAGAAAGTATAATATGGTTAAATAAATAATTTTCCTAAATCAACTGATGTTTGGAATCTAGATGAACAACCTTTAATCAATGAAATGGAAAACATGGAATCTATAAAGTAAAGGAATTGGAATAAAATTCATGATTATTCATGGTGAATGGTTAAGGAAGAAATGATGGTGATAGATCATATCTTTGACATAAATTAAAATTTCAAAATTCATCAAGGAAAATATGGTGGAAGGATTCAATAGAAAATTTCTCCCATATAATAATGAAAACCAAATAAGAAGATTAAATTAGATGAAAAATATCTTTGGAAAAGAATGATTCAAACCATATCACATAAAAAGGGATCAAGAATCAAATTGATTGATACAGTGAGTTCAATCCCCAAAATTATATATATATATATATATATATATATATATATTAAAATATAAATCATGTAACATAAATCCCAAGAGTGAAAATCCTTTCTAATATTAAAAGTAAAATGGATTTAAAAACATAAAATATATTTTATAAAACATTTTTAATTTTTATCTAAATTTTAATATTAGAAGTCTATTTAAAAAGTAACATTTTAGAGGATGAAGTGATTTTTTTTAAAAAAATGTATGATTAAATATAATCTCCAATTATATATCATTTAAATTGAAATAAATATTCCTATATGAAATATTTATCCAAAAGATAAATCATTTCATTATGAAAGGAACCTTTTCAATACTTTGAAATTATATTTGTTGAAAAACACATTATAAAATAGTAATATAACATTATTTTTATTAAAACATTGTTTTAAAAAATGGGATTATAAAATACCATATAATAAAATATTATGATGGTGGAACCAAATCATGGAAGAATAATGATTATCATATAGCTTTATAACTCAAAGAAAAGATATTCGAGTTGTTAATATCTGTTAAGGGAAACATACTTCGTAAGGTAAGAAATATTCAACTAGTATTTATTTGGTAAGAATATAAATCCATAGAAAAATTTAGACAATACCACATAATATAATAAATTTTAATATATCAAAATTATATGAAATAATTTCAACACAATGATCATAACTCAATGATTGAATGTGGAGTTACAAAAAACCCTTACTACTGGGGTGATAGTTGAATAAATATAATTTTGAAGAAGGTAACATAATTTTGATTATTAAATATCATGAAATAAGGAATATATTATAAAAATACATAAATTGGTATTAAATTCACCACAAATGGAAAAGATGGTGTAGAGAATGTATTACGTTTCAAAGAATCAGAATTGAGACCAAGAAAACCCTTACGACATTGAATGATTTTATTTCAAACCCCCTTAAATGTTATAATTTAAATTGAAACCTTAAATATCATGATTAATGATATAATAATTATAAAAATTATTTAATTTTAAATTGATACATCATTCCAAATAAATCATGGAGAATGACAAAAAATAAGCCTCACGAAGTGAAAATTTGAGACAAGAACCCCTTACCTTTTGTCCAGGATTTCATGAATGTACTTTAACTTCCTCTATCACAAACATAACAATATTAATTACATAATTAATAAACTTAATAAATTTATTTCCTTTTATAATCTCCATTTATAATCATTCTCTATATGATCTCTATTTAGATATTATATATTTTCAATATTGGGGGTATGCAATCTTTATTATTTTGAACTTGTTTCATAAAAATTGTTTTGGTATTCATTATTGTCAAAAGATTCATTATCATAAAACAATTAAAATTATTTTAAAATATTTTACAATGATGTTTATAATGGTATAATTTCATTCTATAGTATTTTCTCTTACACCCTGTGCAAATTAAGAGGATGATAATAATATTTATGTGATTCTTAACAAATGAATGGTGTTTTCCTAATTAATGATTTTAATGATAATTATACCATTAAAAAATAATTATATATATATATGACATATTATAGTATTAATTAATTTAAAATGGTAATCTAATATATAAATTCCTAACATTGTTCATGTAGGTGGTTAAACTGACTCAAAAAAGAACATACCATGATTAATGGATGATTATGTGGTGGATTAGTTATAATATCATTAAACTAGAATAAAAATTATATTATTTAATGTTTTTATTGTGATATATAATAATTTAAATTGAATGTAATAATAACTCAAGGATATTAAAATATTCCATAATATGAATAAAAATATTTTCCTCTAAGTACACTTGTTTTAAATTATTGAATTAATGATGATCATTTATCGATCATATCATTAAAATGATATCTAATTCTTCATACCATAACCATAATTATGTCATAAAAATAATATTTATCAATTAGAATAATTTTTAATGTTATCCCTGAATGGTTGAAATGAAAGGAGGAATTCAGGGTTCCATGGAGGCAGTAGTCTGCACGTATGAATGATGATTTCACTTTAATATAATGAGAGAGATGTGTGCTATGTTTTATAATTTCATAATATTTAATAAGTTATATATTTTATAATTAAATACTCAATTCAATTTTTTGATGATCCATGGTAGGTGGGGTAGGAAAGTGAACATGTTTCTTCATGGAGGTGGTAGCCCACATATACACACAAATAGTGTTTTCATTTTTCATAAGGGAGAGGGTGAATGTAGTCAGTGGTTATTACCATAGAATAATAACATTAAGAATATAAATAGTAAATATCTCATTACATAGGTATTTGAAAATTATAATTTTGAGGGAATAATAGATAGTAAATAAGTTGATGAAAATTGATTACTCACATTGAGAACCTTGAGTTTTCCATGGATATTTCAATAGAAAATACAGGATTATGCTAATATCTTCTAACCATAATCTCATTTAAGGGGAATAAGATTCTTTGGAAACTAAAAAATATAATGTTTTTAAGAGTAAAATTAATTTTAGGAGTGGTATCAAAGGGGTGGGGAGATACCCATTTTATAAGTGAGAAGAGATGAATTATTTGTAAATAATCATAATGTTTTAATAATGGGTAAAAAAATCAATCACATTGCCTCAAAAATTTATAAATAATGTAGTGATAAAGATATAATATGAAAAAATATGTCTTTAATATGCTTAATTTCATGATTTATTTCATAAAAACACACTTAGTACATCCTAGAATATCATAAATCCTAGTGTCTGGGAAATTATGTATATAGCACATCAACGTGATATAAGTATACAAAAATATTATTTAAAACATAATTAAAATGCTCTCAAATTCTATTTCTATTAATACTATACGGGATAAGCTAGGGACATACATAAGAAAAGGGTGAGATATAAATCATAGTAAGGGAATAAATAATTAATAAAATGATGAATGTATTACATACAAGTAAATATGCATTTCAAAGGGAAATAAAATGGGTGAGAGTCTTAATATTGAATAATGAGGCATGATACAATATGATATTATAAAGGAAATATGGGAATGAATAAATATAATTAATCATGAAATCATAAACATAGCTTAATGATAACAAAAAAGTCATCATAAAAGATTGTAAAAAGTCTCATAATGGTATAGGTTTATCCCCTAATCACATAAAATATGTCCTAGGAGACTAAAAAATTTCTCAATTCATTATATCACTACATAATTTTAGGCACACCAATCGCTTTCATATCAGGTACATGCATAAGTGTTCCACATAGATCATTCACCATAGGATAATATTTATTCACATTAAATCCCATGATTAAGGAGTAAGGAATACATATATGAATTTCCCTAAAAAATAAGTATAGTTATAACTAGTTGAATACGCTTCATTATATATGGAGATAGTATTCACAATACAATGGTCCTTCTTAAAAAAAACAGGACAATTTTTGCATCTAACGGGGGTACATAATGAATCATGCGATACAATATGAGAGTTAAAGTTATATCTAATAACCTATAAATCAAAATGGAAATAAGAGTGATTTGGAATATAATATAATATCAATAGGAATTGGAAACAAATGGAATTAAAAAAAATAAGGTTCTTGAATAAATAGAAGGATCGGATCACTTACCCTGAGAGGGTCTTTCCAAAAGTTTGAGAGGAGCTTCTTGAAAGAATAAGACCTTGTGAGGGTTCTAGAGAGGTAATTTAAGAGTATAGTTGTGATTAAAATAATTTTAGTGAATAGGATAAGGGGCTTGGGTGGTTTATATAGTAAAGAAAGAGGAGTTCTTTATTACATTCCAAACCTAGGTTTTGGAATCTATACAATAAAGTAATAAAACCCACAAACATTGCCATGGTTTTCTACCACAATTTCTAAAAAAGAAGAGTTTTTTTCATTATTTTATAATTCCATGATCTGAACACTTTCAAATAATTCCCTTGAGGATGTTTAAGTGAGTCATGTTTATAATGAATTTATTTTAAAACCACAAAATATAATATAGGTTTTGAGGGATTCATAAAAGGTTTATAAAACTAATTAAATAACCTAAAACACATAATTTTTAAAGGATAAATATATATTTGGTCATTGATACATTTAGTGTAACATATTACATCTCTTTGGGGCTGTTATGATGTCATATTACAATATGTATATTTATACCGTATCTATTTTTCAGTTGAAATTTTATCTATATTAGAAAATAATGAAAAAACAGAATTGGAAAATTTTGACATGATTATTATGAAAATAATATTAATTTTATCCAAATAATTCTCTAAATATGAGCAATTAATATTTTAAATTTAATTATCTATTTATTGAAAAATTATGATTTTTTTACAATAAAAATTTTATGTCCCATATAAAAATTACATTTCCCCTTCATAATTTTAAATAATAATTTATATAAATATTAAATATGTAATCATAATATTTTATCAAAATATATTTTATTTAAAATATTAGTTAATTAATTAAAATTAATGTCTTAATTGAAATTTTATTTTACCCATAAACATAAATCGAGTTTTGTCATATTAAAATTGAATTTTTATCAAAGTCATTACTTCATAATTTTTAAAGTAAAAAATAAGGAATAAATATAATAATTATTTTATTTAAAATAATATATATATATATATATATATTCATGCTATTATGTTCGAGATACATTACCCCTTATTACACTAGTGAATGCCCTGAGGTTAAGGTCTGCAATGGTGAGATTCTCATTGGTTGGTACGATGAACATGGTTTGCATCCTGATATCGATGAGATTGAACTTCTCCAATAATTAGTTTAGATCATGCCTTAGTTATTGGATGTTAATTTATGGTTGATCAAGGTAAAATCATAGAGATTTTATCTCTCTTAGAAGTTTTGATAAATGGGATTTATAGGGTTTGGTCCAATTAGTCATGGCCATAACATCTTATATTTGTATCAATAGGAACTATCATAATCCATAATATATAATAATATTACGATCAATATTCAATGGAGGTATTATGAATGGTTATGATGCTTAAGGATATATTGAATCTGATATTATATAACTTATGATGGTCTAATATAACCATTTTACCAAATGTTTTTTCTATATTTTCATTACATAAATAAGGAACTTATTCATTTAAAAATGGTATTTAATTTCTAAATTTTTAGGTCTTTGCATTATTCCCCCTTCATAACTTTTGATACTTGAAAATTTCATTTCATATAGTAAAACAGATGATGGTGATTCTATTTCATCACCTCTTCAGGTTCCCACGTCACATCCTTGAACTTTTTGTTCCACCACAACACTTTGACAAGGTGAGTTGTCTTGATTCGTATAACATTGTCTCTATAATATAAAATCTTCATCGAATACTCCTCATATGTAAGACCATTATCTTACTATACCACCACTAGATTCAAAACACATGAGGGTTCTAGTATTTACTTCCTAAAGTGGTGTAAATGGAACACAATGGAGGGTTAGTCGATGGGCCACCACTCTGATGTGTTCATGGATCTTAAAGGGTCTGATGCATCTAAGAATAAGAATTACCATCCTACCAAAACTCACAAATTTATTACAGGGAGATATAAAAAGGAAAATTCTATCACTAACCTCAAACTCCAAGTATCATTGACGATTTTCTCTATAGATTTTCTGTTGAATTTTTACAGATTTCACATGACACTGAATGGTTTGAACCTTTTCTACCTTCTCTTGAATAATATTAGGTCCCATTATTTTCTTCTATAAAAATTAATCCTAGCATATTGTAGTTTGACACCTCTTCCCCCAAAGATCCACATAAAGTTTCATTTGAATGCTAGAATGAAAAATGTTGTTATATGAGAACTCCACTAGGGTAAGGTACTGGTCCCAACAACCTTAGAAATCCATAGAACATGATCCCATTCTATCCTACGATGTTTATATGGTCTTTTAAGACTGACCATCCATCTATGGGGGATAAGTAGTGATGAAGCACGGTTCTTTATTCATCCCTTACCGAAGTCCCTTTCAAAACCTCAAGGTAAACCTAAGATATTGATTAGATAAATGGAGATAGTAAGTCCATGAAATCTTACCACTTTGAATATATATATATATTTCCATGTTTTCCATGATATAAATCATCCATAAGATCAATGAAATAAACTGAATTTATAAGTTGATGGACTACCACCCAAATAGAGTTATTAACTTTTGGTGTCCTAGAGTGTCCAATGAGGAAATATATTATTATTTTATCTTAATTATATATTGGTATTGGAAATTTATTCATCATACCCATTGAATTAATTCATTCCTCTTTGATTCTATTGCAATACCATGCATCGAGATACAAACTCCATAATCTCTCTCTTCATCTTATCCCACCAAATTATTTATGTCAAATATATATAAATCATATTTCTTCCTACATTAATATATATGGATGACAAGATCACATCATCTAGAAGTTCCTTATTCAGTTTTGGTTTTGATGGAGTGTATAACCAGGTTCTAAATCATATACCTCCATCTTCAACAAAGTTGAACTTCAGAATATTCACTTGCTTATTCTATAAAAACTCATCATCCTTATAAGCCTCCTTGATTATATCAATAATATATATTTGAGATGGTATTTTAAAAGAGTAGGATGAATATCCTTTAATTATTCCCACATATATACATTGCATGTCTGTTAATATTAGATCCCTTGTAATCCTCATCATGGATAGAGTTGTGGGATCTATTCCACTAAGAGAATCTGATACAATGTTTTCTTTCCCAGGAGGTAATGTTTTGAACAATTGTAATATTTATTTAGCTCTAATGACCTATATTGGTGCATATTATATTATTTTTGTGTGAATATAGAATTTAATATTTTAGGGTCTTTGTATATGTAAAACTTCTCCCTGTAGAGATTATGTCACCAAATAATTAGTTAAATAATCATAACATGTAATTCTAGATCATTAGTTGGGTAGTTTTTCTCATGGATCTTATAAAAAACTAACCCCAGTATCCCAGAGTTGGTGGTTATTTTATTAAAATAGCATATATATCATAGATCACATCACCACAGATCGATCAGTTTAGTTTTATTGATGGTGTATATATATAAATAGTTTCATTATTATATTATAAATTAAATATTGTAAATAACAAAAAAATCTACTTCCTGCCACATATTCAAATATTTCATCTTCACAATATAGGTAAAGAAAACAAAAAAAGGGTGAGATAGAATGATCAATAAAGGTTATATGAAACAATAATACATGAAGTAATTTCGATAAATGATATACATTTTTTGAGGGTAAATAATTTAAAAAACACATTCCATCAATAAAATGAGATTTAAAATGAATCCATATATTTTTTCATAGTGAAAATATCATGGAAAATAATAACAGAATACTGAATGAGGAATATTATTATTTATTGGACTAAATGTATCTGGAACATGAACCATTATACCTTCGTGATGGTTTATGTCTACTGGTAAAAACCTATCTCATTATATTGGGAAACAAACTTGAAGGATTTGTGTCCAACTATTTTGTCTCATGAGAACTATAGATGCACTGAGGGGCCATAAATTCAGGTCCCACCCATCACTTCAAGTCCAAAGAATTATTCATACATATATTTAGATCAAGAAAAAAACATAATATCCATATTGATTAGGAAATCCTGATTTATCAATATTTCCACATTCAAAGTATACAATGTATGTAAAAATGGTATACAGATTAGAAAATAATCATATACATGAAACAAGAAAATATAGATATTTCATAGGAATGTAATTTATAATTAAAAGTGTTCTCAAAATTCTGTATTATATAAACCACAAAAAAATTATTAGGTGCACAATACCATGTAAGTCTCCATGAAATTGAAATTGAGATGAAGTCCCTTACCTTTTGTATAAATGTGTTCTACAATTGAATTTAATGTTTTGGATAATCAGTTTAAATCCATTAATTAATCAATTTAGATCTTTTTATACAACTATTTTATTTATAATAATTTTACTAAGTTGATTTATTTCCTTTTGTATGAGTTATAATGTACACTTTTATTGTCCGGGAGCATTTTTTTCTTGGTTTTCATTATCTGTTTGCTTATATACATATATAGAAAAATCATGTAAAAGGAGAATAGTTTTCAAAAATTGAAATTATATGTTATTAATGAACATATATAATGTTTAATGGTTATATATAAAAAAAATTTATGGTATGACGATGAATCATTAGATAAAATGTTAGTGGTAATCGTTTACATTGTTTTGGTATTTTTTCGATCATCATGAACATGTTTGGTTTTATTAATTAATATTATGCATGTCTACTAGTTATAGAACATTAAATAAGTTTAAATGCATATATTATAATATTTTAAACAATAAAAATTGTTCTATTACCATCCTTTAAGGATTAATTGGAAAACAAAAACATGTTATCCATGAATGTATTAAATGGGTACCTCATAGATGATGTTTTCATTTTTAGAATAAAAGTAAGAAGGGAAGAGACTTGATGGTTGATTTTCCAATGAAATAATAAAATTATAGTGTATAAAAGATATTTGAGTTATCATGTATGTTTTAATATATTAGGTGAGAGATGGATAATAAATGAAAATGAAAGGAAAGGACTAAGGGTTTTACATTATGTATTCTTCTGCCCAAGAACCTTCTTAAGGGTCTTGGGTTTGGTCTTTTATTATGACCAAAGGATATTGGATTTGGGGGAGAGACTTGGGCTATGTGTTGATTAGAAATTGAAAAATATTCATGGCTTTGGTGGATTGAGGAGAGGATGTGGTGAGGGGTGGTATTTATAGTGGAGGAAAGGAGTGTTTTATTATTATTATATTCATTATTTTATAATTTTGTCTCAAGACGATAAATAGTGATGATTATTAGGACTAAAAAAAGTAATATGTGGATGTGAGTTAGAACCAGTGGTTCTTAAATCATCCATACATCATATATAACTAAATAATTCATGTATTTAGCTTATATCGTGAATTATCGTGTTTTACTGTTCCCAAAAAAATCATCTATTTTATAAAAATCTCAATAATTCACCCAAACAATTAATTGTAGTTTAGAATTCTAAAATTAACTCCATTTTATGAAAATAATTTTCTTAATATGAGAAATTTAATTTCTAATTTAAATAATCATTTTCATGAAAAAATACCAATTTTAAAATTATAACTGATTTTTAACACTTTGAAAAATTAACTATGGTCTCATAAAATTATCTTATAATCATAATACAACAAAATATTATTTTATTATTCTATTTTATGAAAATAAATTTCAATTATTTTTTTATTTTAACTGTAAAATCATGAATAACATATATGTTTTATATAAAATACCGAAACTTAATTTATCATTTTGAAAATATTTATTTACTTTACTAGGATATAATTATATCGTATTTTTATTTATAATATGCCCAAAATTTATTTATACATTCATAGGAAAGGTTATTATTTTATTGGATGAATTACTATTCCTAAGGGATATATTACTATTCCAAAGGTCATGTTATTATTTCATTGGTATATGTTCATTAATTTCATGAAAAATACACTTATTTCATTCATTCTTAATTTATATAGTTTTTTTTGTGTTCTATATTTAATTTTATATGATTTATACTATATGAAATAATTTCTTTCAATGTATGTTATCAAATGAATTGAATTTATTTAAGAAGATACATACCATAAAATTTTGGGGTGTTATATACCTCCCTTATTTAGAAATTTCATCCATGAAATTTTTTAGGAATGTTTCCCTCTAAACAGATTTCGGTGGTTATTATTCATAACATACTTTGGTTCCCACATTACTTATTCTATTTTATTGTTTCTCCAAAGAACCTTTAACAATCGAGTCATTCGATTTCTCAATACATTTTCACTTATATAAAATTTTTTGATAGGATCTTTGCAGTAAGACAAATCATGTTCTAGTTATATTTCTTCATGGGTGCGTACATGTGTAGGATCTGGAATGTACATCATTAAAAATAATTTTTTGAACACATAATTCACTTTAGAGAGACTTGGTGGCATTTTTAATTGGTAGGATATAATAATTAATTCCATAATTTCAAATGGTACAATGTACCTGGGGTTTAGTGTCCCTTTTTTACCAAACCTAAAGAAACCCTTCCATTGATATACATTTAGAAAGACATGATCTCTCACCTGAAATTCCAAATCCTTTCTCTAATTTTCAGCATAACTATTTTTCTTACTTTGAGATTCTTTGATATGATCCTAAATAGTTTTTACCTTTGTTAGTGTCTCATAAATATGTTCCAGGAAGACAAGTTTCCTCTCACCAACTTTATCCCAACAAGATGGAGAAGGAAATCTATTTCCATATAATGCTTCATATGGTGCCATTTGAATACTATAATGGAAACTTTTATTGTAAGAAAATTATGTCAAAGGTAAATACTGATCCCACATACATTGAATGTCAAGTGATCATAATCTCCACATATCTTCTAATGTTTGAATATTCCTTTCAGACTATCTGTCTGTTTGAGGGTCAAAATTAGTACTCAAATGAAGCTCAGTCTAAAGATCCTTCTAAAGACTCTACCATAATTTTGATGTAAAACATGTATCTTTATCAGAAACAATTGATATAGGTGCACCATGAAGTCTTACAAATTCATTAATATAGAGTCATTCTAGGTACTTAAGAGTTAAATATTCCATTATAATGAGGAAATGTGCATATTTGGTAATTCAGTCAACAATTAACCATATTGTATCATTATTTATTGGATTATTTGGTAATATAGTGAAACATTACATAGTAATATCATACCACTTCCATATTTTAATATATAAAGGTTGCATGACTCTTCTAGGATGTAGTCTCTCAGCCATAAATTATTGAAAAACTGGGCATCTGACACATCATCATCTATTTACCACATCATTTTATCCCACAAAAAGTGTTCCTTCATAATCTATTTACATTTTGGTACTACCACAATTTACAGATAAATTTAATTTATGAGCATCATTTAATAGTTTCCTTTTTTAGATATAGTATTGATGGGCCACATAACGTATTTACAAATTTAATAATTCCATCCTCATACATGAAGTACTCAAATCGTCAATCCTTAAGTCTTTAATTTTCTTTTGAAAATTCTCATCATCAAATTGAGATTGTTTTACCTTCCCCAATAAAGATAGTTTAGAAATCATTTTAAAAAGAGTCATTTCTACCTTTCCTTAAAAATTCCCACATAAATTTTTACTACGTCCATGAATATAGAATCTTTATCAATCCTAATTTGGGATTGAAATCTATGATCTTTCCTACATAATGCATATAGTACCTTATTTAACATTCCTAGGTGGTAGTGTACTGAGAAATCATAATCGCCGAGTAACTAGATTCATCGCCTTTTCCTCATGTTGATTTCATTCAATATAAAGATGTATTTGAAAATCTTGTGATCTGTATATATATATCATTTCTTTCACTATAGAGATAGTGTATCCATATTTTTAGATCAGGGATTATGGATTCTAACTCACGATAATGAGTTGGATAATTTTCTTCATGAGTATTTAACTACCATGATGCATATGAAATAACATTATTGTTTTTCAAAAGGGAACAACCAATTACCTTCTTCGATGCATCACTATATATCACAAACACATCATTTATTTATGGGAGAGTCAAAATTGTAACATTGAACAATCTTTTATTCAATTATTCAAAAAAATGTACATTATTTTTCCCATATGAACATAACCCCTTTTCGAGTGATCTTGGTTAACAATTTATCCAATTAGGAAAACTTATGAATGAAAAATAGATAATTACCTTCTAAACCAGAAAAACAACATTCCTTGGTTATGTTTATTGGGGTATAAAATTCTGGGAATTCCTTTTTCTTCATAGAATTAGTTGATATTCCATCTTTAGAGACAATATGGCCAAGAAAACAAACTGTTTGAAGCTAAAAATCACACTTTCTAAACTTCCCATATAACTATTTTCATCTATGTGTCTTAAAAACAATTCAAAATTTGTTCTCATAGTCTTCATATCATTTGGATCACACTAGATAAGATCAACTATCATTATTGTAATATTTTAATGTATATACCTTGTTTGTAATGTTGTCTGAAGAATATCTTCCTTCCTCACATAAAATTGATGATATTTAGAAAAAAGTTAAATCGTAGACAAATACTGAGCTCCATGGAGTTGATCAAATAAATCATAAATTCGAGGTAGAAGTTACTTGTTCTTTATTGTAATAGCATTTATTTCTCTATAGTCAATGCATAGACTCTAGGGTCTATCTTTCTTCT
Organism: Viscum album; assembly: GCA_963277665.1. Lineage (NCBI taxonomy): Eukaryota > Viridiplantae > Streptophyta > Magnoliopsida > Santalales > Viscaceae > Viscum > Viscum album. The sequence continues at coordinate 690,996,240 of OY728121.1, read as the reverse complement.
TAACAAAAATAATAACAGCTCCACGTGAAAAAAACACTAGGAAAAATAAATACCTTACTAATAAACTCATCAAGTTGTTTCTTAAACTCCACTAATTTTACAGTGTCTGTTCTATATGAAGTATTTAATATTGGTCTTTCATTAGTGATTAAATCAATGGTAAACTCAACTTCATGCTCTAGGGGGTCGATGTTTTTTCTTAGGTAATACATCAATGAATTCATGCATAATTGGTATATCATAAATTATATGATTACATTCATACTCCCTAGAAGTTTCTTTATATTAATCCCTAGTAATTTAATTTAGTAGAGATATTGGGGGTGAGACTAGATAAGAATCCAATAATGAAGTTTTATCTCTAAAGATAAGGGATTTTACTTATTCCTCACGAATCATAATTCCCTTGTTATTATAATAAATTATCACACCATATTTTTAATGAAAGAACATAATAAGGATTATATAAAATTCAACCAAGGGTATGAAGATAATTTTAGAAACCAAAACATGTTTATGTGTCATATAGGGTAATGACCAATACATTTTTGTTGCAGTGAGGCTTCCTTAAAAATTTTGGACTAACAACAACCTTATTAAATACAATGGGAAATGTCATATTTTCATGGATAACTGGGTTGATATAAAAGAGTGTGATGGTCCAAAATATAATAAATAATTTTTTAAATTTTAATATAGTATTAACATACTTACCACCACATTATTGGTTACTTCTACTATAACATAATGAGATATTGTGAAATATTTTTTTTTGAATTAATTATTATTTTTGATAGTATGCATTTCACACAACACTAAAAATGGATTTTTTTATGTTTATATTATGATATAAACAACAAAAATTAGAGCTTTCACTGTAAGAAACACTTATCTTTGCTTTTGGTACATGTAACAATGAGTTATATTGTGGTACACGCAAGACCTAGTTTTACCATATTATAAAGAAGAACATATTTTTTTTTTAAAATAAAATTTTTATGAATTTTATTTTGTAAAATAAAAAACATATTTTAATTAAGGATGTATAAATTATCCCAGGGAGAATTTTTAGAATTTTTCTTAGAAACATCATTTTTTTTATGAATAGTAAATACTACTGCATTTTACTAAAAAACTTCCTTTTTAATTAAATAATTATTAATGATAAATTATTTTTTAGATTTATTTTAGATTAAAATTATATCAATTATTCATAAATCTATTCAATTAAGTTCATTAGAAACAATTTTACATTAAAATTGAATATAAAAACATTATATACATTTGAATGTTTATCAACATTAAAAACCTGTTATTTCGCCTCATCTGTGGGATTAGCATTGATCATAATATTCCCACTTCTATGAGTGGAATTTTTAAAATATGACATAAAAGGTTGTAATTAGTATGAAGTTTTTTTCTAATAAGATCAACTTAAATTTTTGACCAAAATTATTAGTGAATGTGATTGAAATTATTTACGGTGATTAAGGTATGATTAAGCTTAATATGAGAGTAATCCTTGATAAAAAGGATCAAAATAACCTAGAAACTTTTACAAAATCCATTGGATGCCAATATTTACACCATATTAACACATGGGTCTAAATTTATGGGTTATTAGGAGATTGTTAAACGAAATATCCCCATATAAATACTTTTGTATGGAAAAAGACAAAAATGGGACTTTCCTTACCTTTAATATTTATAAAACTTTTATATATCTAAAAAACATCATATTTTCAGATATACATATCCTTTTTTCAAGTTTAATGGGTAATGTTTATCAGAATAATTTATAAATAATTTTTATATATGGTATAGTTACTTAAAATTCTTAATAAATTGCAATATAGTGATTATTTATTTAATAATTAACTAAAATAAATGATACTATAAATACAAAAAGTGATGTTAATTGATTGAATTATTCTATTTATTTATTTATTTAGATGAATATATTATGATACACATATTTAAACCTAATATATTTGAGTTACAATATTATGTTGATATTTTAATTTTAAAAGTAAATAAATAATTTCAAAATTGACATTACTATTATTTTACAATAAGTGAAATTTTATTAAATTAGGTCAAATTAATAAAAATCCAAAATTATGCCAAGTGATTTTTAAGTGTAAATAAATATTTTATATTTTATATTAATTAGAATTTTTTTTTATAATAAACATATTGACCCATATATTTTAAAAATTTTGTTAACATGGTCCGGGTTTAAGCAGTGTTTTAGTATGTCACGTGTGCTTGTTTTAAAATTAATTTCCAAAACACATAAGAATTTTATTTGATAAATTTGATATCATATTAATAATTCAGTTTCTCTATATTTTATAATAAATCTCACTTTATTTTAGTCTTAATGGTTAAATTAATTATATTAGAAAACTAAATGCTTTAATAGAACCTAAAATAATAAAATTGGGGAATCATAGAAGGTATAGATCAAAATTATTAAAATGAACATATTTTTGTTTATTTGATGTTTTAATAGAACACTATTTCCAAATAATCCATTAAATTTTCATTTTTAGGCACTTTAGATAAGGTAGACTACACAACAGTGAATAGTGTTTGGTATTTACAAGAGTGCCACTCCCTCTCCACTATAAAAAGGCAAGCACTCTATAACTTCATCACACCTCTCAAGCCACTTTTTTAGCCCAAATTATTTTTAATAAGATCTATGCATCGATAAATTCCTACTTGAATCCTCAATTTGATCATAAATTCTCTAATGGAATCCTTATGGAACAATCCAAAAGGATATACATGATTAAGAGGTAACGTTTTCTCTCAAGATCTTTTCTGTTACTTTCCTTCTTCACCCCATCGACTATATTTAATCCATAATTTTATGAAAAAAGTAGTATAATACATATAATAGGATGTTTTTTTGAAAATATTTCAACCTAAAATTACACACACATCAATCTAATGGATATCAAACATATTGTTTCTGTGTATGGAGAACTACTGCCTCACGGAACGATGATTGTCCATTTCTTCTTCACCACCAATCATAGTGTCCATAATTATGTACAGTATGTTTACATATGTCATATATTATATTTATTATTTTTTAAAATTTTTATTACTTTTACAATACACATATTGTAACAACCCAAACTTTCACGGTACTTTTCCCTTTGAATAATGCAGTAGCTTGCGTCGTATGCAAGTTGGACTTTTAACACACCACGACCAATCAAACTAGCGGTTATGAATAGTAATACCCACATTTTGAAACATTGCAAATTTTATTTTTCAAAATTGACTTCATTTTAGGATTAATAATATTGAAATTAGCTTTGTGTGAATTTTTGGTAGTTTTCTAAAAACCATCAATTTTTCATGAATAGTGAAAAACACTACATTATTGTTTAAAACTAACTTTTTATTTAAATAATTAGTTATTTTATTTTAATTTATTTTATTTCAAAATAGATACATAATAACTATATATGTTCAACGTAATTCATTTGATTCATTTTATAATAAGTTTAGATATATAAAATTTTATCGAACTTTTTACAATATTTTACCCACCTTCAAGGACCATTTACAATTTTGCATAAAACATAATTTTACCACTTTTGTGAGTTGAATTTTGAAAAATCCAAGAGACATGGTTGACTTCATTAAGTAAAATTTGGTTCAATATGATGAAAATAATTTTTGGTGAATAGTAACTTTTGACTTTTATTTACAATGATTAGAAGTAAATAAGGTAATTAAGGGTAAAAATGATATCATAATTATCATAACTCATGTCCAAATTCTATTAGATAAGTTTAATTTGACCAAGAAAACCTTAGGAAAAAAATATGATCCAATTTGGGCCATATGGATTAGATTAGGACATTTATAATTAACTATTATCTATACTAAAGTGGGCTTCTTCCAAGCTTACTTGTCACCTACATATGTGGCCACGTCAACTCACTAAATGTTTCCCTCCCTAAAATTTTAGGCTTGACCTTGAACTTGAATCCTATTCCCCCACTCATCATTGGGGTTTCCCACATCTTCTCCCTCCCTCTCCTGAATTCTATCCCCGAATCTCCTATTTCCGCTCTAGGGTTTCTGCTCCCCTCTCCGAGTCCCTTACAGTTTTAACTCCTCTCCATGAATCCCCTATCCCACTCCCTTCCCAATTCTCCCCTCCAAACCATACCACACCCATTGGTGATTTAGGTTCTACTATTAGCTTTGGTTTCCAATTCCTAGCTTGGCCTCCACTACCTTCAGATCCTCCACATCCACCGGCTCCGCTAAAGCATGCTCCACCTTCACCGCCTCCTTGCTTCCTACAAAAACCCTAGGTGGGATTATTCTCTAAGAAATAGAATATTTTATCTAATGAACTATATCGGAATATAGAATTTGTTTCATCTCCTAGGTTATATCGGACTGCTTTAAGGTATCCATCCTTCCCTATCATCTATCATCTCATTTGAAGTAAACCACTGGACCATCTGAATCTTATTCTGCATTGATTTTGATTCTATAGTTCTAGATCCTTGAATGTATTTCATTTTTTAGAGAATTTGTAGGATCTTAATTTGGTATTTATTATGATTTTCTGGAACTTTAGAGGATTTAAGATGATTTCATTAAGTTATTTCACTGGTTTTTTGTGATCAATTTAGTTGGTTGCAGCCATTGTATTTTAACATTATTCTTGGGATTCATTACAGTAATTTCTAGTTAATAGAAAGGTTTTTCATGTTTAAAATTTTGGAGCTATTAGTCTCATGATTTTTTTTAGTGATATGCAGAAATCGATTCGTGATGAGGAAGCTTCATTGAGCTAGAAAACACTTCAAGCAGTAGAATCAGTGTAGGTGCGCCAATGGCCATGACTATAAACCCATCTTCAATTTATTAGTGGAATTGTGTCTCAATTTAAGATCACTTATGTAAAGGTAATGATATTTTTTTGTCTTCTGATGTTTGAATTATTTTGATTTCAGGAGTTGGGTTCGCATTGGAAAAAGAGTATTTCTGTGGGAAGTTATCGGATCCAATGAAATAGGTACCTGGAAATTTAGTTAGGAATATAACTGCTTCCGATATATGCTCCTTCAATCTTCCAGACTGAATATTAGTATGAGATTTTTTTTGGTAGAAACCTCTCATCGCTTTGTTCTTGGTTTTATGTGTAAATTCATACTGGAATATAGTGTTTGTTTCCTCTCATAGGTTATATCAGACTGCTTTAAGGTATCCCTCCTTCCCTATCATCTGTTATCTCATCTGATGTAAACCACTGGACCGTCTAAATCTTCTTCTTCATTTATTTTGATTCTGTGTTTCTAGATCCATGAATGTATTTCATTTTTTGGAGAATATTTAGGATCTTAATTAGGTATTTATTATGATTTTCTTTCACTATAAAGGATTTAAGATGATTTCTTTAAGTCATTTCACTGGTTTTTGTAATCAATTTAGTTGGTTGAAGCCACTGTCTTCTAAGATTATTCTTGGGAATCATTATGATAATTTCTAGTTAATAGAAAGGGTTTTCATGATTAAAATTTTGGAGCTATTAGTCACATGAAATTTTTTACTTATATGCAGAAATCGATTTTAGACGAGGAAGCAGCGTTGAGTTAGAAAACACTTCAAGTAGTAAAATCTGTGTAGGTGAGCCAATGGCCATGACTATAAAACCATATTTAATTTATTAATGGAATTGTGTCTCAATGTAGGATCTCTTGTGTAAAGGTAATGATATTGTTTTTTTTTCTTCTGATGTGTGAATTATTTTGATTTTTGGAGTTGGGTTCGCATTGGAAAACAAGTATTTTAATGGGAAGGTATAAGATCAAATGAAATAGGTACCTGGAAATTTAGTTGGGAATATCACCACTTCCGATATATGCTCTAATATTCTAGACTGAATATTAGTTTGAGATTTTTTTGGTAGAAACCTCTCATCGCTTTGTTCTTGGTTTTATGTGAAAATTCATATTGGATTTTTTGATTTGTTTGTCTCAAATGTCTACTTACTGGGATTTTTTCCTTTCTGTGGTAACATATGTGTGGACCCAATTGATTTTAGAAGACGAATTCTCATCGAAGAACAAGTTTTTTCATGGGACAATGTTTTTTCAGTTGAAGTTGGTACCTTAAAATCCTTCACTATATTTAACAATGTTAGTTTCTACATCCACATGCAATTATCCTATAAACTATAAATTAATTTTTATCATCCTCACATAGTGAAGAAGATAAATCATGATGAATGTACATGGGATTATGGAATGAATGTCTTTGATGACCAGGTATGAGTTGTTTTGGTAGTTTTTTCCTATGCATAAATGTTTAATTCCTATTGTTCTTTTTTTCAACGAGCAAGGTTTCCTTTTTTATATTCATTATTAAATGCTCAAATTTCCTTTGGTATTTTGTTATTTTATGCTAGCTTAAATTGAACTAGATTAACATGTTTGGTATACCAGTATTTTCCAGTTTTTAAGCATTTTAATGAAACCTGTCTATTATCTATACTAATGCTGTCATTCTCTAACTACTGTGTCACCCTAGCATGCAGCCACATCACCTCTTTGTTTTGCAACCTACCACCATTATCATGGAACCCCTGAACATGAAGTCCTCACTCCCATGTTCCGTCCGAACTCACCTCCATCTAGGTTTCCTCTTCAATCTTGGACCACTCTTCAATCACCTCCTTCTAGAATCACATATCCATCTTCAATCATAGATCACCTCTATTTAGGTTTCCTCTTCAATCGCAGATCACTCCTCCATCTAGAATCATGGATCCCTATTCTATATTTGTTTCCTCTTCAATCATCATCCTCCATCTAGAATCACATATCTATCATGACCTCCAGCAAGTGTCTCAACTTTCTAGATTTACATCGCCATCTCACATTACTACTCGCATATCCGAAGCATTCTTTGATATTCCCTTCATCTGGGGGTTTCCTCATCCGTCGTGACCCACCGTGGGAGTATCTAGGTACCTGAATCTATATGCACATATATCTTCTTTCTCTCATAACCCACCAGATCTTTCTCTTAACCTAGGTTGATGACTCTGTCAACACATGCATACAACCAGCCATTATTTATTGTTAACTTCTTCTGCTCCTGCAACAATCATCACGAAGTACCTTTTGATTATTTGAAGGACTTTATTCCAAATGAAATATTATTCTCGATCATTACTTTTAATCTATGTTACATGACTATTAAAACAGTTTTTAATGAATTTACATGTCTAATTTGATTCAGGTATCTTTATCACCATCTCCTGCTTTACAATGTAATGGTATCAATGATTCAAGGTAATTGAATCAGATTATTAATTATATTTCCATTTTCATAATTTTTCATTTATTGTTTTGTAGTTTGAAATAAATATTTGTGTGATACATTATTCTGTATCTTCCAAGAAATTAGTGTTTCATGTAACTTTTGATATATATATTTGTTTCAACTATTATCTATTTTCATTGCAAGCAATATTATTTAGAAGGGAGATATTATTTGGTCAGATTCGTAAAGCTGGAGAAGCAATCAGGTCTAGGCATTCATCTCAGAATCGGGCCTTATGTCTGTGCCCAACAACATTTTGGGTAATTTCGACGGTTTTTAGTATGTACAATATATTAATGAGTTTTCATTCAAAAACATTGATTGTTTTTATTTATTTACAAAGTATAGGGGTTTCATTTATTGTTTTTTTGTTTGACATCAATATTTGTTTGATACATTATCCTGTATATTATAGGAAATTAGTGTTTCATGTACCTTTTGATATGTATATTTGTTTCAACTGTTGTCTGTTTTCTTTGCAAGCAATACTACTTAGAAGGGAGATATTATTTGGTCAGATTCGTCAATCTGGAAAAGCAATTAGGTCTAGACATTCATCTCGGAATCAGGCCTTATGTATGTGCCCAACGACATTTTGGGTAATTTCAATGGTTTTTAGTATGTACAACATATTAATGAGTTTGTATTAAAAAACATTGATTTTTTTATTTATTTATAGGGTTTCATTTATTGTTTTGTTGTTTGACATCAATATTTTTTTGATATATTATTCTTTATATTCCAGGAAATTAGTGTTTCATGTAACTTTAGATATGTATATTTATTTCAACTATTGTATGTTTTCTTTGAAAGAAATAATATTTAGAAGGGAGATATTATTTGGTCAGATTCGTCAAGTTGGAGAAACAATTAGGTCTAGACATTCATCTCAGAATCGGGCCTTCTGTCAATGTCCAACGACATTTCGGGTAATTTCGACGGTTTTTAGTATGTATAATATATTAACGATTTTTCATTCAAAAATATTGATTGTTTTTTATTTCATTTCAAAGTACATGGGTTTCCATATTTGGCTAAAATATGTTCCAGGATGAGTTTTAGAACCAACAATGGTCCTTTCAAGTTTAGTTTCACAATATATAATGGTCCATTCAAGAACTTATTCTATAATTTGTTTTCTTTGTGAAATATTTTTTTCTCAATATTGTAAGTATTGTCAAGTGGAAACTAAGATATCTGGAAAAACCTATACAGAAGAACTTATCATAAATGATAATTTATATAATTAATTTTTGATAAGTGATGTCAAATAGAGCTTTATACAGAAAAATAAATCAAAAAGAATTATTGGGGGAAATGAAATGAAAACAAACAAAAATCAAAAGTCTAACTATTATTCTTGGGTGTATTGAACTTCCCAAATGTTTATTTTGAAAATTTATTCATACAATTAAACTAAAAAATTGATTCCAATTAATACACTCAAAAGGGTAAGTTATAGCCAACCAGTGTTGGATTAAAGGTAAAGAGTACACAATAGACTGAGAAAATAGATCTAAAGGCATGTTTGGCATAGAATCATAGGGAGTGAAATAAAATGTGTAAATAATACTCAACCACGTGATTAAAAGTAAATAGTATACAAAAAGACTTGGGAAAGGAGATCAAACAACCCATCTGGTTTATAGGATCAGAATAAAATGAAATGGAATGGGTAAATAATAGTTGTCTGTTTTCTTTCCAAGTAGTCACGTTCAATTTCAATTATACTCCCAAGTTAAAAGAGAGGTGCATAATGGTCTTTTTAGTTTCATTCCTACCATTTAGAAACAGGACACACACCCCTTGAGGTGTCATTTTCCATTCCAATGATTTTTAAATCATCGTCATTACTGATTTCCTTTCCATCCAAACAATGGATTGAAATACCGTTTCCCCTACAATCCAACCAAATGATAGAATGATTTAAAATTTTCCATTAATAGTTCCATTATTAAACCAAATGATCAAACCTAAAAGCATACCTTTTTTTGCAGTAGCTTCAGCCCCTGTCCACGCCCCATCTACCTGCCTGTAGAGATGCTCAGATTTCTACTTTGTTCTGCATTTTCCAGGTCACCAACTCATGGTCCCAATTGATTTGTCTTCCTAGACATGACATACAGTAGTATGTCTTAGCCTATAGACCAATCAATCAGGATAAAAAATAGAAGACGTGTCAATACTACCCAAGAATGTTACTTGGTTTCTAAGTTTTCTTTCACCCCTTTCAACTCTCTAGCTTTCTCCTTTATCTCCATGACTGATTGCTGGAATCTTTTATTACTGCCATCTAATTTTATGATTCATCAATTATGGTCTTCTTCTCTTAGTAAAAACTGATGTTCGATTATGTTATTATTTTCATGTTGTTGTACTACATCCTGACTTTATATGTTTGTGAGTTGTCATTCTTTCTAGAAATTGATTTATCATTTATTAAGGGTGGATCTTCTGGGAATTATGGGGATGCCAAATATAATGTATTGGGAAATATGAATCTTCTGCTAGAAAATCAGTTTCCAAGGAATGTCTTTCAGTGGAAACAAATGAATTTGATATGTCTCCATCCCCACTGACTTATCTATATTGTTCTACATTCAAATTAGACTTAACTTTACAGAATATGTTATAGGTTGTTGAATCTTAACAGATTCCATATTAGATATATGTAAGTTCTTCCTTAATGGTTATACATAGATATTTATGAATTTTTCTTATTTAAGTGTATTCAAATTGTGAAAAAATGGTGTTTCTATATATATATTCTACATATTTATGGATTGATTATTTCAATGTTTCCATTTTAATCATACAAATTATGTGTTATTCTGAAACATTACTATATGTGCAGGTTAACATATTAGATGAGGTGATCAAATTATAGACTATTACCAATTATTCAACCAGTATAAATATTTTTCACAACTAAAATAGTAGGTATTAAAACAACATTGTTTTCTAGAAATGTTTTCATATTGTAAATAGAGCATTTAATAAGTACAACAAATATGGTCATTGTAAAATTTTTTCTTTTACCTTAAATTTTTACCATGAAATAACCAAGGAATTTTTTCCTCTCAATGCAGAACCATGATTGAAAAAACTTTTCATTGGTTTCCTTAAATTCATGGGATAAATAGTGAATATCACCTATTAAACACAAGCAGAGATGATTGCAACCATATAGTAAGGATATTTTTGGATTTTTGAATATGTATGCACTTATTTCTCTTTTCATATTCAACATGAACTTATTATTTATAAAACTTTGTAGTTGAATAAAATGGTGATATTGAATCTCATGCTACACCAGGATTCAATCTATCTTCATATTTTTTTATTTAATAATATGTTGCCAGGTCTTCTAAAGTGGTTGAGAGCTCTTTGTTAAAGCTGCTCAGCATGGGTGAATGTCACTAATCAATGACAACAAACCTGTCAACCCTCCCTCTTACTCATTGTTTTAATATATTTAGATGAGCTTTAAATCCAACAACACAATGCTCTTGACATTGAGTTAAGAAACATCAACATTTAATATATCCTCATCTATTTGTTTCATTTTTTAAGGTTTTATGGAGCAGTTTAAGGCTCTATTTACATGATTCTTAGCATGGGTCACTTTCTCTATTCTGGTAAATGATATATGGAATCCCCTCCTCTTAACCATGATTGGTCTCTATTTAGGAAAGCTGTAAAAACAACCCATGTAGAATTTTTTTGTTCCCCATTGTGTTTTAATTTCATCACATCATTGGAGTGGAAAAGAGGGGGGAGTTAATGTACTGGGAGAGGGGGGAGTAAATGTATGGGATGGGGGGAAAGAGGTGGAGATCTGCGCATGTGGGTTTGAGAACGTGCTAGGATAGGAGCTGACAAGCTCGATAGGGGGGAGGACCTTCGCAGGGAGGGAAATGGATAGCTGACGGCTGCAATGTAGGGATGGGATGGACGGGGAGGGGGGTGGGGCTAGACTGGAGGGCAGAGGGTAGGGGAGGGGCAGGGCAGAGACGACGGGCTATGCGGGGGTTAGTTCATGCCCTAGGCAGCAGGTGTGGATTATATTTTGACAAGTAATGCCCTAAGCAGCAGGTGTGGATTATATTTTTTTCTCTTGAAACAGTTTTCAGTTTTTCAAAAAATCTCATGATTTTTTTCTGATATAGTCTACCCTGTTATCATTTTCTATTATTTATTTCAATTATTAGTGACTTTTCATTTTCATATTATTTAATTGTTTTCATTTAATTTTTGTATATTTTTTTTTCATAGATGAATATTGTTAACAAATAATCCATTTGATTATGTAAGCATTTTTTGGACTTCACTAGATTAACTGGTTATTTTTTCTTAGTAGTATGTCTCATTTACTCACATTCATTTCTAATTATATATTGCAGGGATCATTATAACTGTCAACAAACATGAAAAACTGCTAATCTACATCAATGATGCATGGTGGTACTGGGAGGCGTATGACTGCACATTTTGATGACATGAATTGTAATCTGATCTGCACACCCTTAGTTGTGGAAAATTATAGTTCCTATTTATGTTTTCAAACATGTATCTCCTACTAAAACAGTATTTATGTTCTCTTATCATTGTTAAATTACATTCCATTGTCCTATGCCAAAGGTGAAACAATATTTATGTTATCTTTCAATGATTCTGTTTCACTGTTGACCTATTTCAAGTATCCGCAAATTAGAATTTCATACTTTGTTTCTATGAATAAATTTATAATTTCAATATACTATATATTAATTTTCATTCTGTTTCACTGTTGGTTTCTTCGTTGTTAATTTTATTCAGAAGGCTGGTCGGTATCTAAATTTTGTTCCTCAATTTCTGTAACTTTTATTCCTCATTATGTATGCCAGTTTCTTTTCAAATATATTAAATATTAATATAAACTATTATGTTTTATAAATAGTAATCTATAGTTAATAATATGAATTATTTTATAGTGTTGTGCATCGCACGGGCGAAGTACTAGTTTTATTTAAAGAAGAGTTAAAATTGGTAAATTCAAATTTTTATAACTAAACCATTTTTAATATTGGGTTATACATAAGATAAATACAACTATAAATATTCATTATAAATATAAAAAATTTTACTACATAATTCTATTTTATTTTTGATTTTTGGACATTATATATATAAATTTATTTATGACACAATGATAATGAAATAATTACATTATTAATGAAAGATTAAAATAATTGATATTATAAATTTACAAATAAATGTAAATTGATACTTTTGATAAATTTTACTAATTTTATAGGTTAATATGACATCATAGGGTTGATTAAATAAATTTTATTCTATGTTATAAGGTTTTTATGGCTTTCAAAAAAATCAAACACTAAATAGTGCCAAAATTGACATAATTGAGTTTTTAAAACAAAGACTATATTATTAATTGATATAATGTTCAAAAAAATCTAAGGTTCAAAAAAAGGACTTAGATAAGGTTATATATAAATAATTAACCCCTTGGGGTTCTCTTTTCTTGTTATATTATGTTTATTACCCATATAATATAAAATTAAAAAGAGACATGGTAAATGTCAAACTATTTAACTAAGAGTTAAATCTAAAAGATAAGGTTAATATGGTGACCTGAACATGTCTAAGCCCTATTTTTTGAGATTTTATCGTCCCATCCCCAAATTATCCTCCAAATAAATCATTTTTTAGTCATTAGAAAACGAAAATTATTTTATTATAAAATAATATTTCAAGTTTTTCCTAATGTGACCCTCACCACTCTTATTAAAGGGTACTTCCCCTTCTCTTAATTTCACACCTCCAATGCCATTTAACTTGGGAAAACCCTACCAAAATATACTCTGATCTATCCTCCCTTCGACCCAGAGGCCTTAATTTGATCATAAAGGCAAACTATAGAGCCCTTTTTATCAACTTAAAAAGAAAACACCCGAAGAAGAGGAAATAATTTCACCACCCTTATCATGTTCTTTTCTTCTTACACTTCCTCTTTATTTGTTGTTTCAGTACCAAAATAATAACTCCAGTATATTATACATATTGTGATGTTATTATAAATATGGAACAACTATATTCATTATTCTATCCATCATCTGAATGACAAAGTCACCATACATGTGTAAGAATGGCTTACCGTCTCTACGTCGTGGTGTAGTTTGTTATTCAAACACTTCATTATTTGGATAGGTATAATAATGAGTATAATTGATTTAAATAATGAATATAAATTATTAATGATTCTGAATATATGATATACCATCCAATAACATAGGATTTCACAATCAATATAATGATATTGTCACTCGTGCGTACGTACGTATTACCGTCTCCATGAACGTGATGAGATTCATTCCCCATCGTAATCATTCAAGAATAATTCTAATTTTATGATTAAAAATAATTCTTAATAACTTAATATAATTTTGGGTATGAATCTAATAAATCCTATCTATAATAAACATGACTTACTTAACCACACTTATAATGGAAAACGAATCATTTAACACCAGAAATGTTGATGCAACTAAAATATTATTAACAAAGAAATATTAAAAATATCTAATATGATATCATATTTATGTATATGATTCTTGGATAATTTAATAACAATGATTTAAATATTATAAAGAAGGTTAACATACCCTCGACCAAGGATAAGTACAAGGTAAGGGTTAATTCTACAATATCATTACTTATCCGAGGTTGTTAATACGTAAGTATCTACTGGGACCTCTTAATCATCCACATCCGTGTTTTCTTAAAAATGCAATTCAAAACATTTTTACTATATACTATAATATGGGTAAAATATAATTATACCCTTATTTGACCATATATTTTTTGAAATTAATCTTTCCGTCATTTTCCAAACAAGGTACTTTATGACCTTTTCGACAAAAATAAGGTAAGAATGTATTTTCTTAACTTATACGGTGGGTGCAGCTATTTTCCACTATTATAACATCATCAAAGATTCCCATACAATATTATAAAAATATTTTCAAAATAAATGTTTTCTTTTATAATTATGTGACTTTTAAATTATTTCAAACTAGATAGAGGTATTTATTTCAAATAGTTTTCATTTCATCTATGTCAACATCCTTTGATGGATTTTAAACGTGTTTGAAGTTGATTTATTATGAAAAAAATCTTTTATATTGTATTGAAGGTTTAGTTATATGCTTGATTTTTCATGTGTTATTTTTATACCATTCATGGTGTAAGGTTAAATTTTTAACATTTCATATGATAGTTTTAATACGAATGTTTATGTTATTTTAAACCTTTTCATATGAGGAATTCATTGGACTTAGTAAGTGATGGGAGGAGACCGCTATAGCTCCCTGATTCATCAGTAGGTCTCACGAGACAAACACGTGTCTTGGCACAAGTCCTTGAATAAATATTATTTTTATTCTTGGTACGAGGCATTGACTATGTGGTTATGAAGTCTGTATTATGCATTCCATCATTATGAAATTGGATATTGATATTACATGTGATTATTAGACTAGTAGAATAACCTTGTGAATATGTAAATGGAATTATTTGGTTTATCTTTTCTATATTATGTTGAGGTTTATTTTTAAAAGGCTTTCGTTTTATTCTTATACATTCCCTTGAATGTTTGTGCTTATTTTTGAAAGTTACCACTATATTTTTATCCTTACTGAGCATCTGAGCACACCCCTTTCTATGTTTTATTTTTCCCAGGATACAAAGAAGTATATTATGACTAACATGTAGGGATATTCTAAGGGATATGAATGTGGTAAATGAAAAAAACATTGATGTTTTTTTTCATTTTATAATGTAATGTAAAACTTATGAATGTTTGTAGTACTTCCAAGGCCACTAAACTGGTCAATATTTCGGGATTTGATCCCTTGTGATCATTCCAATGTAATATAATAATCCATGGACTCTGGGTAACTGGGTTCGGGGCATTACAATTGGCATTAGAGGAATTTTAGTTCAAACCTTGGAAGATAGATTTAGAAAAACTATGATTATAAAATATTACTCTAAGATAGTCTTTGAGGATTAGTATAGAAGAACATCCCATAATTTTGGTAATGTATAGATTTTGTAAGTTTCCCAAAAAAAAATACATCCCTATCTAGATACGAGCAAGTATAGGCAACTCTAGAATAGATGTACCTTCGAGTGAAAACTCTGACAATGAGTTTTTGGTTTGGCCTGGGGTATCCTGGTACATGACAATAGGCCTTGCTGCACATTTGGTTACAACACTCCCAGGGGATATGCTTAGGATAATTCGCATTTTCTTTAAAAACCATTATGAAGTAATTATCGACATATACCTCCTCAAAGACAACATTTTTATGATTATGGATTATATCTATAAACTTCTCAATTTATTTTAACTGTTTTACAAGTTTGGAATTATGTATTGCGGTTCACAAACTAATCTAGTGTATGACATTTTATAGAAATGGCGCCTAGTGGAAGGAATGGAAACTGTATCAATGCACATAATACATGTAGGGATTGTAATCCTACTCAATATAATTATAGTGGAGCTGGTGATTCAATTGGAGCTAATCAGCTTATCACCATACTAGGACAACTCACTCAGGTTATGAATAATAACCTTACTCATACGGAGGATCCTGATCAACAACCCAGAGGATCAATGTTAGACCACTTTGTGAGGAAAAATCCACAAAAATTCAATGGGAGTACAAATACATTGGTAGTTGAGAAATGGATAAGTTCCTTAGAAAATATATTTCAGGCTTTGGGGAGTAGCAAAAGGGAAAACGTTGTCATGGCAGTTTGTCACCTCATGTGAGATGTAGATCCATGGTGGTCATTAATCCCAATCACAAAGCAAGATGAAGAAGTATAAAACATGGAATGGAGGGAGTTTAATCAGATTTTCTTAGAAATATACTTTACTCGTGACCAGCGAGCAGATATGGAATGGAAATATTTGAGTCTAAGGCAAAAGGAAGATGAAAATGTCACAAAGTATGAGGCTAACTTTACAAGGATAACAAGGCATGAAATAGATTATATACTAAACCCATGGAGTAATATTGATCAATTATTTTATGGGTTAAAATTATTTCTCCATCGAGCATTAGTCTCACAATCCTTCTCATCGTAAGAAGATATTGTCTCATGTGCTATCAAGACAGAAAAGGAATTCTCTAAGTCTTATGACTTTAAAGAAAATAAAGAGAATAAGAGGTCTACTGAAGACTCTAGAAATGGAAATAAGGGGAAGAAGGGAAATGTTTATTATCCATACTACAGTAAATGTGGGAAGAAGCACCCCGGTACTTCCCTAAAAATAATGGGAGTTTGTTACAAGTGTGGTTAAAAATGCCACCAAGCTTGTGATTTCAAGGGAAAGAAAGAGGTTGTCAATGTTGAATGCTACAGTTGAAAAGAAATGTGGAATTATGAAAATGAATGTACAAATCATTTGGTAAACTTACCTTAAAAAGGCCAAGAGATCAAGGCCAAGCTTATGCAACCACTACTGCTGAGTTTGATGTTCTGAAAGATGTGGTGGAAGGTAATTTAATGGTTTCCTCAAGTTTATCCAGTGATTTATTTGATTATGGATCATCGCATTGTTTCATATCTTCCCAGTTTACTAAAAAATTAGATATTTCCAATTTTATTTAACAAGGGAGTTTTCAGTCAAAAATACTAAGGGAAGTATCATTACAATAATGTTTTGTGAATCAGTTCCCATTAGGGAATATAAATGTTCTTTATCCACTGATCTCATCATCATATCAATGATTGACATTGATATAATCCTCGGTATGGATTGTATTTCAAACCATGATGTGAAAACTTATTTTAAGAAGAAGGAGGTTACAATTTTTTATGATGATAAGGAGTGCCTTCTTTTTAGATAGGAAACATCACCATTTTATTCTTATCTAGATCCACCCCTAGTAGCTCTACTAAATTCAATTATAGTGGAGGAAGAGAGTCAAATAACTGTGGGTGAGGAAAGGAATGCTAAAATAGAGGACGTACTTATTGTGCAAGAATATGTTGATGTTTTCCCAATGGATTTACCTAGACATTCTCCAGAACAAGGAATAGAGTTTTCCATTGATTTAATTCCTAGTTCAAGGCCCATATCGAAGGCCTCTTATAGAATGGACAATGTGAAATTAGTGAAACTAAAGAAACAACTAGGGTAATTGAGTAATAAAGGATTTATTTTCCCTAGTGTTTCTCCAGGCAGAGCCCCTGTCCTTTTTGTTAAGAAGAAAGATGGATTTATGAGGTTGTGCATTGACTACATGGAGATCAGTGCTATAATAATAAAGAACATGTATCCCCTACCATGTATTGATGATTTATTTGATAAACTTCATGGATCACAATATTTTTCTATGATTGATCTTCGATCTGGATTACATCAGTTGTGCATGAAGAAGGAAGACATTCCAAAGACAGTATTTCGAACCAGGTATGGGCATTATAAGTTTACAGCAATTCCTTTTAGACTAACTAATAAACCCTCTGTTTTCGTGGATTTAATGAACATAGTTTTCATATAATCTCTAGATGACTTTGTAGCGGTATTTATTGATGATATCTTGGTACAATCCAAATGCTACAAAGATCATGAAAATCACTTTCACATTATTCTAAGGAATCTTTGATGAAATGAATTATATTGGAAGTTTAGGAATTGTGAATTCTGGCTTCAAGATATTTCTTTCTTCAACCATATTGCCTCTAAGGATGGAATCATTGTGGATCCTTCAAAGACCCAAGCAATCCAAAAATGGCCAGCACCAATGAGTATAACTGAGGTACACCGTTTTATTGGTTTAGCAGGTTATTATCGACATTTCGTCCATATTTTGTCCTGTTGGATAACCCATTAACCAAGCTCACCTGTAATGGGGTTAAATTTGTTTGTCAAAAAGATTGTGAATAATGTTTTGAATAACTAAATAGAATATTACTCAATGACTCTATCTTTACTCTACCATCAGAGAACGATGGGTTTGTTATTTATAGTGATGCTTCAAAGAAATGATTTGGTTGTGTCCTACTGCAGAATGATAGAGTAATTTCCAATGCATTACAGAAGCTAAAAATTCATGAACCAAACTACTCCACTCTTGATCTTGAGTTAGTAGTTGTGATATCTACTTTGAAGATATGGAGAAACTATCTCTATAAAGGAAAATGTGAGATGTATACCGATCAAAATAGTTTGAATTATATTTCCTCACAGAAAGAACTCAACATAAGGAAAATATGATGGCTTGAACTACTCAAAGATTATGATAGCACTATACACTACCACCTAGGGAAGGAAAATAAGGTGGCAGATACTTTGAGAAAAAGAGATCATGGAGTTTTGAACAATATGAGAGTTGAAAGGGATCCTATGTTCATGGATCTAGTAAAGATAGATATGGGAATAACCATGGATGGTGAAACATCATTAATTTTTCAAATGGTTGTCAAACCATCTTTACTAGAAAGGATAAACAGTTCTCAGACCGATGATGAGGAGTTTCAAAAGAAGATTAAAGCTATGAATTATGGGAGATTGAGAGACATCATATATGAATATGGAATTTTGAAATTTGGTAAGAGACTTTGTGTTCCAAACATACATGATCTAAAAAGGGAATTGTGGGTGATGCGCATAGTTCCGATTTCACTATACACCCCGGGTTAACTAAGATGTATAGAGATTTGAAGGAACATTTCTGGTGGGACAACATGAAGAGGGAGATTGCTGATTGTGTGTCAAGATGTATGGTTTGTTAACAAGTGAAATCTAGAAGGCAACAGCTTGGAGGAGTCATGCAACCTCTTCCCATACCTGAGTCGAAATGGGGTAATATTACGATAGATATTGTCATGGGGCTATCAAAGAATCCTAGAAGGAATGATGCAATATAGGTCAGTGTTAATCGTCTTACCAAGTCAGCACATTTTCTTTCTATAAGAGATGATTTACCACATGATCATGTGGAGGGAATATATATTAATGAAGTTGTAAGACTCCATGGTGTGCCACTATTGATTGTTTTTTATCATGATACTCATTTTACATCATGATTCTAGAGAAGTATTTAGAAGGACTTGGATACTGAACTTCGTTTGAGCACTGCCTACCACCCTCAAACTGATGGAAAACCAGAATGGACTATTCAAACCATAGAATACATGTTGACATCTTTCTCACATGACTTTATAGGTATTTGGGATCATTATTTACCTCTGGTAGAATTTAACTATTACAATAGTTTCCATTCAAGTATTCAAATGGCACCATATGAAGCATTACATAGAAATAGATGTCTTACACCAACTTGTTGGGATGATGTTGGTGAAAATAAACTCGTAGGCCCAGAACATGTTGAGGAAACAATGGAAAAGGTGAATATTATCCAAACCCACATCAAAGCAGCTTAAAGTAGGAAAAAGTGATATGTCGATAATCAGAGGATGGATTTGGAATTTCAATTAGGAGACCATGTTTTCTTGAAGGTATATCCATGGAATGGTGGTATACATTTCGGTAAGAAGGGTAAATTGATTCCCAAGTACATAAAACCTTTTGAAATTCTAGAATGAAATGGATTTGTAGCTTATCGTTTGGAAATGCCTCCATGTCTCCCAAAGTTCATGATGTGTTCCACGTATCACTGTTGATAAAATACATGCCTGACCCAACGCATGTACTCACCTTTGAGGAAATTGAACTGGAACCTGATTTGTCTTATTTTGAAGAGCCTATCATGATTCCTGATACAAGAGAACAAGTGCTGAGAAATCAGATGACTCATCTGGTAAAAGTTCTATAAAGACACCATAAGATAGAAGAGGCAATGTGGGAACCCGAGGAACATATGATGAAGAACCACCCAAATCTTTTTATACAGTAATATTCTAGAAATTTTGAGTATGAAATTATTTTGAGGAGGGGAGAATGTAACACTCCATGCTTCCATGGTATGTTTCCCTTTAAATAATGTAGTAGCTTACGTTGTACCCAAGATGGAGTTTTAACACACCACGACCAATCTAACTAGCTATTATGAACAGTAACACCCACCTTCTGAAATTTTATAAATTTTATTTTTCAAAATGGACTTCATTTTTGGATTTATAATATCAAAATTAGTTTAGGGTGAATTTTTGGTATTTTTCAGAAAACATTCAATTTTTTATGAATAGAGAAAACATAGCATTATTGTTTAAAACCAACATTGGATTTAAATAATTAGTTATTTTTTTAATTTAGTTTAGGTAAAAATAGATACATAATAACTATATATGTTCAACATAATTCATCGGAGTCATTTTATAATATTTTTCGATACATAAATGTTTAAAGAACTTTTTACTGTCTCTTACCCAACTTCTAGGAGCATTGGAAAATGATCACAAAACATAATTTTACCGCTTCTGTGAGATAAATTTCAAAAGCCTGAGATACACTGATGACATCAGTAACTAAAATGTGGTTTAATAAGATGAAAATAATCTTTTGTGAATAGTATCTTTTGACTTTTATTTACCACATTTAAAAGTAAATAGGGTAATTAAGGGTATCAATGATATTATAATTACCCTAACACATGTCCTAATTAAATTGGATAATTGTAATTAGTCCAAAGACAACATTTGGAATAAAATATGATCCCCTTTTTTCCACTTGTATTAGATTAGGGCATTTATTATTATTTTATTTAGAGAAGAGTTAAAAGTGTAAAATTAAATGTTTACTAACAAAACCATTTTTTATATAGGGTTACACATAATAAAATTTGACTATAACAATTCACTATAAATCTAAAACAATTTCCCACATAATGGTATTTTATTAATACTTTTTATACATTAAATAATTAAATTAATTTATTATACAATGATGAAGCAGTAATTACATTATTAATGAAAGATTAAATTAATTGATATTATAAATATCTAAATAAATGTAAATTTAGACTTATGATGAATTAAAAAAAATTTCTTGGTTAACATGACATGTTATGGTTGATTAAATAAATTTTATTCTAAGTGATAATGTTATTATGGCTTTCAAAAAAATCAAATACAAAATAGTGTCAAAATTGACAAAATGGAGTTTTTAAAACAAATACTATAATATTAATTGATATATTATTCATAAAAATATAAGGATCATCCAAAGTACATAGATAAGTTTATATATATTAATAATGAACCACTTGGGGTACTCTTTCCTTGTTATTGTATGTTTATTACCCATATAATATAAAAATACAAAGAGAAATGGTAAATGTCAAACTATTTAACTAAGAGTTAAATATAAAAGATAAGGTTAATATGGTAACCTAAACCTGACTATAACCTATTCTTTGAGAGGTTTTGAGACCCATCCCAACAATATCCTCTAAAATAAATAATTTTGTATCCATTATAAACCAAAAATGATTTTATTATACAATAATATTTTAAGCTTTTCCTAAAGTGACCCTCACCATTCTTATAAAAGGGTACTTCCCCTTCTCTTAATTTCACACCTCCAAAGCCATTTGGATCAGCCAAACCCTGAAAAAATATCCTCTCAACTGTCCTACCTTCGATCTGGAAGACTTAATTTGATCTTAATGGCAAACTAAGGATCCCTTTTGATCAACTCGTGAGGAAACACCTGAGGAATATGTAATAATTTCACCACCCTCTTTCACGTTCTTTTCTTCTTCCACTTCCTCTTTCATTGTTGTTTCCATAAAAAAATAACATCAGTTCCATATACATACTATGATGTTATTATAAATATGTAACAACTATATTCATTATTCTATACATCCTATGAATGAAAAAGTTACCATATGTGCGTACATACGAAATACCGTCTCCACATCGTGGTGTAGTTTGTTATTCAAACACTTCATTATTTTGATGGGAATAATAATGTGAATAATTGAATTAAATAATAAATATAACCTATTAATGATTCTGTATATATGATATAACATCCAATTACATATTATTTCACCATCAATATTATGATATTTTTGCTCGTGCGTACGTACGTATTACCGTCTCCACGAATGCGATGAGATTCATTGCCCATCATAATCATTCAAGAAAAAATTTCATTTTATGATAAAAAATAATGTTTAAGAACTTAACAAAATTTTAGATATGAATCAAACACATCCTATCCATAACAAACATGTCTTATATAACAAATAATATAAAGGAAAACGAATCAGTTAACACCGAAAACGATGATAGTACTAAAATGTTATTAATAAAAAATATTATAAGATCATATATGATATCATATTTATGTATATGATTCTTGTATAATTTAATAAAAATTATTTAACTATTATACAGGAGGTTAACGTACCCATGACCAAGGAAAATTACAAGGTAAAGGTGAATTCTACAATCTCTTTACTTATCTGAGGTTGTTAATACGTAAGTATCTAATATGACCTCTTTATCATCAACATTAGTGTTTTCTTACAAATGTAATTGAAAAAAAATTATTATTTACTAAAATATGGGTTAAATAAATTTATTCCCGTATTTGACCATATATGTTTTGAAAGGAATCTTTCTGTTGTTTTTCCAACAAGTTAATTTATGACCTTTTTGACAAAATTAAGGTAAGAATGTATTTTTTTAACTTATACAGCGAGTATGGTTGTTTTCCACTGTTATACCATTTTCAAAGCTTCCTAAACAAGATTATAAGAATATTCTCCAAAAAAAATTTCTTCTAAAATTATGTCACTTTTAAATGATTTCAAAATTGAAATATGTATTTCTTTAAAATAGTTTTCATTTCATCTAAGTCAACATCCTTTGATGGATTTTAAATATGTTTGAAGTAGATTTATTATGATAAAAATCTTCCATGTTGTATTTAAGGTTCAGTGATATTCTTGATTGTGGATGTGTTATTGTTATACCATTCATGGTTTATGCTTAAAGTATTAACATTTGGAATGATAGTTTTAATACGAATGTTGATGTTTTGTTTAGACCTTTACATTTGAGGAATGCACTGGACATAGTAAGTGACGGGTGGAGCCAGCTATAGTTCCTCGATGCATCAGTAGGTCTCATGAGATAAACTAGTGTCTTGGCACAAGTTCTTGACAAAATCTTATTTGTAGTCTTAGCACGTGGCATTTACTATGTGGTTATGATGTTTGGAATTATGGATTCCATCATTATGAAATTGGATATTGATATCACATGTGATTATTCGACTAGTATAATATCCATGTGAATAATTAAATGGAATTATTTGATTTATAATTTCCATTTTATGCTGACGTTTATGTTCAAAAGGCTTTTGCTTTAGTCTTATACATTGCATTAAATGCTTAATCTTATTTATGAAAGTTTCCAATACATTCTTATCCTTACTAAGAATCTGAGATCACCCCTTTCAATGTTTTATTTTTTGGAAAATGCAAAGAATTATATTATGAATGACCTATAGGGATAGTCTATGGGAAATGAATGTGGTCAATGGAGACAATGTTGATGTTGTTTTTCATTTTATAATGTTTTTTAAAACTTATGAATGTATCTAGAACTTCCAAGGCTAATAAACCAATTGGTCATTCGGGATTTGATCCCTTGTGATCCTACCAATGTTATGTAATAATGCACCAACTCTGGGTAATTAGGGTCGGGGCATTACACATATCTTTACTTTCCATTTGGTGTTAATACGATAATCTCATTTGAGGAAATGTGAACTAACGCCCCCTCAAAATGATGTGATTCATTCACAAACCACATGGAATGTATTAAGTATGGGTTTAGTAAAATTATATTATATATCTGATATATTCACTCTACTATAATAATTAAATATATATACATGTATATATTTCATTTTATTTCATTCTTTCAATGCGATATTAAAAATATGGAAACAATGTTCATGCGTATGTACAACTTACCGTCTCTATGAATGGTTAATTCCATTTCATACTTAATTGTGATATAGATTATTATAATTTAAATATTTTATATATACATGACATTTATATCATGATATAAATTCTATAATCATGATATATGTATAAGGACCAAAGATATAAAAATTTTAGACACATGTAAAGAACAAAGTGAATATTACCCGAAGTGAAAACATTTCATGGGATCGTTAACAAGTGGGTAATATAAGGTCATAATCAAGCCATATATAGTATTATGTATAAAAATATTCCTCTATATAAGATTTATAATAAAATTATATTTATTATACAGGAATATTATACGAGTACGAAGAGAGTCTAGACACAAGGTAAAGGGATTTCATCTCAATTTTAATTTCTGTGAGATACATGTTACGTTCACAACTCTGTAATTTTGTGTGGTGTATATACTAAACATGATTTTATTTTATGTATATTATAAAAAAATTTAATGATTTTCACATATAAATTGAATGATCATTCTTTCACGGGGTTAATGTTTCAAAATTTTCCAAATCGGTAAAAATGATTTGTCTCAATTTTCCATCTTTGAGACTCATTTTTTGTTATGCTCCTAAACTATTTTTCAATGTATTTATACCTCCATTTTACATAAAATATAATGAATCTCAATCATATTTTCATGACATTATGTGTTTCAGGAAATTTCCTTATCTTACATGGAGAGTATTATCCCATGTTACCAAGTTATAAGATATTATTGAGACAATCTCATCACCTTTTCAAGATTATTTATGTTTATGATTACATTGATAAAATATTATGGTTTATCTTTCATGAATATTCATGAGTTTCAATATCCTATATTTATTCATAATATTCCCATTTCTTAGTACCATTTTCCCACTCTTGGGTGCTCAAGATCATGTTTTATGTAAATTATGATTGTCTCTCTCTTCGGACGAAAATCTATTGTATTCAAAAACCATGTTTTAAAAATTCTTTTACAAATTTAATTTCAGAAGATCCATGAAGATATTTTTCTAAGAAAAGGATTCTAATTTTTTTATGTTTTCAAGGAATATATTATATGTCTTCAAATCTATTTTAAAATAAAATGGTTTTTATAGTTTTTTATTTATTAAAAATCATTTTTCAAGAAAGATGGGATATTTTACATAAGAAATATTTTTTAAAGATAATTCAAAATTATTTTCCATATAAGATGAAATTGGTTGATGTTACTCAATACCTTCTAAGAAATGATCTAAAGGTACTGTTAATATACTTTCTATGAATCAGTTATAATTAATTTCATGGTCTTTATGAAACCCATTTCTCCTTCATGGGTTATATGTATATGAAATCCGTTATTATTTCACAGTTTATGATTTTGATGAAATGATTATGAAACCTGTAACTTTTCCATAGGTTTTTATATGTTTACATGTTTACATGTTTATAATAGCCATTTCATTTCATGGGTTATGATTTGATTATTAATGTTCTTGTGGCACATGTATGTATGATTTTATTATGTGATGGGGGTGATGTATATCTTCCTCCAATGCATTGGGTAATGATTTATATGTCATGAGATAAACTAATATGGTCTGGGGAGTGAACCTTGACTAATGGGATGGAAATGGGAATAAACCATGACTACTAAGATGTTATGAGGGGTTAAATCATGCTAAAATGATAGTCATGGGAGTGAACCATGACTACTATGATGGTATCAGGAGTGAACCCATACTACTAATATGGTATTGTAAGTGATTACTTGTCTACTATGGAAATCAATATATGATTAGGTGTTTTCCACAATTCTATATCTTACTCTTATATTGTTCATTCATGGCTTATGTACTCTACTTAATTTTTATTCATGTCCTATGAACGACCAAGATTTATGCCATGATTCATTCATATGATCTTTGATATGTAGGGTATGATATTCAATTTTCACGATCACTTTCTAATAACCATATCCTCATTTTTATGCGCACATGTCTCCCTTGTTTACCCTTACTGAGCATTTAAGATCACCAATTTTATATTTCCTTTCCCCTTGGTTATGATGATATGTACTATGCTTGATATCTCTAAGAATGGTGCTAGTTAAGAAGAACCTAGTCGGGGATTATGTAGCTCACATATGTACTAGTGTTTATGTTTCCATGTATCCAAAGGAACTATACTAACTACAGTATTTGGGAACATATTTGTATAATGTTTATGTATTCTATAAAGTTATGTAATGTTAATGTATCAAAAGAGAGGGTTTATATAGTTGGTATCAGAGAAAAGGAATAGTTAACCTTTGGAAATGCGGATGAGAAAACCATAGTGATAAGTTTATTTCTAAGGATATTTCTAACGATGTCTCTAAAGATAAGTATAAGGATGAAATAACATTTAGGAAAATTTACTAGAAATTTGGTAAAGAATAGATTGAGTGGTTTCTTAGAAATATGTCTCTATCTGGATACTATAAGTGGATGTGGCTCTTGCATAGATGTAACTATGGGTAAAAACACCAACAAGATGTTCTGGGATTGACTCGGGGTAATCTGGTACATGACGACGAGCCTTGTTGGACACCTAGTTTGACACCCCTGGGGGATATGCTTTGGTAATTCACAAAATCATCATGAACCATCATCAAGGATTTAAATATTATTTTTCTATGAATATCCTAGGATAAACCGAAGGTGTCAAAGATTAAAGAAGGTTTCAATATTTATAATCATATAAGTAATTTTTCTGGATTATGTGGATTTCTTATATGATATGTGTTTCTCACCCCATGATTTCTAGTTATAGTAATTGGGATGACTTGAAGTAACATGGCTAACACATAATGTATCCGATGTGAAAAGTATGGGAATTATGAAAATCGATTTGAAATGTTGAAAGATCATAAATAGAATTAGTAAGGTGTTACAAGTATTGTTTATATATCTGAAGATAAAGATACCACAAATGATATGTGAAAGGTATGTGATGTTATTCTAGTATTTCTTACATTAAACATAAGAATCATGTTTATATTTTGCTTGAGAAACCGTAATAAATTATTCATATTTCATATTCTAGTAAAGAGTTATTAATGAATAAGTTGACAAATCCTAAGTAATGGTTTGGGAATATGTTTTTACTAATGAATTATATATGTTTTGGAATATAAATATTATGTTATATGAATCATGAAATATATAATTATTTCTAGTATAAATTTTCATTAAGGATTGAAAATGACATGTTTAATGTTTATGGAGACATAGAAAAGTCATTTCAGTGGAAGTTGATTTTTTGGCTAAGGTAAGGTAACCCATAATTAATGCCTGACATTGAGATAATGATTTTTGTATTAAGTTATTATGGATATGAATAAGTAAATTAGATGGTATGTATTACCCTAAAACTGATTATTGACAAAGTGTTCTATATCAACAATGATGATGTTTACAACCTCTTGGATTTAAGGAATATATCTCGTAACCGTTTGAATAAGGAAGAATGCATGTTTTCTCAAAGGAGTTAGGTAATTCAGGTTATTACCTTGTTTCAAGATAATATATGATGAGGGTATTCACATGTTTTGAATGTGATAACCATGATGTACTTTGTGATATATGGGGGATCAATATTAAGATGATTTTGTGACTTCTTTCTAAAGTTTTGGAATTTATTATTTAATAATGGTTTTGAGGTTAACCATTTATGGAGTGTTTATGTTTAACCTCAGTTGAAGATAGAAAGATTAAATTTTTATCTCTCTATATGAGGATTTATGCATATTGGAGAGTGGGTTCAATGTACTATGTGTTGATGATAACTAATTAAAAATGGGATGCAATATCATTGATCTTATGATCTATTAGTACATCAGGAAAAAAAATTCCCTTTAATTTTTAGAGAAAGAGGTGAAGTGGATCAATTAAAAATAAAGGATGACGTTGTCTAGAAATCATGAAATTATATCTTTTAATGAAAAATCATCAATTTTAGGAAAAAAGGATCTTGAAACAAAAAATGTCGTCATGTACCTACATTTTCAATGCATCATAAGTTCTCTTAGGTCAACTCAAATTTATGGATTTGTGATTTTTAACCTTTTTATGACCATGTTATATATCACTAACCATAATAAATTAATAGTTATATTTTTATTTTATTTCCATGTTTTCACTTACCACCTATGTTCTCCTTTGTGGAACCCCAGTTATATGGGGCATTTGGTGACTGTTATGGTTCCATATTTCCCTTTTAATGTAATGTTTTATTATTCATTTGAATAATGTGGATATATTTGAATGAAAATTTAAAGTATTAAACCATTGATAACTCAGATTAATGTTGAGGGAAAAATTCATTTTAAGGGGGTAGAATATAAAACCCCTAGATTTTGTGAAATATATTTTTTGAATTAATTATTATTTTTGATATTTTTCAATTTAAAAAAAATGTAAATAGACTATTTTATGCTTTTGGTGTGATATACGAAACACCAATTTGATCTTTCACTATACACAACACTTATCCTAGCTTGTTGTACATGCAACACTGAATTAGCATGTGGTATACAGAAGATCTATTTTTACCATCTTTTAAGGGAGATCCTATTTTAAATCTAAATTTTGAAACATTTATGTATTTTATTTGGAAAAATATACATCATTTTTTAATTAATAATGAAATTATTGTCATTGGGTGAATTTTTGATATTTTTCTAAGAAACTTCTTTTTTATGAATAGTGAAAACTTCTGTATTTTAGTTAAAAACAACCTTTTAATTTAAATAATTATTAATACTAAATTTTATTTTATATTTTTTTAGAGTCACAATAAATCAATTATACATCCATTTATACAATTAATTTCATTTTAATCATTTTTATATTGAAATTTAATATAAAAATTAACAATTTTTTGAACATTTGTTTCTTTAAAAACCTGTTATTTTACCCCATGTACTAGATTAGCGTTAATTTAGATTTTCCCATATCTGTGATTTGAATTTTGAAAATCATACATAAATATTTGTAATAAATATGATATTTTTGTTTTAATAATATTGTCTTTAATTTTTTACAAAAATAATTATTGAATGTTATTAAAATTAATTACGGTGATTAAGGTATGATTATGCTTAATAAGAGACTAAACCATAATCAAAAAGACAAAAATGTCCTAGACACATGTCCAAAAGCCATTTTATTGCAATATTTATTCAATATCACCATATTATTTTAAATTTATGTGTCATTGGGATATTATTACATGGTTGTTCCCTATATAAATGGTTTTGTAAGGAAAAAAAGAAAAAAGGGGAACATTCTTTACCTTTAAACTTTATAAAACATTGAGACATGTAAAAAAATCATACTTTAGTTTAGACATATCATTTTTAAAGATATATGGGTTATTATTATCAGAATAATTTATCAATAATTTTTAGACACTGTATAGTTAATTAAAATGCTTTAGAAACACCAATAAAATGATTATTTAGTTAATAATTAACTAAAATAAATGATATAATAAATACTAAAAGTGACGTTAATTGATTGGATTATTATATTTATTTATTTTTTAGATGAATATATCAAGTTAAAATCTGTAAAAATAATATATATTAATTAAAATAGTATATTTATATTTTAAATTTTACATTAAATAATTAATGTCATAATTGACATTGTACTTATTTTAAAATAAATGATTTTTTTTTAAATTATTTAAAATGAATAAAAATAATATATTCTGAAATGTGATTTTTAACTATTAATAAATATTAAATATATTCTGTTAATAAACAAAATAAAATTTTATAATTAATATATTGACCCATATGTTGAAAAAAAACATTGTTAACATGATCCAGGTTTAAGTAGTGTTTCTGTGTGTCACGTACGCTTGTTTTAAAATTAATTTCAAAAAAATATGGGAATTATATTTTATAAATTATATATAATAATAATAATTAAATTAATCTATATTATAAAATAAATATCATTTTATTTTATTCTTAATGGTTAAACTAATTTGATTAGAAAACTATATGCTTTAATGAAAACCAAAATAATAAAATTGGGGAATCATTGAAGTTAAGGAACCAAATAATTAAAATTGACATATTTTTGTGTGGTGGAAGTTTCAATAGACCCTTATTCCTATATAATCCATTATTTTCACTTTTTGGAGGAATTTTAGGTAAGGTAGACTACCCAATAGGGAATACCTTTTGGTATTTACAAGAGGGCCACCCCCTCTCCAATATTAAAAGGCAAGTACTATATCACTTCATCACACAACAAAATCCCCTTGTCTCACCCAATATTTTCTCAAATAATCTAAAAAAATCCCTTATATAATCCTATAATCCTCTCTTTGGGAATAAATCCTATCAATTGATCCTTTTGGAACAAACTAAAAGGAGTTACCCGATTAAGAGTTATCATCTTCTCCCAAGCTCCTTTCCTTTATTTTCATTCTTCACCCCATCCACTATATTTATTCCCTAATTTTGTGAATATAAAAGTATAATATATATAATATAATGTTTTTATGAGAATATGTATACCTAAACATACACACACCACTATATAATGAATATCGAACATAATGTTTATGTGTGTGGCGAACTACAGCCTCACGAAACAATGATTGTTCGTTTATTCTTCACCACCAATCATGGTGGAAATTATGATGGAAAATATATTTATATATGTCATATAATATTTTTATTTTATCTTTAAGCTTATTTATTTATTTTAAAACACACATATATTTACTTTCCATTTGGTGTTAATATGATAATGTCATTCGAGAAAGTGTGGACTACCGCCCCTCAAAGCGATGTGATTCGTTCACACACCATATGAAATGTATTAAGGATGGTTTTAGTGAACTTATATGATATATATGATATATAAATTCTAATTGAATAATTATATATATATAGTTTTATTTCTTTCTTTCAATATGAAAATAAAAAAACAAAAACAACATTTACCCATACGTATGACTTACGGTCTCCATGATCGGTGTATTCTATTTAATACAACACAATGATATAGATTATTAAAATATAAATATAATGGAAATAAATTATATTTATATCATGATATAAATTATTTAATGATGATATAGTTATAAGTACCAAAGATATAAAAAATCAAGACACATGCGAAGATCAAATAGAATATTACCCGAAGTGAAACTTTAACATTGGATCGTTAACAAGCGGGTCATATAAGGTCATAATGAAAATATATATTGTATTATGTATAAGAATATTATTCTTTATAAGGTTTATAATAAAATTATATTTATTATATATTTATCTTTTATTAGTACTAAGAGAGTCACGACACGGGGTAAGGGGATTTCATCTCACTTTTAATTTCCATGGGATTCATGTTACGTTCACCACTCTTTATATTTGTGTGGTGTATATACTGACTAGGATTGAATTATGTGAATTTTATAATTAAATTTATGGTTATTCACATATCCTTTTAATGATCCTTCTTTCAAGTAATTTATGTTTCATAATTTACCAAATCGGTAAAAATGATTTGTTTCAATTTTCCTTCTTTGAGACTCATGTATTGTTACAGACCTAAACTCTTTTTCAAGGGGTGTATACATCCATATTACATGATATATCATTAATATCAATATTTTGATGATATTATATGATTCATGTAATTTACGTTTCTTACATGTAGAGTATGATCCCAACTTAACAAGTTATAAGAGTTTACTAAGACAATCTCATCATTATTTTGAGATTGTTTATGTTTATGATTACATTGTTGAAATATTATGATCCATATCTCAAGAATAATCATGAGTTTCATTTACCTCTATTTATTCAAGATATCTACATTTTTTTATATGATTTTTACACTCTTTGGTACAAAATAATTTTTTTTATGTAAAATCTGATTGCCTCACTCTTTGGTTGAAATTATATTGTATTCAAAATCCATGTTTTCAAAAATGTTTTCCAAAATTGATTTCAAAATATATTTGAAGATATTTTTCAAGTAAAACGGAATTTAAAAATGTTTTATTGTTTTCAAGTCATCCATTATAATTTTTCATATCTAGTTTCAAAGAAAAATGTTTTCAAAATGTTTTATGCATTAAAAATCCCTTTTCAAACAAGAAAGGATATTTTCATCATGAAACATTTTTGAAAGAAATTTCAAAATGATTTTACTTCTTAGATTAAATTCATATATGTTACTCATTACCTACTAGGACATTACCTAAATAAACCATTCATATATTTTCTATGATTTTTATGCTTAATTTCATGGTCTTTAGGAAACCCATTTTTCTTAATGGGTTATATGTATATGAAATCTGTTACAATTTCACAATTTATTGTTTTATTAAAATGATTATGAAACCTGTAAATTTTCTATAGTTTTTTTATGTTTATATGTTTATAACACCCATTTCATTTCATGGTTTATGATATGATTATTAATGATCTTGTGTAACATGTATGTATGATTTCATAATATGTTGTGAGTAAACTATATCTCCCTACAATGCATTGGGTAAAGATTTATATCTCATGAGATAGAATAAGATGGTTTTGGGAGTGAACCTTGAATAATATGATGGCCATGCGATTGAACCATGACTACTAAGATGGTATGATGGGTGAACTCATGCTACAATGATGGCCGTGGGAGTGAACCTTGACTACTATGATAGTATGGGGAGTGAACCCATACTAATAAGATGGTATTGGAAGCAATTCCTTGGATACTGTGGGAATAATTATATTCTTATGTATTTTTCGAAATTACATATCTTACATATATGTTATTCTTTTATGGATTATGTACTTTAATTCCTTTTTATTCATGTCTGATGAACTAACATGTATTATTCCATGATTTATGTATATGATATTTCATATTAAGGGTATGATATTATATTTTCATTATCACAATCTCTTACTTGTATGCTCTTGTTTTGGCTTACATGGCTCAATTGTTTACCATTACTGAGGATTTGATCTCACCCCTTTTATGTTTCCTTTCCCCAGTTTATGATGATTTGTACAATATTTGATATTTCTAAGAAGGGTTCTAGTCATGAAGAACCTAGTGGGAGATTATGTAGGTCACATATGTACTAGTTTTTATATTCCCATGTTTCCAAAGGCACTATACAAACTACGATCATTGGGAATCTGTTTGTATAATGTTTAAGTATTCGGTAAAAGGTATGTAATGTTAATATTTGAAAATAGAGAGTTTCTATAGTTGGTATCAGAGAAATGGTATAGTTAACCTTCTAAAACTAGGATAAGAAAACCACAGTGTGATCCATTGCTTTATTTCAAAGGAAATTTCTTGGAATGTCTCTATGGATAAGTATAATGATGACTTAACATTTAGAAAAATGTCCTAGAATTTTGTTAAAGGATAGTGTGAGTGGTAACCTAGAAATGGATCCCTATCTGGATACTTCAAGTTGATGTGGATCTGGAACATATGTAACTAAGGGTAACTACTCCAACAAGATGTTCCAGGCTTGAATTAGGGTAATCTAGTACACAATGATGAACCTTGTTGGACACCTTGTTTGACACTCCCAGGGGATATGCATTGGGAATTCACATACTCTTCATGAACCATCCTGAAGGATTTAAATATTATTCATCAATGAATAACCTAGGATAAACCTCGGGTTTCATAGATTAAGGAAGATGTCAATATTTATAAATCATATAAGTATGTTTTCATGATTATGTGGATTTATTATATGATATGTGTTTCTCACCCTGTGATTTCTCGTTATAGAAATTTGGATGACTAGAAGGAACATGTATAACACTTAATTTTTCCAATGTGGAAAGTATGAATATTGTGAGAATTAATTTCCCACATTGAAAGTTCATAAAAGGAATTAGCAAGGTGTTACAAGTATTGGTTGCACTTCTAAAGATAAATATACCCCAAATGACATGTGAAAGGTATGTGATGTTATTCTAGTATTTCATAAATTAAACATTATAATCATGATTATATTTAGCTTGAGTAACCTAAATACATGATTCATATTTCATATTCTAGTAAAGAGGTATTATTGAATAAGTTGATAAATCCTAAGTAATGGTTTGAGAACAAGTTTTTACTAATAAAATATATGTGTTTTTCAATTAAACGATTGTGTTATATGAATCATGAAATATATAATTATTTTCAGTATAATATTTCATTAAGGATTGAAAAGGACATTTTGATTATTGATAGAGACATAGAAAAGTGATTTCAGTGGATGATGATATTGGGATTACGGGAAGGTAAACCTTAAATAATTTCTAAAATTAAGATAATGATGTTTTGATAAAGATATTATGGATATGAATAATTAAATTGGATGGTGTGGATTACCCTAGAACTGATTATTGACAATGTGTTCCATATCTACAATGATAAAGTTTATAACTTCTGGGATTTAATGAATATATCTAGTAAACTTTGGAATAAAGAAGCATGCATTTTTTTTAAAATTATTTATGGTAATTCATATTTTTACCTTGTTTCAAGAGAATATATGATGATGGTATACAGATTTTTTCAATGTGATAATAAAGATGTACTTTTTGATATACGGGGGATCAATGTTATGCTGATTTTGTGACTTCTTTCTAATGTTTTGGATTTTCATATTTCAGAATGGTTATTAGGGTAAAAATTTATGGAATGTATATTTTTAACATCATATGGAGTTAGTAAGATTAAATTATTATCTCTCTATAGGAGGATTTATGCATATTTGAGAGCTAGTTCAAACTAGTCTGTGGTGATGATAACTGATGATAAACGGGATGGAATATCATGGATCTTATGATCTATTGGTACATCAGGAATAAAGATATTAACCATCCTTTTTTCAAAAATAGGTGAAGTGGATCAATGAAAAATAAAGGATGACGTTTCCCAGAAATCATGCAATTATATATTTTAATGAAAATTCATCAATTTGAGGAAAAAATGATCTTGAAAAAAAATGTTGTCATGTGCCTACATTTTAAATGCATTAGAAGGTCCCTTAGGTCATAAAAAATTTATGGATTTGTGATTCTTCACGTTTTCATGACCATGTTATATATCACTATCCATCAGAACATGATATTTAGATTTTTATTCGATGTCCATGTTTTCACCTCCCACACATGTTATCCTTTTTGGAAACCCAGTTATATGTGACATTGGGTAACTGTTATGATTACAAATTTCTCTTTTTAAGTAAAGTTTTATTATTAATTTTTTATATGTGGATATCTATGAAATAAAATTTCACTTATTAAACCATTGATAACTCAGATGAATGTTGAGGGAGAAATTCAATTTAAGGGGGGGTAGAATGTAACACCCCTAGATTTTGTGAAATATTTTTTTCTAATTAATTAATATTTTTTATATTTTTCATTTAAAAAAAATATAAATGGATTGAATTATACTTTTATTGTGATATAAGCAACACCAATTTGATCTTTCACTACATGAAACACTTATCTTAGCTTATGGTACATGCAATACCAAGTTAGCCTGCAATATACAGAAGACTGAGTTTTTCCATCTTTTAAGGGAGAACATATTTTAAAACTCGATTTTGAATCATTTATGAATTTTATTTTGAAAAATAAACATCATTTTTGAATTAAAATTTACAAAAATGGCCTAGGGAAAATTTTTGGTATTTTTCTAAGAACATTTTTTTGTGAATAGAAAAAACTTCTGTATTTTAGTTAAAAAGCACATTTTTATTTAAATAATTATTACACCTAAACTATATTTGATATTTTTCAGAGTCACGTTAGTTAAATTATACATCCATTTAAACAATTAAGTTCATTAGAATCAATTTTACATTGAAATTGAATTTAAAAAATTAACAAACCTTGAAATGTTTTTTTACTTTAAAAACCTATTATTTCAGCCCATTTGTGGGATTAGAGTCAATCCAAATTTTTTCACATATGTGATTTGAATTATGAAAATATGATAAACATGGTTTTAGTCAGTGGTATATTTTTTTTCTAATAATATCAACTTCATTTTTTGTCTAAAATGATTAGTGACTGTTATTAAAATTAATTAGGGTGATTAAGTTATGATTATACTTAATAAGAGACTAAACCATAAATAAAAGAAAAAAATTACCTAGACACTGGTCAAAAAGACATTTGATTCCAATATTTATTCCATATTCCCACATTATTTTAAATTAATGGGTTACTAGGATATTATTAATGGGATGTTCCCCATATAAATGTTTTTGTAAGGAAAAAAGACAAAAGGGAACATTCCTTACCTTTAAACATTATAAAACATTGAGACATGTAAAAAGAATCATATATTAGTTTATACATATCATTTTGAAAGATATATGGGTTATTGCTTTCATAATAATTTATCAATGTTTTTTAGATATGGTATAGTTACTTAAAATGCTTACGAAACACAGATTTAGTGATTATTTAGTTAATAATTAACTAAAATAAAGGATATAATAAATACTAAAATTGAAGTTAATTGATTGAATTATTATAATAATTTATTTTTTAGATGAATATATAATGTTAAAAATCTATAAAACTAATATATTTTAATTCAAATATTATGTTTTATTTAAATTTTATATTAAATAAATAATGTGATTATAGTTATTTTAAAATAAATGCATTTTTATTAAATGATTTAAAATTTTAAAAAAACTATATTCTAAAAAGTGATTTTTAACTAGTAATAAATATTATATACATTATATTAAAAAACAAGATAATATTTTATAATTAACATATTGACCGAAATATTGTAAAAACATTATTAACATCTTTCGTGTTTAAGCAGTGTATTAGTTTGTCATGTGCACTTGTTTTAAAATTGATTTCCAAAACACATGGGAATTTTATTTTATAAAGTAGATATAACATTAATAATTAAATATATATATAATTTATAATGAATCTAACTTTATTTTAGTCTTAATGGTTAATCTAATTTGATTAGAAAACTTGTTTCTTTAATGAAAACCAAAATGATAAAATTGGTGTATCATAGATGTTAAGGAACCAAAAAAATTAAAATTGACATATTATTGTGTGGTGGAGGTTTTAATTGATCATTATTCTGCTATAATCCATTATTTTCACATTTTTTATATATTTTAGGTAAGTTAGACTACCCAATAGTGAATACCTTTTGATATTTACAAGAGTGCCACTCCTTATCCACTGTAAAAAGGCAGGCACTCAATCACTACATCATAAAAATAATTCTCCTTGGATTTCCCAAACTTAGATCAAATAAGATAACCACATCCCTCCCATACTCCTATAATCCTATATTTGGGAATAAATCCAATAAATTGATCCTTTTGGAACAAACCAAATGGAGTTACCCGATTAGGAGGTAACATCTTCTCCCAAGCTCCTTTCCTTTATTTTCATTATTCACACCATCCACTCTCTTTATTCCATAATTGTGTGAAAATTAAAGTATAATAAATATAAAAGGGTTTTTACGCAAATATTTCTACCTAAACTTACACACACCACCATCTAATGGATATCGAACACACTGTTCCTGTGTATGGTGAACTTCTGACTCACGAAATAATGATTGTTCATTTATTCTTCAACACCAATCATGATGTCCATTATGATGGAAGCTCTATTTACATATGTTATATATTATATTTATTATGTCTTTAATCTAATTTTTTTGCAACATAGATATATTTACTTACCATTTGGTTTTAATATGATAATGTCGTTTGAGGAGGTGTGGACTACCACCCCCTTAAAGCAATGTGATTTGTTCACACACCACATGGAAGGTATTAAGGATGGTTTTAGTGAACTTATATGATATATATGATATATTAATTATAATTGGATAATTATATATATATATATATATCATTTTATTTCTGTCTTTCAATATGACAATAAAAAATAGAAACAACGTTCATGTATACGTATGACTTACGGTCTCCATGATCGGTGTATTCCATTTAAAACTTCATTATAATATAGATTATTATAATATATATATAATTTATATACATGATATTTATATCCTGATATACATTATTAAATCAGGATATAAGTACAAGTACCAAAGATATAACAAATTAAGACATGTGCAAAGAACAAAGCCAATATTACTCGAAGGGAAACATTAACATGGGATCATTAACAAGCGAGTAATATAAGGTCATAATAAAACCATATATGGTATTATGTATAAGAATATTATTCTATAAAATATGTATAATAAACTTATATTTATTTTATAAAATGCTTTTATGAGTACTAATAGAGTCAAGACACAGGGTAAGGGGATTCCATCTCACTTTTAATTTCCATTGGATACATGTTACGTTCACCACCCTTTACTTTTATGTGGTGTATGTAATGACCATAATTGTATTCAATGTATTTGATATATAAATTTATGGGTCTTAACATATCCATTTAATGATCCTTCTTTTATGGCATTTAAGTTTCAAAAGTTACCAAATCAGTAAAAATGGTTTGTCTCAATTTATCTTCTTTGAGACACATGTATTGTTATGGACCTAAACACTTTTTCAAGGTGTGTATACATCCATTTTACAAGATATATCATTACTTTTAATATTTTAATGATATTATATGTATGAAAACCCTGCTTTTTATTACAACTTAAACGTGATTTACTATATAAAACTTCTCTTGATACAACAAAGAAGATCGAGAGGTTTAGTGTATTTGGGGCTTAGGATCATTACATAAAAACTTAAAACATGAAATACAATATCTTTATTGAAAAATTCCTTTACATGACCACTACATTCCCTCGTACTTAGCATTGCATGGGATAACCTAAGGACATGCATAAGTAAAGGGTGAGCTATAAAGCCCAGTAAGGGAGTACATATGGAATAACATGAGGAGTAAAATACATGTTAGACAATAGGAATATCAATAGAGTATAAAAGAAACATGAACATAATGGTATGATAAGTCATGATAATCATAACATAGAAATGTGGCAACAACACATAACATGGAATTAGCATGAGCCAAGGCTCATTGCACATAAAGCATGAGTAAACCCTCGTTGCACACGAAGCACGAGTAAACCCTCGTTTCACTTGAATTAGCATGAGTCAACACTCATTGCACATGACGTATCATGATACTATACTTTACCCAATGCATTGGAGTGCTATAAGGGCGCACCCTTCTTAAACATTTCATTTCATGCATAAGTGTGCCACATAGATCATAAAACATGGATTCATAAAACATAATAATTTATTTCACGATAAAGGAATGTGGAATTAATACATGAAACTTTGTAATAAATAAGAAAATGAGCATAAATCTGGATACCCTTGATGGAGAAATGGCCATGGTATCCACTACACAATGGTAGTGGCTTAGAAAATCGGTGCGATTTCAACAGCGTAACGGCATGACATAAGAATTCATAAAAAAGGTTGATGAGAGAGAAAGGGGTTCTCATCATATTTACATGTAATGGACATTAGGGAGGTTATATAGATTCATGTCCCAAAAATTGTAATGGAATTTATATTTATGATACAAAATTATTTCTTGAATGTAAAAGAAGAGAGAGAAGTTCCTTTCGGAATTTCGACATAGTAACAGGTGTACATGGGAGGCATTTAATGAGAGAGAAAGGTGTCTCCCATTATTCAAACAATAAGTGGGAAGTATGGGGGAGGTGAGAAACCATACCCCAACATTCATCATTGAAATTAAAAGGGAAATACAAATTAAAGACAATTGACAAAAATGAGAAAGGAAGAAAAAATCCTTACTTGGAAGTGTGCTTCCAAAGGCTAGAGAGAGGCTTTTGAGAGGCTTCTGGGGAGCTTGGGGCACCTTGGGAGGATTCTAGAGAGTGTAGGGAAGAGTTTGGACGAACTACAAGGGATTTTAGTGAGGAGGTAGTGGGAGCTTGGGTGGGTTTATATAGGAATGGCGATGGAATTCTTTATTATTTAGGTTTGGGTACCCTTACATTAAATTAATCCAAACCAAAAACCATCCCATGGTTTTTTCCAATGGTTTTTGGAAAAGGGAAGAGAAAAACAATATTTTATAAGGCCCAAGTCCGAACTTCTTAAAATAATAAGTTTGCTTATGTGGAGGTGAGTCACACTCCCATGGAAATTAATTTAAAAAGGCAAAGTGTTGAATATGTTTTGAGGGGTCCATTAATGCTTTGAAAAGTAAGTCAAACAAACTCAAAATTAAATTATTTTAATGAAAATACATATATTGGCCGAACATAAGGATTATGGTATTTTATTACATCACCATTGGGTCTTTATGATGTCATAAAACACATTATATATTTAAACGGTATTTAATTTTTACCCAAAAATTTGACTGTCTCAGAAAATTATGAAAAATTCACCGTTGGATAATTTCGACATCTTGATTCCAGAAATGAAATTTATTTTATCTAAAAAATTTTCTAAATATGTTAATTTTAACTTTTAAAATAAAAACCAACATTTATCGAAAATTCATGGGTTTTGACAGAAATGGCTTTCATACCTTAATAAAATTTTTAATTTCATTCATAAAATTATAAGATCATTTATATTTAATAAAAATTAATTTAATAATAATATTATTATTTTATTAAAATATTATTTAATTCAAAAATACCTTAATTTAATAAAATAGATTTCTTAATTAAATAATAACTAAAAACACCATTTGTACTTTAAAAACTATTTACAATGTATCAAAAATTACTAGAAATTATATTCATTATTATATACAAAAAAATAATGTACATGAACATAGTACTACTTATTTGTTACATAACCCCTTAAAACAGCCGCATAAGACCTAAGGGTAAGGTGTGTGATGGTGACAGACTCTTGGGGTGGCTCGGATAACATCGCTCGAGTGGTAATCTCTATCAACTTCCACTTTTCCCGTAGACGGTCCCGTTCGAGCTTAACATGGTGAAGCTCAGCTTGGGCTTGGTCAAGGGCGAAGCCCAAGGATGCCACCTCTTTTCCGAGCTCCGACAAATGGGCTTCGTATGGGGAAATTCTGCTGGATGAGTCCATCGCTTCCTTTGTCTGAGTAAATTGGATTTTTTAGGTACTATATTTATACTAATCATGTGATCATTGTTCAACGACTATATTAACAACGGTCACAATTCTTAACATAAAACCAATGAAGTTGACATCTTATAAAAACATTTTTTATAAAGAGAAATTTAACTGGATCAAGTGGTATTTTTCATTAATGAAACTTTGGGTCGTTACAATATTCCCCCCTTAATAAATTTCGCCCTCGAAATTTTCCTTTTCCAACACTAAGAAAAATGGGGGTAACTCAGCTTCATCATATCCTCCAATTCCCAAGTCGCTACTTCAAACTTATGGTTTCTCCAAAATACCTTGACGAGGGGCATTGTCTTATTTCATAGAACTTTTTCTCTACAATCTAAGATCTTCACTGGTTTCTCCTCATAAGAAAGATCATCTTCCAATTGTACCACCTCAGAAGAGAGTACATGTGAAGGGTCCGGTATGTACTTCCTTAAGAGGGATACATGAAAGACATCATGTACTTTGGCCATGGCAGGTGGAAGTGCTAGTCGATAGGCCACAGCCCTGACACGACCAAGAATCTCGAAGGGGCCGATGTACCTTGGACTTAACTTCCCTTTTTTTCCAAAACTCATGACCTTTTTCCATGGAGATATGCGTAGAAACACCATGTCTCCAACTTTAAACTCAAGGTCTCATCGACGATTATCTGCGTAACTCTTCTATTGGCTCTGGGCTACCTTGATATACCGCTGAATGGTTTTCACCTTCTCTACAATTTCTTTGACCATTTCTGGTCCAAGTAGCTTACGTTCACCGACCTCATCCCAACATGTCGGTGTTCTGAACCTTTTCCCATACAGGGCTTCATATGGTGCCATTTGGGTGCTCGAGTGGAAACTGTTATTATAAGAGAACTCAACCAGAGGAAGATGTTGAT
The DNA here is from genome assembly GCA_963277665.1 of Viscum album. NCBI lineage: Eukaryota > Viridiplantae > Streptophyta > Magnoliopsida > Santalales > Viscaceae > Viscum > Viscum album. The sequence goes on along the minus strand of OY728121.1, from coordinate 690,953,826 downwards.
CCCATCCTCCTTTAATGTCCATTGAGCATGCTCTCAACATATCCTCAAGTGTTTGGATAGTCCGCTCGGATTGGCAATCAGTTTGAGGATGATAGGCCGTAATGATGTTCAGTTCAGTATTCAGAGAATGTTGAAGACTCTTCCAAAACTTAGAGGTGAATCTTGGATCTCGATCAGACACAGTAGATAGTGGTACACCATGAAACCTTACCACTTTCCTGATATATATCTGTGCTAGTTGATCCAATGAGAAATCCTCATGAATATCAATGAAGTGTGCAGTCTTTGTAAGATGATCCATAACAACCTAGATTTCATTTTTGCCTTTGGATGTCCTTGGAAGTCTGGTGACAAAGTCCATGGTGATGTTCTCCCATTTCCATTCTGGTATGGGCAATGGCTGCATCATCCCCTTAGACTTCTGCCTCTCTACCTTCCCTTTCTGACACACCAGACACTTTGATGTATATTAGGTGATCTCATTATTCATATTATCCCACCAAAAGTTTTCTCGGAGATCTCGATACATCTTTGTGCTCCCTGGGTGAATAGGGAAATTTGAACTATGTGCATCATCCAAAAGTTCCTTCTTCTGCTCCGGACATGATGGAACACCTAGTATTTTCCCAAACCCCACAATTCCTTCTTCATTAACATTAAACTCTTAGGATTTCCCCTTTTTGATAGCTTCCACTTTTTCTTGAATTCCCACATCATCCTTTTGAGCATCCTTTAACCTTTACAAAAGAGATGGTTGAGCAATAATTTGTGAAAGGATTGATGATGTTCCCTTCTTTATGATTCCCACATCCATCTTCATCAAGTCTAAGAAGATTGGATCCTTCTCAATTCTCATCATTGATAGAATTGCTGGATCCTTTCTACTTAGGGCATCTTTAACCTTGTTCGCTTTCCCAGGGTGGTAATGTATTGAACAGTCATAATCCTTGATGAGCTCTATCCATCTTCTATGGTACATATTAAGGTCTTTATGTGTAAATATATATTTAATACTCCTGTGGTAAGTATATATCTCACATTTCTCTCCATAGAGATAATGCCACCAGATTTTCAAGGCAAAGATCACAACCGCCAACTCCAGATCATGCGTTGGATAGTTTCTCTCATGGATTTTCCACTGCCTTGAGGCATAGGATATCACTTTATCATTCTGCATCAGCACAAATCCTAATCCTTTCATTGAGGCATCACTGAATACCACAAAGTCCGAACTTCTTAAAATAACAAGGTTGCTTATGTGGAGTCGAGTCACACTCCCATGGAAATTAATTTAAAAAGGCAAAGTGTTGAATATGTCTTGAGGGGTCCATTAATGCGTTGAAAAGTAAGTCAAACAAACCAAAAATGACATTATTTTAATTAAAAAACATATATTGGCCGAACATAAGGATTATGGTATTTTATTACATCACCATTGGGTCATTATGATGTCATAAAACACATTATATATTTAAACGGTATTTAATTTATACCAAAAAATTTGACTGTCTCAGAAAATTATGAAAAATTCACCGTTGGATAATTTCGACGTCCTAATTCCATAAATGACATTTATTTTATCTAAAAAAATTCAAAATATGTTAATTTACAATTTTAAAATTAAAACCCGCATTTATCGAAAATTCACGGGTTTTGACAGAAATGGATTTCAAACCTTAATAAAAATTTTAATTTCATTCATAAAATTATAAGATAATTTATATTTAATAAAAATTAATTTAATAATATTATTATTATTTTATTAAAATATTATTTAATTCAAAAATCCATTAATTTAATAAAATATATTCTTAATTAAATAATAACTAAAAACACCATTTGTACTTTAAAAACTATTTACAATGTATCAAAAATGACTAGAAATTATATTAACTATTATATAAAAAAATAATGTGCATGAACATAGTACTACTTATTTGTTACATAACCCCTTAAAACATCCGCATAAGACCTAAGGGTAAGGTGTGCGATGGTGACAGACTCTTGGGGTGGCTCGGATGACATCGCTCGAGTGGTAATCTCTATCAACTTCCACTTTTCCCGTAGACGGTCTCGTTCGAGCTTGACATGGTGAAGCTCAGCTTGGGCTTGTTCAATGGGAAAGCCCAAGGATTCCCCCTATTTTACGAGGTCCGACAAATGGGCTTCGTATGGGGAAATTCTACTGGATGAGGCCATCGCTTCCTTTGTCTGAGTAAATTGGATTTGTTAAGGTCCTATATTTATACTAATCATGTGATCACTATTCAATGGCTATATTAACAACAATCACAATTCTTAAAATAAAATAAAAGAAGTTGAAATCTTATAAAAACATTTTCATAAAGAGACATTTAACTGGATCAAGAGGGATTTTCCATTAATGAAACTTTGGGTCCTTAATATATTCCCCCCTTATGAAATTTCGCCCTCAAAATTTTCCTTTTCCAACACTAAAACAAATGTGGGTAACTCATCTTCATAATATCCTCCAATTCCCAAGTCGCTTCTTCAAACTTGTGGTTTCTCCAAAACATCTTGACGAGGGGCATTGTCTTATTTCGTAGAACTTTTTCTCTACGATCTATGATCTTCACTGGTTGCTTCTCATAAGAAGGATCGTCTTCCAATTGTACCACCTCAGAAGAGAGTACATGTGAAGGGTCCCGTATGTACTTCCTTAAGAGGGATACATGAAAGACATCATGTACTTTGGCCATGGCAGGTGGAAGTGCTAGTCAATAGGCCACACCCCCGACACGACCAAGAATCTCGAAGGGGCCGATGTACCTTGGACTTAACTTCCCTTTCTTTCCAAACCTCATGACCTTTTTCCACATAGATATGCGTAGAAACACCATGTCTCCAACTTTAACTCAATGTCTCGTCAATGATTATCTGCATAACTCTTCTGTTGACATTGGGCTACCTTGATATGCTGTTGAATGGTTTTCACCTTCTCTACCATTTCTTCGACCATTTCTGGTCCATGCAGCTTACGTTCACCGACCTCATCCCAACATGCCAGTCTTCTGCACCTTTTCCCTTACACGGCTTCATATGGTGCCATTTGGGTGCTTGAATGGTAACTGTTATTATAAGAGAACTCAACCAGAGGAAGATATTGATCCCATCCTCCTTTAAAGCCCATTGATCATGCTCTCAACATATCCTCAAGTGTTTGGATAGTCCACTCAGATTGGCCATCAGTTTGAGGATGATAGGCCGTACTGAGGTTCAGTTCAGTATTCAGAGCATGTTGAAGACTCTTCCAAAACATATAGGTGAATCTTGGATCTCGGTCAGACACAATAGATAGTGGTACACCATGCGACCATACCACTTCCCTGATATATATCCGTGCCAGTTGATCCAATGAGAAATCCTCCCGAATAGCAATGAAGCGTGCAGTCTTTGTAAGACGATCCACAACAACCCAGATTGTATTCTAGCCTTTGGATGTCCTTGGAAGTCCGGTGACAAAGTCCATGGTGACGTTCTCCCATTTCAATTCTGGTATGGGAAATGGTTGCATCATCCCCTTATACTTCTACCTCTCTGCCTTCACTTGCTGACACACCAAACACTTTGATTTATATTCGGCGATCTACTTCTTCATAATATCCCACCAAATTTTTTTTTGGAGATCTCGATACATCTTTGTGCTCCCTGGGTGAATAGAGAAATTTGAACTATGTGCATCATCCAAAAGTTCCTTCTTCAGCTCCGGTCTTGATGGAACACATAGTATTTTCCCAAACCGCACAATTACTTCTTCATTAACATTAATCTCCGAGGATTTCCCCTTTTTGATAGCTTCCACTTTTTCTTGAATTCCCACATCATCCTTTTGAGAATCCTTTAACCTTTCTAAAAGAGATGGTTGAGCAATAATTTGTGAAAGGATTGCTGATTTTCCCTTCTTTATGATTACCATGTCCATCTTCATCAAGTCTAAGAAGATTGGATCCTTCTCAATTCTCATCATTGATAGAATCGCTGGATCCTTTCTACTTAGGGCATCTTACACCTTGTTCGCTTTCCCAGGGTGGTAATGTATTGAACAGTCGTAATCCTTGATGAGCTCTATCCATCTTCTCTGGCGCATATTAATCTCTTTCTATGTGAATATATATTTAAGACTCTTGTGGTCAGTATATATCTCACATTTCTCTCCATAGAGATAATGCCGCCAGATTTTCAAGGCAAAGATCACAGCCGCCATCTCCAGATCATGCGTTGGATAGTTTCGCTCATGGATTTTCAACTGCCTTGAGGCATAGGATATCACTTTATCATTTTGCATCAGCACACAACCTAAGCCCTTAATTGAGGCATCACTGAATACCACAAAACATTCCCCACTTGTGGGTAAAGTGATCACGGGCGCAGTGATAAGCCTCCTTTTCAACTCCTTAAAGCTTTCTTCGCATTCATCACTCCAAGAAAACATTACTCCCTTTCGAGTTAGCTTGGTAATAGGGTTGGACAATCGTGATAAATTCCTCACAAATCGTCGATAATATCTAGCGAACCCCAAGAAGCTACGGATATCCATTACCGATGTTGGCCTCGACCATCCCTCAATTGTATCTGTTTTGGAGGGATCCACAGATATACCATTCCTTGTGTTGATATGTCCCAAGAATGAGACTTCCTTCAACCAGAACTCACACTTGTTGTACTTTGGATAGAGCTTCTCCTTGCGCAAAGTCTCCAGTACAATTCTTAAATGCTCCTCATGATCCTCCTTGGTTTTAGAGTATATTAGAATATCATCTATAAAGACTACCACAAATTTTTCTAGGTAATCTCTAAAGACTCTATTCATTAAGTCCATGAAGATTTCTGGAGCATTGGTGAGTCCGAAAGGCATTACTATGAATTCATAGTGCCCGTATCTTGTACGAAAAGCAGTCTTGGGGACATCTTCCTTCTTCACCCTTACTTGATAATATCCCGACCGCAAATCCACCTTGGAGAAGTATTGTGCTCCACGCAGCTGATCAAACAAGTCACCGGTTCTTGGGAGAGGATACTTGTTCTTTATCGTGATTTTTTTAAGTTCACGATAATCGATGCAGAGCCGAATTGACCCATCCTTGTTCTTGATGAAGAGGACTGGTGCACCCCATGGTGAAGCACTTGGGTGTATAAACCCTTTATCCAGATTCTCCTATAGTTGGTTCTTCATCTCTTCAAGCTCAACAAAAACCATTCTATATAAATTCTTGGATATTGTAAATTCCCCAGGTATAAGTTCAATTGAGAACTCAACATCTCTTCTAGGAGGAAGACCAGGCAGTTCCTCGGGAAACACTTCTGCGAATTCCCTCACAATTGGAATTTCTTCAAGGATGGTTTCTTCTTTGGACTCAATCATCTGAGCCAGATATGCGTGCTCATTGGGTAGTAATATCCATTCTTGAGATGATGGACCTAAAGGAGATTCATCTTCCTCGTGACACTTGTAACGAATCGGGGGTCGATTCTCCATATGGAGTGTGATTTACCTCTCCCGAAAATTTATGTTGGCTCTATATAAGGAAAGCCAATCCAAGCCAAGAATTGCATCAAATTACACCAAAGGGAGTATTACGAGGTTCTCTAGGAAATTCAATCCACAGATTATAATAGGGGAGGACTTATATTCATGGGATGCAAAGATTTCCCCAATTACCGTACTCACCGACATCTTTACTTCCATGATTTGTGGTGGTGCTGGGATTGTTCTACTAAACTCTCGATATATAAAAGAATACATAGAAGCTGAATCAAAAAGTATGTTGGCTATTCTTGAATGAATAACTAGCGTACCTGTCACCACTTTTTTGTCGGGGTTCACTTCGGCAGAAGTGATGGCAAAAGATCTTCCTTGCTGTCTTGGAGGTTGTTGGTTGCCTCCGAAAACCCTTGGATTGGGGCACTGATTTGTAAAATGACCCGATTCTTTGCATTTATAGCATTGAAAAACGTGTTGAGGTTTGAACAAAGCTTTCCTCTCCTCTGTCGTAGCCGCAGGTCCTTCTTGCCGATAGTTAACATCTAGGTGCCCTTCTCTTCCACACCTGAACCATTTTCTCATCCCCTTAAGGCAATTTCCAGGGTGCTTCTTTCTGCACTTTTGGCAAGTGGGGTACTGGAACATCTTAGCGCCGTTGGATTTATCCATCGGACCACCAACATTGAATTCCACCTTACGCTTCTTGTCCCCATGATACCCCTGTTATTCCCCGATCTCCATTTCAACCTTAAGGGCATATCAGACAATTTCCTCATAGCTGTCGAAGTCACGGATCGCTAATGCTTTCCGCAAGTTAGGCTTCAACCCACCAAAGAAGCGGTTAACCTTGCATTTGGGGGTAACGACAAAGCCGGAAGCGTATCGTGCAAGCCTTGTGATGTTTTCCTCGTACGCTCCAACAGATTATTCATCTCTTTGCTTGAGGTAAAGGAAGTCCCTTTCCATCTTAAGCCGGAGGGTGTGCAGAAAATATTTATCAAAAAACATCTTCCAGAATTCCTTCCATTCCAAAGCCTCGATCTCCTCCTCAGGCATCATATTTTTGATCAACGTCCACCATTGATCAGCTTCACCCTCCATACGATAAGCATCTAGGAGAACCTTCTCTTGTTCAGAACATTGGAGGATGGAGAAGATCTTTTCAATGGAGTTAATCCATTGTTCAGCGATCGTGGGATCAGATGATCCACTAAAAGTAGGAGGCCTTTGTCTCATGAAGCTCTCGATAGTGACTTGTTCTTTCTTAGGGGGGGGGGGGGTTGAACGTTCCTCTTGTCCCGTGTTTCTATTCAAAACTTGAGTTAGATGAGAGAGAAGCGTGAAAACATTCTCCATTCCCACTCCCATTGGATTGGGCATCTCATTAGTACAATCATCACACTGATCTTCCCAACGGTTGTTAGCCTGAGTCCTCCTATTACCAGCCATTGGCTGGAATAAAAGGAAAGCTATGGGTAACACATAAATGGTAATACAAATACAAAATTTGATGACTTATAAATAAGCTTTAATTTCTTTAACTCATGAATATATAGGATTCAATGTGGGGTTTTCATGATCTACTATCTAACATATATTCTTAGGGGTATTTTTCCCTTAATAAGGGTTCATACTAAGATTGTGAATTTATCAAAACATATACCCCGAAAGTGTCGTAACCAAGAGTGCATCAAGGCCCGTTGTCGTGCACCAGTTCCTGTTCGAGTCTAGCTCAAAGCGGTGTTTTCGGGTTTTACCCCTAGGATACATTTGTGCAAGAGCCTCCTCTACTGGCTCGTATCTAGACTGGGATGTATTTGTTTGAAAAACCACTTACTTAGTATTTACCAAAACATAGGGATGTTTTTATTATACTTAGTCTTGTATCTAAGGCTTTACTAGGGTTTTCCTAATCCCAAAAATAACTAAACCTATCCTCTGATACCAACTATGACAGCCCTGCTTTTTATTACAAATTAAACGTGATTTATTACATAAAAATTCACTTGATACAACAAAGAAGATCAAGAGGTTTAGTGTATTTGGGGCTTATGATCATTACATAAAAACTTAAAACATGAGATACAATATCTTTATTGAAAACATCCTTTACTTGACCACTACATTCCTTCGTACGTAGCATTGCATGGGATAACCTGAGGACATGCATAAGAAAAGGGTGAGCTATAAAGCCCAGTAAGGGAGTACATATGGAATAACATGAGGAGTAAAATACATGTTATACAATAGGAATATCAATATAGCATAAAATAAACATGAACATAAAGGCATGATAAATCATGAAAATCATAACATGGAAATGTGGCAACAACACTTAACATGGAATTTTCATGAGCCAAGGCTCATTGCACATAATGCATTAGTAAACCTTCATTGCACATGAAGCACGAGTAAACCCTCGTTGCACTTGAATTAGCATGAGTCAACACTCATTTCACATGATGTATCATGATACTATAATTTACCCAATGCATTGAGCTCTATAAGGGTGCACCCTTCTTAAACATTTCTTTTCATGCATAAGTGTGCCACATGGATCATAAAACATGGATTCATAAAACACAATCATTTATTCCACGATAAAGGAATGTGGAATTCATACATGAAACTTTTTAATAAATAAGAAAAGGAGCTTAAAGTTTGATAAACTTGATGGAGAAATGGGCATGGTATCCACTACACAATGGCATTGGCTTAGAAAATCGGTGCGATTTCAGTAGCGTAACGACGTGACATAAGAATTCATAAAAAATGTTGATGAGAGAGAAAGGGGTTACTCATCATATTTACATGTAATGGAAAGTAGGGAGGTTATATAGATACATGTCCCAACAATTTTAATGTAATGTAGATTCTTGATACAAAATTATTGCTTGAATGTAAAAGAAGAGAGAGAAGTTCCTTTCGGAATTTCGGCATAGTAACGGGTGTACATGGGAGGCATTTAATGAGAGAGAAAGGGGTATCCCATTATTAAAACAATAAGAGGGAAGTATGGTGGATGTTCTAAACCATACCCCAACATTCATAATTGAAATTAAAATGGAAATACAACTTAAATAAAATTAACAAAAATGAGAAAGGAAGAAAAAACCCTTACATGGAAGTGTGCTTCCAATGGCTAGAGAGACACTTGTGAGAGGCTTCTTGGGAGCTTGGGGCACCTTTTGAGGATTCTAGGGAGAGTAGGGCAGAGGTTGGACGAACTCCATGGGATTTTAGTGAGGAGGAAGTGGGAGCTTTGGTGGGCTTATATAAGAAAGGTGAGGGAATTCTTTATTATTTAGGTTTGGGTCCCCTTACATTAAATTAATCCAAACCACAAACCATACCATGGTTTTTGAACATGGTTTTTGGAAAAGGGAATAGGAAAAAAATATTTTATAAGGCCCAAGTCCGAACTTCTTAAAATAATAAGGTTGCTTATGTGGAGGCGAGTCACACTCCCATGGAAATTAATTTAAAAAGGAAAATTGTTGAATATGTCTTGAGGGGTCCATTAATGCTTTAAAAAGTAAGTAAAACAAACCCAAAATCACATTATTTTAATGAAAAAACATATATTGGCCGAACATAAGGATTATGGTAATTTATTACATCACCATTGGGTCATTATGATTTCATAAAACACATTATATATTTAAACGGTATTTAATTTTTACCCAAAAATTTGACTCTCTCAGAAAATTATGAAAAATTCACCGTTGGACAATTTCGACATCTTGATTTCAGAAATGAAATTTATTTTACCTAAAAAAATTTCTAAATATTTTAATTTTCACTTTTAAAATAAAAACCAACATTTATCGAAAATTCACGGGTTTTGACAGAAATGGCTTTCAAACCTTAATAAAAATTTTAATTTCATTCATAAAATTAGAAGATCATTTATATTTAATAAAAAATAATTTAATATTATTATTCTTATTTTATTAAAATATTATTTAATTCAAAAATACCTTAATTTAATAAAATATATTTCTTAATTAAATAATAACTAAAACACCATTTGTACTGTAAAAACTATTTACAATGTATCAAAAATGAATAGAAATTATATTCATTATTATATACAAAAAAATATTGTACATGAACATAGTACTAATTATTTGTTACATAACCCCTTAAAACAACCGCATAAGACCTTAGGGTAAGGTGTGTGATGGTGACAGACTCTTGGGGTGGCTCGGATAACATCGCTCGAGTGGTAATCTCTATCAACTTCCACTTTCCCGTAGATGGTCCCGTTCGAGCTTGACATGGTGAAGCTCAGCTTGGGATTGGTCAAGGGCGAAGCCTAAGGATGCCACCTCTTTTATGAGCTCTGAAAAATGGGCTTCGTATGGGGAAATTCTACTGGATGAGGCCATCACTTCTTTTGTCTGGGTAAATTGGATTTGTTAAGGTCCTATATTTATACTAATCATGTGATCACTGTTCAATGACTATATTAACAATGGTAACAATTCTTAACATAAAAACAAAGAAGTTAACATCTTATAAAAACATTTTTCATAAAGAGACATTTAATTGGATCAAGAGGGATTTTCCATTAATGAAACTTTGGGTTGTTACAATATGATTGTTGTAATTTCCTTTTCTTACATGTATAGTATGACCCTAAGTTACCAAGTTATAAGAGTTTTCTGAGGCAAACACATCTTTATTTCGATATTTTTTATGTTTATGATTCCATTGTTGAAATATTATGATCCATCTCTCGAGAATATTCATGATTTTCCTTTACCTCTGTTTATTCAAGATATCTATATCTTTTTTTTACCATTTTTACACTCTTTGGTACTCAAGATATTTTTTATGTAAAATATGACTGTTTCACTATTTGATCTAAAATCTATTATATTTAAAATCAATGTTTTCATAAATGTTTTAAAAAATTTATTTCAAAATATCTTTGAAGTTATTTTTCAATTAAAAAGTATTTTAATTTTTTTTATTATTTTCAAGTCTTCCTTTATAAATTTTCAAATCTTTTTTAAATGAATTTTTTTTTCAGAAGAGTTTATGCATTAAAAATACCTTCTCAAACATGAAAGGATATTTTCCACAATAAAAATTCGTGAAATATATTTCAAAAATTATTTTACATCTAAGATTAAATTCATTTATGTTACTCATTCCCTTCTACGAAATTACCTAAATGCACCATTCATATCCTTTCTATGAATCTTTTATGATTAATTTCATGGTATTTATGAAACCCATTTCTCCTTCATGGGTTATATGTAAATGAAATACATTAATATTTCATAGTTTATGATTTTGATGAAATGATTATGAAACCTGTAACTTTTCCATAGGTTTTGATATGATTACAAGTTTATAACACCCATTTGATTTCATGGGTTATGATAGGATTATTAATGATCTTGTGGAACATGTATGTACGATTTCATTATGTGATGGGTGTGACATATATCTCCCTCCTATGAATTCGGTAAAGATTTATATCTCATGAGATAAACTAAGATGGTATTGGTAGTGAACGTTCACTAATATGATGGCCATGGGGGTGAACCATGACTAATAAGTTGGTATGAGGGGTGAACATGTGCTAAAATTATGGCCATGTGAGTGAACCATGACTACTATGATGGTATGGGGAGTGAAACCATACTACTAAGATGGTCTTGGTAGTGATTCCTTGGACACTAAGGAAATAATTATATGCTTATGTATTATCTAAAATTCCATGTCTTATGAATATGTTATTCATTCACGGCTTATGTCTTTTGCATCCTTTTTATTCGTGTCTCATGAACTACCAATCTTTATTCCATTATTTATGTATATGATATTTGATACGCAAGGTATGATATTATATTTTCATTATCACATTCTAATACCATTATGCTCATGTTTTGGCTTACTTGTCTCAATTGTTTAGCCTTACTGAGGATTTGAGATCACTCATTTATGATTATTTTCCCCCGGTTATAATGCTATGTACTATATTTGATTTTTCAAATAAGGGTTCTAGTAATGAAGAACCTAATGGGAGATGATGTAGCTCACATATGTACCAGTGTTTATGTTTCCAATATTCAAAAGGCATTATACCAACTACGGTCATTGGGAACTACTTTTATAATGTTTAAGTATTTCGTAAAAGTTATGTAATGTTAATATTTGAAAAGAAATGGTCTTTTTAGTTAGTATTAGATAAATGGTATAGTTATGCTTCAAAAACCAGGATGAGAAAACCTTAGTGAGATCCCTAGGTTTATTTCTAAGGATATTTCTAGGTATATATCTAAGGATAAGTATAAGGATGAGTTAATATTTAGGAAAAATATCCTAGAATTTTGGTAATGGGTAGAGTGAGTGGTTACCTAGAAATGAATCCTTGTCCAGATACTTCAAGTGGATATGGATCTGGAAAAAATGTAACTAAGGGTAACAACTCTGACAAGATGTTTTAGTCATGACTTAGGATAACCTAGCCAATGACAACAGGCCTTGCAGGATAGCTGGTTTTAAACTCCCGGGGTATATAATTTGGGAATTATCAAACTCTTTATGAATCATCATGAAGGATTTAAATATAAATTATCTATGAATATCCTAGTATAAAACTAAGGTGTTATAGATTAAGGAAGGTTTCATGATTTCGATATCATATAATTAATTTTTCCTCATTATGTGGATTTCTTATATGACATGTTTTTCTCACCATGTGCTTTATGATTATAGTAATTGGGATAACTAGAAGGAACATGGTTAACAGTTAATGTTTTAGATGTGGAATGTATGGGTATTATGAGAATCGGTTTCCCATGTAGAAATATCATAAAAAGAATTCCTAAGGTGTTATGAGTATTGGTTGTACTTCTAAAGGTAAAGAGACCAAAATTGAAATGTGAAAGGTATGTGATGTTATTATAGAATTTTTTAAATTATACATAAGAATCATGAGTAGATTTAGGTTTAGAAACCTTAGGACACGATTCCTATTTTATATTCTATTAAATAGGTATTAAGGAATAAGTTGACGAATCCTAATTAATGGTCTAATATTAAGTTGTTACTAATGACGTATTTATGTTTTGTAATTAAAATATTATGTTATATGAATCATGAAATATAAATGTATTTTCAGTATTAGTTTTCATTAAGGATTGAAAAGGACATATTGAAGGGATACAGAGACATAGAAAAATTATTTCATAGGATGATGCCTTTTTTATTAAGGGAAGGTAACCCTTAATTAATACCTAACGTTGAGAGAATGATGTTTAGATAAAGATATTATGGATATTAAAGGTTCGTTGGACTGGTAGAAGGACCTAGTCTTCCCGGTGTTCCCCATGTACTGTCCTTATTGCTCTCTCCAAGGCCTTTTGGTTCAGTTGTGTAGGGACAGAAGCCACGGCGGGCAGAGGCCATCTCCAAGCGATGCTCCCTTAATTTGAGATTCCTATAAGCCTGGTCCTTCCCAGGATTCTCTTTGTGATTCGGATGATAGTGGGCATGGTCCAACCTGGTTTTCTCATCGATCTTTAGTTAAGGTTCGTCCATCTTCCATTGTTCTCGAGGACCTGGTTGTTTCCCGTAGTCCCCCTGCAATGTTTGGCTCGGTCTGCCTGGAGTCAGTGTATCCTGCATCAGTGGCCTCATCCATGCTGGCTCAAGCATTCTGCAGCTACTTATTCAACTCCAACCAATGGCTCTCGAGTGGGTGTTTGATTGAAAGAATTCTAGGTCTTTTTAGGCTACCAGTGTCTCATGAAGAGTACCTTGTCAGGGACATGGGGTCTCATGGTGTTACCAGACGGTTGAAGGGTGCTAGAACTATACCATTCCTTCCTCCCCTAGCTGTTGTCAACGAGCAGTTGGTGCCTCGTGACTTCCAACCAGCTATTCCAGTTACCTTGTCCCCTGTGATTCTGGATCATCAATCCAGATCCCCCTAGCTTGGTGAGGGGGAAGACCAACACAATGGCTTTCAAAACGGCTCAGCCTTCGCCTTATCATCCTGATTCTAGTCTTGTGGTTTGTACCCCCCTGAAATTGCAGAAGATGAGGGAGGAAATAATATCATGATCGAGAGAGACTGAATGGCCTGGGGCCCAAGACATGCCACATTTTGATTAAATGTTATCTTTTATAATATGGAACTCCTGGGGCCTCGGATCCCGGGTAAAAACTAATTTCATTTCTATGGAGACAAGAAAGAAAAAAGCGGATGTGGTTAATATTATTGAGCACAAGAAGAAGCCTTCAAAGCTTCAAGAGTTTTTCCGTAGGATAAAGATGCATGGTTCCATGCAATCAGACCCAGTAAACATGAACATATGGTTATTCTGGTCGAAGGGAATTATGGTCGATATCCTCTATTCTGGCGATCAATTCATTACAGAAAAGGTAACAAAGGATAGGGATAGTGTGATTGTGTCTTTTATATATGGAAGATGAAATGCCCAGTGTCATGAACGGTTGTGGAAAAATCACTTTCCGTTTGACCCGGGAGATTCTCCTTGGCTCGTGGGGGGGGGGGGATTTCAACGTCATTGTTGATCCGGAGGAGAAGAAGGGATGAGGGGAATTTCCTAGGAGGGCTAGCCTGGGCTTTGTCCGTTTGATGGCTGAGAATGTATTTATTGACCTGGGATTCTCAGGAGATCCTTTCACGTGGTGTAATAATCAAAAAGGTAGCAGGAGGTGCTGGATAAGGATTGACTGTTGCCTTAAAAACATCAATCCCACCTCCAAGTTTTCTAATACCCAGGTTAAGAACCTCAATCGAGGGATCTCAGATCACTCACCCCTACTTATCTCCCTTTCTCCAAGACCGGAGACCTCTGAAGGATTTATGTTCTATCACTACTGGACTCACATACCTGGATACAAAAAAATCATTAGTGAGTTGTGGGGTGAGCCAACACAAGGGCACTCATGGGTTCTAGTTCACAACAAACCGCAGAAGCTAAAATTGGGATTGAAGGTGTGGGCAATGGACCTTCCAGCCCTTGATCATAACATGGAGGAGATGAAGTTAATAATAGAAAGTCAGGAGTCTAGTCTGGAAGAGAACTGGAGTGACTCGATGATTGAGGAGCTCTTAGAAAGGAAGAACTCATGGGCGGAGATGATTCTTAAGCATGAACGTGTGGCATGCAAAAGGTCCCAGATTAAGTGGCTGCAAGAGGGTGATAGGAACTCAGCATTTTTTCATGTTTGATTGAAGGAAAAAATTCATCCCATGAAACCAAACATTATGCTTGACAATGGTTCATATATAGATGAAAGAGATTTGGTGGGGAGCATAGTGAACACGTTTTTCAGGGATCTCTTGGCCGGCCTTAATCCCAGGATGGCCTTGGGATACCCCAATGGGAATGCAACCATTTGGGAGGAAGTGGCCACCTATGTTTCTAATAGGGATAATGAATGTATATAAATGACTCCATATGAGCATGAAATCCACTCGGCCATGATGAATGTCAACCCAGAGAGTGCCCCAGGCCCTGACGGCTTCGCTGGATCTTTTTATAGGGATTCCTGGGAGGTGGTGAAGGGTGAGATCACTGCTGTTGTTCAGGATTTCGTTCGGGGGGGGGGGGGGGGCTTCTGAGGGTTGCATGTTCCTCTACCTTAGTGCTCATTCCAAAGGTTAGAGATCCTTCTTCTCTCTCTCACTATAGACCGGTGAGTATGTGAAACTTTTCTTATAAGATCCTAGATAGTATCATCATCTTGAGGATGTCCAAATGCCTTCCTTGTTGGACTTCCCTTGAAAAACATGGGTTTGTCAAAGGCTGATCCATCCAAGGGGCTATTAGAATGGATACAGATATTTTTGAGAGATATTAACACAAAAACCCATGGATCGAACTTGGATATAAAATTGGATATGAATATGGCCTATGGCGTGATGGAGTGGGGCCTCATAAACAGAGTGCTTATAAAAATGGGATTCTCTCATAAGGATCTAGACCTCATCTTCATATGTTTTAGCTCCTCTTGGATGGATATTTCATTCATGGGAAAGACCAATTGGTTTTTCAAGGCTACCCAAGGGCTTCGGCAGGGGGATCCTATCTCTCCTAGTATTTTCATTCTTGAATTGGACACACTAAGCCGCCTCATTAGCAGGGGCCTATCTAATGGTGACTTACTATCTTATCGTAGGAGATTTAACCCCCCTCCTATATCCCACCTGATGTTCACAGATGATACTTTGATATTCAGTAATGGTGGTAGGGGACCAGTAAATTTCATAAAGATAATTCTTGTAGACTATTGCTTCTGGAGTGGACAGGTTATTAATAATGCCAAAAGCAGTCTATACATCTCGAACAGGCGCCCATCTGGCAGGGCCTCTTCCCCTTCCAGAAGGATTGACATGCAATGTGGGTCCTTTCCCATGGATTAACTCGGAGCTCCTATATCTCCAGGGAGGATCAGGATTAGTGACTTTGATCATATTGTAAGCAGGATCACAGGTAGGGTTCTCAACTGGAAGAACCACTTTCTTTCTTTTGGGGAAAGAATTACTTTGGTTAATAGTGTGTTGTCGGCTATCCCCATTAATGCTTTGGACTCCATTGCCATTCCTAAAGGCGTTATTAGAACTATTGATCAGCATCATGCTGGTTTTTTGTGGGATGCCTTTCCACAGGAAAGCGTCACTGGGTTCTATGGTAAATAATGGAAAGGCCCATACAGGAAGGGGGTGTTCATGTAAGGAGTTTAGAATCCATGCTCCCCTGTATATATTCCAATCCTGCATGGGATGTGATTTAAGGGAATACCTTTTGGAGGAAGTCTATGTCTCACAGCTGGGTGGGTGATGAGGAGCACACTGGAAGTACTGCATCCCCCTTCTGGTCCAGGATCTATCCCTTCATCAGCACCCTTCATCAAAACTCATGCTAGATTGTGGGGGAAGGTGACATTTTGTTTTGGGAACAAAATTAGTATGGCTCTATTATTGGATTTACAGGTTGCCTGACCCCCTTTTTCTCCTTTAAGGAAGCCAGCCTCCACCCTCGAATTATCAAGGTAGTGTTGGATACAGAACAACAAGATCTTTTCAGGTCTATTTGTATTAACTCGGATCCTGACACTTGTGTCTTCACCGCATCCTCCTCGGGTTGATTCTATACCAAGGATTATCTCAAGATCTTGTTTTCGCCCGGCCATAATGACACTTGGAAATACAATGGTTTGGTGTACACAGATTCACTCGAAATATAATTTTCTAACATGGAGAATCAAGAAGAATGATCTAGCCGCAGATGGCCAGGTTAAAGGAGGGCATCACTCTGGTTTCTAGATGACATTGCTTCTATTTTCCGAGGGAGGAGATCACTGCTCACTTATTTTTTTATAGAGATTGGGCCCAAGCCGTTTGGTCTATTTTGGGAAGCCTCATGGATTTCTCCTCCAGTTCGCATGGGAACACCTCTTTTCAGGATAGGTGGTATAACGAGCTGGATATTACGGACATGGAGAGGGGGGTGTGTTATAAGATTTTCAGCGTTGGGTGCTGGTGTATATGGCATGCCCAGAACCAGGCTCGGTTTTAAGGGGAAATTCCTACTGCAAGGGTAATCATGGCGCGGTCACGGAACCCGCCGGCGGACCTGGTTACACTTGTTCCCATATGGCGGGAGGCTCCTTAGTTGAATTTGCATCAGGTGAGTGCACTCCCAGCTAAATCCTCACGAAACAGGCCACAAGGACAATGGATACAATGGTGACATCCAATTTGAGGATATAAGCTCAATTAGAATGGCTCATATCAGCTAGGGGAAATGAAAGGCAGGGGCGTTGTTAGGGGAATGTGGGAAGTGTTATGATGGCTTTCACCATATCCTATGGGAAGGGATCCCCACTCCAGGTAGAGGCCAAAGCATTGCTTACAAGGATATCTCTTTGCAAGCTGAGGAAAATTTTGATTACTAAAGCTGAGACCAATTCCCTGATTCTACACAACTCACTCAATGGAAAGGGTCACATACCCTATTCGATTTTGTACATGGTTAGGAACTGCCTTGCCCTTCTCCATAATATCAGGGTGACTCATACCTAGCTTGGGGGGAATAAAGTTGCAGATCATCTTGCATCTATTATGAACTTGGAGCCCAGCATCACTTTCATTAAATTGATCAACTTCTTAAAACCTAAGGGAGTTAACTTGATTAGAGGAGATTCTCTTGATCTACATTACTTCTGTCCCCCCTTGTCCCATGGTACTCGTGAAAGTTTCTTGTGTATGTTGCTTGTGGATTTTTGATTTTCCCTTGTTTTTTTCTCATCTCCTTTTCTTGTATCCCTTTGGTTTTCTTGTTACTATGTTTTTCATCTTTAATAAAAAAAATTAGTGTTGGATGGATAACCAATAAATACATGTCAAAATATGGGGGATCATTGTTAAGATGATTTTTTGACATATTTATAAATTTTTGGATTTTCATATTTTAGAATGGTTATGAGGTAAACCATTTATGGAATTTGTAATTTAAATATCATATGATACCAGTATGATTAAAGTGTTATCTCTCCATATGATTATTTATGCATATTGGATAGTTGGTTCAAACTATATTGTGTTGATGATAACTAATGAAAAATGGGATGGAATATCATGGATCCTAAGATATATTAGTTCTTCAGGAATGAAAAAGTCACCTTTACTTTTAGAGAAATAGGTGAAGAGGATCAATGAAAAATAAAGGATGATGTTGTCCAAAAATAATGCAAGTATATCTTTTAATTAAAATTATTCAACTTTATGAAAAGGGTATATTTAAACCAAAACTGTTGTTATATACCTACGTTTTCAATGAAACAAAAAGGTCCCTTAGGTCATAAATAATTTATGGATTTTGGATTTTTAATCTTTACCTGATCTTGTTCTATATCACTATCAATCTGAACATGATAGTTATATTTATCTTCCATGTTCATGTTTTCAATTGGCACCTATGTTCTCCTATGTGGAAGCCTAGTTATATATGACATTGAGTAACCATTATGGTTCCAAATTTCCCCTTTTAAGTAATGATTTATTATTCATTTTTAATATGTGGATCTATATAAATGAACCTTTCAAGTATTAAACCATTGATAACCCAGATGAATTTTTAGGGAGAAATTCATTATAAGGGGGGTGGAATGTAACTCCCCTAGATTTTGTGAAATATATTTCAAATTATTTAATCTTTTTAAAAATTTTCATTTCACGCAACACTAAAAATGGATTATTTTATGATTTTCATGTGATATACACAACACTAATTTGATCTTTCTCTACATGAAACAGTTATCATAGCATACAATACACACAACATTGAGTTAGCTTGTGGTACACACAGGATCTAGTTTTACCTTCTTTTAATGGCCAACCTTGTTTAAAACTCAATTTTGAAACTTTTTATGAGTTTTATATTGTAAAATAACTATTTTTAAAATTTATAATTTATTCATTAGCCTAGGGTTAATTTTTGGATTTTTCTATGAAACTTCGTTTTTTTATGAATAGTAAAAACTTCTACATTTTTGTTTAAAAGTGCCTTTTCATTTAAATAATATTAATGATAAATTATGTTTCAGAATTTTTTGAGTCACATTATATCAACAATACATCCATTTATAAAATTATGCCATTTGAATAAATTATACATCGAAATTGAATATAACAACTTAACAAAAATTTGAAAAAAAATTAACTTTAAAAACCCGTTATTTCACCCCATCAGCAGGATTAGCGTTAATCAAAATTTGCCTAATTATATGAATTGGATTTTTAAAATCTAACTTAAAAGTTTTTAATTATTATGGTATTTTTGTCTAATAATATCAAAATAATTTTTTTTATCAAAATGATTACTGAACTTTATTAAAATTAATTACAGTGATTAAGGTATGATTAAGCTTAATACGAGACAAAACCTTAATCAAAAGAACCAAAATGACCTGTACAATTGCCCACAATCCATTGGGTGACAATATTTAGACAATATCCCCACATGATTTAAAATTTATGGTTTATTTGGATTTTATTAAATGGATGTTCCCTATATAAAAGTTTATATAAGGAAAAAGACAAAAGAGAACTTTCCTTACCTTTAACATTTATAAAAATTGGAGATATGTAAAAATCATCATAGTTTCGTTTATACATATCCTTTTGAAATATATATGGGTTATTGTTATCATAATAATTTATATAAATTTTTTGGAGATGGTATAGTTACTTAAAATACTTAAGAAACATCAATATAATGATTATTTAGTTAATAATTAACATAAATAAATGATACTATATATAATAAAATTGATGATAATTGATTTAATTATTAACATTATTTTTAAAAAAATTAATATATAATGTTAAAAATATTTATACATATTATATTTTAATTAAAATAATAATTTGATATTTTAAATTTAACATTTAATAAATAATGTCAAAATTGACATTATTGTTATTTTACAATAAATGAAATTTTATTAAATGATTTTAAACTACTAAATATCCAATATTCATCGTAGTAATTTTTATGTTTTAATAAATATTAAATATGGTTTATTAATGAACAAAATAATATTTTATAATTAACATTTTTACCCATATATAGTAAAAATATCGTTAACAAGGTCTGGGTTTGATCAGTGTTTTAGTGCGTCAGGTGTGCTTGTTTTAAAATTTATTTCCAAAAAACATGGTAATTTTATGTTATAAATTATATATCATATTTATAATTCATTGGATCTATATTTACTAATCAATATGTCTTTATTTTAGTCTTGGTGGTTAAGTTAATTATATTAGAAAACTAGATGCTTTAATAAAAACCAAAATGATAAAATTGGGGAATCATAGAGGTTAAGGAACCACATTATTAAAATGCACATATTTTTGGGTGGTGGATGTTTTAATAGAAAATTATTCCTTAATAATACATTATTTTTTAATTTTTGAGGAACTTTAGGTAAGTTATACTAACCAATAGTGAATACCATTTGGAAATTACAAGAGTGTCACTCCCTATCCACTATAAAAGTCCAAGCACTTTATCAGTTCATCACACATATCAAGCCCCTTGGATCTCCCAAAATCCTCTAAAATATGCCCCCAAATTCCATCCATTACTTCTATAATCCTCACATGGGGAATAAATCCTATCAATTTTGTATTTTCTCCCAAACCAAAAGGAGTTACCTGAATAAGAGGAAATGTGTGCTCTCAAGCTCTTTTCATTTATTTTCCTTATTTACCAAATACACTCTCTGTATTCCATAATTGTGTGAAAAATAAGTATAATAAATATAATAATATGTTTTTTATGAAAATATTTCTACCTAAACTTACACATACCTCAGTATAATGGATATAGAACATACAATTTTTGTGAGTAGAAAACTACTGCCTCACAGAACAATGATTGTACATTTATTCTTCTCCACCAATCATGGTGGCCATTGTGATGGAAAATCCATTTAAATATTTTATATATTATATTTATTATGTATTTAAAATTATTTTTTCCTTTTATAACACACATATATTTACATTCCATTTTGTGTTAATATGAAAATCTCATTTGAAGAAGTATGGACTAACGCCCCCTCAAAGCGATGTGATTCATTCACACACCACATGGAATGTATTAGGGATGGGATTAGTAAACTTATAGGATATATATGATATATTAATTATACTATAATAATGATATATATATAAACATACATACATACATATATATATATATATGTAAATTTCATTCATTCCTTCAATACGACAATAAAAAACATAAATAGTGTTCACGCATATGTACAGATTACCGTTGCCATGAATGGTGCATTCCATTTCATACTTCATTATGATATAGATTATTATAGAAACAATAAACTGTATATAAATGATATTTATATCATGATATTAATTCTTTAATCATGATATATGTATAAGGACCAAATATATAACTAATTAAAACACATGTGAATAAAAAATAGAATATTACCCAAAGGGAAACTGTAACATAGGATCGTCAATAAGAGCGTAATATAAGGTCATAATAAAATAATATATGGTATTATATATACTAATATTATTCTTTAAAATATTTATAATAAACTTATATTTATTATACATGAATCATTTATCAGTACGAAGAGAGTGAAAACACAAGGTAAGGGGATTTCATCTCACTTTTAATTTCTATCGGATACATGTTACATTCAACACTTTTACTTTTTGGTGGTGTATATAATTCCAATGATTGTATTATATGTATTTTATAATTAAATTAAAGGGTATTAACATATCCATTGAACAATCCTTTTTCATGGGGTTTATGTTTCAAAAGTTACCAAACCGGTAAAAATGATTTGTCTCAATTTTCCTTCGTTGAGATGCATGTTTTGTTATGCACCTAAACTCTTTTTCAAGGAGTGTATAATTACATTTTACATGGTATATAATGAATCTAAATATTATCAGGATATTTTATTATTCATGTAATTCCTTTTTCTTAAATGGATATTATGATCCCAAGTTACAAAATTATAAGAGTTTATTAAGACAATCTCATTTATTTTTTGAGATTGTTTATGTTTATGATTTGATTGATAAAATTTTATAATCAATATCTCAAGAATTTTATTGTGTTGACATCACCTATTTTTATTCAATATATCCTCATTTTTAGTACCATTTTCCCACACTTCAGAACTCAAGATAATTTTTAGGTAAAATATGACTATCTCACACTTCAGTCAAAAATCTATTGTATTCAAAACCCATGTTTTAAAAAATAGTTTCCAAAAATAATATAAAAATATCCTTGAATATAATTTTCAAATAAAAAGGATTTTAAAAATGTTTTATTGTTTTCAAATCTTGTTTATAATTTTTCAAATCTATTTTCAAAGAAAATTATTTTCAAAAGGTTTTATGTATTAAATAGACATTTTCATAGAAGAAAGGATATTTTCCTCAAGAAAATATTGGAAAGATATTTCAAAATGATTTTCCTTCTATGAGGGCATTTATTTATGTCAATTATTCCCTTCTAGTAAATTATCTAAAGGCACCATTCATATCCTTTCTATGAATGTGTTATTCTTAATGTCTTGGTATTTAGGAATCCCATTTCTCCTTAATGTATAATATGTATATGATATCTGTTACTCTTTCATGGTTGATGCTTTTGATGAAATGATTATGAAACCTATAACTATTCAATATATTATGTATTTTTTACAAGTTTATGATTCCCATTTAATTTCATGTGTTATGATCTTTTGGCACATGTGTGTATGATTTCATTATGTGATGGGTGGGACCTACTTCTCTCTCTAATGAATTGGGTAAAGATTTATATCTCATGAAATGAGATAATATGGTATTGGTAGTTAACCTTGACTACTAAGATGTCCATGAGAGTGAACAATGACTACTAATATGGTATGAGGATTGAACTCATGCTACTATGATGGCCATGGGAGTGAACCATGACTACTATGATGGTATGCTAAGTGAACTTATAATACTAATATGGTCTTAGAAATGATTACTGAGATAATATAGAAATCATTATATTCTTATGTATTTTCCCAAATTCCATGTCTTATACAATTGTTATTCTTTCATGGCTTATGTCCTTTAATTCATTTTTATTCTGGTCTTATGAACTACTAAGATTTATGCCATGATATAGGTATATGATCTTTGATATGCATGGTATGATATTCTATTTTAATGATCACATTCTCATACCCTTGTGCTCATATTTATTCTTACAAGTGTCACTTGTTTACCCTTACTGAGCATTTGATCTCACCCCTTTTATATTTTGTTTCCACCAAGTTGGGGTGATAGGTATTACGTTTGATATGTCTAATAGGGGTTGTAGTTAATAAGATCCTAATGGGATATGATTTAGCTCATATACATACTAGTGTTTAAGTTTCCATGTTTCCAGAGGCACTATACCAACTATGGTCTTTATGTGTCTGTTTGTATAGTGATTAAGTATTCTCTAAAAGCTATGTAATGTTAATTTTTGAAAATTGAGGGTTTCTATAGTTGGTATCAGAGAACAAGTATAGTTAACCTTTGGAAACTATGATGAGAAAAACATAGTGAGATCCTTAGTTTTATTTTTAAGGATATGTCTAGGGATGTATGTACGGATAATTATAAGGAAGAGTTAATGGTTAGAAAAATGTCCTAGATTTTTTGTAATCGATAGAGTGAGTGGTTTCATAGAAATAAATCCATGTTTGTATACTATAAGTGGATGTGGATCTGGTAAAGATGTACCAAGGGGTAAAAACTATGACAACATGCCTCGATCTTGACTCAGAGTAATCTAGTACACGATAATGGGTCTTATTGCGCACTTGGTTTGACACTCTCGGGGTATATTCTTGGGGAATTCACAAAATCTTCATAAACCGTCATAAAGGATTTAAATATAAGTTGTGTATGACTGACCTTGGATAAACCTATGGTGTCACAAATTAAGTAAGGTGTCATGATTTAAACATCATATAAGTAATTTTCTTGATCATGTGTCTTTCTTATATGTTATGTGTTTCTCACCCAATGCATTCTAATTTTAGTAATTAGGATAAATAGAAGGAACATGGTTTACTATTAATGTCACAGATATGGAAAGTATGGGTATTATGAGAATCTATTTCCCAAGTATAAATCTCATAAAGAGAATTAGGAAGGTGTTATGAGTATTGGTTATACTTTTGAAGATATAGAGATGAAAAATAAAATTTTAAAGGTATGTGATGTTCTTCTAGGATTTTTTACATTAAACATAATAAGATTTATTAGATTTAGGTTAAGGAACCTTAAGAAATGATTCATTTTTAATATTATAGTAAATATGTATTAATGAATATGTTGATGAATCATGAGTAATGGTCAAAGAATAAGTTTGGACTGATGAAGTATTTATGTCTTTGAATTCAAAGATTATGTTATATGAATCATGAAATCTATAGATATTTTAAGTATATGTTTTCATTTTGGATTGAAAATGACATGTTTAATGGTGATGGAGGCATAGAAAATTGATTTCATGGGATGATGATATTTTGAATAATAGAAGGTAACCCTTAATTAATGCCTGCCATTGAGATAATGATGTTTGGATAATGATATAATGGATATGAATGAGTAAATTGGACTATACATATTTTTCTAGAACTAATTATTGACAACGTGTTCTATGTCACCAATTATGAAGTTTACAGATTCTTGGATTTAAGAAATACATCTAGTAACCTTTGGAATAAGGAAACATGATTGTTTTCCAAAAGTATTTATGGTAATTCAGATTATTACTACTTTTCAAGAGACTATATGATGAGGGTATTCACATGTTTGGAATGTGATCACCAATTGATACTTTGTGATATATGGGGGATCAATGTTAAGCTGATTTTGTGACTTCTTCCTAAAGTTTTGGGTTTTTACCTTTTATATGGATTGTGAGGTTATGAATTTATTGAATATTTAAGTTAAATTTAAAATTATGTCAGTAATATTAATTTATTATCTCTGCATATGAGGATTTATGCATATTGGTTAGCAAGTTCAAACTACTTTGCATCGATGATAACTGATGACAAACAAGATGGAATATCATGGATCTCATAATATGTTAGTACATCATGAATGAAAAATCCACCTTAATTTTTAGATAAATAGGTGAAGTAGATCAACGAACTACAAAGGATGATGTTTTCTATAAATCATTCAAGTATATCTTTTAATTAAAATTCTTCAACCTTATGGGACAAATAAAGAAACCAAAAATGTTCTCCTATACCTATGTTTTTAAAGAATCATAAGGTCCCTTAAGTAATCAAAAAATTGTGGCTTTATGATTGTTAATTTCTTCATAACATTTCTCTAAATCACTATCAATCAGAACATGGTAGTAAGATTTTTCTTCAATGTCCATGTGTTAACATTCCACCTATGTTCTCCTATGTGGAAACCCAATTATATGTGACTTTGGGTAAACATTTTGATTCAAACATTCTGTTTTTAATTAAAGTTTTTGTATTCATTTCAATATGTTGGTCTCTATGAATGAAACTTTCATGTATTAAATCATTGATAACCCAAGATGAAATTTAAGGGTGAAATTAATTTTAGGGGGGGGTAGAATGTAACACCCTGAGATTTAGTAAAATGTTTTTAAAAAATTAATTAACCTTTTTGATATTTTTCAATTCACAAAACACTGAAATTGTATTATTTTATGTTTTTCTTGTGATATACACAACACTATGTTGATCTTGAACTACATGAAACACTTATCTTAGATTGTAGTACATGCAGTATTGAGTTAGCTTGCAGTACACACGAGACCGAGTTTTACAATCTTTTAAGGGAGACCCTATTTTAAAACTCAATTTTGAAAATTTAATGAATTTTATTTTTTAAAAATAAACATCATTTTTGAATTCATAATGTTAAAATTAGCCTAGTGTGAATTTTTGGAATTTTTCTTAGAAACATCATTTTTTATGAATAGTGAAAACTACTACATTTTAGTTAAAAATCACGTTTTTGTTTAAATAATTATTAATTCTAAATTATATTTTAGATTTGTTTTAGAGTCAAATTCAATCAATTATACATCCATTTATACAATTATGCTCATCATAATAAATATTTCATAGAAATTGAATATAAAAACCTTACAAACTATTAACTATTTTTTATTTTAAAAAACCCGTTATTTCACCTCATTTGTAGGATTAACATTAATATTAATTTTACCTATTTAATGATTTTAATTTTTAAAATCTTATATAAGTTGTGTTAATTATTGTAATATTTGTGTTCTAATAAGATCAACTTAATTTTTGACCAAAATAATTTGTGAATGTAATTAAAATTAATTGTGGTGATTAAGGTACAATTAAGCTTAATAAGACACTAAACCTTAATCAAAAAGGCCAAAATGGGCTAGAAACTTCTCCAAATTCCATTGGATGAAAATATTTGACCATATCCCAACATTTTTATAAATTTATGTGTTCTTGGTATATTATTAAATGGAAGTTCCCTATATAAAAGTCTATGTAAAAAAAGACAAAAAGGGAACATTCCTTACCTTTAACCATTATGAAATTTTATGATATATAAAAAAAATTATATTTTCAGTAATACATATCCTTTTGAAATATTTATGGGTTATTGTTATCAAAATAATTTATCAATAATCTTTAGATATGGTATATTTACTTAAAATGCTTACAAAACCCCAATTTTGTGATTATTTAGTTAATAATTAACCGAAATAAATGATACTATAAATGCAAAAAGTGTAGTTAATTGACAGAATTGTTATCATTATTTATTTTGGTAGATAAATATATGATATTACACATATTTAAACCTTATATATCTTAATTCAAACATTAGGTTGATCTTTTAAATTTAACATTAAATTAATAATGTCAAAAATGATATTATTATTATTTTACATTAAATAGAATTTTATTAAATGATGTAAAATTAATAAAAATCCAATATTCTGATAATAGATTCATAAGTGTTAATAAATATTAAATATGATTTATTAATGAACAAAATAATCTTTTATAATTAACATATTGATCCATATACTGTAAAAATGTTGTCAAGACGGTCTGAGTTTAAGCAGTGTTTTAGTGCGCCACATGCGCTTGTTTTGGAATTAATATCCAAAACACATGGTAATTTTACTTTAAAAATTATATATCATATTAAAAATTTTGTTCCTCTAAATTTTATTATAAATATCACTTTATTATAGTTTTAATGGTTAAATTAATTATATTATAAAACTTGATGTATTAATAAAAACTAAAATGGGAAAATTGGGGAATTATAGAAGTTAAGAAACCAAATTATTTAAATGTGCATATTTTTGTGTGTTAGAGGTTTTAATAGACCATTATTACACTCTATTCAATTATTTTTTCATTGTTGAGGCACTTTAGGGTAGCTATAATGCCCAATATTCAATAGATTTTGATATTTACAAGAGTGTCACTCCTTGTCCACTATAAAAAGGAAAGCCCTCTATGACTTCATCACATCTCTCAAACCACATTGCTCACCCAAACTCTGCTAAAATAATCTCCCCAATTCCCTCCCTTCCATTTTAAAGCCTCTATTTTGGAATTAATTTTCTCAATGAAGTGTTTTGGGAAAAACAAAAAGGAGTTACCCGATTAAGAGGTAACATTTTCTCTTAAGATCCATTCCTTTATTTTCTTTCTTCACCCCCTCTAATAACATTACTCAATACATGTGTGAAAAAACAAATATAATACATATACTATGATTTTATTATGAAAATATTTATACCTAAAATTACACACACCCCTATATAATGGATATCAAACATATTATTTCTGTGTATAGCGAACTACTGCCACACGAAATGATGATTGTTCATTTCTTATTCACTAACAATCATGGTGGCCATTATGATGGAAACACAATTTACATATGTCATATACTATAGTTTTTATTTCATTAATATTTTTTATTCTTTTTACAACAAACATCTCTTTACTTTCTATTTGGTTTTAATAAGACAATCTCATTTGAGGAAGTTTGGGCTACCGCCCCCTCAAAGCTTTGTTATTCATTCACACACCAAATGGAATGTATTAATGATGGGTTTTGTGATATTATATGATATATATGATATATTAATACTAATTTAATAATGATATATATATATATACATATTTAATTTTCTTTCTTTCTTTTAATATGCCTCTAAAAAAATAGAAACGTCGTTCATGCATATGTACATCCTATCGTCTCCATGAACGGTGTATTCCATTTCATACTTTATTATGATAAAGATTATTATAATATAGATATAATGAATATAAATGATATCTATATAATGATATTATTTCATTAATCATTATATAATTATAATGGTCGAAGATATAACAATTTAAGACACATACAAAGAACAAAGCGAATAGTAGCTGAAGTGAAACATTAACATAGGATCCTTAACAAGAGGGTAATATAAGTCCATAGTCAAAAAAAATATGGTATTATATACAAGAATGTAACTTTTTTAGAATATTTATTATAAGATTATATTTATTATACAAGAAACTTTTATGAGTACAAAGAGATTCCAGAAAAAAGGTATGGGTATATCATCTCACTTTTAATTTCCTTGAGATACGTGTTATGTTCACCACTCTTTACTTTTGTCTATGTATGTAATAGCCATGAATTTTTTATATGTATCTTATACTTAAATTTAATTTT
The DNA here is from genome assembly GCA_963277665.1 of Viscum album. NCBI lineage: Eukaryota > Viridiplantae > Streptophyta > Magnoliopsida > Santalales > Viscaceae > Viscum > Viscum album. Next base: position 690,925,000 of record OY728121.1, on the reverse strand, counting down.
ATTCACATATACAATTAATTATCATTCTTTAATGGGGTTTAAGTTTGAAAATATACCAAATTGGTAAAAATGATTTGTCTTAATTTTCCTTCTTTGAGACTCAGGTTGTGTTATGCACCTGAACTCTTTTTAGATATGTGTATACTTCCTTTCTACATGATATATCATGAATCTCAATATATTCATGATATTATATGCTTCATTTAATTTCCTTTTCTTACTTTGATATTATTATCCCATGTTACAACATTACAAGAGTTTATTGTCACAATCTCATCAATTTTTTGATTTTTTAATGTCTATGATTCCTTTAATGAAATATTATGATCCATATCTCAATAATATTCATGAGTTTAATTATAGTATATTTATTAAAGTTATCATCATTTATTAGTACCATTTTTTCACTCTTTAGTACTCAAGATAATGTTTTTTGTAAAATCTGACCATCTCTCTCTTCAGTTGAAAATCTATTGTATTCAAAAATAATATTTTAAAAAATGTTTTCAAAAAATGATTTCCAAAGATCTTTGAAGATATTTGACATGGAAAAATGATTTTTTTTATTTTAAAATATTCCTTTCAAAGTTTTCAAATCTAATTTTCAATGAAAAACATTTTTAAAAGGTTTTTGTATTAAAAATATTTTTTCAAAGAACAAGGATATTTTTCTCGGGAAACTTTTTTGAAAGATATTTCAAAATGGATTTCCATCTAAGATGAAATTCGATGATGTTACTCATGCCATTCTAGAAAATTATCTGAAGGTACCATTCATATCCATTCAATGAATGGGTTATTCTTAATGTCATGGTATTTATGAAACCCATTTCTCTTTCATGGGTTATATGTATATGGAATCCATTACTATTTTACAGTTTATGCTTTTGATGAACTTGTTATGAAACCTATAATTGTTCCATAGGTTATGATATGTTTACATGTTTATGATACCCATTTAATTTCATAGGTTATTATGTGATTATTTATATTCTTGTGGCACATGTATTAAAGATTTAATTATTTGATAGGTGGGACCTATATCTCCCTATAATGCATAGAGTAAAGATTTATATCTCAGGAGATAAACTAAGATGATATTGGGAGTAAACCATGACTACTATGATGGCCATGGGAGTGATCCATGACAAATAAGATAGTATGATGAGTTAAATCATGCTACAATAATGGCCATGGGATTGAAACATGACTACTATGATGGTATGGGGAGTGAACCCATACTACTAAGATGGCATTGGTAGTGATTCCTTTGCAACTTTGGAAATCATTATATACTTATGTGTTTTCCACAATTCCATGTCTTTATATTATGTTATTATTTAATGGATTATGTCCTTTACTTCCTTTTTATTCATGTTGTTTGAACATCCAATCTCTATTACACAATTCATGTATATGATATTTTATATGCAGGGTATTATATTCTATTTTCATGATCACATTATCATACCTGTTTGTTCATGTTTATGCTTTCATATATTCCTTGATTACCCTTACTGAGAAATTGATCTAACCCATTTTATGTTTTCATTCCCCCAGGTTATGATGACATATATTATGTTTAATATTTCTAGGAATGGTGCTAGTTAATAATAACTTAGTGGGATATTATATATCTTACATGTGTACAAGGGTTAATATTTCCAAGTTTTCAAAGGCACTATACCAACTAAAGTCTTTGGGAATATATTTTTATAATTTTTATGTATTACAACAAAGTTATGTAATATTAATGTTTGAAAATCAAGGGTCACTGTATCTACTTCAGTAGTAGTGGTCGCAAAATCTTGGCCATCTCCCTTTGGCCTCTTCTTTGGTATATTCCCCTGATGCATGGGAAATTTATTTGAATAATGCTTCATTTCATTACAATTGAATCATTAAACAATATTGATTTGTTTCTTAATTTTTTAGTCATTATCTCTTTGACTCATTTCTCCAAAAATATTGAAAAACCTTATTCCATTCAATAATTTCCGTAGATGATTCTTTCCTAAATCTTTTCATAAAGTATGTTGGTTCATTAACCTCTTTATATTTGATGCTTCTCCCTTTCCATGGTTATTAGAAGTCCTATTTTTCTCTTAGTTTCCATTGAACATATATGATCTAGAATATTCCTTCTCTATTTTTGTAGAACATAATACTATTTCATTATATGATGAAAATGTTTTAGAATCCATTTCCCTTTTGAGACTTGGTTTTATACCTTAAAAAAATATCAATATTGTCTTTTGAATCACGTATGTAATCTATAACAAACCTTACTAGTCTTGTGAAGGAATCCTCAAACATTTCAAAAATCTTTTATTCCATTTGTTTTACTCTATGAAATTATATCTTCATTTCAGTTCATTTCCCTTCAAGTGATTATTTGTTAAAGAATGTTTCCTTATAAGTTCTCAATTCCATGCCTTCTATTTTTTCTTCCTCCGTAGTATTCTCGAACAATGACCACCATTGATTAGCATCTCCCTTGAGGAAATATACTACATGTAATATCTTTTCATTTTCATTACAACTAAATTATATAAATATCTTTTAAAGGGACATGATCCACTATTCATCTACCACCAGATTAGTGGTCCCACTAAAAATGGGGTATTCTTCTATAAGAAACGATCCAACATAGGTGTAGTATGGTTATTCATCATAAACTATGTATTCTCTCCAGACATGGACATGATATTCTCATCCCCAACACTAATTGTGTTAACTTTCTCAGTGGGGAAATCCCTAAATTTTTTGTGGATATTTATTATTTTTCTTCCACCTGTCACCGTTTATAAAATATGGCATACAATAAATTAGGTTATTCATAATTTCTTACAAGAAAATAAATAAACATAAATAAAAAAATTCATAGATAATCTAATAATCATTCACATGTTTTCTTTAGGGATATATTTAGTTTTAAATACTTCATAATGTTTTATAAAGTGAATGTGAATTATCCTAAGAATATCCCACAGGAGTTTCAATCTAGGTACATAGTAAGACCCATTATCGTGTACCAGGTTACGCTGAATGAGGCATGATACCTCATATGAAAGTTGTTAACCCTAGGTATATATATGCCAGAACCACATCCACTAGTAGTATCCACACAGATAATTGTTTATAGGAAGACCCCATAGTCTCTAACATTACAAAATTCGAGGATGATATTCCATGCCTATCCTCAAATCCAATGTTAGGGTTATGTTCCCTAAACTCTAAATTCGAAATCTATTTCCCAGTGTTTCTAATAAAATTCATATGATGCTAGTTATAACAACCCCATCCCAGTAGCCCAGATTTGGTGGTCATTTTATTACAATAGCATAGATACAAGAGATCACATCACCAAGGATTAATCATTTTAGTAGTATAGAAGAACTAATTACATAAATGGTTTTATTATTACATTAGAAATTAAACATAGTATATAAAAAAATATAATAAACTATTTATTGTCTCTTATTAAAATATTTCATCTTCACAAAAAAATATAAGAAAAATAAAATAAAAGGGTGAGTTCAAAAACTACATAAGAGCTATACAAACTATTATAAGTGATGTAAAGTCAATAAGTCCTGGACATTAATGAAATAAAATTAATATGAAAAATACATGTGATTAGAAAACTGATAATGAAAATGCTTCCATAGACTTTGTTATAGTGAAAATATCCTAGAAATTAAAAACAAAATATTTAATAAATGAAATTATTATTTATTTTATATCATGTATCTATAACATGAACCATTATACCATCAATGTGGTTTAATTATATCATTAAAACCTCATTTGATTTAATTTATAATTCAATAACCAACTTTTTGGTCTCATGAGACCTATAGATGTGTCAAAGTGATATAAAGTCATAAAATAACCATAAATACATGTCTAAATCATAACTCATGCATATATTTAGTTCACTAAAAATATTCCTTAAAATAATATCCGTATTGAGTAAGAAATACTGATTTATCAATATTTCAACATTCAAAGTAAACACCATATGTTAAAATTGTATATATATTAGACAATAATAATATCTATAACACAAGGAAATATGGATATTCAAGGGGAGTAAAATTTAAAATGAATAATTATCTTAAAAGGGGTAGTATATAAACCACATAAAAATGATCAGGATCACAATACCATGTAAGTCTCAATGAAATTGAAATTGAGATTAAGTCCTTTACCTAATTTCTGAATGTGTTCTACACTTGATCATATTTTCCTAGATAATCAGATTAAATCCATTAATTAATTAATTAGAAAAATTTTCTACATGAATATTATTTATTATAATTTTATTAAGTTATTTTATTTAAATTTTTATTAGTTATAAGGTATAATTTTATCATTCGAGAGAGTGTGTTTCCTTGGTTTTCATGATCAATTTACTTGTATACATGTATGAAAAAATCATGTAAAATGAGAATAGTTTTCTTGAAATAAAATTATATTCTTTTAATGAACATAAAAAATATTAAATTTTAATATATTTAATTTATTTTCATGTTATGAGGATGAATAATTAGATAAAATGATAGTGATAGCTGTGTAGATTATTTTGGGGTTTTTTCGATCATCATTAATTGGTTGTGTTTTATTAATTAGAATTATGCATATACACTAGTTTTATGACTTTATATAATCATTAATACATATATTATACTATTTGTAACCATAAAAATGGTTTTATGACCAGAATTGAATAAATAATTGAAAAAAAACATGTCTTCCATGAAGGTGGTAAATCGGCACCTCACGAATGATGTTTTCATTTTTAGAATCAAAAATAAGGAAAGAGACTTTATGATGGATTTTCCATTAACTTAATATTGTTACAATATATACATGATACTAGATTATCATGAATGTTGGGACATATGATATTTAGGATGTATAATGAAATAAAAAAAGTTAAATAAAATGAAAGGGAAGGATTACAGGTTTTCTTCTAGAATTATTCTACTTGAGTGCCTACTTAAGGGACTTGTGTTTTGTTTTTATTGAGATAAAATGATTTTAGACGTGGTGGAGATACATGGGAGGAGTATTGGACAGAAATTGGACAATATTCAATGATTTGGTGGATTGAGGAGAAGAGGTGGTATTTATTGTGGAGGAGATGAGTGTTTTTTATTATTCTATTCGTTATTTTATTATTTTATCCAAAGAAAATAAATTTTGGTGATTAATATGACTAAATATAGTAACTTGTTCATGTTATTTCAAATAAATGGGTCTTACATCAGTCATACATCATTAATGACTCAATAATTCATCTATTTATCTTATATCGTGAATTACTATATTTCACTTTTTACCAAATATTCAACTATTTTAGAAACATCACAAAAATTCACCCTATTTATTTTCCAATGTTTAGAATTAAAAAATGGAATCAATTTTTTGGAAATAATTTTCTTAATATGAGAAATTTAATTTTTAATTTAATCATCATTTTCTCAAAAATACCAATTTTAAAATTATAACGGGTTTACAACAACTTTAAAAAATTAACTAAGGTCTTATAAAATTATCTTATAATAAAAAGAAAACAAAATATTGATTTATCACTCTGTTTTAAGAAAATAAATTTCTTTTAAATTATAATATTTTATTAAAAAATTGTGAATAAAAAGTATGTTTCATAAAAAAATAAACACTTAATTTATCATTTTCAAAATATTTATTTACTTATACTATGATATAATCATATCGTATTTTAATATATAAGATGCATAAATTTTATTTATTCTTTCATTGGTGATGTTTCTATTCTATTGGTAGAATTACTATTCCTAAGAGACGCATTACTATTTCATTGGTATATGTTTCTTATTTTCTTGAAAACCCTTCTTATTTTTCATTATTCATTTTTAGATTTTCTTTGTGTTATCAATGGGATTTTATATAAATTATACTATGAAAAATAATTTCGTCTGAAATATAATCAATCCAATGAATTGAATTTTTTTTTGGGAACATACAGTAAAATCTTGGGGTGATATAGATTTATAGTTAAAGGGTTGAATAAGCTATCAATTTGTCATTTTGAATGAGTATAAAACCCAAGAACTTTTTATATGAATCGCTATAGATAAAAAATACTTCCTCACTGGTGGGTAATTAGAGTACTAGTGCAACTATTTTCCTATTCTTAAGGTCTTTAAAACATTTATCACATTCATCATTCTATACAAACATGACCCCATTCCAATTTATCTTGGTTAGGGGGCTAGAAAATGATGAGAAGTTTCTCACAAATCGATAATAATTCCCAGATAATCCATAGAAACTACGTATTTCTATCATAATGGTTTTTCTATGCCACCCTTAAATTATCTCCATTTATAATGGATCCACATATATCCCTTTGATGGTGATGACATGCCTTGGGAATGTTACATGGTCACACCATAAATCTCATTTACTATACTTTTCATACACCTTTACTTTCCACAAGGTCCTTAGTATAATATTAAAATCATACTCTTGTTTCTCCTTGATTTTGGAGTAGAAAATAATATCATCAAAAAATAATTCCATAAATTTGTCATGGTAGTCCCTGAAGACTCTATTAATCAAATCTATGAATATTGTTGTAGCATTAGTGACATAATAAACAAGGGTCATGAATAACCTCCAAGGTATCATAAATTGGTGTAAAAAGTCCCATAATAGATTATATTTACTCTCTAATACCATACATGATTCCTCATGTGAATAAAACATTAAAAAATTATTTGTATCACTATATAATTATGGGTGCACCCATCACTATCATATTATGTACATGAATAAGTGTGCCACATAGATCATTCTACATAGGATAATTTATCTTGAAATTAAATCCCATTATTAAGGAGTGTTTAATGAATACATGTATTTTCCACAATAAAATTAGTATAGTTATATCTAGGTGAATGACCTTGAGTGTAAGTGATGATGGTATTCACAATATAAATGTTTCGAATGAAAAAAACATAGGATAATTTCAATAGAATAATGGCGGTATGTAATAAATTAGGGGAAGGATAAATGAGAGTGAAAGAAGTACCTCATAACTTGGAAATAAAAATTTCAATAAGGGGGTTTTGGAAAATTGTATCCTATCAATATTAATTTAAATACAAAAGGCCTTACATAAAGAATATGCTTATATAACAAGGAGAAAGAGAGGATCACATACCTTGATAGTGGGATTCCAAAAGATTGTGATGATCTTATTGAGAGATTAGGGGAACCATGGAAGGTCTCTAGATATGTAAGGGTAAATTATAGTGGTGATCCAAATTTTTTAGTGAATAGGAAATGGATCATAGGTGGGTTTATATAAGAAAAGAGAGGGGAGTTCTTTATTATTTTTCGAACATAGGTTTTGGATTATATATAATAATGTGAACAAGTCCAAAAATAGTATCAAGGTTTTTTACCCTAGTTTCTCCAATATAGGTGTGTAATTCGTTTTTTTATATTACCATGAACTGATTGAAGTAAAATAATACCCTTGGTGGTGTGTAAGTGAGTCATGTTTACAAAGAATTTGTTTTAAAACCATAAAATATAATATTGGTTTGGTAGGATTCATATAGGTTTTATAACATTAAAAAATAATCTAAAAACGCATTATTTTAAAGGGTAAATATATATTTTGTCAGGGATACCATTTATGGAACATATTATAAGAATTTTGGGTCATTATGATGTCATTAGACATAACCTATATTTATACTATATTTAATTTTCATCAAAAAATTTGATTGTCTCTAAAAATTATTAAAAATTATCATATGGATAATTTGGGAATTATGATTCCAAATATGAAATTTAATGTATCAAAATTATCCTCTATATATTATAAATTAATCTTCTTAATTAAATTTCCTATTTATGGAAAAATATGGTTTTTTGACAATAACAGTTTTCTTGCCCTAATAAAAATTACATTTTCAATTTATAAAATTGTATTATCATTTATATTTATTATTTAATTTTTATCTATTATATTTTATTAAAACATAATTTGTTTCAAAAATCATGAATTCATCAAAAAAATTCTTAATAGATGTATTATATTATTCAAAAATATAATTCAAGTTTTCTTATATTAAAATTAAATTTTTATCAAACTCATTACCTGGTCATTTATAATGTAAAAAAATAGGAATAAATATAATAATTATTTTATTGAAAATAAATTATACAATTTCATACTATTATGGATGAGATACCTAACCCCTCATTATAATAGTGAAAACCCTTAGGATAAGGTGAGTGACAATGAGGTTTTCATTGGGTGGTTCGGCGAAAATGGTTTGGGTCATGTTCTTGATGATCTTTAAATTATAACCTAATAAGTTCTTCTCATGATTTAGTTATTTTAAATTATCTTGGTATTTATTTAGGGAAAATACCAGAGATTCTATTTCCCTTGTAAGCTCTCAAAAATGGGCTTTATAGGGTAAATATTACTAGTTGAGGTCATCTCTTATTTTGTTTAGGTTAATAGATATTTATCATATCCCTTAATATATAATAATAATATGATCACTCTTCGTCATATATATTATTGATGGTTATAATTATTAACATTTTTTTTGAATCTGATAAGATCTAACATATAACTATTTATTAAAACCATAAGAGTGCATGTGTTTTCTATATTTATATTACATGAATAATGAACTTATTAATTTAAAATGGGAATTTCATTTATATAATCTTGGTTAATTATAGATTAGTTTTATAAAGAACTCAAAAAACAATACAACATTAATTTTTTAACATGTTTTATCATTTTTCATTATGTAGAACCATTTTAACCCAAATTTACTCTCACTGATGTAACTAGATTTTACCTAAGTAATTTAAGCTTTTTTCATAAAAATAAAATTGTTCTTATTAAATAATTTAGAGCTAATGATTCCAAATTTGAAATATTTTTTTTATTCAATTTAAAATATTTATAAAAATTAATTTCAAAATAATAAATGTATAATTTAGTAAAAACAATTTCTAAAAAAAATATTATCTATGTTCTAAAATATCATATTTAGGTTCTTAAATTAAAATAAATATTTTTTAAATTTGTAATTTAACTTTTAAAATAAATATTTTTAGTTCAAAATGTTTTAAAAAATTCTATTACATTCTAACATACTAATAATGTCATTAAATCTTAGTATTTTGAAAAGCAGTATGTTACAATATTTACCTTAAAATCCAACTGTTGGGAGAAATCTAAAATAATTTCTCAAGAATATGTTATTTTGATAAATACAAAAATAATTTACATTTATTTCAAATTCAAATTCAAAAATTTTTAAAATCAAAATTTTAATACAATTATAAAATATAATGATAAATTATTTTTATATGGAAAATGACTATTCAGAACAGAATTTATTCCTATTTTTATTTCATATAATTTGTTAATTATTGTTAGAAAATTTTTTATATAAATATATATTACCATAAATTATTAATAAGTTTCTTATGATAAAAAATCATAGCGTATAAAAGGAATTTTTTAATAAAAATAAAATTATTTAGTTAAAATTATATTATTAGTCATTTTATCTATACCAATTTAATTTCATTCATGTTAAATTTTTCCTTTATTTTATTTATATAAATATTTCCAAAATAATTTAATCATTTTTATTCCATCTAATATAAAAGAATTGTTTTATTGGTCATCCCTATATATTTATATTTTCTAAATATATCATTGTTCCATTTAAGTGCATTATGGTGTGTGGAGAAATCTATTGAACACAATTAATTATTTAAATGTAAAAATATATTAAAATATAAGGGTGTTACATTCTCCACATCCCTTTTTAAATAAATTGAATCCTCATAATTTGACTCATAAGATCAGATTAATTTATAAATCGAACTCATAATTAACCATACACTGATAGATGATCATGGGTTTATTTATGATTATGTGTGAGATTTATTTGTATAAAAACTATAATAATACATTTATAAAGGGATATACCCCATTCATAATTTCATAAAGAATTATACTATGAGAAGAAGACATAGTCATTTATAGAAACATTTCACACAAACCCTGAAAATGATTTAATAATAATCACACCAATAGGTGTTTTTATTTTTAACTCAATATCCAATATTTGGTGAGAATTTCATGACACAAGACATAAAAAAATATATTGAATACTCACTATTATATATATTAGTAGCAGTTTCATTTTATTTTCCTTGTCTATAGGGTGGATATTGTCTATTTTCCATATTCTCCATTGGATTAGGACATTGAGTCCCATAATGTCTAACTCAGATTCAATTAAAGAAACATATTTTATTCTTTCACTGTTTTCATAATATTAATGAGTCAGATGACCTTATTTCCCACAATTATAAAATTTATCTATCCCTTTACGATAATTTCCCTAAGGATTATTTATGATGTTTTATCATAAAAGAAATTAAATATTATTTCCTTCATCATGTTAAAACCTAAAATTCATTAAGAATTATTCGTTATATTCTTTGGTTTGATATGGATTTCAACTATTTTCAAATTATTAATAATATTTCATGATATTTTATCTAGATTAATCACTAAAATTCTCATTCCAGCTCCCATTTATATGGATTTATCATTGATATTTTCACTACATCAACCTCAAATCCATTGTTAACTTGGTTCCTTTTAGCTATATAAATTATTTAAACTAAAATGGGTTAGCATAAGTGATAAAAAAATTATCATTCAAGAGAAATATGAAAATTTTTCCTCAATATATCCTACATTATCACACTATTATGTTATCCTATAGTTCTTTTAGTCTGAACTATATCACTCTTAGATTAACCTAAATCATCCATATTCCAACCAATATCATTATAGGTTTAACCAAAGTTACACTTTTTTTTGTTTTATCAAAATCTTTGACCTGATCCCTTGAAGGAACAAGGAAATAAATCATTTATAGTGGTTCATAGAGAGAAAATGATTAACCAGGGAATATACCCAAGGAGTTTCTAGCAACGTGTATAGTATTAGGCCCATTCACAATGAATCGGTATAAAAATCTTGTAAATTATCAATCAGACTTTTTATAGAGATTACCCCTAGATGCATCTGTGTCATATCCACATCTAATTAATAGTATCTAGATAATGATATAATTGTAAGGAAAACCATATACTCATGGAATTATAAAAACATAATTATTACATCCTATACCTAGGATTATGTTGAGGATTTTTATGAATGTTCTCTTGTCCTCATTCCAAAATAAAATTTACATTATTACATTAACATTAAATCATTAACTATCCAAAAGGGTTATAATTACCTTTGAAATTATGATCAATATTATCTTATCAAACCTTAAATTATACTCAACAAATATTATAATCTTCAAATTTATCTATACCCTACTCTGATACCGACAAAACTTTTCCAAACCCTCACTCCTAGATGTGGATCCGAAAAAACACACATTACGTATTCACTTTGACATAAATTATAATATCCTAGATATTTCCTATAGCGACCCAATCTTTTGAATAATATTTGTCTCATAATTTTGTGAATTATTTAATTTTATACTCAACAAAACTGTATACATTAATTAAAGAAGTGAATATAATTAAAATAATACCACTAGATTTGGACTGTTATATGACTGTTGGTCAATATGAAAATTGGAAACTAAATTCTTAATGTTATTATTATTGTTTATAAATACAAGTGATCATGGTTAATTAGTACAGGAAGAAGACTTGATGGCCTCATCCAGTAGACTCGGGCCATATGAAGCCGATGTGTAAGATCTTGGGAAAGAGGTTGCATCACTGGGCTTTGCTCTCGACCAAGCCCAAGACAAACTCCAACATGCGAAGCTTGAATGGAATTCCCTAGGAGAGATGTTCAAGCTGATATAAATCACCACTCAGGAAATGCTACCCGAGCCACCCCAAGATCCAATTACCATAGCACATCTTACACTTAGGTTCTGTGTAGGTGTTATATGGGTCTATATAAGGAGACCTTAGTTGTGATGTGTAATCCTTTTGTATAAATAAAATTTTTATTTCTTATTATATTAATTTTTTGAATTTCGAATGTCTAGATAAATGTAGGAAGAAGTTCCATATTATTGATGAATTTTGGAAAAAGGTTATATTAAAAAAAATTGTATACTTCAAATAATTAATAATGTAAAATTATTTTTAAAAAATTGTCTTCTACAGTTGTGACCTATTTAAAATTTAGAGTATAATAAGATCAACTTAATTTTTAGTGAATTTTAAAGTATGAATAGTAATATTACCCATATGAATTATAATGTGGAAAATGGAATAGTAACCTCACTTAAGAAAGTGTAAATATAATTTAGGCATATTGAATGGTGAAGCTATATAATAACATAAGTAAATAACTGTTTCATAATTTAATAATTAAGTATTAGTATTTTTTGGGTAAATAGTGGTTTTAAATAAAAATTAAATATCTCATAATTTAAAAAAATTCATAAAATAGACTTCATTTTTTGATTCAAAGCATCGATTTCAAGTTAGGGTGAATTTATGATATTTTTATTAATTTTTTTTTGTGAATAATAAAAATACAATTTTGAGTTTCTGTGTGATTAATGACATCATTTATGATGTAATAATGATGTAATCATTCTGGTAGACATCTGAATAGTATGATATATTATGAGGTGTCCCAAGTGGCCAATACCATGGGAAAATACCATGGGAAAGCCCATAGTTTAGAAAATACCAACAATGAGGTCTCCCGTGGAAATTAATTATATAATCCCTCACTTTTGCAATAAATACCAACTCATTCCCTCATTTTTTTCATTCCAAAATTCTCTTCAACTAAGATATAGTATTTTACCCCCCATGTAGTCCTCCGAACGTTCCCTCAAGCCCCACAAGGTCCCAACCATCATGCTTTCAAAGTCACTCTTCAAGGTAAGGGAACCTTCCACCCTCCTGTTTTTAAGTCAAGACATCCTTTATGTTATGTCTTCTAGTTTCCATTTCTTTATTCGGGGTTATGTTCTTTTATATCTTTATTATTGTCCATTTCATGTCCAAAAGAAGAGAGACCCTTTCTGCTCTCATATACTGATTTTATGAAATGTTAATTGACATCATTAGGCTTCCAAATTTTCAGAAAAGAACTCACATCTTCTATTTTCATTCAAGTGTCCTTTTAATATGGTATTTCATTATGTTGAACCCTATGGGAGAATTAGTTGAACTCATATTTTGATAATCCCAATTATGCTCAATCATATTTTTATAATCCCAATTATGCTCAATTATAGTTTGATAATTCCTATATTGATTAATGGTTAATTACTTTTTTCAGTATTTCTGTACACCATGCACATATTCATATATTATATTATTTATATTATCTTCAGCGAATTTGGTTACTGGATGTATATATATTCTAACTTAAGCCATTCTGCCAATAAAATGTTTAAACAGACAAGTGGTCACCGTTACAGAACAAAGCTACCTATTTGTAAAGTCTGTCATTATGTATAAGGTCACTGATACATCAAGTCTACTGATACAGAACAAGTCTACCGTTACGTGAAGGTCACCGATACGAACAAGTCTACCGTTACGTGAAGGTCAAAAATACAAACAAGTCTACCGATACGTGAAGGTCACCATTACAGAGAAAGCCTACTGATACAAACAAGTCACCTTTATGCAAGCCTACTGATACAAACAAGTCACTATTATGGAAGCCTACTAATACAGACAAGTCACCATTGTTCAAGCCTACCAGTACATGAAGGCTACCATTACACGAAAGGTCACCGGTACATTAAGTCTACTGCTATTGATCAAGTCTACCGACAGACATGAAGTCCACCAAATAGAAAGGCTACCGTTACATAAGAGGTTACTGATACACAAGGCTAATGTTACATAAGAGGTTTCCAATACACAAGGATACCGATATCCAAAGCTACCGTTCCAGAGAATCCGAATCTGCCTTAATTTCTTTATCTTTATTTAATCTAACCAACAGTCAAATCAGATATATTTTAATGCTATGTCATTTATTTAAGGAAGGTTTTTGGTTGTCAGGGAACCGTACCTCGTACCTGCAATAAGAAATCATCTCTTTTTCTAGAGCTCGTGCTATAAATATAAGAAGTCCACGTTGCTGCAAAATACACGAAGAATATACAAGGAATATACAGAAGTGATACAAGTGACATACAGTAGAAGAGATCATACAGATATACATGCATGAACAAGAAGACACAGAAGCTCATACACACTCACGCTTACTCAAGAAGAGCTTTGTACTTTCATGAGTATTTTTAAGATCTTCATCGACTACATTTTCACTATCTCTGAACCTGGTTATCAACCAGAAGACACTCTGTTTTCCAAACAAAAACCATAAGAGGACTCAGAGCCATTTCTGATCAATTTGAAGGAGTCTTTAGCTACACTGCAATCACTAGAGCCATTCTAAACTCTATATCTTGCTCAGTGATTTATTATTTACATTAAGAGTAGTGTATATAATCAGTTTTAATCTACACACACACTGTCTCCTGATCCTTAACTAGAGGATCTGTAAATCCTCATTAAAACTCCTTACATCTTCTATCTCCCACCGTGGATAGTGGTAGAGGTCGTCTGTGACCTGGACAGCTGTATTTACTGTTGTTTTTTTTCCACGAAGAACTGTGGTAGATGTCTTTGACCTGGACAATTGTAAACTGTTGGGAACCCCGATCCAGGGTGTGGATCAAATTTATAAAAATTTGAGAGGACTATGTCTCGTCTTGAAACTAAACCTATTGGTTATATCTTCTTCACTTTGTTTAGTTTACTATAAAACCTTTTATTCCGCTGCTAAGTGTTTTAAAACATAAACTTTTTTTCAAAGTTAGTATGATAATTGAATTAGAATGTCTTTGCATTATTTGCAAATCATTGGGTTAGTTTCAAAAGCTAATCTGATCTTCTAATTAGATTAACTGGGAATTAATCAATACCTTGAGAACCTAACTGAAAGATTTCTTTAGTTCAATTTTACTACAATTCAATTTTTATTTTAAAATAGGGGATTTTAGTAAAAGATTTTTAACAGAAATTTTAATTGGAACTCAATTCACCCCCCCTCTTGAGTGTCCACTCCGACCAACATTTGGTATTAGAGGCTTAAAATATTTTCTGAAGTACTCTGTTTTTCAATTGTGATTTTAGTTGTATTTTAATTTTCTTAAAATTTCTGTTATTTCTAAATTTATATCTCTTTAAATTTTTTGTTTCAACCTAGTTATCATGGATAACATACTTGAAGGTGTTTCTACTAATAGACCGCTATTTTTCAATGGAAACAACTATTCTCAGTGGAATATTTAGATGAAAATTCATTTAGAAAGCATGGGTTTTGATATTTGGACTGCCATAGAATCCGAATATAAAATTCCCAATATTGTTAGATCTACTTGGAGTGAAGATACTAAGATAGCTCACAATAATAATTGCAAAGCTATGAATGCTCTGTATTGTGCTTTAGGAGATGAGGAATTTAAAAGAATATCTGCTTGTAAGATTTCATATAAAATTTGGGATACTCTAGGTGTTTCTCATGCAGGAAAAACTAATGTTAAGGAAATGAGATTGAACACCTATACTATTAAATATGATTATTTTAAGACGAATCCTGATGAACCCATTTTTGATATGTATCTCAGGTTTAACGAAATTTTCAATACAATGATCTCACTGGGAAAGGATGTTCCATTAAAGGAGTAGATCATGAGAATTTTGATATGCCTGCCTGAAAGATGGAGGGGCACTTCTCTTTCAATCAGAGAATCTTATGATATTGGTAAACTACCAGTAAAGGAACTTATTAGTAAGTTGATGATGTATGAAGAAGAACTTATGGTAAAAAAAGAAGAAGAAGATGAACCAAAAAGGAAGTCAGTTTCCTTCAAGTCATCTACTTCAAAGAATAAGGATAAATAGAAATTCAGACCATGAGTGATAGCTCAAGGTGTGATGAAAGTGCATCTAACAGTGATGTAGAAATGGCTCACATTGCCAGAAAATTTAAGAATTTTTATAGGAAGAAGAAGTTTTTTAGAAAATCAAATTACAAAGGTAAGTATGACAACAAGGGTCACTGGAAAAAGGACTGGAAGAAATCTGACAAATCTGATGAAGTTGTCTGCTATGAATGTAAAATAAAAGGACATATAAAAGCAGACTGTCCAAAGCTGAAATACAAGAAGAAGTATGAGTATAAGGACAATAAGTATAAGAAATCCATGAATGCTATGTGGAGTGATTCTGAGGATAGATCCAGTTAATCTGAAGCTTCTAAGACTGAAAACAGAAATAAGGGAAACATGTGTTTTATGAAAAAAACTTCTGAGGTAACATCTAAAACTCCTGCTTTAAATACTTATTATTCTTGAGATGATTCTGATTATGAAAATATGTCAAAATATGAACTATTTGAATACTGTGATATGTTGGAAGAAACTTGTAATGAGCTGAAAGACAAATAAAAATGTTTACAGAAACAGTATGCTTTAACTATTAAACATAAATCTGATCTTGACATAGAAATGGAAAAGAATGCTCAGTTACTTAAAGAAAACACTGAACTGAAATTGTCAAATTAGAAACCGAGGAAGGATTTAGAAAAGTTCACAAATTGAAAAGATACTCTTACTCAAATTCTAGGTAAGCTGATTGCACCTAGATATACTACTGGTATAGGATACCAACCTGGACAAAGAAAAATTACCAAAACTAGATTTATTCCTAAATCTGGACAGAATGTAGATAGTTCTAGATCTGGAAGTTCATATGCTTCAACTAGTTATATTCATATTTACAGATTCAATAAGGTTTATCTTTTAAAATCTGTAGATTCTACAAATTTTATGAGACCCATAAGACAAATTTGGGTACCTAAAGTTCTATTGTCTAACCTATCTGGACCCAAGAAAATATGGGTACCAAAATAATTTCCTATCTAAATCTATTTTGTAGGGAACCTACTTAAAAAGATCATGTAGAAAGACTTGGTACTTGGACAGTGGATGTTCAAGACATATGTCAGGATACTTCTCATGTTTTAAAAGCTTAGTCAGAGTTGATGGAAGTTTTTTCACCTTTGGTGATAATTCTAATGGGAAAATCATTAGCTTATACCAGATTAGTAACACTGACTCCATATTAATTTATAAAGTTCTATTTGTTGATGGGATTATGTATAATTTACTAAGTATTTCCCAGCTATGTGATGATGGTTTTAATGTTAAATTAGAAAATAATTCTTGAAATTTTTTTAATTCTAAAAATGATTTAGTATTTTATACTTTGTGAAATGAAAATTTCTATGTTGTTGATTTATATTCTTTAGCTATGAAAAATATTACTTGTTTAAATTCTTTTCATAAAGTTTCCTGGATTTGGAACAGAAGATTAGGACACTGCAATGTACATTCACTTAGAAAACTTACAAGGAAGAATTTATTTAGAGACCTACCGAAACATGAATTCCCAGCAGATAATGTTTGTAATCCCTGTAAAAAGTGAAAGCAACATAAAGTTTCTTTCAAAGCAAAGAAATAAGTTTCAACTTCTCAACCTCTCGAGTTGGTTCACATGGATTTGTTTGGACCTTCTAGAGTTTCTAGTTTAAATGGGAAGCACTATGTCTATGTTCTAGTAGATTACTATTCTAGGTATACTTGGGTATATTTTCTAGCTCAAAAAAGTGAAGCTTGTTCTTACTTTGTTAAATATTCCAAGTCTGTAGAGAACCTTAGTGGACTTAATATTAAAACCTTGATAAGTGATCATGGCTGTGAGTTTGAGAATCAATAGTTTGAATCCTACTGCTCACACAATGGCTATAGTCACAATTTCTCTTCCCCTAGGACACCTCAACAAAATGGTATAGTAGAAAGGAGGAATAGAACTGTTTAAGAAATTGTCAGAACCATGCTCAATGAGTATGAACTACCTGTTTATTTTTGGGATGAAGCTGTCAATACAACTTGTTATATTATCAATAGGGTCTTGATCAGACATGTTCTTATGAAGACTCCTTATGAGTTGTGGAACCATAGGAAACCTAAGGTTAACTACTTTAGAGTTTTTGGTTGCAAAGTATTTATTCTTAATACCAAAGATAATCTTGACAAGTTTGCATCCAAGAGTGATAAAGGAATTTTCCTGGGTTACTCTATTTCTAGTAAATCATATAGAGTTTTCAATAAGAGAACCAAATGTGTGGAGGAATCTGTTCACATAAAATTTTATGAAACTGATCCACATGAACCTAAGACCTCTCTTGAAAATCTTGAAGATGATCTCTCTTTTTTGAACCTTAATGATAAATAGAGTGGACCTATTGTTAAAACATCCAGTTCTGGAAATTTTCAGAAACCTGCTTTTATTGATTCCCAACCTGTTGATGAACCTGAAATCTCTAGCCCTACATTTTCGAGACCAACTAGGCTTCTGAAGAACCATCCCTTAGATGTTGTTGTAGGTAATCTAGATAGAGGAACACAGACTAGAGCTTCTCTAAGAAATCAGGTTGAACATCAAGCCTTTCCTTCACATTTAGAACCTAAAAATATCAATGATTCTATCAATGATGAATTTTGGGTAACGGCTATGCAAGAAGAACTAAATCAATTTGAAAGAAATAAATTCTGGGAATTAGTAGAAAGACCTAAGGACACATTAACCATAGGCACAAAGTGGGTGTTTAGAAACAATGTTGATGAATCTGAAAACATCATTAGAAACAAAGCTAGACTAGTTGCACAAGGTTACAATCAAGAAGAAGGAATTGACTATAAGGAAACCTTTGCACCTGTAGCTAGATTAGAGGCAATTAGGATCTTACTTTCCTTTGCATCACATCTGAATTTCAAGTTATATCAAATGGATGTGAAAATTTCTTTTTTAAATGGTTTTATTGTTGATGATATTTTTGTAGAACAACCACCTGGTTTCTCAAATCCTCACTTTCAAAATCATATTTTTAATCATTCTAAAGATTTATATGGTTTAAAACAACCTCCAAGAGCTTGGTATTAAAGACTTACAAATTTTCTTATTTTAAAAGGATTTACAAAAGGAATTTCTGATCCCACTCTTTTTATAAAAAGAATTTAAAAAGATGTTTTAATAGTACAAATCTGTGTTGATGATATTATTTTTGGATCTTCTAAAAATTATTTATGTACTGATTTTTTAAAGGTTATGCAAAATGAGTTTGAAATGAGCTTAATGGGAGAGATTAAGTACTTTCTTGGATTTAAAATCATTCAAACTAATGATGGTATTATTTTGAATCAGAGTAAATATACTAAGGATTTATTAAAACGTTTTTGTTTGGATAGTATTAAGGGAAATGATACAACTATGAGTACCACATGTAAATTGGATGTTGATGAAACTGGGAAAATAGTGGATCAAACTAATTACAAGGGTATAATTTGGAGTTTACTTTATCTTACTGCTAGTCGACCTGATATTATGTTTAGTGTATGTATGTGTGCTAGATTTCAAGCTAACCCTAAAGAGTCACACTTTATTTCTATTAAAAGGATTTTCAAATATCTTAAATATACTTCTAATTTGGGACTGTTTTACCTAAAAGTACAATCACTTGATTTAATAAGTTATTCAGATGCTGACTTTGCTGGATGCAAGTTAGATAGAAAGAGCACATCTGGAACATGTCATTTACTTGGAAAGTCCCTAGTATCATGGTGTAGTAAGAAATAGAACTCAGTTGCATTATATACTGCTGAAGCAGAGTATATTGCTACTGCTAGTTGCTGTGCACAGATTCTATGGATGAAACAAACTTTATTGGACTATGGATTTTATTTTAAACATGTTTCAATTAACTGTGATAACACTAGTGCGATCAACATCTCTAAGAACCCTGTGTCTCACTCTATAACCAAACACATTGATGTTAGACACCACTTTCTAAGAGATCATTATCAAAGAGGTGATATAACACTTGAATTTATAGGCACTGAACTCCAATTAGCATATATTTTCACTAAACCTTTAAGTTCAGAATGATTAAGTTTCATTAGACATGAATTATGAATGATAAATTACTCTTAAAACCGTTAGGATAGACCTCACCATTAGGATAGACCTCACCATTTGGATATACCTCACCATTTGGATAGACCCCACCGTTAGGATAAACCTCACTGTTAGGATAAACCTCACCATTAGGATAAACCTCACTATTAGGATAAACCTCGCCGTTAGGATAAAACTCACCTTTAGGATAAACCTCACCATTAGTATAAAACTCACCGTTAGGATAAACCTCACCATTAGGATAAACCTCACCGTTAGGATAAACCTCACCGTTAGGAGAGACCTCACCATTTAAGGACACCTCACAGGTACATCTCTCGCGATGTTTTAAATTTTTTGTATTAAGGCTGAGACTTCGAACTTTTTTTTAATATGAGATTTATTTTATATGTGAATCGTAAATGATATTAAACCCGACTCTAGACATCACTCAATCATCGCGAACCCGTATATTCAAATACCTCCTACCTAAACCTCTCAAGCTCGCAAAACCCTAAGCCTCAGAATCTGAAATGGACCGTGTGAAGCGACCCTCAGTGGATGAAGGGAGTGATGTGCCGTAAGCTAAGAAGAAGAAAGTAGCCATTTCTGGTGCTAGTGGAAGCAGTAGAGGTGTTGTTCGAAGGAATCCTATGAATCCGCATTTATAGAATCGAGAAATTGTAGTAGAAAAGGAGTTATGTGCGGAATGACTGTTGGAAAGTAATTTCTTGATTCTGAAGATTTTACAAGAGCAAGGATGGATCGAATGCTTCATGAACAATAATGGACCGTAATATCCAGTACTAGTAAAAGTGTTCTATGAGTTTGTCTGTTTCGAAACATCAGAAGAGGAGAATAGGATGATTTCCTTTTTGAATGGTCAAAAGTTTTCGTTTTCATCTGTTGAATGGGCTGAGAACCTTAGAGTTCCTCATAGAGGTGATTATGGATTTTACTCAAAATCCATACCTACTGCTAGTGAATTTTTCAAATATTAGGATGCCTTGTTAGAATTTATAGGAAATGAAACTCCTAGAAAGGTCATTGCTACAGAGATGGCAGGGGAGGATAAACTACTTTTTATGTTCATTCAACATGTGATTAGTCCAAGGAGAGGAGATTTTGCTACCCTCAGATTTCATGATATTTATTTGTTGTATCTATTAAAGCATGGAGTAAAGGTGAATTTTTGCAGATTTCTAATGATTCAAATTGAGGATATGACTAGACTGAAGTCTAAGTCCAATTCACTATTCGTTTCCAAGTTGATTTCTCCTATGTTGAAAGAAAAGGAGGTAGCTAGACCTCAAGATGAAACTATTGTGGTTAAGGATAAATTTTGCATCACCAGGACTGTTTGTAAGTTTACGAAAGTTAGCTGGAACCCTTAGAAGAAATCATGGGTTAATGATGAAGGTAAAATCTATGACAAGTACACTCCTGTGGACCATCCTTCTAGACCAAAGGATGTGAGGGATCCTGGTCTTAGACCAGATGATCCAAAACCAGTCTACAGTGATGAGGCTGAAACTAAGGTGCAAGAGATGTCAGTTGAAGAAGGAGGAGACCCAGATTTACCTCCTAGTCCTATGCAACAAAATATTTCCTATGGAGCATCTAGCCCTCTAAAATAACTACCAATGAGAGAAACTGTTTTGAAGGACAGTGATACTAAAACCACAAAAGAAGAAGAAGATGAAGCATATCACAATGTTGTCAAAGACACCTCTGAAGAGGATGAGGAAACCATGTCAGATCAGTTTTCTCATAAAGAAAAGGAGGATGTTGCTGAAGAAAATGATGAGGAAAATGAAGAAGAAGAGCTCAGTTTGAGCCCTCTGATAGATAGTACAGTCCAGATAGTGCCTAGTCAGGAAGAAGTAGTGGGACCAACTGCCATTACTAAGGGAGTCATTGATGACTCAGAAAAGGATAGGACTCACCCCACCGTTGAACTATCAGAGAAAATGGTTTTTGAATCTGTTGAAGTTGCAAAGGAGGCTGTAGAGTTTCCTCAAGCAGAAAAGTTAGAGGAGATTCATCAGGAGAATGTTCTAAGTGAGGGGGAGCATCTTGGTTCAGTTTCTGTACTGTATGACATTGATGGTTGGTCATCAGATCCAGGATATATTGTTCTTGGACTTAATTATGGAGATTCGGATGGGGAAGGCCAACCTCAAAGGGAGTCAGTTATCCTACCTACTATGGCTGAAAATTTGGCAACCAAGGAGGACCTTGAGTCCTTAAAGGTTAAAATAAACGAAGCACTAAGAGAATCGGTGGAAGTTTTGAAGACAAGTCTGGTTGATGAAATGAGGAGTGTGGAGCAATCCCTAGAGCTCTCTCTGGGATGTGTTGTTTCTAGTCCAGTGAAGGAAATGATGGATGAAGTTAAAGTATGACATACTCAAATTGAGAGTTGGACATGAGCAGTGGTTTCTCTAAGACAATCGATTGCTTCATTGACTGCCATGAACAGCTCTCAAACCCAAGTGAATACTGATATCAGATATATCATATAGGTAGTAAAGAAATTTGTGGAAGTATTTGAGGATTTTAAGACATCAGTCAAAGAAAATTTGAACAGTCAAGATGCACTTGTTCTGAAGTTGGTTAGTAGTTTGACACAGTCTTTCAAAGAGACAGTAGCTTTCTCAGTAAAACCCCTTCCCTCATCGAGCTCCACTGTGAACTTTGACCATATCAGAACTGTAATCCAAGAAGAGTTGGCTAAGGTCAGTACCAGTGGCACCCCGGATAGTCAGATCCTTACTACCACTAGCGAAGTTAGTAGTTTTTTCATGATCACCTATGGGAAGCTACTGCTTCTCAAGAGGCAATTAAGAATAAAGTGGATGCTTACTTTGAGAAGTTCTATACCAAGCATCAAATGACTAATCATTTCAAACTCTTGATGGGGAATATGAAGTTTCCTCCAGTAACTCAAGATTTCAGAGAATAGGTTAGTATGCTTAGGGATCTTAATCCTGTCTTGGATAAATTCATTGAAAATCGAGATGATTTTGTGTCAGCAATGGAGATAGGAGGTAGTATTCTTATGGATTTCAGGACACTGTTGCAACAATTCTTGTATGTGGATGCCAGACCTATGATTGTACCTCCTGCTCTTCTTGCCTCTGCCTTTGGGAGTACACCTCTGTTGAATCCAGTTCAGGCTATTCGAAGCTTAACTCCTATGATCCCACAGAAGAGAACATATTTCAGATCCGGTACAGTTTCAGTGGAGGACCTCCAGTTGTTCTTTCAGCTATTCTCAATCCATCTACTCAATCTGAACCTGCACCCTCTTCTGATCCTAAGGGAAGGAATCATGTTCAAGAGGATGATTCAGTGATTCTGTATGTTTTTGATAGGATTCACTTGTATTTTTTTTGTAATACTGGCTTTATCAGTTTGTACCTTTTGTGACATAATGGAAATTTACTCTTACTTCTCCACTTTACTATGTTTATGTTTCTTTCCATCTGTTCTCTTTTTGTCTCTAAATTTCTCTGATTCTACCCTTCTTTTTATTAATCACAAAGGGGAATAAAATGAAACAAATGAGAACTGTGAGTGAAATTGAAAGGGGGATAAAAATGAGAACTGTGAGTGAAATTGAAAGGGGGATAAAAATGAGAACTTTGTTTTAATGTTTTTTTTCTCTGCCACCATTTGAATTTTTTTAATACTTTGGCACAAGTTGTGATTATCCAAAAGGGGGAGATTGTTGAACCCTCTAGGAGAATTAGTTGAACTCATATTTTGATAATCCCAATTATGCTCAATCATATTTTGACAATCCCAATTATGCTCAATTATAGTTTGATAATTCCTATATTGATTAATGGTTAATTACTTTTTTCAGTATCTCTATACACCATGCACATATTCATATATTATAATATTTATATTATCTTCAGCGAATTCGGTTACTGGATGTATATATATTCTAAATTAACCCATTCTACCAATAGAATGCTTAAACAGACAAGTGGTCACCATTACATAACAAAGCCACAGATTTTTAAAGTCCACCATTATGTATAAGGTCACCGATACATCATTTCTACCGATATAGAACAAGTATACTATTACATGAAGGTCACCGATACGAACAAGTCTACCGTTACGTGAAGGTCACCGATACAAACAAGTCTACCAATATGTGAATATAAGGCCCCAGCCTTAAACCTTACTTAATCTTGAGTTATTACAAGATTACACATTGAGGATCTTTTCTGGTTTAGAGTTTTAGAGAATTTGATCATAAAACTTGCATTACATTCCACATATAAACAAAGTGGTTACATAAAGATAGTATTCTTCATTCCCATCAATGGAAACACATTTATAATAAAACATGGATTATTTCTTGACACATCCTTGACTCTATCATCTTATCATGTACCTTTCCCTTGACCTGTGAAAAACATTTCAAAAACATGGGATGAGCATAAAAACTCAGTATGGGTTGTAAAAACATGGAAAGGAAACATGGGTACATATATACATAAGAGTGAAATCATACTATACCCATAAAACAAAGGCATTTAAACATACTACATAAAATCATGAATAAATCATAGAAATCATAAGACATAAAGGTAACTTGAGGCATTCATAACATTCTTACGTAGGGAGTAACCCTCTTGGTTACGTTTGGAATACCCATCACAGTATATTCCCTAAAATCTCTTCGGAGAAACCTTAACGTTTCACTCCTTCGCGCTACCCAATGCATTGGAGAGCTATAACGGGCTCACCCGCCCTTAGTTTATCACGGAACCACACGTTTTCATAATAATGCCCAAGAACCATAACATAATCATATCACATTAAAACATGCATAAAGGAAACATAAAATTTCCACATTTCAATCACGAGATATCAATACAACACATTGATATAATAAAAACATTATGAAAACAATTTTCAATACCAAAGTAAAACATGGTATTTATTTTTCTTTAAAAAAAAAGAAGGTATGGCTTGTAGAGGAAGCCGAAACTCAAATAACGGTTACGACGGCGGAGAAGTCGTTGTCGCCGCATACGTACGAAAAAAACATTCCCTTTTGTCGTTTAGTAAATGCTTCGTATAAAAAAGATTCCTTTTGAATAAATGTAAAAGTCAAAGGGGTTTATACACCGTATAAAAGAAAGTTGTGTATAAAATAAAATATGCCTCAACGAAAGGAGATTGAGACGAAGTCCCATACAAAGATAATTTTTAAAATAAAATAGATACATTATGTGTATTCAATATAAGTACACATAAATAAAGTACAAATACAAGATACGACATAATAACATAATGACATAATTTGAAAGTAGGAGATTAACCCAAAGAATGGAAATTGGGTTAAGAAGTTCCCATACCTCGTATCTGACTAGACCCGACCGTTCTTTAAACTCCTGAATAATAAACTTGAGTTAATCTCTACTTGATTATGAATCTTTTTCAAGTTCATTATTCCTTTTATACCATGTTATGAACATCATGCAATTATTTAAGTTAATAATGTTTATTTTGTCGGTATTTGGTTCTTAAGTCAAAAATAGACTTCTTACACTTACATGTTGTTAATTTGGTCAAAGGTTCATTATATCCAGAATGGTATTCATGATGTAGATATAATATATGTCATATATATCCAGTACATACATTCATTTATAATATTACATCACATTTAGAGGTAAGAAATGAAATGCACTGTTCATGGAGACGGTAAGCCGTACGTACGCATGAACGCTACTTTCATTTCTTTGTCATATTAATGGAATTAAAACTAAATGAGAGGTATGTATATTTTAATTCCAGAATTATATTCATCATTTAGATATATCATTAATTATATATATCCATTATATACATGTACTTTTAATAATAAATTACATTTGGGGATAAGAAATGAAATGCACCGTTCATGGAGACGGTAGTCCGTACGTACGCATGAACGCTACTTTCATTTATATCTCATAATTTAATGGAAATAAATGATAATGATATATATAGGTATATTATAATTCCAGTATAACATCATATATAATAACTTTAAATCCATACTTTACACGTCCCACATATGGCATTAACGAATCACATCATTTTGAGGGGGCGGTAGTCCGCACTTCCTTAAATGAAGATATCGCGTATACCCATAATGGAAGCCATAAAGGTAAGACACAAATGAAAAATACAGAAGAATAAGTAAAACATAAAAATATTACATATCATATATAAAATTAGTGACATCATAATGGCCACCTTTGAAGGTGTTAAATGAGTATTGAACAATCATCGTTTCGGGAGGCAGAATTTCGCCATCCACGGAAACCTTATGTTCTTTAACCATTTGATGTAGTTGTGTGAGAGTTTAGCTCAAATAAATCTTATAACAACATCCTAGTATATTGAA
The DNA here is from genome assembly GCA_963277665.1 of Viscum album. Classification (NCBI taxonomy): domain Eukaryota; kingdom Viridiplantae; phylum Streptophyta; class Magnoliopsida; order Santalales; family Viscaceae; genus Viscum; species Viscum album. The sequence continues at coordinate 690,898,422 of OY728121.1, read as the reverse complement.
GATACTGGTTTTGTTACAAAATAAGTAAATAAAAAGATTTTAGGGGGTTGGAGAAGCAAAATAAAACAAAAGAACATGAGAGAAACAATTACCTTTAAAAAGTGTAACTCCTTTTGATTTGAGCCTAAAGGCTTCCTTTGAAAGGATTCTGCCCAAAGGGAATCCTCTAGGATGAGGAGAGGGATGTGGAGAGAGCAAATGGGCAGGGGTTGGCCGAGCCAAAGGCTTGAAGAGTGTGTGAAATGGGGTAGAGGTGGGGGCCTTTTATAAGAGGAGAGGAGGGGCACTTTTGGAAAGTTAAGAAAAATTACATTATTTGAAAATGTGTTTCGGTTTTAAAAGGTCCCACATTGATAGAATTCGTGGATAAGGTGATAAGGCATCGAAATCCATTCATCCAATTGGTTTTGGACATGTGTAGTTCATAGATTTTATATTATCTTTCCATTTTATTTAAATCGTCAAATAATGATGTCATCGCTGCATCATTATTATGTCATAAATAATTAAATTTATTTAATGTCTAAAAATTATAAAAAAATTACTATGATGTATGAAATCTTTTTAGCTTTCCATTGAATATTTATAATCAAAATTTGGACTTGTATAACCCCACTTAAAAATTGTTTTCGCAAAACATATTATGTTTGTGTCATTTTCACTTTAACATTAAATAAAAAGTAATTTATGTCATTTCCCAACAAAAGTGGATCCATGGGGTCCCCAAGTTAGGCCATGGCTTGTCTTGGTCGGCCATGAAACAACCAATGAGGTTGGTACATGTGTCTAGGTCATTTTATGTTATTAAAGTATTATTTATACCTTAAACTACACTAATTACCACTAATCGTGATTAAAAACTTAATAAGTTACTATTCACCAAAAAATTATTTTTATCCCATTGAACCACATTTTACTTCTTAATGACAACCATGTATGTCGGATTTTCAAAATTCAATACACATTAGTGGTAAACTTTCATTTAACTGAAAAATCAGTTTGCTTGATTACCACTTAGTGGTTTCACTATTCATCAAAAATTGAAGTTTTTCAGAAAATTACCAAAAATTCACCCTAAGCTATATTTGATATTCCGAATTCAAAAATGAAGTCCATTTTACAAAATTCAAAACATATTAGTCACATTAATTAATTTAATAATTAATTCCCGCTGTCAGAGCAAATAGCGTGTTTTTATAAAACAATAAGTATCAAAAGATTGACACTAGTTTAAGTCCGATTTCAAAGTGAAATTAATTCCAATAACCACTATTGGATTTAATGGTAAAAATATTTTCTAATTTCACGTTAAAACCAATTCAAAATATTATTTAATCATATAAATAAATTAGATTAAAAAGTGGTTTTGAATTAAAATACAACATTTTACACTATTCATTAAAAAATGAACTTTATCGGAAAAATACCAAAAAATTACACGAAGTAAAATTTGATGTCCCGATTCTTAATAAGAGTTTTATTTGGTCCAAAAGAATGTATAAGAGTGATCAAAACATTATTTAATGATGGTTCACCATTAAAAGGTGATTAGTGAACCTTTAGTGAAAATTAAAGTATATATGCCTAAAATTGAACTCTTTCCGTATTTTAAGCCTTTATCTTTTATTGGGTAAATGTATAAACATTTAAAAACATATATAATCATATTTTAGTTATTTCTATCAATTCCCGCCAGTACAAAGGCTACTCGTTAACTAACATTTAAAATAATATTATTTTGTTATTAGAGTGCAACGTAAGATTTCAATGAAACTCTTTGTTGTGTATCGGGTACGCTATCGAACATAGAAAACCTTTAAAGTAATATTAATACTTTATTCACAAATATGGATAAATATGAAAATGTCTATTTTTCATTTACCTGGGGTGTTACATCCTTCCCCCCTTTTGGGAATTGCGTCCTCGCAATTTTAAAATTGGGCTTGGTAACATCCTTGAAAGTCCCACATCGGAACAAGGATCGGTAAAACAATCACTTTAAAATAAAGAAAGATAAGTACAAAGGTCACCCGAGTTAACCCATACTAGGATTCCAAGTATGAAAACATGGACATGGAGGAGAAAACATAGGGTCATGTTCTTGAGGGAGAGTGATAGTAAACATGTTTAGGAGAAAGTTAACCATGAGAGAATCACAAACTTGTGATGGGTTAAATAGTATTTGATTCCCTAGTAGTAAAAGTTAATAGACAACATTTTTCTTTTAAGTTACTTTTCATTTAGGAATTTAGTTTTTGATCTTAAGGAAACATACTTGTCATGTTGACTTTCAACTCTTTCTAGGTTTCTTACACAGACTCATAATAGCATACCTTGATCATGGCGTCCACTCGGTTTCATCGTCATCTTGTTCACGTAGGTAGAAGTCCCATGCATTACAACAATGATTTAGAGACCCTTCAAAATCATTTGCTTCCTCCATCCAAATACACCTCGCACAACATGGGTCATATGGGTGTTCACAGAAAAAAAGTTTTGGAAAATAATCATGTAGGACATATAATTCCAAAACATCTGATAAAACATGATTTCTAAAAAATAGTCGGACCGAAATTGAGTTGAAACTTTCTATCATTGGTCCTTTTAAAATACCATAAGCATGTGATGTGAGACTATATTTTAAAAGCAAATATAAATAGGTTGCGCAAGGGTCTCCTTCCTCAGCACCATTTTGAAAATCATAATATGCTTCAAATTCTTGTGATAAGGTAAAATATTTGAAAATACCTTGATAATATTTACCTCTCTTGAAAACATGAGAATATTGTGAAAATAGTATTTTTCTAAAAACAACCCATGATCCACGATGATAACGAGGTATAGCGGAGGTGTTTGATATCTCAAACAAATGCTTGCAAGTGAGTTGTATTCTAGAAAAAGTTTCACAATCATCCGAAGATGACTTTGCAATAATTATTGCAAGCATGTCATCAGGAAGAGATAGGAATGTTGTTTGAGATCCTCCTCTTTCCATTCTTAACCGACTTTACTTGACCTGAAAAAAGTTTTAAAACAAAGATTTAACTGAAATAATAGTTATAGGGACTGATCATATGCCTCACAAAAACTCCTAATCCCTAAAGTTGTCTAAACCGACCTTTGATACCAACTATAAAGCCCCAGCCTTAAACCTTACTTAATCTTGAGTTATTACAAGATTACACATTGAGGATCTTTTCTGGTTTAGAGTTTTAGAGAATTAGATCATAAAACTTTCATTACATTCCACATATAAACAAAGTGGTTACATAAAGATAGTATTCTTCATTCCCATCAATGGAAACACATTTAAAATAAAACATGGATTATTTCTTGACACATCCTTGACTCTATCATCTTATCATGTACCTTTCCCTTTACCTGTGAAAAACATTTCAAAAACATGGGATGAGCATAAAAACTCAGTATGGGTTGTAAAAACATGGAAAGGAAACATGGGTACATATATACATAAGAGTGAAATCATATTATACCCATAAAACAAAGGCATTTTAACATACTACATAAAATCATGAATAAATCATAAAAATCATAAGACATAAAGGTAACTTGAGGCATTCATAACATTCTTACGTAGGGAGTAACCCTCTTGGTTACGTTTGGAATACCCATCACAGTATATTCCCTAAAATCTCTTCGGAGAAACCTTAACGTTTCACTCCTTCGCGTTACCCAATGCATTGGAGAGCTATAACGGGCTCACCCGCCCTTAGTTTATCACGGAACCACCCGTTTTCATAATAATGCCCAAGAACCATAACATAATCATATCACATAAAACATGCATAAAGGAAACATAAAATTTCCACATTTCAATCATGAGATATCAATACAACACATTGATATAATAAAAACATTATGAAAACCATTTTCAATACCAAAGTAAAACATGGTATTTATTTTTCTTTAAAAAAAAAGAAGGTATGGCTTGTAGAGGAAGCCGAAACTCAAATAACGGTTACGACGGCGGAGAAGTCGTTGTCTCCGCATACGTACGAAAAAAACAATCCCTTTTGTCGTTTAGTAAACGCTTCGTATAAAAAAGATTCCTTTTGAATAAATGTAAAAGTTAAAGGGGTTTATACACCGTATAAAAGAAAGTTGTGTATAAAATAAAATATGCCTCAACGAAAGGAGATTGAGACGAAGTCCCATACAAAGATAATTTTTAAAATAAAATAGATACATTATGTGTATTCACTATAAGTACACATAAATAAAGTACAAATACAAGATACGACATAATAACATAATGACATAATTTGAAAGTAGGAGATTAACCCAAAGAATGGAAATTGGGTTAAGAAGTTCCCATACCTCGTATCTGACTAGACCCGACCGTTCTTTAAACTCCTGAATAATAAACTTGAGTTAATCTCTACTTGATTATGAATCTTTTTCAAGTTCATTATTCCTTTTATACCATGTTATGAACATCATGCAATTATTTAAGTTAATAATGTTTATTTTGTCGGTATTTGGTTCTTAAGTCAAAAATAGACTTCTTACACTTACATGTTGTTAATTTGGTCAAAGGTTCATTATATCCAGAATGGTATTCATGATGTAGATATCATATATGTCATATATATCCAGTACATAAATTCATTTATAATATTACATCACATTTAGAGGTAAGAAATGAAATGCACCGTTCATGGAGACGGTAAGCCGTACGTACGCATGAACGCTCCTTTCATTTCTTTGTCATATTAATGGAATTAAAACTAAATGAGAGGTATGTATATTTTAATTCAAGAATTATATTCATCATTTAGATATATAATTAATTATATATATCCATTATATACATGTACTTTTAATAATAAATTACATTTGGGGATAAGAAATGAAATGCACCGTTCATGGAGACGGTAGTCCGTACGTACGCATGAACGCTACTTTCATTTCTATCTCATAATTTAATGGAAATAAATGATAATGATATATATAGGTATATTATAATTCCAGTATAACATCATATATAATAACTTTAAATCCATCCTTTACACGTCCCGCATATGGCATTAACGAATCACATCATTTTGAGGGGGCGGTAGTCCGCACTTCCTTAAATGAAGATATCGCGTATACCCATAATGGAAGCCATAAAGGTAAGACACAAATGAAAAATACAGAAGCATAAGTAAAACATAAAAATATTACATATCATATATAAAATTAGTGACATCATAATGGCCACCTTTGAAGGTGTTAAATGAGTATTGAACAATCATCGTTTCGGGAGGCAGAATTTCGCCATCCACGGAAACCTTATGTTCTTTAACCATTTGATGTAGTTGTGTGAGAGTGTAGCTCAAATAAATCTTATAACAACATCCTAGTATATTGAAGATACTGTTGTTGTTACAAAAGAAGTAAATAAAAAGATTTTAGGGGGTTGGAGAAGCAAAATAAAACAAAAGAACATGAGAGAAACAATTACCTTTAAAAAGTGTAACTCCTTTTGATTTGAGCCTAAAGGCTTCCTTTGAAAGGATTCCTCCCAAAGGGAATCCTCTAGGATGAGGAGAGGGATGTGGAGAGAGCAAATGGGCAGGGGTTGGCCGAGCCAAAGGCTTGAAGAGTGTGTGAAATGGGGTAGAGGTGGGGGCCTTTTATAAGAGGAGAGGAGGGGCACTTTTGGAAAGTTAAGAAACATTACATTATTTGAAAATGTGTTTCGGTTTTAAAAGGTCCCACATTGATAGAATTCGTGGATAAGGTGATAAGGCATCGAAATCCATTCATCCAATTGGTTTTGGACATGTGTAGTTCTTAGATTTTATATTATCTTTCCATTTTATTTAAATCGTCAAATAATGATGTCATCGCTGCATCATTATTATGTCATAAATAATTAAATTTATTTAATGTCTAAAAATTATAAAAAAATTACTATGATGTATGAAATCTTTTTAGCTTTCCATTGAATATTTATAATCAAAATTGGGACTTGTATAACCCCACTTAAAAATTGTTTTCGCAAAAAATATTATGTTTGTGTCATTTTCACTTTAACATTAAATAAAAAGTAATTTATGTCATTTCCCAACCAAAGTGGATCCATGGGGTCCCCAAGATAGGCCATGGCTTGTCTTGGTCGGCCATGAAACAACCAATGAGGTTGGGACATGTGTCTAGGTCATTTTATATTATTAAAGTATTATTTATACCTTAAACTACACTAATTACCACTAATCGTGATTAAAAACTTAATAAGTTACTATTCACCAAAAAATTATTTTTATCCCATTGAACCACATTTTACTTCTTAATGACAACCATGTATGTCGGATTTTCAAAATTCAATACACATTAGTGGTAAACTTTCATTTAACTGAAAAATCAGTTTGCTTGATTACCACTTAGTGGTTTCACTATTCATCAAAAATTGAAGTTTTTCAGAAAATTACCAAAAATTCACCCTAAGCTATATTTGATATTCCGAATTCAAAAATGAAGTCCATTTTACAAAATTCAAAACATATTAGTCACATTAATTAATTTAATAATTAATTCCCGCTGTCAGAGCAAATAGCGTGTTTTTATAAAACAATAAGTATCAAAAGATTGACACTAGTTTAAGTCCGATTTCAAAGTGAAATTAATTCCAATGACCACTATTGGATTTAATGGTAAAAATATTTTCTAATTTCACTTTAAAACCAATTCAAAATATTATCTAATCATATAAATAAATTAGATTAAAAAGTGGTTTTGAATTAAAATACAACATTTTACACTATTCATTAAAAAATGAACTTTATCGGAAAAATACCAAAAAATTACACGAAGTAAAATTTGATGTCCCGATTCTTAATAAGAGTTTTATTTGGTCCAAAAGAATGTATAAGAGTGATCAAGACATTATTTAATGATGGTTCACCATTAAAAGGTGATTAGTGAACCTTTAGTGAAAATTAAAGTATATATGCCTAAAATTGAACTCTTTCCGTATTTTAAGCCTTTATCTTTTATTGGGTAAATGTATAAACATTTAAAAACATATATAATCATATTTTAGTTATTTCTATCAATTCCCTCCAGTACAAAGGCTACTCGTTAACTAACATTTAAAATAATATTATTTTGTTATTAGAGTGCAACGTAAGATTTCAATGAAACTCTTTGTTGTGTATCGGGTACGCTATCGAACATAGCAAACCTTTAAAGTAATATTAATACTTTATTCACAAATATGGATAAATATGAAAATGTCTATTTTTCATTTACCTGGGGTGTTACAGTGAAGGTCACCGTTACAGAGCAAGAATACTGATACAAACAAGTCACCATTATGCAAGCCTACCAATAAAAACAAGTCACCGTTATGCAAGACTTCTGATACAGACAAGTCACCATTGTGCAATCCTACCGGTACATGAAGGCTACCATTACACGAAAGGTCACTGGTACATTAAGTCTACTACTACCGATCAAGTCTACCGATAGACATAAAGTCTACCAAAAAGAAAGGCTACCATTACACAGGAGGTTACTGATACACAAGGATACCGTTACACAAGAGGTTACCGATACACAAGGCTATTGATATCGAAAGACACCATTCTAGAGAATCTGACACTGCCTTAATTTCTTTATCATTATTTAATCTAACTAATGGTCATATCAGGTATATTTTAATGCTCTATCATTTATTTAATGAAGGTTGTTGGATTTCAAGGAACCATACCTCGTACCTGTAAAAAGAAATCATTTCTTTTTCCAGAGCTCGTTCCATAAATATAAGAAGTCCCTGTTGCTGCAAAAGAAACGAAGAATATACAAGGAATATACAAAAGTGATACAAGTGACATACATAAGAAGAGCACATATAGATATACATGAATGACCAAGAAGACACATAAGCTCATACACACTCATGCTTACTCAAGAAGAGATGTGTCATTTCACGAGGATTTTGAAGATCTTCATCGAATACATTTTCACTATCTCTGAACCTAGATATCAAGCAGACGACACTCTATTTTCTAGAAAAAAACCATAAGAGGAATTAGAGCCATTTCTGATCAATTCGAAGGAGTCTTAATCTACACTACAATCACTAGAGCCATTCTAAACTCAATATCTTGATCAGTGATTTATTATTTACATTATGAGTAGTGTATATCATCAGTTTTAATCTACACACACACTGTCTCCTAAACCTTAACGGGAGGATTTGTAAATACTCATTAAAACTCCTTAAATCTTCTATCTCCCACTGTAGATAGTGGTAGAGGTCATGTGTGACCTGGACAGCTGTATTTGATGTTGTTTTTGTTTCTCACGAAGAACTGTGGTAGAGGTCTTTGACCTGGACAGTTGTAAACTGTTGTGAACCCCGATCCAGGGTGTGGATCAAATTTATATAAATTTGAGAGGACTAAGTCTCAGCTTGAGACTGAACCTCTTGGTTATATCTGATGTGCTTTGTTTAATTTTATCTAAAACCTTTTATTCTGCTGATAAGTGGTTTAAAACTTATACTATTTTTCAATGTTACTCTGATAATCGAATTAGCTAGTTTTTGCATTATTTTCAAATCATTAGGTCAGTTTCAAAAGCTAATCTGATCTTCTGATTATATTAACTAGGAATTAATCAATCCCTTTAGAACCTAAATTAAATTTTTCTTTAGTTAAAATTCAATACAATTCAATTAGTATTTTAAATTGGGGGATTTTAGTAAAGGATTTTAAACAGAAATTCTAATTGGAACTCAATTCACCCCCACCCCTCTTGAGTGTCCACTCCGACCAACACATTAAAATATACATACCAGGAACTTATTTCAATTCTATTCTATCCTTATACTGTGTTATGAGTTATTTCTAAGTGGTTGGTCTTTGTCCCCACTCTTTCAATATTTTCTAAAAGCTTGTTATGTAGCGGTTATGCTGCAGAATTTTCATATCAAAATCTCTCTTTTTCTCAATAAATTATCTTGTTTTATTTATGTGAATACCTAAATGTATATTCATTTCAAGGGATATTCATTGATACATATAATAGATCTATTTTATTCTGGAATTCATATAAATATAACCATTACTCCCTTTCCATGGGTTATAAATGACATAATTATCTTATTTTTCAGCACTTTTAAAATGTCATGATTTTTAAGTGAAACCCATTTCTTTTACTCTCTTTGGGTTATTTATGAAATTTATGATTATGATATATGTGAATCACATGAATATAAACACACATTAAGGGTTCACTTGGATAGAATTCCAATGAATTGGGTAAAGAATTTAATCTCTAGAGATAAAAAGTTTCACGATACCTTGGTGAATAACCTTGGTAATTTTTATGAAACCTTGGGGATGAATATTGGTGATATGTTCATGAATGTCTAAATTAATTTTTTTTGCCACGTATTCAAGTTATGGTTCATGTTCTTTTCATTATGATATTCCTCTATGTCCATTACTCAGGTCGTTATGTTTTTTATCAAGTTCTTATTAATATCCCAAGTAAACTGATTCCCATGCTTTCTTTACTAGGCCTTCTGCTCACCCTTTCCTTTGATGTATGTCTCCTGGTTATGAGATGCATTAGTTGTACATAGGATGAAGTTTTCAATGGAATTTTCAAGGGGATTTAAAAGAGTGTTTTATGTTTTCATATATTTTGTTCCTGATTACAAAGACACAATACTTTAAATGTCCTCTGTTTGTAAAATGTAATGAAATTTTAAGTAATAAAAAGGTGGGATATCATAGTTCATATAAAAGGATAGTTTAGTTATTTATGGAAATTAGGCTATGAGAACTTTAGGAAGGACCATAGAGAAATTTTTAAATATAGGAAGTCTTCATAGTATTTTGATGAAATATTAAGTAAGTGATTTCCAAACAAATAAATCCCTGTCTAGATACAAACAAGGGGATGTGGATCTAGAATAGATGTACTTAAGAGTGAAAAATCTGACAAGGAGTTTCAGTCATGACTTGGGGTATCCTAGTACACGACAACAAACCTTGATCCACTCTTGGTTTGACACTCCCAGGGGATATGTTTGGTCAATCACAAGTTTTTTATTAATCATTTTGAAGGATGTATAGAGAAATGTAGTTGTTTAAGCATGAAGTTTTAAGAAATAAAATGTTTTATAGTTAAAAGATATATAAATGAAATAAGCTTCTAACTATGGTTTTATTATTTAATAAAATGGTGGGAAATATGAGAAGCTGTGCAAATGGTGACCGAAATGGACCATGCGCTGACAGCCTTCTAATAGAAGCTGTAATAGAAACTTTCATGACAATGAGGAACCAACAGACTCATGTTATGGGAAATAACTTGAATCAAGTTGAGAGACTAATCTCACCCCGAATGGAACAACATTCTGTTTAGTGCTTTACATATCAAAGACCACCAACCTCTAGTGGATCTACCGACCCATTGATTGTGGAACAGTGGATCAGCACTACAGAGAAGATCTTTTTTGTTCTCCGCAGTTTAGAATAAGAGAAGGTCACCCTGGATGTTTACCAAATTGAGGGAGAAGTTGATCAGTGGTGGGAGATGATAAAAAACATGAGTCCAAGAGTGGATGTTGAAGCTAGGTAGTGGGAAGAGTTCAGAGGTATATTATTCAATAAGTATTTACCTCGTTCAATGAGAACAAGAATGGAGATAGAGTTTCTCGAGCTGAAGTAGAAGAAGAAGGATTCTATGGTAAGCTATGGGATGAACATCACAAATTTTTCATGTTACACCTCTATCTTTTTCATGGATCCAAATGTTAATGTTGATAAATTATTTGGATGACTGAGACCTCATCTGCAAAAGAATCAAGCCAACTGAGACTATGATAGCTATGACGAGATCGTGAGGAGTGTGATGAAAGTGAAACATAAGTTTGTTGAGATTCAATGGTCTCATAAATCCAATGACAAGAAAAAATATTTGGAACCATGCATTGGGTGGACTTTTGATTAGGGAAGACAAAGAAATAAAGTGAAATTTCCCACGTGTAATAAATGTGGGAAGAATCATTTGGGGAACTTCTTGATCAGGAGAGAGAAGTACTACAAGTGTGGAAAAGATGGCCATATTGCATGGAACTATTGTAGTGAGATGAAGCCTCAACTCCCAAACACTAATGACAAAGGAAAGATGGTGCAGGTCCAACCAGATGTCTAATTCTATAAGTGTGGACAACTTAGGTACTTTTCCAATCATTGTCCAAATCTGAGGGAAGTGGAGGGGAATCACCATCAACCTCAACATCATCCATGGGAACAAGGTCGTACTTTTTCAATCACTACATCTAAAGTTTAAGTTCTAAATGATGTGGTGGCAGGTAATCTTGTTTTTCTATCAAAGCTAGAAAATACTTTTTTTATTTCTAGTTCAACGCATTCCTTTATTTCCTCTATTTTTGAAAATAATTTAGAATCAACCCCCAATTTGCTAAAAGTAAAGTTATCAGTCAATACTCCTGGTGGGATTATCCAAGCATCATCCGTGTTTATAAACTCTAGTAGTTACATTCGTGAGAACAATCTTATCACAAATGTTGTAGTCATTCCCATGATTGAATTTGACATTATACTAGGGATGGAATTTCTCTCAAAGTATAATTCTAAGATCAAATTTGTATGTAAGTAAATCCCAATATTCTTGAATGGAAAACCATCGGTTATCTTCCAAGGGGTGATATCTCAACCTGATCTTTTTCAAGAAGAACCTCCAATATCCTTTTTTATGGAGTTGATCGGTGAATAAGAAGAAGGAAACGAGAGTATAAGGATATAAAATGTCCCCATTTTCTAGGAACACATTGACGTATTTCCCGATGAGTTACCCAGACCTCCCCCAGAAAGGGAGGTAGAGTTCTCTATTTAACTTGTACCTAGATCTCATCTAGTATCAAAGACTCCATATAGGATACAAAATGTGGAGATCGAAGAATTAAAGAATAAGATACAATATCTTTTTGGAGAAGGGGTTTATCCATCCAAGCGTGTCTCCTTGGGGAGAACCTGTTCTCTTTGTGCAGAAGAATAGAGGATCAATGTGGCTTTGAATTGATTATATAGAACTGAATGAGATCACAGTGAAGAACAAATAACCTATCCTAAGAATTTATGACATATTTGACCAAATTCATGGGGCTCAATTCTTATATATGATTGATCTTTTATCTGATTATCATCAATTGAGGGTGAAGAAAGATTATATTCCAAAAACTGCCTTTCAATCAAGATATGGGCATCATGAGTTTGTTGTTATGCCCTTCAGACTAACTAATGCACCTTCAATTTTTATGTATTTTATGAATTGTGTCTTTAAATACTACCTTGATAACTTTGTGGTAGTTTTTATTGATGATGTTATGATACATTCCAAAATTCAGGAGGAGCATCAGGCTTATATAAGGGTTATTTTGCAAACTCTACGGATGTAGAAACTTTTTGGAAAGCTCAGAAAATGTGATTTTTGGTTACAACAATTTTCATTCTTGGGAACATTGTAACCAGTGAAGGAATCATAGTTGACCCTACAGAGAGGAATGTTGTAGAGGAGTGGCCTTAGCCTAAAACAATAACTAGGATTCATATATTCCTTTGATTAGCTAGATATTATAGGAAGTTTGTGAGAAAATTTTCATGACTTTCTAATCCATTAACAATGTTAAATCGAAAAGGGTTCAAGTTCATCTAGACAAAAGTGTGTGAGGAATGTTTCCAAGAGCTGAAGAAGATATTGGTTATTGCACTAGTGTTTACTCTGCCCTCGAGTGGAGAAGGATTCATTATTTTTAGTGATTCATCTCAAAAAGGTCATGGGTTCACCCTCATGAAAAATAACATAGACATTGCTTATGCATCTCGACAGTTGAAGACTCATCAACAGAACTATCCTACGCATGATCTGGAGATGGCTGCGGTTATTTTCTCTTTAAAGATTTGGAGGTGCTATATTTATGGAGAGAAATGTGATATATACACATAACAACAAAGTTTGAAGTATATTTTCACACAAAAGGAATTGAACATGATACAAAGTATATGGTTACAACTTCTTAAAGACTATGATTTTTCAATTAATTATTATCTCGGAATAGCAAACAAAGTCACTGATGCATTAAGTTGGAAAGACCCAATTGTTCTTTCCATGACGAGAATTCAAAGAGATCCTTTTATCAATGACCTAGTGAAGCTGGACATGGGAATTATAAGGTAAGGGACATCATCAACCCTAACCCAAATAATTTACCAACTGTTATTACTAGAGAAGAGCAATAGATCCCAGAAATAAGATCCATTGTTACATAAGAAGTTTGAGGCATTGAAGGATGGTAAGTATCCTGAGTTCATTATTGATCAAGAATGTGTACTGAAATTTCATACATGACTATGTACAGCCTATCCCCCCCAAACTCTTGGCCAATCTAAAAGGACTATTCAAACACTCGAGGATATGCTGAGAATATGATCAATGAAATTTAAATGTGGATGAGGTTAACCTCTCCATTTAGTTGAGTTCTCATACAACAACAGCTTTCACTTAAGCATTTAAATGGCACCCTATAAATCTCTATATGGTAAGTGATGTAAAACTCCTAATTTTTTGCATGAAGCTGGTGAGATAATGCTTCTTGGGCCTGATATTGTGCTATAGATGACAGAAAAAGTCCATTCCATCCAGCAACACATTAAGGCTGCTCAAATTCAGCAAAAGAGCTATGTCGATAACTATCGAAGGGACATAGCATTTGATGTTGGTGAAAAAGTCGTTCTTTGAATTTCACCTTGGATGAGAGTCATGCTATTTGGGAAGAAAAGGAATCTCGGTCCTAGGTACATTGGCCCCTATGAAATCCTTGATCGCGTAGAAGTAGTGGCCTATTGGCTTGCACTTCCTCTAAATCTAGCAAAATTTTATGATGTCTTCCATGTATCCTTCTTGAAGAAGTACATACCTGAACCTTCACATGTACTAAATCCAGAGGTGGTACAATTGAAACATGACCTCTCTTATGAGGAGCATCTGGTGGAGATCTTGGATCATAGACACAAGGTTCTATGCAAAAGTACTACCCACCTTGTTCAGTTGCTTTGGTGGGAATAAAAATATGAAGAAGCCATGTGGGAACCAGAGGACTCTATGAGGAAAAAGTACACACACCATTTCTCTTCTGAGGGTACAAGTTAAAATTTTGGGGAAAATTTTCTTAAGGGGGGAAGAACGTAACGACCCAAACTTTTGAATATTATATGATTAAAAAAAATTGTATTATTTTATTTTATACTCAACAAAACTATATCTGTTAATTAAGGGACTACATATAATGAAAATATTACCACTTGGTTTTAACTGTTATATTATTGTTGGTTAATAGGACTATTGAAAAATAAATTCTTAACATTGTTATTACTGTTTATAAATACAAGTGATCATGGTTAATTAATACCAAAAGAAGATTCGATGGACTCATCCAGTAGACTCGGGCCATATGAAGCCCATCTATCAGATCTTGTTAAAGAGGTTGCATCACTAGGCTTTTCTCTTTACCAATCCCAAGATGAACTCCAACATGTGAAGATTGAATGGAATCACCTATGGGAGAAGTTCAAGCTGATTGAAATCACCACTCAGGCAATGTTGTCTGAGCCGCCCCATGATTCTATCACCATAGCACATCTTACACATAGGTCCTATGTAGGAGTTATAAGGGGCTATGTAACGAGACCTTAGTTACAGTGTGAAATCCTTTTGTATAAATAAAATTGTTATTTCTTATTATATTAAATTTTTTAATTTAAAATGTCTGGATAAATATAGAATGAAGTTCCATATTATTGATGAATTTTGGCAGAAGGTTAATTTAAATTATTTTTTTGTATACTCTAAATAATTAATAATGTAAAATGATTTTCAAAAAATGGTCTACAATAGTTGTGACTAGTAAGGAACTTATAGTCTAATAAGATCAACATAATTGTTAGTGAATAGTAAAGTATAATTAGTAATATTACCCATATGAATAGTAATGTGAAAAATAGAATAGTAACCTCACTTAAGAAATTATAAATATAATTTAGGCAACTTGAATGGTGAAGTGATATAATAGCATAAGTAAATAACTGTTTCAGAAATTTTTAGTTAAGTATTATTATTTTTTGCGTAAATAGTGTTTTTACTTAAAAATTAAATATCTCACAATAAATTTTATTTTTTATAAAATGTATTTCGTTTTTTAATTCAAATAATAATTTTTAGGTTTGGGTCAATTTTTGAGACTTGTATAAAATGTTTTGTTTTTTTGGTGAATAGTAAAAATACAGTTTTAAGTTTCATTTTGATTGATGACATCATTAATGATGTAATAATGATGAAATTATTCTAGTAAACTTGTGTATAGTAATATATATTATGATGTATCCCAAGTGTCCAATATCATGGTCAAATACAATGGGCAAACCCATGGGTTTGGAAATTCCAGCAATGAGGTGTCCCTTGCAAATTTATTAAATATTCCCTCAATTTTGCTATAAATACCAATCCATTCCCTCATTCCTTTCATTCCAAAATCTTCCTTGATTAATATATATTTTTTTACCTCCCAAAAATTCATCCCAAGGTTCCCTCAATTTCCCCAAGGTCCCAACCTTCGATCATTTGAAGTCACTCTTCAAGGTAAGGGAACCTTCCACCCTCCTTTTTTAAGTCTTGACATCCTTTATGTTATGTATTCTAGTATCAATTTAATTATGTGGGGGTATATTCTTATATGTCATTATTACTATCCATTTCATGTAAAAATTATTAGACACCCTTTCCTCTCTCATAAAACGATTTTTTTAAATTTTAAGTGACTCCATTAGGCTGCCAAATTTTCGTAAAAGAAATCACATCTTCTATTTTCTTTCATGTTTCCCTTTCATATGATATGTCATTAAAATATCCATACCATGAACTTATTTATACTCTATTATATCCCTATACAATGTTATGATTTATTTATGAGTGGTTGATCCTTGTCCCATATCTTTCTAAATTTTCTAAAAACATGTTATGTAGCTGTTATGTAGTAGAATTTCTGTCACAAAATCTTTCTCTTTTTCCCAAGGAATTCTCTTGTTTTATTTATTTGAATACCAAAATCTATTTTCATTTCTTGGGGTATTCATATAGACATAAAATTTTTCTATTTTATTCTTTAATTGACATATATATAACCCTCACTCCCTTTCCATGGTTTATAAATGGCATAATGATCTTATTTTTAGGCACTTTTAAAATGTCACAATTTTGAAGTGAAACCCATTTTATTTACTCTCTTTGGGTGATATATTAAATGTATGATTATGATATATGTGGATAACATGAAAATAAATACATATTCAGGGTGTTCCCTGATATATCTCTAATACATTGGGTAAATAATTTAATCCCTAGACATGACCAGTTCCACGATACCTTGGTGAATAACCATCAAAAATTTTATGACACCTTGGGGATGACCCTTAGTGATATGTAAATGAATGTATAAATTAAATGTTGTATCCAAATATTCATGTTATGGTTGAAGATATTTTAATTATTATATACCTCTACTTACATTTATCATGTCTTTATGTTTTTCATCAAGTTCTTATTTAATTCAAAAGTAAATTGATTCCCTTTCTTTCCTTACCGAGCCTTATGCTCACCCTTTCCTTTGATGTATGTCTCCAGTTTATGAGATTTAGTAGTTTTACACAGGATGATCTTTTTATGATTCTTTTAAAGGGGATTTAAAAGTGTGTTCAAATCTTTCATGTATTTGGTAACTAATTTCCGAGACACTGGACATTAAAGGTCCTCCGTATGTAAAATGTAATGAAATGTTATGTAATAAAAAAGAGGGATGTCATATTTCCTTCCTTAATTATGTAATAAAAATTTATTATTTCTTCTCTTACCTACTAAAGATCATTTTTATGTTTAGATATTTGGATTTTTATGAAAAATCATAAACTAAAAAAGACCATGTATTTCATCATTAATGTATATTTTTTCCACTATATAAAAATCCAATTAATCCAAAATAATTTTTTAACATCTCCCACAAATACTTATCGCATGATTTATTCTAGTATTATTATGTGTAATAATTTTCTTCATAACATAGGGAAATGGAAACATAATAAGGGGTGGGCTCCGAATCTCAGAAAGGGAAAACATACAACTGAGGAAATCATACCATAAACATGGCATACATATTATTTCAGGAATAAGTAATCATCATAATTCCATAATAAACTAAAATTATGAGTATAAAATATCCATGAATAGTAATTAAAATAAATAGATCACAAGGATAAAAATTACTAAATTCACAGAGATGTAATGAATAATGCAATACATCTTGATCTTACCATCAATACCTCTATAAATACACTAAAATTATTGTCAAATCCATAACCAATAAATCAACATTTTCATCAAGACCAAAGTTAAGACCTCTTTCTGAATTTTGTAGGCATGAAATAAAATACCCAAGAAAATATCTCATCAAAACCTAATAATGAATCAAGGGGTTATATAATGTTGATCCCCACTCATCACTTTTTTAATTCCAATGCATTTATCATATGAGAAAATGAATAATTAATTAAAATAAAATTTTATAATAATCATTTACATTGGAATGTAAATAAATTTCCTAATATTAACAAAAGGTATAACTTGATCATAACCTATCTGAATAAATATTGTGGATATTCAAACAATACATAGTCAATATTACTGAGTAATCATTAAACATCCATAATAGAATGATAAATATACATTATTTCAATAATTACCCAATGAATAAATGAAATATATTTCTATATAATAATCCCTAAAACAAACATCATATATATAATGGTAATATGATTAAGTAAATTATTTTCTCAAATAATTTGATATATTAAATCTAAGTGAATGACTATAAATCATTGAAATGGAAAACATGGTATTCACAATGAAAATGAATTGAAATAAATGTTATGCCTATTCACGGTGGATTTTTTGGAAAAACAATGGTAGTGATTGGTCATATGATTGGTTAAAATGGAGATTTTATAATCCATCCAAATAAAGAAGTTGATTGGTTTCAAAAGAACATATCCCCAATGTATTAAAGGGAACTCATAAGGGTATTGAAAGAAAAAAATACTTTAAAAATAATTCATTGAATTATATCACACAAGAATGGATTAAGAATAAAAAAAAATTATATAATGAGTTTAATCACAAAATTTATAAATATATATTTATCAGAGGATAAACACTGTCACCTAAATCCCATGTGTTTAAATCCTCTTTAATAGGAAAATTAAAATGGATTGGAAAACATAAAAGTTATTTTAGAAAAAAAAATTATCATCGACATAAAATTCAGAATTGCATGTCACATTCAAAAGTAACTTTTGAAAAGGTGAAGTGAAGTATTTGGATAATTTTTACTTCTAAAAGTAATACCTAATTTGGATCCAAAATATAAATCATTTTATTATGAAAGGATCCTTTTTAATAATTTGAAATTACCTTTATTGAAAATGAAATTGTAAAAAGAGTGATAAATCATTCATTGTATTAAAAATTAATTTTATAAAATAATAATATAATGTACCAGGGAATAAATTATTATGGTTTTATAACCCAATATTGAAAATAAAATTTTCATGATAAAACATTAAAACATAAAGAAAGTATATTTAGGCTATAGATATCCCTTACAGAAACATACACTATAAGTTTAGAAATATTTGAAAAGGGTTTATGTGTTATGAATTTAAATCCGTATAAAATAATTATATAATACCAAATAATAAAATCAAGGGTATATTAAAACAAATATATATAAAAAAATTCAATATGATGAATATAACCTAAGAAAAAAAAGTTAATTTTCTAAAAAACATAACTAATGGCGTGAAAATTTTATAAAATTATATTTGAAGAATGGAATATTATTTGGATTACTATATACCTTGAAAAGTAATGATGATGATAAAAATAAATCCATTAGTTGTAAATTCACCATAATAGTTAAACAAACTTCATAAAATGTATTATGTCTCAATGAATCAAAATTGAGAATAAGAAATCCCTTACGATATTGGAAGCTTTCGATTCAAGATACCATGAAGGATAAAATTTGAAATAAAACATTAAATATCATTAATAATGATATAATAATGATAAAAAAATATTAAATGGGAATGGTATAGGCTGTTATAAATAAATCTTGGGGAATAATAGGAAATATGTCTTAAGAAGAGAGCTTTTAAGACAATATACCCTTACCTATATTCTAGGATTCCAGGAATGAAATTTAACTTCATATATCACAGACATAAACATATTATTAAATGAATTAATAAACTGAATCATATATATTTCCATTTATAATCCTCATTTATAGTCATTCTCTATAAAAAAATTAGTTAGATATTACCAATTTTCAGTATCGTGTGTAAGTAATGTTGATTATTTTGCACTAGATTTAAATAAATTGTTGGTATTCTTATTATTAATTATATAATCATACAATGATAATTAATTGTACTATAATTTATTTTATATGGAACTTATTAACATATAATTTCATTCCATGGTAGGTTTGGTTATAGTACTTGCAGATTAAATCAATAATGATCATGTTTCTGCGATTCTTAATGAAAGAAATGTGTTTTCTTAATTAGTGAGTTTAATAATAATATTAAAATTAAATAAGAAAAATAAATCATTATTTATATATTAATATCATATTTTTTATTTTATTATGTTCCCATATTCGTCATTGATATAAATCCACTACATTGTTCAAGTATATTATTGAACCAACTCAAACACAAACATAAAAATATTAATATATGATTATGTGGTGGTTTAGCTCAAATATCATTATAATAGAAGAATAATGATATTATATAGTGTATATTTGTTTTATATATCATAATTTAAATTAATTATAATAATAATGAATGGACATGAAAATATTATATAATATAAATAAAATGATTTTTCTCTGAGTATGGTTGTTTTAAACAATTGAATTAATGACGATTGTTTGTTAATTATATACTAAATAGGTTATCAGGTCTTTTGATAATGGGAAATTATTGATACAAATAAAATCATATTTACACATATATACAAATTATATTTTCACTTTTATTATGGGAGGGGGAAAGGTGGTTAATAGTTATTCCATAGAATAATAACATTTAGTGTATATAAAATAATGATTTAATTACATAGTTATTTTAGAATTTTAATTGTAAACATAATATAGAAATTAAATATGTTAATCCAAAATGATTACTCTCATTGAAAAAATTATGTTGTCCATAGATAATTCCTTGTAAAATGGAGGATTAGGATAATATATTGTGACTAGTATCTTAGTGAGGAGGAATATTATTATTGGGTAAGAATAAATGGAACTTTTTTGGAGTAAAATGAATTTATGGGGTGGTATTTGAGGAGTGATTATAGGGCCCATTTATATTTTAGAAGGAATAATAGTTTTTTAAATACTAATTTTTTTAATAATAATAAGTCACTCTCAAGGAAAGTGGCTAAAAAATTGAGAAATAATTAATTGAGTAAGATATAAGATAGAAAAAATCATCAAACACACATTATAACACATTTTTTTAACAAGTATATGAAATTTTCACTTGGTTAAACCCTTTTATCCCTAACATATTCTTACTATGGTAACTACTTTTAATCTAAGTAATTTATCATTTGTACATAATGATAAAATGTTCTTATTAAAAAAATTTAAAATAAAAATTCAAAATTTTATGACTATTTTATTTTCTATAATTTCAAAAAAAAATTAATCAATAAATTTAAAATAACAAATGATAATTCATTAGAAACAATTTCTTGCGAAAAATATTACTTAATTTATAAAATATAGGATATAGGTTTTTAAAACTAAATAAATATTTATTTATTTATAAATACCCTTATAAAATAAATATTTTGGTTTAAAAATTGTTTCAAAAATTTCTATGAATTACATATTAATAATTTCATTAGATCATGGTATTTCAAAAAATGATATATTTCATTATTCACAGTAAAATAAATCTTTTTGAAAACATACTAAAACTTAATCTTTAAAAAGTATTACTATGATGAATCAAAAAATAATATTCATTTTTCTAAATTAAAATTATTAAATTTGTAAATTTTAATTTTAAATAACATCATAAAATATATTGAAAAAATGTTTTTATAAGGAAAATTACTTTTCAGAACACAATTTATTCATCTTATTATATCATATCATTTAATAATATGTGTTATCCAATTATTCATATCAATATATATTACCATAAATTAATCATATCTTTCTTCTGATAAAAAATTAATAGCGTGTAAAAGGAACTTTTTTTATATAAATACAATTCTAAGGATAAAATGATCTTATAAGTGTTTTTAGTTATAAAAATGCAATTGAATTTATGTTAAAATTAGACATTATTTTCTTTCTAAAAATATTTCATCCAATGGTTACTCATATTCATTCTAATGAATTCAACAAAGAGGTTTTAATAGTCATAATTAAATATTTTTATTTTATCAAAATATATCACAGTTTCATTTAAGTTTGTAATTTCATATGGAAAAAGATATGGAACACATTAACTTATATAAATGTAATAATATATTAAAATATTGAGGTCTTACATTCCCCTTGTTTTGTAAAATCTACATTAGGGATCAACAAAATTGACCAGAAACGTGAAGAAATATTTTAGGGAGTTCCAAAAGATTATTGTTCTTCTTGTTTAAACATTTACCCATTTTTACTAAAAATACCACCCTAGAATCTTTATATCTCATTCCTTGATAATTTATCCACAACAAATTAGAAAAATCGGGTAAAATTGTTGTCGAACTCACTCACATTGTCCGAACTTTTATAATTATTATTTGAGATTTAATTTAATATCCAAAACAATATTTAAAGTATATTTGTAATCTCTCAAATTAATTAACATATCCAATTATATTGACCATATGAAAAGAGAGTGAAATACCTTAGGTCATATTGTATAAGAAAAAATCATTTTAAATGTTAAATTAATCCATTTTTTATCATAAGAATCTATATCAACTTGTTGAACAAGTTCACCTTTTGGTAGCTTGAGAATTTATTTATCTAAAAAAATAATATTTTCTCTTTTAACAGGAATGATTCTCAAGTTTGTATACCCGTATATAAATTAATTTAATTAATAATTTCCTTTTTGTGGATTATCTAAAAGGAAATTTAGATGATGATGATGATTTCTTTTTATGTAAAATAACAAATTTTATCATATTAGTATCATGTTTTACTTTCATTTAATAATCATTTTCATTAAATGTCAACCCATTTCAATTATAACCCATTTTAGATTACATCATGTCCATTACTGATTCAGGTTCTACATTTCATCATTACATATATTGTTTCAGTATTTAAATAAGATAAACCAATATCTAGTAAAATATCATGGAAATATTGTTACATGCATCTATTTTATAGTTGAGTTGAAAACTCTTTTCCATATCCATCATTTGGATTATCTAAACTTTATTCCTCTAGTATCCTAATTATTAGGGTTTCCAAAATAAGTGTAACCCAAATAATATGAAAAAATGAGGCACCTAATAGTTAAGGTCACCTCATTCCTAGTTTTCTTGATACAATATAAACCTCATGCACCCAAATTTGGAATGGCATGCATGGTTTAATGATCAAGGTCTCTAAAAGTGTCTTCTCTAAAAGTATTATAAAAAATAATATTTAAAAAATTATTTATTATCTATAAATTATTTCATTTTATTCTATTTAATTGTATGCATGCTTCTAATGATTTTGTTTGTAATTAATATTCCTTCCACTAAATCAATTTATTGAAAACATATTGATGTGAAACTCTTTGTAACATCCATTTTTTGTTTATTACCTATTTCAATTTTTAGGATTTCTATGTAAATGATATATTTTTTCATGTTGTTGGAAGTTAGTGCACCTCAAGATACTTATCCTGTACAAATATGGGGGTTCTAGTGGTGTTGGTGAATACTAGATGTTTATGCCTATTTATGTTATGGATATTCTGCTCTTGATGTGATGGGGTTACCAGTGCAGTTGATGATGAGTTTTATTATAGTTTATCTAGATGATTGGATTCCTTTATGGAAAGTAAAATCATAACACAATTAATTTTTTATTGTTTGTGGTTCTGGTGATTATGGAGTTGTCTATTTTTTTCAATGACGATAGTGATTAAGTGATTGTAGGTGATACATCATTAGATATTCTATTTAGTGCAAGGTATTGATGGTTCTTAGATTCCATATAAGATTTTCTAGCCAATAAAACTATTTTAGTATTAATTTGTAATTTTTTCCATGATTATCTAGCTCTTTTTGATTGAATTTTGAATCAGGATGTTTATGAGGCCATTTTTTTCCATATTTGTGTTACATTGGTATTTTATTTTTTTCATGTTCCGAGTCAACCTTATTGTAGATTATTTGAAAAAAATATAATATTTATATTACAGTATTTTATGAAAAAATTTATTGTCAAATAATAATCATTTTATATTTTATATAAAAATTACTAAAATTAAATTTCACAAAATTGATTTTAATTAAACCTTTGATAAAATCATATAAAATAACTTTTCGAATGGTTAAAATTAATTTCATATCCAATTTTTTAATATAAAAAATTTAAATTTTCATTTATGAACTATTTATAAATAATTATAATGAATTTTATATTTTCTGTTATCTTGTAATTTATAAAACATTTATATATTATTAAACTATAAAATCCACTTAAAACCTAGATAATATATGCCAAATTTATTTTGGTTTGTCTTAAAGACCCCTATGGATTTGGAAGGGGCCCAGGGGGCATGTTATGGTGAATATTTTTGAAAATTTTAATAAAAAATAATTTTCCCCAAAATTATACCAAAAATGGCATACACCATGGAATGTACGTCCTTGGTGTGAAAACTATTTCTATTGGTATACCACAACTTTTTTGGTCTTGGAATCATGCTACTGAATCCTCAAGTGAAAACCCTTCCTTGGGTAACATCAGGATTATTTTTCAGGTTATTTTATGTGGAAACCATTTCAGTCGGTCCATTTTGGCAAAGCTATTTTCTTGGAAAATAAATTTTGTATAGGACTTTAGGAATCCCAAAATAAATTTCTATCCTTTAATACAACATGTTCTATCATTTAGGATCCTTCAACCATGATGAAGAAATTTGTGGAATTCTCTATTTTGATGGTAATTTCGATTCTTTATTTTTCAAATTTTTCTTGAGACTCCCATTACATCCATTTCATTAGATTTATGGAATTTTATTATAACTTTTATAATCCCCAAACCCATTCATAGAAACCATATTAGGATCCTTTAATTAAAAGAGTCAAAAAAAGACCATTTTGAATGGGACTATGTTTTAGTACCTATGAAAATCATTTTCCAGTTTATCCATTAACTAAAAAAATAAAATATTTATATATTATATATGATGGTGATGAATGATTTTATAGAATTTAATATCATCATAAACACTGTTAAAAATACTAAAACTGAAGAACAATATAAAAAAATCTCTATATTTAGATTGAACAATAAAATTAATATAAAATGGTGAGACTTAAACCTTCAAAATATGGACTATAAAAGCATATAATGAGCTTGAAGAAGATTAATGGGGAATAACTGGTGGTTTTATTCCTCTTATGAGGTTCATAGATTATGGGTATCACCTGATGCATGGGAAGGATCTCTATCCTTAACATGATTTGAAAGAAACATATTTAAAGGTAGGATATAAATGAGAGCTAGAGAGTAATTCATCTAAGGAGTTACATAGAATTTAGATTACCTATAGTTCCTAAAATTTAAAAAAAAACTAAGGGGAAACTTATATATCCATCAATGGATACCATTTAGATACCAAATGTTTCACTATATCAAATAGATAATTTTATAAATTTATCCGGAGTTACACCTATTATAACTTTTGGATCCTGATTTATGATTAATAGTTTAAAATTTATACTATAAATTTATGAATTCAAAAACCTATAATAATTATGTTATGATGGAATCATGTATTAGGATATTATGAAATATCCACTGGATATCACATATCACAAAAATTTTATGATGGGCACTATGGCATGACCACAATCACCACATCATGGTATATCAAAAGGTAAAGCACAACTTGGTATAAACATTCATGTTGTGGTGTTTCCTTTAGTGTAAAAATAAAATTGATTAATCATAAAATAATATTCTATTTTTGTATTTGGGAATAAATAAATAAGTGAAAAAATTCCCATGTGTATTAGTTTTTCAGCAGGTGAATGTGGATCACCATTAACCCATGGGGTTTTACAGTTTCCACTAATTTCAAAAAGGAAATGGGAGTAAATTTCAATAGTCCTCATGATTGGGTTTTTGAGGTCACTATAGAACCTTTATGATATTTGGGTAAAAGTATATAAGCTCACGTAATTACGTATTTCTTGTATATATGAGAAATATTATTTTTTGATTTGGTTTTTGAACATTATATGAATAAGATGGATATAATTCACAATGTTTATAAGTCTATAAATAATGATATATATCCTTGGTTTACATAAATATTTTATATGGGACTTTAGAATTACTTTGGGATAGTTAAAGATGAGTGTGTTGTATCATCCTCAGACACATGGGTAAAAAAGCACATTATTCCACTCATAGAGGATATACTATGAGACCGTGTTCTTGATTTTGGGTTGTCTTTGGAATATCATATCATATTGGTGGATTTCAGGAATCATAACAGTTGTCAGTCTTTGGTTTTTAATGAATCATTTGAGGAATTTCATGGTCAGTCAGGTAAATAACCATTGTGTTGGGGTGAGATGTGAAAGAAAAATCTTATAATACCTAGTTTAGTATAGAAGATGATAGATTTTTTTTAAGTTGGAATATAATCACGAAATATCATCGCATAGTTAATAAAAATTGTATGATGATCATTGGAAATGAACATTTAGATTTTTTTGTTAGAAATTTTGTTTTTTAAGGTGAATCATATTTTGGGGCACACAACAATTGGGAAATAATGGAAATTGATTCCATGGTATGTGTGAATTTTTTAGATCATTTAATGGATTCGAAAATTAGTTATGTATTAAATTTTATTCGATGTTATAAAATGGGTTGATATATTTTATTTTTTGCTAATTAAAAAAGTATCAACTATACCCCATTCATGCTCTTAATAGGTACTCGGTTGAGTTAGAACCCAACGCTTATTACATGTAGATACTAATTCATGTTTTGGATTATAGAGAGAAGATTATCATGGTTTATAGTATTCAACAAATTTTGGATGATTTGGTAGAAAAAGATGATCAAAGAAGATACTTTTGATATGTAGATTGAAATTCAATTGAAATTGCTTGATTTATTTATAGAGAGTCAATACAGGGGACATCCTAGCTATAACATGTCCTATATTGAAAATTATTATGATTTATTGAATTTTTTGTATGGTTCCCTTTTGGATTTTGGGGGTTTTAGGTAGAAATTTAGAGTTTTTAGTAGTGTAAGAGGAGAATCATGCTTTTGAATATGGTTAGCTTAACCATCTATAATATCACTTTTGCATACTATACCTAATTTTCTTAAACTCAATCATGTTGGTTTCATATTTTCATTTTTCTAGGTTTGGATTGATGGATTTTATACCTCATGATCAGGGATTAAATATTTTATCCCAGTAGCATGATTTATAGATTAAGGAATTTTTTAATTTTTAAAAGGTATGTTATTAGGATGGTGACTCTAATCTATTTTATAAAATAACTAACTTTTTATTTCTTATTGATTAATTATACTTTATCAAGGACATAATTACATTTATTATATAGAATTTTTGAATTTTTTAAAATATCGATATTTTGGAATAATAAAATATTTATGGGAAATCATTGAATTTTATTAAAAAATATTATGAAAATAAATTGTTAAATTAAAAAAATAAATTTAGTGGATTTAATTTTCATTGGAATCTATATATAATGTTTTTAATGGTTTTTTACATGTTTTTTTGGTAATTGAGATTTTTTTTTCGATGGGAATTGTAATAGTTTATAAGGTGATTGATTATAGTTCACCTTATAGATTTCTCTATGTAACATTGATTTGTATGAAATTAATTTAAGAATAAGATAAAATGTACTATATTATTTTATCACGAGTTTTGAGATATTTTTCATTGATAATGTTCATGAGTTAAAAAATAGGTTTTAGTGAGACCTTATTTTTAAAACAAATGAATTTTTTCCATCGGTATGGGCATCTAAAAGAGACTTCATTAAGTTGAGAAAAATTTTGTATAACCAAGTCAAAAAGGATACACGCAATATAGTGTGATTATTGGAAGTATTGTAACATCATAAGATTTGGAACACATTTTTATTCTCAAAATTATATTTCCATCATTATAAAATATTTATTTATTTTTTTCTAATCAAAATGAAATTGTGTATAAAATATATAATACATGATAAAAATAAAATTACAAAGATTCGATTCACTCATAATAGAGTATTATTACCAAAGTACATGAAACCTAGTATTACCTACCACTGATGGTTACAACCTATAATAGTGCATGAAATAAAATTAGACAATAATTAAACACGAATGATATTTTTATAAATAGTAAATCACATAGATATTATTTATCCTTCAGTGTCACTTTTAATAGTGCTAGAAATTATAATTTTGTTCCAACTTATCCCATTTAATAATGTGTTTTAATGATAAAAAATACCCTAAAGATTGTATATAATTATTTCTCATGAAGAGTGCATAAATTCATGTTTAAATTTCTAATTTTTTCATATTGTTTCAACCTTTTAGTTAAACATTTCGTTAAGTGTTAAATCCTTACGTTTTTGGTTTATAGAGACCTAAAGTCATTTGAAGTATTAGAGACATTTCATTCATCATAAACATTTTTCAAGTATGTAAATCATACAATTATACCAAAATTTGTATTATTATCAACTAATGTATTATGATCAAGATTTAAAATAATAAAAATTCTTATGAACACAAAAGTAACCTTATGATAATGTCATAAACTAAAGTGTTATGTTAATAATGATTATTTATGATCATAAGAAATACCTATTATCAAGAAAGTAATTCCATCAAAAAGGAAGAAATAAAATATATACAACCGAAATCTAAAGTCATATGATCAATTAAAATTTTTAGAAATCTTACAATATTAATGAATCACAAAACTGGAGACCTTTAAGTATGATTAGAATATTTTATTACTATCTCTAGTTGGTTAATTAACATTTCAGTATATCAAGATACATTTACAATAAAATTTATGTTTTTTAAAATGGGGTGATTCCAAAATAGGTAAAGGTTGAGTAAATAAATATGTTATTTCTCTGAAAAGAAAAGTTTCCAAAAATATTCAACATATACAAACATGATACCCCATTTCTTAAATTTTTAGAGGAAGTCACATTAAAAAAGAAAATAGATTTCATTTTTGAATATAATATTCATTCTTGATATCTATTTGAATTAGCTAATGATGTTTTGATTCAAAAAGGAATAATTATTGTGTATAAAAAATAATTTTTTTGTGTGATTAAAAATGATATAGAAAAGGAATGCCCATAATCTACATTTCAAGCTATCCTTTCTGTGAATATGAGATAAAATTTGTTATTTTGTATTATTCTAGATATATCTATAACCAAAGAATATATTTTTAAATATACTGAAATTCCTTCACTAATTATATGTAAGATTTCATCTTCATATATCTGTTGATTCTAAAAATGGTGCATTTAAAATTCAGTCCTTTTATTTTTATTTTTCTATATAGTTTGACATTAATTGTTCTGAGTGTGTGAATACTAAGTAAAGAATTTTGAAAAGGGTGATCCCTATTAAAATCTCTTGGAACCATTTTGTAACATGTTGAAGTTTCTTACACTCAACTTTTAAGGTCCCTGAGAAAAGTTCATTCTTGTTGATGATCATTAGTCTTTATGAGAGAACATTTGTTGAGTGTAATGGGGGATTCTTATGCCCTAAATCACTATAAATATTTTTTTGTCATTTCCTCCCTTATTTTATATCAGATACCTATTTTATAAAAAAAATAACATTTCATGGTATGAATTTATGTAGGCTTAATTTTTTTAAGAACATAATTTACCCCCCCCCCCCACATTCTCTTGAGTTTTTTATAACCCCATATTGGAAAAAATAGGTCTTATATATTGTGAGTATTGAATTCTCATAATTAACATGTTTATTTCATATAGACCTTTTT
This sequence comes from Viscum album, assembly GCA_963277665.1. Classification (NCBI taxonomy): domain Eukaryota; kingdom Viridiplantae; phylum Streptophyta; class Magnoliopsida; order Santalales; family Viscaceae; genus Viscum; species Viscum album. The sequence goes on along the minus strand of OY728121.1, from coordinate 690,868,978 downwards.
TAAATTGTTTAAGTGTCTAAAAAGAGTTAAGTAATGTGTATATTTAAGGATCATTATTTTAATATAGATAATTATGGGTTATGGAAGGATAAAATAGTTATCCGTCTAATTTTTCTTGTTCTAAATGTTTATTTCAAAGATGTCAAGAATTGTATTGTTCCTGATAGGGAACTAGAGAAATGGGTTGTTATATCAGAAGTAAAATTTGAATTTAATCTAATTATATGAATGCTATTATATGTGATTTATGTCTTAATTAATTTAATTGGGTTTTAAAATGTGATACAATACATGAAATGTGGACAACTATATCTGTAATTTATGAAGGTACAGATAAATTAAGGAAAATCAAACACAAAACAACCTAGTTAATGTTTGTTACAGTAATACTAATTAACCATGATAGGATCCCATAGATTAATGTATGGGTAATTAAATTTTAAAATAATGTATCTACCTTTGTAGATCCAATTGTTGAACCCAATCAAGGTCTCAATGTACTTATTGTCCTGGTATTAAAATGGTGTGAAATTTCAACTTTTATTAGACAATCTACTATATTAGATGATCTTAAAATAAATGATCATATTTAAACAATTATGATATATGAAGATGATATGTAATATGAGGTGGGAGATACCAAAATGAAAAAAAAATTATAATTTTTATATAGAATAATCCACTACAAAATATGAGATAAAAAATAAAGATACATCATTTTCATGCTCATCTAACAAAGATAGTATATTAAATTAAGATTCAAGTGATGAGATTTCCCATTTTTTCAACAAGTTATAAAAATAATAAAATAATATAAGAGGATTCATTTAATCCCTTAATAAGTATAATAATTTTAATTGAAATAATCCATAAGAAATATGTTATGAGCATATGAATCTTGGGAATATCAGCCCTGATTTCCCAAAGCTTAAATAGAAAAAAAACATATGAAAATAAGTGTAAGAAGAAATTAAACTATTATAAGGATAATAAAGTAATGAAGGATATATGGATTTACTCATAGTAAATTGGTGGTTAATACATTACTAATTATGAATATGAATTATCTAATCATAAGGAAAATATATTATTCATGGAAAAAAATGATGAGGTACATCCTGCTTATTATTCAATATCCACTGAATATGAATCTGAGAACAATTAATTTTTAGGTATAATTATTAGCTTCATATAATAGAAGTTAAATAAAAATAATTAATGAAAAATAATAAATCCCTTTATTAATTTAATGATATTGATTTAAAAGAAAATACTAAACAAAACCACCAAATTTCAAAATTAAAACCGAGCATAGAAAATGGTATATGTAGTTTCACTATACATGACAAAGAAAATATAGATTTAATGGATGAAGTCAATGATTTAGAATATTTTGAAAACATTTTTATTGAGTTGTATAATTATCTAAATAAAATAATTGGTATGAATAAAGAACCTAAAGAAAAATATGGCATTGGAAGTAAAGAGGGAAAACCCAAACTATATAAGAATTATTTTTTACTAGTTTCATAAATTAAAACTTGTCTAATTTCCCTTGATTCCATAGTGGAATAAATGTTAATGTTTGACATGATCTTTTTATAAGATATCCTCAGATGTATAAAATAAATAATTCATTTGATTTTTCAAAATTATCTAATATTAATTATGAATAGTATAATCATATTTTGGTTAGAAAATATTATATAGCTAACACTATTGGACCAAAGAACATTTATATACAATAAATTATTATTTTAAAATTTATTTTTATAGGAATAACCAATAATAATATGAATGAAAAATGGTTTATGGAATGTGTATGTTCGAAACATATTAGTGGTCACTTTTATAACTTCCACTGATTGTCTAAAATTGATGGAGGTTGTGTCACATTTGGTGACAATGCCAAAGGAAATATTATTGCGGTCGGATCGGTTCTATATCCGCATTAAATTATCAAAAATTATGTAATTTATGTTTAAGGATTAAATATAAACCTGATATGTAATTATCATCATTATCATCATATATTTTATGTTGATTTTTTTAATAATTAATCCTCATCTTATATAGGAAAATTTCTTAAGTTTAAGTCACCAAGAACTAAAAATGTTAACACTCTAGATAATTATTATTTGTGTAAATATAAGGTCAAATATTTGAATATATTAATCAATTAATCTTTAATTTTACATACAAATTTTTATATATTATAATATATATTCGAAAAGAAATTTTTTTTGAATTGTTTTGTTTTTTATATTCCCCAACTCAAATTAGAAAAAAATGAACTATGTGATTCATATTAAACGGTAAATCAATAAAAGTCATATTTCTTAAAATCCAATAATTTTTAATTCTCTAGATCCAAAGACCTTATTTATTTGGATTTATTTGGTCCTTCTAGAACTAAATTCCTGATTAGAAAGAATTTTATTTATGTTTTAGTTATTTATTATTCTAAATTTACATGGTTTTATTTCATAATACTTAAGATTGAAACATGTGTTGTTTTTATTAACTTATGATAGTTAATATAAAAGGAAAATTATCCAAAAATTGTGTCTTTTAGTTGTCACCATAGGGGATATTTCAATAATCATGAATTCAGTTCATTTTTCTCAAAAGATGACATTAAATATAAAATTATCTTCCCCTAGGAATCCCTAATAAAAATATTTTTATGGAAGAAGTAATAATACCTTGAAACATATTTCTAGAACAATGTCTTGTGAATATATAATTACTACTCATTTATTTTTTGAAGATGATAACATAACATTTTATGTCATTGATAGAGTCCTTATAAGGGATATCTTGAACTAAACACCCAATTATCCATGGAATAATGGAAAAATAAATGTTGTATAGTTTAATTTTTTGGATGAAAAGTTTAACTCTTTAAAAATAATGATTATCATGGTATGTGTGATCCAAATAATAGTCGTGTAATCTTATTAGGTTATTCTATTACCTATAAAGCCTATAGAGTTTTCAATAAAAATTAAACGATTTTTTAAGAATCTACTCATGTTAAATTTGACAAATGTTATCATTTTGATCACAGATAGATTCAATTTCATGTCATAATTCATTCTTTACATAACATGATATTTGAAGCTTTATTTGATGATAAAAAGGATTAAGATATTGAAAATGATAATAAACAATCTAGTCTAGAATAAACTAAATCATAAGAACCAAAAATTGTACTTAGTTGATATCCTAGAAACCTTAAAACCCATCCTCAATATAAGGTTTTATTGAGTCTTAGATTAGGGATTTAAGATAATAATATTTATAGGAAACCTAAATAAATTTTATATTTGTATATCCCAACTAGAACAAAAAATCATAAAAAATCTTTAAGTGATGGCAATTGGGTGGTATATATGAAAGAGTAATTAAAATAGTACAATAGAAATAAGGTATGTGATTTAGTGGAATGGCCCTATGATAATCCTATTATATTAACTAAATTGGTATTTTGAAACAATTAGGATGAGAGAGGTGTAATGACTTGAAATATTGAAATACTAATTTCCAAAGGTTACAATAAAGTGGAAAGAATAAATTATGTGGATACATTTACCCCTATTTCTAGGTTAAAATATATTAGTATCATCTTACAATATATACATTTTATGTATTTTAAATTATTTTATATAGATTTAAAATATTATCTATTAGGTGCTTTTATTATGATGGAAGTTTATGTCGAACAACCTCCAAGTTTTGAAGAGCCTCACTTTCCAAATTTTCTTTTAAAATATACAAAAGTATTGTGTGGTTTTAAAGAATAATGTAGAGTTGTGTATTAAATATTGAGTGTAGTTATTTTTAAAAATATTTTTAATTTGGTTTTTCTAGAACTGACTCATTTAAATAAAAAGTATTCAAAATAAGTTTTATCAGTTCAGATTTAGGTTGATGATGTAATTTTTTTTCAAAAAATCTAAATATTTGTAATGATTTTTCAATGATTAGGAAAAAAGAATTTGAAATTATTATGAGGAGTGCATTAAATTTCTCCCATGTTTTTTATATTTAATAAAAATATTTTTTCACATTAATTACATAAAATATTTGGACTTGAATGAAGTATGACTTATTCAACTCAAATTAATTCCAATATGAAGCTTCACTGAGATGAAGCTGGGAAACACATTAATAGAATAATATTTGGGAGAATATTTGGGATCATTATTTATATAAATACAAGGGGACCAAAAATTATTTGTTCGGTATGTATGTGTACTAGTTTTCAATAAATCAAAAAACAGTCACATTTAACAGCTTCTAAAATTATATTTTTTTACCTAAAGAAATAATTTATTTATCCTTATGTTTTTTCAAAAAAAAAATTGGATTCTGATTTAGATTAATATTTTTATATGAAAATTTTAGGATGTAGGTCAGATATGTAGAATAACTCTAGAACCAACCAATTTCTAATGAAATATTAATATTCCTATTATAGAAATAAGAATCATTCTATTGAATTATGTACTGTTGAAGCTAAGTATAATGTTGCTTGAAATTTTTGAGTACATGTGTTATTGATGAAACATGCCCTTATAGATTTTGGATTTAATTTTGATAATGTAATATTCAAATGTGGTAACACTTATTCTATTAACATTTTAAAAAAAATCCAATAATCCATTCAAAACCCAAACATATTGAATTAAGGCATCATTTATTAAGGTATTACTTTAAAAAAGGTGATATATTTAAAGAAGTTTTTTAATAATACTAAAAATATTGATATATTTACAAATAATTTATCAAATTATATATATTAATTTATTAAAAGTGATTTATTAATATTCCAATTTAAGGGAAGTTATTTTAATTTAGTTGATAAATTATTTATCTTCTTGCTAACAATTTCTACTATTTCAATTTTCTAAAAAAATTAATTTATTAAACCTATGAAGAACATATTTTATTATTCCAATTTTAATATAAAAATTTACAAATCACTGAAAGTGAAAAATTCGTATCACCTTTTTTTAGGAAATTATAAGTTAAAACATTTATTGGCTCAAAAATCATCTCATTCAAACCTCTCAGATTTTTATCTTTCTCCATATCTCTCATTATCTCTCTCTCTCTCTCCTAATCCAATATAAACTGTAAAATATCAAAACAATTATCACCTAAATCATTAATGATAATTTTTAATTAAAATTGTGAAAATTATATTAATTTTAGAACTTCTAAGATAACCAAGACTAGTGATAAGAAACAAAGTGTGTTGCATGGATTTGTTATAGATTTTGGATGGCTACTTCGGACAAATTTCATGATAAAATGAGTTATCATTTTTAAACAAAGGGAATTTATTTCTATTGAATGTAACTCTAGAATTAGGTTTGAAAAAGAAGTAATATATTTTTATAATTATTCTCATTTTCAATTTCAATTGAGTGGAGACTACTTTTAGTTAAAGGTTAATGGAAAAGACTTCTGTATTTCATCTGAGGATATCACTAAAGTTTTTCATTTTCCATATGAAGAAAGAAAACAATATATTAATTATATAATCTAAAATTATTAAATATATCTTTTGGGTATGATAATATTATTTTTTTGAAGTCCTTCCAATGATAAAAACACTTAAACGGACTTATAAATTCACTATATGGTCCTCTCAATATTCATTTCGACCAACATAGCTCATAGATACATGGAATTCGACAAAATTATTTTTCAAGGCATCAATTTTTCGTTCATTATTCTCAAATATTCTAAAATGAACCTTAATTATTTTATGTTTCACTATATTCATTGTTGATGTTTTCTAAAATAGATGCTCAAGTTTTACCACTTTGGAAGAATTATGTCGTTGATCATTTGAAAAAAAGAAGTTGACCTGACTTACACTAAGGTGAAAAAGTGTAAAAGAAATTAAACCATATCTAATGTGTTTTCAAAGAAGATAATGTTGATCTATGTTGCATAGGTAATAATTTGGTTATTAAAAAGAAGTATGAGAAGTGATATTTGGGTGATGAATAAGTAGACACCCTTAATGTTGCTCGGGGAAGAAATTTGTTAAAGAAAATACTCAGGATATAAATTTTTCTGAAAGGGAGTCTATAAGAGGTATATTAGAAGAACCTACTATGGATCTTCAAATTGAATATTTTGATGTTAGTGGTCGCACTGGGATTGTTTCTGAAGAAAAACTAGCAATTTATGATGCATAGGAACTAGAACATAAATATAAAGATAACGATGAGAACAAACTAATAAATTTAGTTCTTGGAATGGATATAATGAAGATAGAGAATTAATTATGTGTTAATATTGAAATTTTTCATGTTAGTAGATTCAATAATGTTCTATATGAAAATATTTCATCAAAATTCAGTAAAGGACCTTATTATAAGTTGTATTCAACAACTAACAATAAGAAATTAGCATCATTTAGTTATGATAAAGGGGAGGCAACATAATCAGTGAATCAGAATGAAGAGGATTTTGATTTTAAATACTATGTAAAAACATTAATTATTTATGTCTTCAATGAATTTAAAATGGATAAGGTGGAAATAAATGGGCTTAAGGATGAGCCTAAACCATTAATCAGTGAGCGATAAAATCAAAAAGAGAACTTGATTTCCACAATATATTTCACTAACTTGATTTAAATGTCAGATACCCAATATGAATTACTAATTAACCTTTAAACTATTGAAATAGGTATTTCCTTTATATACATATATGAAGTGTAATTTTTTGAATATCAGTTGGAAGACTTACAAGATATCTTTATGTTTATGTTTGATTAAGAAGAGTTTAAGGGTACGATAAAGTCTAAATATAGTTTTATTGAAAATTTTATACCTACTATGATAGATTAATTGGATGATTTTTTAAAGGATTCATATATTTCAAGGATTATTTTTCATAATTAAAGTAAAATTTCATTCTAAATTATAATTTTTAGGATTTTAATGAATAATTTAATGGAATGTATGAGATTTTTGTTTCAATAATAGAATTTCTTTCTCTAAAGTGAAATGTGATATCCTGGTTGGAATTCCTTAAAAAATTTATTCTTATCTTGAAAATATAATCTATAAATATAATTTTGTTGAGTTAAAATTTTGTTTGAAATCTCATAACGTTCATTCCAAGTCAATTCCACCTGTTTCAACTGGGATTTCAAATATTGTCTTGCTAGAAACCGAAAATATTAGGACATAGTTGATGTCAATATCATCTAATGTCAATTTCGTAAATAAAAGGGTTCAATATCAACAATATTATGTAGTAACTATATAAACCCTATAATAGTTCTCACTTTACACCATTCCTATGATCAAGGAGCAAGCTGCTAAAAAAAGAAAACTAGTCATGTTTTTGAAAGTATGGAAACAAACATTGAATGATAAATTCTAATTATTGTGCTAAAATATATAAAAAAATTAATGGAGGATCATGGAACTGTAATGATTAATTTACTTGGACCTATTTTTAATGAATCTCTTCTTGAAATCTTATATGATCAAAGACATTAATTTAAATGAAAATAGATGTAGTTTCCAAGGAGAAAACTTACTTTGTAGCTCAACCTTCCATGAATAATGGATTTATGATTCTTCTAAATTATTGTGACCATGAGAGAGTAAAGAGGCTATAGAACCTTGTAACATTCATGTTTTAACTCAAGGATAATAGTCTCCTAGACCACTAATTCCTATCATATTCTAAGCATCTAATTTTTATGGAGGAATAGGTTACTGGTATATAAAATAATATGATCTAAATACTTACTTATTATATAACATTTCTCCACATATTCTAACCTCTCTTCAACTACTATAACTCAACTCTCACAATGTTAAATTGGTTGTTTCAAAAAAAATAAACTTATTTAATATTTTCATTGATCTAATTATTGAAATCAATGAAAAAATCAACTCTTTAGAGAACACTAGAGAAATCAAATATTCACCCCATAGAATCTATCTCCTACACATACAAAAAAACTATACCAATAGAAGAAATAAATGGTATATATTGTTTATGCATTATTTCATTGATGATTTTATAAGAATTCAAGACATGTTGGAAGAACCTGCATCTGAAATGATAGGTGTATGATTTTTGGGTGAGATAAAACCCAAAAAATATACATCTTCCCAAAAATGATTGAACAATGTATTTGAAAATTGAATTTATATCTTGATATTGAATACTAGACTAATGCTTTTATATATATCAAATTTTCTCAAATATCCTGAGCAAGCCTTCCACCACCTCTGTTTTTCTAATCTAATGTTTTAATGGTTGATAATGAAAATTTCCCATGACTTGTAGATCATATTTTTTATATCAATAATTTGGGGGGAAGAGATAATATTGGACTTATAGATACTATATATAAAAGGATACATGTCACTCCTAATCATACTATATTCAAGAAAGGAGCTCTTCAACCTAGCCCTCAATCTTCTTCTTTTTTTACCATCCTAAACCATCAGCCAAATTCTCTCTTCAGAAAATATTTTAATGTGATTTTATTATATTCCTTATATATATTTTCTCACTATAATTATATTATTGGCTTAATAAAGTTTAATTTATTCTTCTTTAATTTCCTATGTGGTAGTTTATTGTTAGTATTTTTATTTTTTTGTTTTATCCAAAATTCTAAATTCTAATTAATTTCTGATATCTATTCCTATAGTATTGTACTTCAGTGGGCCACACTTAATGTGTAACATCTATTGTTTTATTCCTATTTTTGATCTCACAAAATGTAGTAGAATATAATTAAATAAAAAAAATATTTACTCACACATTATTATATGAACCTTTTAATTAGTATATTGTAATTTGAAATGTTTTAATTTTGAAAATATGTACAATTTATGTTTCAAGTTTTATGGGTTTTGTGATCAGAAAAAAGGGGGAGCCTTTGGGGAATTCTAATTTTTTTCCAACCTATCCCATCATATCCTGTGTTTTAATGATCCCAAATACCCTTAAATTTGTAGCTAGTGATTTTTATTAATATTTGTAGATAAATATATTTAATGTTTTAATTTATTTTCCATATAGAGTTAACATTATATTTGAGGTTTTATTGATGTTTTTACCCTTACATTCATGGGTTACAAATTCTTGAAATCATTTTAAGTCCAAGATAAATTTTATTTTTTGGAAAATTTTCCCATGTCTGTAAGTTTTAAGATTAGACCAAGATTTAGATTCAAGTTTTGTGATCAGTGAAAGTCCAATACTAATTCTTTCTTATTAGAAAAAGACTTATGAATCGAAAGAATCTATATGATAAATTCTTATAATAGATCACTTTGTTCACAATTATGTTTTCTAATCATAGGAAAACCGTATGATCAAGTGAGTCTTATGATCAAAAAGGAAAACGTTAGGGACTTACGATCGGGATCCAAATTCATATGATTAATTAAAGCCTTAAAATAAAAATTCATACGATACTAAAGCCTTATAACTATTAATAACATTATGTTACTTTATGATATTTTATTACTGCTTTGTGGTGAATTTTTACCATTGTATTATATCAGGATAATATTACTCCAACTTTAATTTTTATCAAAAGTAGTGATTTATAAATATTGAATGTTTAGAGTAATTGAAGCTGCTATTTACAAGAATATAAAAGTTTCAAGGAGGAGAATAGTTTCACCAAAATGATAACCTATTTTTTATTTATGTAGAAATTCAAAAGGTTATGAAAACTATGATACAACCATGTACCTTCCTAGAACTCCCATATTCACCCCATATAGTTTCTTGGAGAAGCTACATGGCTTACCCTAACCATGTGAAAAAAGTTCACCCTTAAAAATGATTCAATAACATTCTAAATCCATCAAGAAACATTAGAATAAATAACCCAACTATTCCATAACATAAAATATAACATAAAACATATAATTATCTTAATACAGGGGTTTCGTGTTCTCCCTACCATTCATATTTCCATCATTAAAAAGATAAGGGTTTTAATGGTCTTTGAAGAGTTCCATCCACTGATCAAGAATGAATTTATCTCATTCACAAGTATCTTCTTAAATTTTACCATTCTTCCTAAATACTCATACTAAGTAAATGATTCTCCATTGTATTGTATCTCCATTTTAATCCAAAATCTAAGTCGTTTCATGTATAAACATCGCATCAGCCCCAAGAGTGACATGATCCCATCTAATCACATGGAAAGGATTTGGATAGTACTTCTATAATTGAGATGTATAGAAAACATTGTGGAAAATATTTAATCAAAATGGTAAAGCTAATCGATATGCAACATTGATGATATATTCCAATATCTCAAATGTTCCCACATTCTAAATATCTTGTTTTCTTTTCTTTCCCAGTTGATTATTACCCCATCACGATGAAACTTTCAATAATACATGGTCACCTACATGAAAAGATTATATGTGATTAAGATGATATGCACATGATTTCTATTGACTCTATGCCATAGAAATATTCTTTCTAATCATAAGAATATTTTCAGCTATATCCTTGATAATATTAAGTCTAATTAGTGATGTTTCTCAAATTTACACCCAACATAGTGGATAGTTATAAGGACAACCATAAAATGCTTCTAATGAATTTGTATATATCATAGCTTGATCACTAATATTATATGATAACTCCTCTAATGGAATATAATAATATCACAGTCCACCAATGTCAATGAAACCAACTCTAATAATATATTCCAATGTCTAAATCATATTTTCTAACAGCCTATCCATTTGAGGATGATATGTCGTGATCATGTTCAATTGTCTTGGTAAAAGCCAAGTTTTATTGACATTATGTGAAATACCTAGGACACTAAACCAAGATATTAAATTACATGTTCATAATACATAGTTTGGGGATGATATTCTCATTAAAATTATACCATCTTCCAAAATAATAATAGAAAAACTCAATGCATGTTATATAATATATGAAATTTAAACAATCTAACTCAAGTATAAATAAAAATCAATGTAAAAATTGAAATAAAAAACTAGAATAACAAGGATTCCAAAAATAAATAATGACTTGAGCACCAAGGTTCCACCACTTCAAACTATCAAATTTTTACTAACTCTAAAGTTAAAACTATGTTCCACTATGAAAACAAGCTCAATAAGATCCACTTGATTAATATGAAACCATACCCATTATGGTATCATGGAAAATAATGTATGTATACACACTAAATTGAACATGTTTTGGTTATTATAAAAACCCAATAGCAAAAAACCTTAATACTTCCCCATAGAATCTACTAAAACAAGAATCTCATCAAATCATAGCTATATAAAATAGGCGGGACCATAGCAATGCACTTTATTAAAAATACATGTTTTATAAACAAAAGGAACCATATCAAGATATTTATCAAAATTAAAGTTTTCTCTTTTTTAAAATTGTATCCATAAATATTTTAATCCCCCTTGGAATCTATAGTTAATGTTACCAAAAACACACACCCATGCAAGATGAATGACAATCCCTATTCTTATAAGTGATGATCCGTCCTTCACAATGTTTTCACTCGGTGATATAGCTTCTCATGCCTTCAGTCTGGAACTAAGTTCCATGTGCATACCAATACGACACTATAAAATGAAAATATATCTACACACCACATCCATTATTTTTCCATGTTCTCACACCAAAATCCAATTTTTATTCTAATAAAAAAAACTATTAAACCATTTTTTTCAAAAATGGTGTGGGCATCAAGTAAAACCTGATATTTCAAGATCAACCAACATGATAAAATATCAACAGAGACCTAAAATTATTTTTTCACTCCAAAGAAGTTGGAATTTCTTTATGAACATGAAATCCGTCGTGTCTTAGAGAAATTAGAAGATGATAGAATCAACATACATCAGAAATATTCTATGTGAAAAATATTTACACAATCTCATATATTTGAACTATTTCTTCTGTTTCTCAAAACAATTACATAAATTTTGTAAAAAAATATCTAATTCAATTAATTAATCCATAAATAAACCCATTATACTGATATTTTCAATTAAAAATGAGCAGAACTAAATTGTAATGGAATAGAATAGCCCTTACCCATTTTTCCACGATGAAACACTTGAAGAATCATCAAGAATAGAGTTAAGAAGATGAATAGAAACCTAAATCACCTAGTGCAATGATAAGAATAAAGATACTATGATAGGGAAAAATGAATGACTATTTTCATCTATGTTTTGTGTTTTAGAACCAATTTTCACAATTTATTAATAAAATCACATCTTTAAGTCACTTGGTTAATAAAACTATGTGCTAACCATGAAAATCCCCAATGTCTAAAAATTTATAGGGTAATGGTTATTCTAAAAGATTAGTAAAACCATGTGCCAAATATTTTAATCACCACTATAAAAAAATTAATCACTTAAAAATGTTAGGTTACATGGGTTGGGAGATTGTTAGCTTGCCCAAAAATCCCATATTCACCCTATATGGATTCCTGAAGAAGTTGTATGTCTTCCCCTGACTATGCTCAAACTGTGCACCACTAAAATTTCTTCAAAACATTTTAAACCCATAAAAATCATTCCAATACTTATAAAAACTATTATATACCTTAAAATATAGAATAAAATATATAATTACAACAAACCAAGGATCAAAACAGGTTATTATAGGAATAAAAATGTGGTCATATGGTATCCTAACTTGATTTTTTGGATTTGGTTGTCTATATCAGGGTATTACAGTAATAAAGAAAGATTATTATATAACCAGTAAGATTCCATTTATTTTGGGTTAACTATGATACCTTAAAAAAATATTTTGTAATATATTTTCTGATTATAATGGAATAATATATGAGCTAGATGATGATTATTTCAATAAAATGTTTTCACCCACATTGGTGTAAACCTTTAAAATCCATTCTTTGGTTTTTGTAATAATATTATCAGTTGAGGTTGTTTTTCTAAAGATAAATATAAATATTATTATCATAATTGGTATGTTTGGGTTAAATAAGTATAATTATAAAATGTAACCAACATTAATTAACCTCCACATAGTTTTAAATCAATACATTCAAGGGTACACCAAGATCCCCATTTTAAATTTTATATTTTTTAAATTGGGATATATATAATTATTGTTTTATGAAAATATATCATATAATATGATATTATTTTTCTCCAGTATAAGTTTTTGTTTTAATATTTTTTATTTAATATAAAATATTTATATCATAATATATGAAATATAATATTTAATGAAATTTTCTCAATCACACCTTACAACACACCCCTTATTCATTGTCACAGTCAACCTTATATTATGATATTAACATATTATTGGATAAGACTGATAATACCTCCTATTGTGTGGTACAAAATACACTTATTTCTTAGGATAAATATAGTATAGTGTAAACCTAGGGTTGTCTCCAGTGAGGGGTGCTCAAAATAAATAATCACTTTTCTGTTATAAAAAAAGTGTTTGGATTTATTTGATCACTGAACATAATTAAGAAGAAATTAGAATTAGATTTTTAAATCGACATAATGGAAAAATTATGGGTTATTTTTGTTAATCCAATTATAATGATATTGTAGTTCAATAATAATTTAGCCCTTCTCCTTGATAAATGATGAATGAGAGGTTTAAAAACTATTTAACCGATCACCCTTATTTAAATGAATTTATTGAAGATTAACTTAATACAAATATCTTCATTGACTTTACATCTTCTTATGTGTTTAAATTGGTGTAGAAAATCACTCATTGTTTGATTAAGCAATACCAAATAATGTTTTGTTTTTCTTAACTCACCAAATAGAGTTCCATAACTTTCACACATGTTCTACTTATCTTCAATAACTTCACCACACATCATATTATATTCCATCCTCTATATCCTATAATAAATTGAGGGATAATAATGATCATTGAACATGGAAATGAATAATGAAAAAAATAAATCAAACCCAATTGCATTCAAAATTATAAACTACTAGTAAACATATATATTAATTAATAGAAGAAGGAAATTTATTCATTGAAGTGTTTAATCTCAATAATTTAAATTGAATACCTTCCAATACATGTTAAATGAGGTTTTCCCCCTATATAATAGGGATAAAAATAGTGAAAGATAAATTTGAAAGAATTATAAAACTCTATAATGAAAAAAAAACAAATCTTGAAAACAATAACAATATTGGAAGAAAAACGTCATCCTACTATGACCATCTATTCTTATTAAACTATATCCCCCCACTTCTTCTTCAATTGATCAAAAAATATCTAGATCCTATATTCATTGAAATTTTAATGTTTTATTCTTCTGTATAATCTCCCTTAAGATACATGGTCCATCATTTCTCAAAATTAACTACTTTCCTTTATTTATTTTTACTATATTTTCAATATTATACAATGATCGATATTATTAATTATAATCCATGTGGTTGTATATTATTGATTTTCATGAATGATGTTATTGAACCTTATCATGTGGCATGGAACTCATCTGTAGCATAGCAGTGACTTTTCATCTTCCCCCAACATCAGCTTTGGTTTAATGATTTATATAGAGCATATATCATAATAAATTTCAATGTCATTTTAATGTATAATTCCTTTGAAGATTAGTGAAACCCAATTTTGATTTATCTTTTTTAATATAAAATTAATTATTGATATATCTATTATAATGTAAGGATAAATAATCTCATTATTGGGATCTCTATATGTTGATCTCAATATCTATATCCCCATACATTGAGGATTATTGGCATGCATCCCTTAACATGGTGGCATAATTGTTAATCCCCTTACATAGACGACCAAATGTTATTAAACATACATAGAATCTCCTTATATGTGTTTATGACATTTAAATTGAGGCCCATCCCAGCATAAATCCACACACATGGTGTCTACCCCTTATGTGGGAAATCTTAGTTGTATTTTGGACTTAGTCTGTTTTTTCAGATTTAGCACAGGATGTCAAGACATCCTCCAATCATCACAAAACCTCTTACACTATTTCTAAGGCATTATAAAACACATTAAATTCCATCATAAAAAATATCAAAACAATTAAAAATCAAAATATATTTATACATTTACACTATAAATTAAATAAATTGATTAAATCCATAATTTCCAAACTCTAGAAAATTTTCTCAAAATCTGATGAGGTGATACTTTAACTCCAAAACTACATAGAACTTAGTAAATATATGAATATGAGGAGATAAAATGAATTTAATATTAAAAAAATTAATGAATTTATTTTCTATATTATTTCCACCACACATAATCGTTAGGTTTCTTGGCAATTGAATTCTAAAGTCATTACCTAAGAAAATTTCAAAGTACTAGCCAATGTGAGCCCCCTTTTTCAACTCCATGATTTTTAATCTTGTTATTATCCATTGATATTATTAATTCAATTTACTTAATAAATTAAAACCAATTTATTTACGCATATTTCTTCCTCTCATTATCATCTATACCAACATCCAAAGAAATAATTCACTCATCACTCAAGTATGAATTAAATGAAAAGCTTTCCTCATTAAAATCTCACGCATAGGTCAACGTAGGAATGATGAATTTATTAATCTACACCCAATGAGTAAAATATTTTTTCATATAATGTGGATTTTATAGGGTTCTTATCTGTCTAAGTGTTGGTGGATTCTATTGTGAGAACATTATGAGTTAGAACAGAAGGTTTAGATCTATTTTGTAGTGTAATACATGATTTTTATTGTATCTCAATAATGGAATCCTCTTTCCCCCCCCCCTCCATTCTAAAAATTGGATATCTAAAATACTATAGTTTTTCATTTCAATCCACACTTTAACATATCAATAATGAAATTATTTTCTTCCCTCTTTCCCCCTTTCATAGCAATATTGTTTTGGTTTTTTCAAATTTATAATTTTTGGTAAATTTTCAGTTTGGAGGAAAAGAGTTATATATCTTTGTATTTAAATAGTGGTAAATTCCCATTACTTTCTTTGAACTATATTTAATTCATTCTTACAACTTCCCAACATGATCCCACTTCCTTCATTGTAGTGGTAATAGAACACAACATTAATAAATTGATCAAAACATCTTGTCACACTTTATCTTCTTATTTACTACCTTGATTTAGATCTACTATATTGAATTTTTTAAATGGTTATTTTGGTACAAAAGTAGTAGTACACATCTATTTTCTCTTCTCCTTTGACTGATTTCATCTTTTTTTTGATCTAATCTGATTTGAACTTGAGATATATAGGTACTTTAACTTCTTTAGTGGTTGTGTGAAATTTATTTCCCAGGTATTGGAAATATTCCCACTCCATTTCCTCAAATTTTGAAGATTTATAAAAACTTTATTTTAATAGATTTAAGAAATAAATACCACTAAAATCTCTAAAATCAATCTTTTATAGAATATTCTAATATCCCAACAACATCAATTTAAGTCATCCAATTTATTCTCTCACACATGAGTTCTACTTTGATTCATGAGTTAACAAATAGTGTATTTTATAAATGAATTATCATATTATATTGTGTCTATATATTAACTTAATTTAGGGATTATACGGTCTACAAGGTTTAAATTGCAAGGTAATATAGAATAGAGGATCATTATATAATGGATTTTTTAAAAACAAAAATAATTTTTTAATAAATTACAGCTTAAGGACCCAAATCCTCAATGGGTTTGATTATATTAATCAACACGTTCTAGTTATTCAATCATGACTTGGTTCTCTCAAAAAAATGATGGAATTATGAATAATATTTCAAAATGTGTTTAGAAGATTCTTTGGTATGTGATTTAAATATTGGGTGTTATTTCATGGATTATGATTCAAAAATGAGTTTTCTTTTCATGAATTTACCTCAATAAGAGTTTTAAAATAAGTTTATTTCTATACTAATTTTAGGTCTATAAATTGGTCAAATCAGTATCACATCACTTCCATAGGTTTAAAATATTTTCAAGGGTATTAAAATTAGGTTTATAAAGTTTAAAAACACACAAAAAAGAAAATGAAACAGATAATTTTTTGGAGAAATGATACACAAATTTTATTTTATTTTTTGAATATCCTAAACTAAAAATGTTTCATCATCCGCACTAAAATGATATAGATTCCTAAATTCATTATAAATGTTTTAACATTTGAAACATATTTTAATGTAAAAATAGTAAATAATCATGATTTAGGTATAGGTACAACCAAATTTTATCATTTATAGATATGATAGAAGGGTGTGATCTTATCTACTAGTGTTAACGGTATATTTCCATAGTATTTGTTTAGAATGTTTTCATTAACAATAAATAATATTTTTATCCTTATTTAATGTCTATCACAAAACCAAAAGGGTATATATGAGTAATAATAAATAGGCCTTCCCCTCTATAATGAAGATTTTAATTCATAATCATGTGTCTGGAATTATAAAGTATCACTCTGTCCCATTGATGGAAGTCTATTTGATGAATTGGTATGGAAGTCTATTTGATGAATTGGTTTACCATAATCCACTCTAATCCTTTCATTATACAATTTCTAGTTCTCAAAACCCTCTATTTTTATTTTTTAATCTCTTTTAGTAGTAGATTTCTTTATTTCCTAGTTGTGGCCAGATTTCAGTTCATCTATCTCACTACCCACTTGGTCATTTGATCCAAAGATACATGAAAACTCTATCTATAAATCAAACCATATGAGCCTACACCAATGGAAATTTTTTTAATAAATACCATAATCCCTTAAGGTGGATTCCAAACTTTGGATCTAATCCTTCTTATTTGGATTTGGAGTCTCTCTATGATGCCCTTGATTTGTATATTTGAAACTTTATATTGACCATTTGTTTGGATCATAAGGTGTTTTTGTCTTGTAGTTCACTCCATATTTCCTCATCATAGATTCCATTTTTCTATTATAGAAATGTTTCACCTGATATATAATTATTACCCTTGGAAATACAAAACCTAAAAAATTGTTATTTTGAGAAAAGAAAAAAGCAGTATTAGAATCATCAGTTATTGTGGATTTTCATATAACCATATTCAAACATAAAAATATTTTAACAGAATCTAAGAGTTCCCAAAGTACATGGGAACGGGTCCCATGAATTTTATTCACTGGTCTTACTAAAATTTAAGAAATCATTATGGTGTTTTAGGCATTGATTGCATCTTGTAAATGTTATTATTAATTTGGAATTACACAAATCTTTTACAAAAGTTATGGATATTCTTAAACAAAGTAGGAAAATAGATACACAATTTTAAAAAGATCCAAATTATATTTTGATATCCCAACTAACATTGAAAATCTATAGTATGGGAAATTTTGAGGACATACTTTATCTCACTCTGAAGTAAACATCTTCTTGTCATTTGATAATTTTATATTTTTCATTTGTGTGTATATTTTCAACTGAAAAATTTTGATTTAAATTTGAACTTAAAAATTTCTATGGGGTTTAAATTTGACTACATTTGAGAATTTGGACAAAAAATTGACCATATTAGTCTTCCAAGGTACCTCCCCACCAATTAAATATAAGTGATCTCCTAGAATTATTTTATATGAGGGTTCATTGTATATAATTTCCATTTGTTCTATATTTGGAAGCCATAAGTGATAATCAATGACATTGTTGGTAGCTCACTTATCCTCATTGATCTCTGTATTAATTTATTGAAGAATAATCATCCTTCCAGCAATAATAGGATTTTTTTACACCTTCTTCATCAAGTACCTAAGTACTATTTGATCAGAAAAAATGGTGACTTTAATTCCATGAAATTAATATCTAAATATATCCAACAGAAATAAAATTTTTAATAATTATTTTTTAGTTATTGTGTAAATAATCTAGGAAAAATCCAATGTTCTTGATGCATAGGAAATTACTCAATGTTTTCCTTCAATTCTCAAGGATATAACTATTCTAACAACATGGTTGGATGCATGACAAAGTATTTAAAATGTATGGTCTCTATTGTGAGGTTTAATCACTAGTGTTGTGATAAACCAATTATTCAATTCCATGAATGATTTCCTACAATAATTATTGAAGAAAAATTCATAATATTTTAAGAGTATCCTGGACAATGGAAGAGTAATGTTACTGAATTCCTTGATGAATCTCTTAAAAAACCAACATTTCATAGAAAATATATATTATTATCCATAGTGGTTAGATATAGAAATGAATTTATCACTTCAATTTTTTATTTATCAACCTTAATTACATTATTTAAATAACACACCCTATAAATATCACTCTTTCAACCATTAAAAAAACATTTAAAATGAAAATCATCATACTTTTCAATATATGTTTTCAAAACATTTTCTATATTATTCAAATAATGATCAAAATAATTAAAAAAAATTGATTTCATCTAAAAACACTTCCTAACAGTCTTCAATATGATGAAAAATACTTATCATATATATATATGAAATGTACCTTTTACATTAAATAATAAAAATATTATCATTTTATATGTAAAGGTACCAGAGGGATAGTTCAATGTTTTTTCTTTTATTCTTCATGTAAAATGGGTAGCTGAAAGTTACCTATAAATTCATCAAATAATAAGTAATGAGTATTTCCTTTTACTCTTTCTAACATTTGGTCAGTAAATGTAATGAGAAAATGATCCATCCTACCGACCTGATTTAACATATTATAGTATATAAAAACTCTTCATATATTCTAAACTCTAATAGGGTTCAAATTAACTAATACAAATATGGCTTTCATCATCACTAGAAAAGTGCATTAATAGCTCTAAAAAAGCGTTGTTAATCGAGGTGAAGATAAAGGGGGGGTCCCTTTTATCAGCGCTCAGAAAAGAGCTGATAAAGGGGTCTTTTATCAGCTATAAAAAAAGCGCTGATAAAAGACCCCTTTTATCATCACTTTTTTAGCACTGATAAAAGACCCCTTTTATCAGCTCTTTTAAAAAGCACCGATAAAAGTCAAAAAAATAAAAAAAAAATAAAAAAATATATATAATTCGGGGGGGAGCTTTTAACAGTGCTTGACCCCCTTTTAACAACACTTGACCCCTTTATCATCGCTATGTGGACCACTCCCATGCACTGACCATGGTCGTGTGTCCAGTACATGCCCCATTTGCATACCTTCTTACTTCCACCAGAACTCAAACCTGTGACCTCCCCCTTGCGCGCCTACACCTTTACAACTAAGCCATTTCGTTTTTTTTCTATTTAATGATATATTTATTTATATACTAATATTTATTTTTATATTAATATAGAATCATATTAATATAAATATATTTAGTTACATTAATACATATATATTTATTCATATATTAGTATATACATATTTATTCGTATATTTATTTATATATATGTATTTTTAGTTATAAATTTTTATCCTTATATTTATTTTTATAATAATATATATTTATAATATTAGATTTAAATATATTTATAAAATATGTTTTCATGTGTGTTTATAAATAAATAATTACATACATACATACATATATACAACACAAACACAGACACACACACACACACACATATATATTTATTTATTTAGGAATAAATACACATATATGTGTATTTGGAAATCCATAGAATGTTAAAACGACCATAACTTCTATTCCAGAAGACTTTTTCAACTAGAAAACTAGTCCAATAGAAGAAAATTAAACAATATTTGATATGATATGTGGTACAGGCGTAACGGACACCCGAATCAAAAGTTATAGTTGTTTGAAGTTTGAGTTACATTTTCAACTTATTTTAGATCTTTTATTATTTTTTTGATTTTTTGTGTCTTTAAATTGTTATTAAATGATTTTTAATTTATGCTAATTATCGAATTATTAACTATATTATATTTTTCAAAATATTTTAAAGTCATTGCAACTGAATTTATTATATATTAAAATGTAATAGTATATTTATACTTTTCCAAAACAAATTTAAAAAATATATTTTATATTTATATCAATTTAAATATACTTATATAAAAATATTTTTTTCATGAAAACTTATATTTTTTGAAACATTAAATTTATCGGCACTAGGGAAAAGCGCTGATAAAGTGCCCCTTTATCAGCACTACTAAAAAAGAGTTGATAAAGGGGTCGCCTTTAACAGCGCTAAAAAAGGGCTGATAAAGGGGGGCCTTTATCACTGCTAAAAAAAGTTTTGATAAAGGGTCACTTTTAATAATTCTTTTTTTAGCGATGTTAAAGGCCCCCCTTTATTAGCGCTTTTTTAGGGCTGATAAAGTCTCCCTTTATCAGCGATTTGTTTAGTGCTAATAAATGGATAGTGCTTCCCTTTCCTAACACCCCTGGAAAAGTGAGACATAAAAGGCTAAATGCTACTACCCATGTCAACAATGTGGACCTTTTATTCAGGAGCCTACCTGATTAGAACTCCACAGTTAAGAATGCTTTGCCTGAAGTAGTAATCCGGATGGATAACCTTCTGGGAAGTTTCTCAGGGTGTGTGTGAGTGAGGGCAAAACACACTGAAAGAACATGTGTTGGCCTATGGGGACAGTCATTAGTCTGATAAGTGACCCTAGTGAGTAATAGCCTATGGTGTGCTGGGAAGGCAACCAAGGTATTACATCTGACCCATGGGGTCAGATTACAAGTTTCATGGCCCAGGGAGGTGGTTCATGACAAAATGGTATGTAACACCCTTGGAAAAGTGAGACTTACAAGGATAAATGTTACTACCCATGACAACAACGTTCACATTTATTTCAGGAGCCTACCTGATTAGAACTCCAGAGTTAAGTGTGCTTGGCCTGGAGTAGTAATCAAGAAGGGTGTACTTATGGGAAGTATCTCAGGGTGTGTGTGAGTGAGGAAAAAACACATTGAAAGAACATGTGTTGTCGTATGGGGACAGTCATTAGTCTGATAAGATACCCTAGTGAGTAATAGCCTATAGTGTGCGGGGAAGGAAACCAAGGTATTACATCTGACCCATGGGGCCAGATTACAAGTTTCATGGCCCAGGGAGGTGGGTCATGAAAAAAGGGCTCCCGAAAAGGAGGGTACACCTTATTGACATGAGTCATATCATTTCTTCATTTAAACTTTATCATTCTGTGGTGTTACAATCATCCCCCTTTTAGAGCACAACGTCCTCGTTGTGGGCCCTACATCTCAACCCAGACAGTACGTTGCACTTAAGGCTAGGTTCCACCTCTGATACCAAATGTAACAACTAGGTCCCACCCACCAGTTCCCCCGCAGACACGTGGTCCCCACCCTGGGGCCCACCCACGTGTCTGAATAGATCATCTGACTAATACACAACTAATAAATGCTAAAAAAGCCCTAAACCCCCTAATATAATTATTTTCATTTCTCTCTATTTTCATTATAGTTTTTTAGGAACTATGTGAATGAGAATGGCCCATTACGAGTTCGAGATGTGGAAGAATATTCTTACTTCTAAAAAAATTACTATTTTTTTCTTCACAAAATCCATCATAGTAGAGTCTATCCTACTTTGGAGAAACCTAATAGAAATTGAATTTTCTTCAAGTATAAATCCTTTTATTCATATTTTGTTATTTATTCTAGGTATATCTCCTAAAATCCACCCTATTAATTGCAAATTTTCTATTAAAATTTATAATAGTTTTTATTCATGATCAAAGGAAATATTCGTTTAAATTATTAAAAGAAATGTATACCCTTATATTAGGAACACATACTTAAGGTTAGTTTGTAATGGTCTTAATTCCAGATTTGGGGTCCTCTATAAATATGAAATTAGACATGGGATCCTAACCTTTAAATCGTGAATTTTCTAATCTCTAAATGGAATATTAGTTTCTTAATCATTAAATAAACAATAAAATCCATTAATAAATATATTTGTTACCTCTTATTATAAAATACGGTCAAATTTCCCAGATTATTCCACAATATTATTCATATAACTTCAAGGAGTTAATTATTTTCCATAGGATAAAACATCAGGAAAGGAGTGTATAATTATTTTGAGGGTAATTTATTAATTCAAAGATGTTGAAATGGAAACTTCTCTCTCCAAATTCGGTAGTGTGAGTCCCCTCATGATTATTTAGGATGGTATTGGATGTATTAAATAAGGGTGTACACAAAATAATAGTTTAATATGATTTGGTTCTATCATCCTTTATATTGATTACATATAAGTCAGCTGGAAAGATCAGGTTTTTCACTCTAACTAGGACATCTTTTAAGACTCCAGATAGAAAAATTATGGATCTATTTGTAAGATTCACCACCACTCATGGGCGATTAAATTCTACCATCTATAATGAAGAAAATATTTAGTGGGTAATAACATTTATAAAGAACATAAATTACATAAAACATCTATAAAATTCATGGATCCAATGGTTTAAAGAATATAAAATATCCCAGGATCTTGAAATTTAGTATAAAATTGTGGTCTAATCAAGGATGAGACACTTCCTCCCAAAATTATCTTTTCGTTCCCTTGATTAATCAAATTTTTAGTAAAACTTTACATTAGAAACATATTATATTGTTGAATATATTTTTGATATTTAAGGAGGGAAGGATGATTTCAACTTTCTGGAAGGTTTCCTGAATTTCATTTTAAACTTTCACAAATTTTATTTTTATTAAATAAATTATACTTGATAGAAATGGAGGTCAAAGGTCCTTATTTTCTTTTTCTTGTTTTGGAATGGTGTCATTGGTCACTTTTTTTTCATATAGATTCTTCTTCTTCTTCTTCTTTTTCTTCATTTTATTCTCGAGGATTATTGTTATAGTAACATATATATATATTAGAATCATTTTTCTCAGTAATGGGTGGGTTTTTATTGGTATCAAGTGTTCCAATAGTGTTTATTTCTATACCACTTATAATTCTAAACAATATCACATTTCCTTTTAGGTTTGAGACCTATTGGGCTGGTAATTTCCTAGGGGTTTTTTGATAGAAACTCCACAATACATCCCATTTGGTTCTTTAACCCTTCCCCTTTATTATTCATTTACTCAAAACATTCTCTTATTTATTCAGTATAAGTAATTGTTTATATGTTAAGGTTTTCTCATAGATATTCTTTTTCTATAAGGGAGGTGGTTTGTAGGTTGGTAGACTGTAAGATTATTTGTATGGATATTGAATTGGTTATTTAAAGGGTTGATGTTGCTACTACTACTACATGTACGGGGGTATTTATTGGTTTTATTTATTCCTAAATATATATTGTAATTTGGAAATAGATCTAAATCAATGATTAGAAGACAATAATTTCCTTGGTTAAAAGATATCTACACAAATCAAAGGTACTTGCACCTCAGTACACTGGTTAGTAATATGATTAGAAGATGAGAATAATCTACGTAACTTCACAAGTGACCATTATTCACTAGATTATATCATGGAATTAATATCCTAAATATTGGAATGTAATAAAGTTTATGAATTATAAGTTCATTCCTCATGAAATCCTCAGGTTCCAATACCTCATATACCAAATTGTAAAGAACATTGTGTTATCTTCTCTAGGAGTCCTTTGGACTCCACTAGTTAATTATAAATCATATATACTCATTATAATTCATATATAATGTTCTTTCCACAATATAACATACCTTGATAATAAAATACAATAAAATAATGATCTTATATGTATTGGCATGTGTAGGTTTCACACAGTTTCATTAGCTTCTCCTAGAACCCATATAGATTCTCTCTAAAACTTTATAATATTGAATAAACATTCTTTATAATTACTATGATTATATAGTTAGGGAAGAATACTTAGAGAAATATTCATTGAATAACATCCCCATCACTTACTTCTCCTAGTTACAGGCTATATAGAAAGTACATTTTCAACATTAGGATATAGAATGAGAAAAAAATCCATTTTAATTGTAATTATTCCACTCCTCTCAACTTTGATGTTTAAAAAATTAGGTTTAACCCATTAATGTTATTCTTGGGATCCTCACTAGAAATCCCATGTAATTTTTGAAATAATTTAATTAAATAATATTTTAGTTGAACGTTATTTTTTAATTCATAACTAGAGAATTGATTATTTTTTTGATAAAATGATGTGAATTTAGGTACCTTAATATTCTGTTGTATTTCTATTGATGATTATTGGCTCACAATGGTCACATGAAGTTTCATTGGATCCTTTTAAGGAAATTTATTCCAATTTAATTTCAATATTTATGTTCTTCAGTTTTGTTAGTATGGTTCGTTATATTTTAGGGTCCATAGAAAAAATTATTTCTATCTTAGATCTAGTTATCGGATTTTAAAGTTAGTGTACTTAGTAGTACCTCCCTGAAAATGGTGCTATGTTTTGACATCATCTATGAAATGGTGGTATAAAAGTTTTTTTATTTAAAAGGTTAAATTTATTTTAGTGTAAACCTATTGTTTTCCCAAAAGGGGGTTCTCAAAATCAATTTTCATAATAGAATTTTAAAACGGGATGTTTTGATTTTTTGGATCTTAAAAGAGAACTTGGAATCAATGAAAATTTATTTTGAAATCAATATAATGGAAATTTTATAGGCCTGGGCTATTTTCCCTATAATAATTCTATCATATTGCTTCAATTAGTTAGATATTATTCATGATAACAAATTAATGTGAGGTTCCATAGTCTCTTAACCTCTCACCCTCAGTTGAATGGATTTATTGAACATTTCACAAAAAAATTACTTGGTCATTCCTCCTTCCTATGTATTTGAAATGGTTCTCTAAATAATCAAATGCCCAATGAGGATGGATGTTTCAATTAGTGGGGGAGGGGGAAATCAATTATATATTTTTATTTTATGTTATCTTTCTTTTATAACAACCATCAACCCATGTTAAATGTATACCAAAATGCTGAAAACAAATCACTCACACATCGATAGGAATAGATGTATTTTCAAAATTCACTACTCAACAAGAGTAGATAGTTCCTTAGAATGGTTTGTAAATATTCCAATACATCACAATACATTAGAAAAAAATCCTTTTATGTGGATACAACAAGTAGGATATGCCCTTACACATGTGTGGTTGTAAGATCAGTATGATAGTACATTTTATTCATCTGGCATGAATGATATAAACCATGATTGAGTAACCTATTAATAAACCTTCATTAGTTGGTTGAAAAAAACTTTCTATTTTTTATTTATTAATTTACACTTTATATATTCTAAAAAATGAAATCATTAATTTCCAAACCAACTGAAAGTAGAAAAAAACATTATGGACTTCATAACAGAACTCAGTTTGATGGATTAGTACTATTACACCATTTGATAACTTAGTCTAGAAAATAGTATGTATAAATACCCTAGACACATTCTAAATCACTTAAAAAGTTCCATGGAAAAATTCATCTTATTTCTTAGTTAGATCCATTAACCCTTTATTATTATTCTTCTTATATCCAAAAAACTTCCACAGTAAATCTTAGTCCGAAAAAATCATCTCTCTAAAAATATAGTACTTTATCTATCTTTCTTCAATCATAAACTTTAAAAGTGTTATAATTAACAACACACTTCCAACTATTTATAGGAGAGCCAAAAAAAATTTGGGTTAGAATGTAAAATTTTTTCTAACTCAACTAAATCTCAGAAACACAAATTCCCCAGTTATTTTTACATAATATTTGACGATTTAGGTTCTTATAAACACTTATCTATTCTTCTCAAAACTTCTTGAATCTACTCAAATATTTAGCCATCTCTAAACATACAAACACTTCTTCAGTCAGATACCATTTTTCATTCTAATTCAATTCCCATTACGATGCAAGTATATATAAGAATAAAACTATAATTATGATGCATTGTATCATTTTATAAAAATGAAAGACTTCTCATTCCCATTATCCATACCAACTTAATGACATAAAACATTGAAATAATTATTCCTTAAAATTCTTTAAACTTTTTTAGAATTCATTTTATTTCTTTTCTATAAAAATATTTGAAACTTATAAAGATATCATCTCCCCTTGGTGATACTTTAGCACAGGATTTAAACCCTATTGAAAACACTTTGACAAAATCCTTGAAACGTATCACCTTTTCTTAAATTGTCCAAAAATTCATCAGATGGGGTCCAATGATGAATTACTGTTGGCCTACGTCTCATAAATTGGTCTTTCTCCCTATATGATGGCTTATCGGTACCACTCCTTTTGTGATGATTCTTGAGTCACTTGAGAAACAAAAAAAATTGTTCTTTTTTTCTTGACCCAATTGAAACAAACCAAGAAACCTGATGATAATTGTTGACTAAATTGTTGAACATAATCCAGTTGATCGGTCTCTAATCCAATCCAAAATCATCAGTCCCAACAATCCATGTATACTAATATACTTCAATATATATATATATATCATAAACTTTCTATGATGGATCAGTTTCCCCCCATGTTTGATGGACCAGTGTCATTAGTAAATTCATTGTACCAGTTTCTCTATAGCTGTCGATTGATCCTTATTATTTTTTAACTTGGTGAGTCGGAGAGTAATATGGATCATACAATCTGATGGATTGGTCAATCATCACTTTAGAAACACTTCAAATATCATAGCCTTTATTCTTCCATAAAATTATGCTTATATCATGAATTCTTCATCAATTTCAGAACCTAAATATTGGAATAGAATAATTTTAATTACATTGGAATGTTTTATGACACCCATCAATCTAACATCCTCTATCTTTATATCTAAACAACAATCTGATTGGAACCACTTGGACTGAAAAGGCTAGAATTTATCCCACTCTTTCACAAATCTTCATTCATATGTTTTAAACCAAATTATGATATTAGATAATTAAAAAATCATAAAATAATTTTCAGATTCAGTATAGAGATATTAAGACTCCAATATAACTTCTCATACTAATAAAAACACTCCTTTCAGACATAATGTGAGTCTGAAAAAGAACTACATTCAGAAAACATATTCATAACAAACAATTGGTGTTGATGAAACTTCTTATCCAAACTATTTAAAATATTGAGATTATGATACCTATTTTATTCCTATCATTCGATCACCCAAACTTATAAGTTGAAATTAATTTACCATAGTGAAAACAAAATAAAAAATAATAAACACAAACTTATTTTAGAATACAAAATCATCATCCATCCAACTTTGTCCTGCTAAAATCAATCATAGTTTTCTTATATAATACTTATTCATATTTTTTATTTCCTAAATAACCCATGACTATTCCACAACCTTTACTTGAATGATAATAATTTATAAGAACATCACCACTTTTCTAAGTCTAATTCATGGCATACAAAATAAATTATGAAGAGGAAGATGAATGTCCCATGACTAAGGTAATGAAAAATTAATCAAAATAAATTATAAAAAGTCTCCTTCAAAATTATAAACTACCACAAAACAATGAAATAAAAAATATAAGAATTTGTTTTATTAATTTATTTTCAAAAAATCAATAATTATAACAAGACCACCTTCCATTTCTCAATCACCCCAGGTTTTATCCCTCTATACGATGGATAACATTGGTGAAAGAAAAAGAATAAAGAATCACAAAACATAGGAATATAGAAAATAAAACTATGGAATATTGAAAATAGTAAAAACAACATGAGTTTAACTCCTTCCTCACCTATCCTTATATTCTTAATAAAATATCTATATTCCCTTATTCTATGGGAGAATAAGACCTCCTAATATCTTTGTTTCTTTGAATTGGGAATGTTTCATTCTTCTTTGGAATATCCCTTGAGAATCTCGGTTCATCCTTCTTTAAAATCATTTGTATCATTTATTTATTTTTATTGAATTTCCAATTGTTTACTATGACTGATATTATTCATTATAATCTATAAGGCTTCATGATATTGGTTTTCATGAATACTAATATGGTACATCATAAAATGGCATGGAACTCATCTAAAATATAGTAGCATCTTGTCCTCTTCCCATAGCATACCCTTCAGTTTGATGTTGCATACTTAGTTGGATCACAATGAATTACAATCTTATTGTGATGTTTGCTTCCATTAATGATTAGTACATTCCATGCCTCAATTATATTATTCTCTATAAATTTAATTTTGAACATCTCAGTTTCATTATAAGGGTTATTATTTCCCTTATATGGATCTTGTTAGATAAATATCTAAATCTAGATCCCTATACATTGAGGACTCTTGATGTGGATTCCTTTAAATGGTGGAACAGTTGTGAATTACCTTAATGGATCATGAATCCCATTTTATGGGTGGTTGATCATTTTTTCAAGATCTATCTATATGGGGATCCTTATATCTGGTGCTATAACATTATGTGGTAATTCTTTCATATATTGTGGATTTAGTCATTTTTTTTATTTAGAAGAGAATGTATAGGCATCCTATAATAATACAAAAGATATCCATAGATTTACTCTAAAAATTAGATAAATTTTTTGAATATATAATTTGGCTGTTCTAAAAAATATTTTATAAAATATGATGAAGTGGTGCCTTAACTCCAAATATCCTTATAATTCAATGAATTTTTAAATATCAGGGAATTAGATAAACTAAATATTAAAATAATCTAATGAATTTGTTACTTATTCCAACGAAATATGAAAACTCTTCATAGAATGAATTCTGTTTTAATGACTTATAAGATATAAAACCACCATACATTTAGATAACTACATTAAAATGATATTATATAATTAATATTAGAGAATTTCAAAATTTTATATGTACCTACATCTAGTAGTTAAAAAGTAAAAATTATTATTTCAATATGGATCTTCTAATTATATAATATATTATCCACATGTCACTACAATTTATTTACTTCAACATATATCACATTATATGATAAAATCCATTCATAGATTATGATAACAAATAAACCATTACTTTTTTCTATATCATATGCTTGAATTTATCTATATTGTATTTATAATATAGAATAAAGATTCATGAAACATATTTTGAAAAATTAAAACTCTTCAAATTTAATCTCTAAACATATCAATAAATATTAATGATATCTAAAAATGTTCTTTGAGAAAAAATACTTCACACTAGTAACCAATGGATCTAATAATTAATAATTTTTGTATCAATATGTTGTAAAAATAATATGGGTGTATATGAAATCTTATATGATATATTATATTAATTTAAATAAATTTAATTGGATAATAATTTTTCATTAAATGGGTTTTTAACCATTCATTTTGAATTGGGTCAAGTTATCATCATTAACTGTTGATAATATATTCATTTTATAGTGAGATTTAGGATTAGAATACATTAAGGGTTATGATAAGATCTAATTGACATAGAATGAAAAAGTGATGACCTTGTCCAGTAGGGGCATACAATATGAATCTCATTTATCAGATATGGAATCACTGGGATTTTACATTGACCAAACCTATTCCAATATCCATAAATTGAAATATGAGTGAATTTTTATGGGATAAGTTCTTGCTAATAGAGATCACCTCCCAATCAATGTTCATCAAACCACCATAAGAAAGTACAACCATCGCACAGCTTACCCTTAGGGTGCACTTTGGTGTAATATTGTCTTATATGTATACATACCAATAATATGAATTTGTATATTTTTTTTAATAAAATAAGGATTATATTAATCCCTTACCATTATTAATATATTAAAATATAAATTATTTTATAATGAGTTAAAAAAATCCATTTCGATATGAAGAAACCAAAATTTTATTTTTTGTGAAATATTTAGTTTCAATTAAAATAATATTTTTTTATAAATTACAGAATTTTCAAATATTTTTTTTATTAAATAGACTTATTAAATAATATTTATTTATATATAAATTATAATACAATTTAATGAATTCCCATAAAAGTTTTATAAGTGTCAAAATTCTGGTTGTGTAACGAAAATTTGTATTTTTAACTAAATAAATATTTTTATTTAAAATTGAAAATTCCAATATTTAGTAAATTATTTTGGTAAATTAAAAAAATTAAATCAACACTTAAAAATTATAAAATTCTGAGTTTTTCTTAATTTTATAAGACAGTCGAATTTTTGGGTCAAAATTTAGCATGGTATAAATATATAGTATGTATTATGACATCATAATATCCCAAATGTCATATAATAAATACTATAAAATTCATCCATGATGGAAAATATATTTATAATTTTATATAATGTGTTTCTAAATTTTTTAGATTAATTTAAAAAACACATAATGAACCCTCCAAAACATATATTATATTTTATGGTTTTAAAAAGTTTTATTTATTAACATGAATCACATCACATCATGAAAGGTATTATTTTAATGAGTTTGGTTATTATACTAACAAAATATTTGAAACCACTATGCTTTGGAAATAACAATATGATAAAAACATGTAAGTGTTTGAGATTCTTATTACTTTATTACTTAGAGTCCAAAACCTATATTTAGAAATTAATAATGAAATTTCCTCTCTTTTTCTATAAATACCCACCCAACCACAAATTAATCTTCACTCAAGACACATTAAGTATGATTTTACTATCCCTAAATCTCTCTAAATCCCTCCCAAGGTGTTCTTAATCTCTTATTAATATACTCTAAAGCTTTTAGAAATAACCTCTCAAGTAAGGGATTCTCTTTCTTTTCACTCTTCATTCAAGTACTTCCTTTGTATTGAGCCCTTTGAATTTCAATTGATTATGATTCCAAAAGCTTATAAATAACTCTTTATTATCTACACTATGTTATAATAATGAGATATGTATTACCCCCTCTCATTATATACTTTATATAAGTTGTTATTTTGATGAAGTAAGGGATCTATCTCTTTATTCCTTTCCATTTAGGAACCTTATTTGTATTTTTCGTTTTTATATGAAATTATTCATGTTTTAATGTTCTTTTACAGATAAAATTACTTTAATTATTATTCAAAATTAATTTGATACCACCTTTCACTCTCATTAAACCATTCCATTAACCTTTTTGTACTCATGTTATACTTCCGAGATTATTCAGTGATTTTCTATACTAAACTTTTTTATTGTGAAAACTCTTCCCCATTTCCAATCAAGGTTATTTTCCTTGTTGTACATATCCTTCATTTATTAAGAAATTCAATCTACTTAACCCACACTCCT
Organism: Viscum album; assembly: GCA_963277665.1. Lineage (NCBI taxonomy): Eukaryota > Viridiplantae > Streptophyta > Magnoliopsida > Santalales > Viscaceae > Viscum > Viscum album. Next base: position 690,836,741 of record OY728121.1, on the reverse strand, counting down.
TAATCTTTAGAATAAAAGTGTTGAAAGAATTTTATATATTGTATGATCATTATGGAACATAAATCCACGTATAAGATAAGAATTTGAATTGTTTTCCAAAAATTATATAAACCTCAAATGAATTGGTTAGTAACAACCCATGTACCGATAGAATAATTTTTTTCATATTTATTAGTTAAATTCAATATAAATATGTTATGTATGAAATGGTTTTATTAAAATCATTTCTTATAAGTTTATATTTAAAAGGCCAGTTTTCAAATTATATATTTGGAATTTGAAAAAGATAATTTCATTTTTTTAATTTGTTAGGTCAAAATTATATTTGGATTATTTTATGAGATGTTTATGAAAATATTAATTTTTTAGTGAATAGTGAAAAATGATTATTTTTATGAAAAGTTCTTTTATTTTCAATAAATAAAGAAATTATGAAGTCCCATTATGTTTTGAATTTTATTTCACATAAAATAATAATTTTTTATTTAATATTAATTCCACTAAAATTCATTTTAATAAAATTTATATAGTATTTCAGAAAGAGTTTATTTTTGGTTTTAAAATTGGTATTTTTATAGAAACGGTTTTAAAGTACACAATGTTTGTCCTTTTTAATTAATTAAAATAATACCTAACGGGGAATGTTTTAAATGATTTTTATATATATTATATCATTAAATATTAATTTATTTTCATAAAATTATTATTATTAGTTATATATTTAATATAAAATCTATTTTTTTCTTGAAAAATACCCTTCTTGAAAACCCCCTTTTCCATCACATCTTTCGGTTTTGTTTTAAATTTAATTTTAAAAATTATATTAATTAAATTTAGTATAATAGATTCTATATTTTTAATCTTAAGGTCTAAATTATGATATATGATCATTTTTATTTTTATTCATAAGAAATTTATCATGGTAAAAATAAGATTTACCGTAGTATTGGTAAAATAAAGAAAAATATTAATGTTAAATGGTAAAAGATTGAAATACCTAAAAACTAAAACATTAAAAAATTAATGTATTTCTAGAAAATAAACTTCCTTTCAAACATTAATTATCAATTCAATTCAATATAATTAATGAAACTCAAATTTTTTTGTATTTGAATATAAAATAATTGTTATTTAATCACTTAAACCACCCATCCTCAGGTATAAATACCACTCCTCACCACCACCTTTCTCCTAAAATTACATGAAACTCATAAAATATCTACCAAAACCTATCATACCCACTTTCCTAACATAAAAGTGTCAATTTTATCACCTAAATTCCAATTCCATGTTCTTTAAGGGATCCTTCAAGTTTGTGATATTCAAGAAGAATCTTTCAAAAATCACCTCTCTTAATTTATTTTATTATTCTACCTAATCCTTGCCTCATTAATCTATAAAATATCAATAACTAAAATATCATTTAAATAATAAAATTTTATGTTTCAAATATAATGTCTTATATTCATTATTTTTATCATCTCCTCTTATTCAAAGAAATGAATCCATTGTCCAAATTATGGAAGTTAACTGTCTCCATGGATAAGGATTATTCTTTTTCCATTACCAGCTTCAAGGATTTTCATAGAACAATTATTATGGTCAATTAATATTTTAATTAATATATTATAAATTATTTCATGTTTTGGAACTAATAGATAAACTTATTATTAAAAAAATGAAACTAGTTTTGATGGTCGGAAAAACCGCCAAAATAAACTAAACATTTATCGTTATCATTTTTACAAATGAATCATCCTCATGTTTAAAAATGATAAATGGTACAATTTATACTTTTTTATGTTCATTTATAATATTTCATTCCACTTCTATATTATTTTTTCCATGTTACTATAAAATCGATATTTGTACACAATTCAACCAACCATGAAACCATGAAACGAATGCACCTGAAACAATGAAAATAATGTAATATTTCTGATGAATGGGTGGTAATATGTTATAAAATATTAATATATGGTATTAAAAATAATAATATATTTCGTTAATTAATAACATTATTTAAACCATTACACCATAGGTATGAACACGTTTGACTGAAGTCGAACCTAAGGTAATAAAATTATAATCCCAATTTTCATACATTTAGCTAAACTTATCGTTAATGATTATGTCAGGATATGATTTTGTGTGAAATTAATTTTTAATATATTATGTTTTGTTTACACCTTTTTATGTGGACATAAATTGGATACACATAATCGATCTATTTTATTAATCTACTCTTCTATGAAATAATATTTTTAAGGGACTTTCTTTTAAAAATCCTCTTTTGAAGTTCATTTTTCAAAAAGAATGCTTTTTTGACATATATAGCATGAATGAAATTTCCGACATTCATGTTGTCTTAATATTTATAATCATACAATACAATTTCATATGGTTACATTCAAATAAAATATTTTCTATTGTACGTATGTAGTTTTTCGAAATAAGTGATTTCAAAATGGAAAATTTATTTTCTTTAATGAGTGTTTTATGATGAAAGTTTTCCAGGATTATGTTGATGTTATAGTTCATGGGAATTGACTTTAGTGTTTTCTAGTTGTTTATTAACCAATTATTGGTGGTTCTATGATTAACCAAGGATATGTGGTTATGTTATTAACTAAAGAAAGGTGGTTCTATGATAAACAAGGATGGGTGGTTACGTTTTAACCTCAAATGCATTGGGTAATCTAGAGATGTAAGTTGACCAAATTGGTTATTCCATTTGTAAGTATGATATGAAAAATAATTTCCAAAATTTCATTTTTAACTATTATATTCTTTCTTTTGAGCTTTCTTGAAAATCAATTGATTTTAAAAATGTATGATAATGATCCTTTTGAAATAATGGTTCCTTTTTTAGGGTAAATGGTATATTTTTTAGAAATTTTTTTATGTTTTTCACTTGAATAATTGTTTCCTTTATTTTATATCCCTTATTTATATTTTTTGTAATACTAGTTTGCAAATTTTTTCATAGTATTTAAGGAACTATAAGGTCAAGGATGAGATGAAGGGGAAATTTGTAAAGATTATTCCGGAATAGAAACCATGGTTTTAAAGACTTTTGTTTTATAGGAGAAATTGATACTAAGTATAAGTGTCCACTTGTAATGTTGGGGTTCACTTGGTATAATGTTTTCCTCATTCTTTAAAAATATTAATTGAAAAGATCTTCAAAATTTTTAAGAAGTGAATTCTAGTTCAAAAACACTACAATATGTAATGGTTAAGGTTGGGTCCTTATAGTTTGAAACAAAGGACGGTTTCAAAAACACTAGGTGTTACGATAATTTTAATATAATACCCGTAATTTATTTTTACTTCATTGTTATGTTGAAATGATAAATAATTACAATATTACCATGTCTTTTTCTATGATATTTCAGTTTAGACTGGTTTTCCATAGAGGAAACATGGAATCTATAGTGGGAAGTAATCAAGAGTAAAATATCCTTCTCAATATGTATATTAATATTGATGGAATAAGAATATAATAGATTTTCATAGTGAGGGATTAGTTGATACGAGCTATAAATGTTGGTGGTATCCATTCAATAGAGCATTCAAAACAACCACAACAGAATATATTAGTAGTGGAAAATTTTAAAAGGAAACATCCTCCATATTTATATGGAACCTCAGATATAGTGGTATTCAAATGGTGGATCAACTCTATGGAAATGATTTTTGAATTCATGGGATATTTAGAATGCCACAAAGTTATCCCTGCCCATTTATCATTTTTAAGGATAAGTTGATTAATTATGGTCTCTGGTTAAAAATTGAAGAGAGAAAGAAGATCAAGATTTTATATAATGGGATGATTTTGATAATATTTTTATAGAAAAAAATTTTCGTAATAATTATCAACTCAGAATGGGGAAATAATTCTTAAAACAGTGGAAGAAATATGAAGATTTTGTGGATGCATATGAATCCAATTTTACAAGACTATCCAGGAACATACCATATTTTTTGGGATAGTTACAGTAAAAATTAATGTATTTTAACCTTCATGGAAACCAATTTTACTAAGGGATTTAGATTCATGGGTGTTTAAAAGATATGTGAAACTTTTTCACTATGCTAAAAAGGTTAAAATGGAGTTTTTTGACACATATATTCCTCATGGTGACAAGAATAAGAAGAATTCATATTGGAAGGAATTAGGGAACATTTTTCAATTAAATTTGTAGGTAAGATAATAAAATTCCATTTTTTTAAAAAGTGTGGAGGGAAGAATCATGTGGAATATCTCTAAACATCTAGGAAATTATTTATATGTGGAAGGATTGGTCACATTTCTCTTGACTGTAAGGAAAATTAGTGGACAAATAAAAAAATACTAATGGTAAGTTGCTTTAATTTCCATGAGTTGGGACATTATGATAACATTTGTCAAAATTTATTCACTCAGGGGGAAAATCATCAAGATTAAAAATAGAAGGGTGTGAAAAAATATTTCTATACTACTATAGTTGTTATTATGCCATCAAATAAATTATTGTGATCTATGTTTCTTGTGTATTTAAATTATTTCAATGCCTTATTTGATTCTATATCTTTTCATTCTTTGATTTTTGAGAAATATTCAAGATTTCTGGGTATATAACATCATGAAAGTATTATAGAACTTTTGGTAAAATCATTGAATTGAAGTATTAACGAAACCAGGAATTTTAAGAATCTTCCTATTGTTGTCGTTGAAATGGTCTTCCATGAAAGTCTTATTAAACTACCCATATTTGAGTTTGATATTATTTTGGGTATGTATTAACTTTAATTTTATCAATTTAATATATATTTTAGAGATAATAATTTTTTGTCCAATTATTTCGTACTATTAATAAACTTCCAATCAGTAGATAATTTGATTAATAATGGTAGTGAAGTCACTGAGCACATTTCCTTGAATAAAATGGAACCATTCAGATTAGTGACATGAAAATAGTAATTTAATACATGGATTTTTTTTCTTGATTAATTTCCAAGTGTTATTCCTGATTGGGGGTTGAGTTTACTATTGAATTAGTCTCTAATGCTAATCATATTTCAAAACCCCCTTATCAAATGGATTAAGGAAAACTTTTGAAACTGAAAAATAAATTCCAAGAGTTGATACATGAAGGTTTTATTTAACATTAAATTCACCATGGGGTTCCCTTATATTGTTTTTTAAAAATAAATAGAGTTTGATTAAACTTTTAATTGGTTATAGTTCATCGAATAACATCACTATTAATAAAATTGACCATTTTCCTCATATCAATGATTTTTTATCAACTCTATGGAGTGTAGTATTTTTGAATTATTTATCACAATTTAGTGTTACATCAGTTGAAAGTGAAAGAGGAGGATATTATAAAGACTATATTTTTGGACTATATTTGGGAATTATGATTTTTTATTTATGCCCTTTGTGTAGAAAAATTACCCTGATATATTTATTTATCGACGAATAGAGCCATCTATGAATATTTGAATAAATGTGTGGTTGTTTTTATTGATTATACTTTTATTTATTAAAGAATTTAAGAGGATTATGAAAATAATATAAGGATTTTTCTTCAAAATCTTAACAAAAATAAATTATATATATAATTTATAAAATGTGTTGTTTGGTTACAACAGATGTCTTTTCTTGGAAACAATATAAGTAAATATGGAATTACAGTTGATCCTACCAAATTTGTTTTTGGATGAACAGACCATTCCTATAAATGTTACTGAGATTTAAATTTTTCATGGATTAAAAGGATATTAATAGCAATTTTTGAAAACATTACATGTTTTTATAGCCTTCTCACTAAGTTTATACAATAAAGAGTTAAATTTATCTAGACTAAGGAATGTGAGCATTGTTTTTAGGAGCTAAAAATAATATCATTAAATGCTTCTATTTTGGCATAAACCTCAATAAATAGTGATTGTTTTATCTATAGTAATGTTTAATTGAAGGGACATGGTTGGTTTCAAATAAATAATGATCGGGTAATTGATGATTCTTCATGTCAATTAAAGCCTCCCGAGAAAAATTATCCTACTCGTGATTTGGGATTAGTTTCTATGGGTTTTTCTTTAAAAATGAGTGGAATCATTTATATAGAAACAATTGTGAAATATATGATGATACTAAAATATTAAAGTACATATTTACTTAGATAGAGTGGAACATGAGGAAAAGAAGATGACTGGACTTGATTAATGATTAAGATTGCATGATCAATTATCATCATGGAAAAGAAAATAAATGGGTTTATTCTTTGAGTAAAAAATCATGCTACATTAAACATGTTACCTTTGGAACATGACCCTTTGATTAATGATTTGATGAATTCTTTCCTATAAGTTTTTGGAGAAGTAAATTCCTCTATTTTATTTTAGGTTTCAATTAAATCAACTATATAAGAAAGAATTAAGAAAGATCGGAAGGAAGACCATGATTTAAAAATAGTTATATTTGGTTATAAAGTTTATGTTTTCTAAATTTAATGTTGATAAAGATTGTGTTTTTAAATTTGATAAGATGTTATGTGTGCATTATATTTCTTAGTTGAAGAGGGAATTGTTAAATGAATCTAATAGTTCCCCATTTTCCATTCATAATAAAAGCACTAAGATTTATAGAGACCTTCTAGAGTACTACTGGTGGGATGAAATGAAAAGAGATATTACAAAATTTACCATGATATGTTTGACTAGTCAAACGGTAAAAGAAGAAAAAATATTGATGAAATGGATGCTTTAGCCTCTGAAAATGCTAGAGTGGAAATGGTAAAATATATCCATGGATTTTATGGGGGGTTACCAAAGACTTCTCAAGGTAATAATACAATTAGGGTTATTAATGATCGACTTACTATAAATGCATATTTCCATCCCATTTTAGATACTATGTCACTAGATCACTTTTTGGTTGTATATTAAGGATATATTTAGGTTACATGGAGTTATTATTTTTATTTTATCTAGCTATAATCCCATGTTCACTTCTAATTTTTGTAGAGATCTTCAAAATTTATTGTGAAATGAATTAAATATTAGCTTATCCTTCCATCCTCAGTGTAATGACCCAAAACATATGAATGTAATCCCATTATAATAATTATTTCATACAATATAATCATATAAAATCACATTAATAGCACAATAAACACATGATAAGTGAATAATTAATTAAATAAAAGTCATTCTAGATGTTAAGGAACTGACATCAATTAAATAGTAACTTGGTCTTTGGAATAGTAATGTGGCCCTTATGAATACTAAACAAGCCAATTGAATAGTAACATCACCAATGAAAGTATACATAAAATTTATCCATCTTAAAAGTGATAATATGATATAAATATATCATATTACCAGTAAATAAATATTTAAAAAAATTAATTAATTATTTGTATTTTTATAAGTCATAAATAATAAATTTCAATTTTATGAATAATTTAATATTTTAAAATAAAATTTAATTTCATAAAATTTATTCATAAATTCTTTTTTTGATTCTATATGAATATAAGATAATTTTATGAGCCCTTAATAATTTTTTCAAAGTATTAGAAAAGCAATTTTGAAGTTAAAATATTTATTTTCATGGAAAATAATGGTTTGAATTAAAAATTAAATTTATCATATTCAGAAAATTATTTTCATATAATGGAGGATATTTTTGAATTCTATAAATTGAAAAATCAATTGGGTAAATTTTTTGGATTATTCTAAAAAACATGAATTTTTCGTGAATAGTGAAATAAGGTAATCTATAGTATATGTAAATAAATGAATTTTTGAGTCATGATTGAGTAATGGTTGATATAAGTGACAATTTTTTTGAATTCAAAAGAACACATTTCTATATTCATTCTCAATAATTATCACTATTACATTTCTTGAGAAAAATAATAAAATATTAAATAAAATAATTAGAAAACACCCTCCTCCACTATAAATACCACCCTTCACCACCTCTTCTCCTAACACCTCTCAAGATTTTATCCTTGTTTATATTCTACCCAATAATCTTCTCAAACCTCTCTCCCAAGTCGAGGATCATTTTTAATTAATAAAATACCAAAAACTATCCTTTAAGGTGGGTCTCAATAAGAAGGAATCAAGAGGTTAACCCCTCTTCCATTTTCTTTTAATTTCTTTTCAAGTTACTTTTTTTCTCTTCTCCCCTCAACTACTCTCAACCAAATGGTGTGATAACTCTATTAAATTAAATATAATTATTTTTTATAATATAATAATTCATCATCATCTCTCATTTCTCATCCTTTTATACAAAACATGAAGCATTATTTGAGATGTGTTAATTTATCGCATTCAAGGATGGAAGGTTTTCAATTTCTATTACCATCTTCAAGGCTGGTCATGAATCAATTTTTTATGTTTTAACCAGATAATAATATATATATTACATAATTTTTAATTTTTTTAATCATTATACACATATGATGTAAAATAATTAAACAAAACAAGTTCGATGTGAGCAAAACCGCTCAAAATAATCCAAGCGTTTATCATTAATGTTTTATTTAATTATTCATCGTCAGAAAAATAAAGAAAATGACTTATATGATCACTTAAAATTATTTATGATCATTAGTAACTTATAACTTCACTTCTGAACCTCAATTTCTATTTTACATGAACATTCATACTCCTATATAAGAAAGTCGATTATAAAAATTAAGAAAACAAGCACTCACTAACTATGAAATTGACCATTATAACTCCTAAAAAGGGAATATAATAACAAAAAAACTATACTAAATAAATTACATTTAGAAAAGGTTATTTAGTTATTTATTAATGAATCTAATTTTATTATTTCTGACATTAAGATCATGTATGGAATCGTTTTGAAGATAATGTAAGGGATTCTACCTGAACTTCCATTATTCCTTCGGGTTATTCTATCTATATTATTACCCAAATTAGATTATATTTTATTTTTATGTACAAATTCTAAATTTTCTATATATGTTCCGAAATCACGTTTCAAGATCCATTCATCTTTCTTTTTCAGGGATATACATGTTTTTAAATGGTTTCCTTCTCAAATCATTCTGAAAAGCAAACCCGATTCAAGAGATATTTTTGCATTATTACCCATATTCAAGTGTCCCCCATAATATTTTTTAAGCCACCATTTTTTTATAAATTCACTCATTTTATTATTAAAACTAGATTGGTTAAATTAAGTATTTATTCAAAAAATTATGCCTTTTCCATTTTAAAGGATCTGGAATGTTTTCCCTCAAACCGTACTGAATATTTTTATTTATAAAGTATCTTAAACTCTCTTTTCACTTAATTTTGACGTCAGTTATCATGATATATTCCAAAATTTATTTATTAATGTCCATGTATTATTCAAATAATTTTTTCATGGTCACCTATAATATATTCTCATTTATTATGATTTTGACATGATAATGATACCCAATTATTTCCATGGGTAACCCTTATGTTTATGTTTGATTACTTGTGTATGGCTATTTTTGTGGAAATAACATTCATGAACTTGTTATGATGGGTATTCCTAGAGATAGCTCCAATTAATTGGGTAAATTTTATTCTGATGAGATGTTATGTGCAACGGTATTGGTGGTATCCTTGACTCGTAGTCCTCTATGTGCAACGAGCTTTGACTCGTGCTCCTCTATATGCAACGAACCTAAAATAATGCTAAATTCATGTTTTATATTACTTCCATATTACTATGATTCATGGTCCCATGTTCTATATGTTATGATTTCTTATTTTTCATCACGTACCATTCCTTTTTATATCATTATGTTATTCCTTCTAACCCATGTGCTAAGATTTATTCTAATATTTATTCCTTTACTGGGATTTTAGTTCATCCCATTGTTCAGGTTATCCCTAGGTAATCCAATGCAGATTTAATGGCTCAAAGGATGTTAGGATATCATAATGGATTTTAAATAATTAAATGTTTTATTAATTTTTGTGTTTTTAGTTTTATGAACCTAGTATTCCAAGACACTATACATTATGATCCTTGGATTTTAATTTGATATTTAATTATGTTTAAAATCATGTAATGATATGTATAAAATGATAGGGTCTGTATACTCAGTATGGTGGATAGTTAGAGAAAAATAATACCTTGTAATACATGCTATGTTCTTATTCAATGGACTACCAGAGAAGTTGGAATATAATCCTTTGTTAGTTGGGTTTTATTATACTGACAATTTTCATTCAAGTATAAAGATGGCACCTTTTGAGAAATTATATGAAATGTGGTGTCGAAATCCAGAATTTTAGGATGAAGTACATTAAAGGATGTGGATTGGAAAAAAATTGTAAAGGAAATGGATAACAAGGAATAATTTATTCAGCAACATATGAGGACCGCTCAGAGTTAGCAAAAGAGTTATGTGGATAGTGGGAAGAAAGACCATTCATTCAAGGTAGTTGATCATGTATTTCTTAAAATATATCCATGGAAAAGACTTATGAATTTTTTTATCAAGGGTGATTAAATTAAAATATTCAATAGACCATATGAAATCCAGAATAAAGATGTGACATTTTCCTACTGAGTGAATTTACCTATGAGATTATCCTAGGTACACAATGTTTATCATGTATTGATTTTTATAAAGTGTGTGTTGGATTAATCTCATATTGTGAGACCTCAATTAGTTTATTTGGAAGATAACCTTTCTTATGAGTAACATCCAATTCATATTATTTACCATAGAGATCAATTATTTCAGATTAAGTTAATTCAGCATGTTCAGGTTTTATGGAGAAACCATATTGTTGAATAAGCAACAAGGGATCTGGAAATTATATAAGGTAAAATAATACCCACTTATTTAGTAAGTGAATAAAATTTAGAGGACCCAATTTCTATAATGGGGGGTAATATAACAACCTAGGTATCGATAGAATAATTTTTTTCATATGTATTGGTTTAATTAATTATAAATATGTTATATAGGAAATAGTTTTATTAAACTCAATTATAATAAGGTTATATTTAGAATATTGTATTTAAAATTATATTTTCTTAATTTAAAAAAAAAATTCATTTTTTTAATCCATAATGTAAAAATTATCTTTTGAATAATTTTTTAGAATTTTCTAAAAAGATTAATTTTTCAGTGAATAGTAAAAAATACTAATTTTTTTAAACATGTCATTTCTTTTAAATAAATAAATAAATTTAAGAACCATTATTTTTTTAATTTTATTTCATGTAAAATAAGTATTTTTATTTATATTTTATCACAAAAAATTAATTTGAATCATATTTATATTTTATTTTAGAATAAGTTTATTTTGGGGAGCTAAAAAAAGGATTTTTCAAAAAAATTGTTTTAATGTACATATTGTTTCTCAATATTAATTAATTAAAATAACCCAAATGGGGAATATTTTAAATTAAAATTATATATTATATATTATTAAATATTACTTTGGTTTTATAAAATTATTATTATTCCTAGAGTTAATAAAAAATCATTTTTCTCTTGAAAAATACACCTCTTGAAAACCCTCTTTTTATGCCTCTACGGGTTTTGTTTTATATTTTTCCAACTACATAAATTGTATTTTCTAATATTTATTCCATATTTTGAATAAAAAGTAAAAAAATTGTGTAATAATTTAATTTTCATTTTTAGGAATAAAAAAGTTTTCATGGTAAAAAAAATATTTACCGCAGTATAAGGAAAATAATGAAATAAGTTAAAGTTAAAAGTTAAAAGCTAAAAATAAATTAAAAAATAAATCATTATATATTTTATTGATTTATTTATAGAACACAACTGGACTTTACAACATTAATAATCAATATAATCTATTTGAATTAATTCTTCCCAAATGTGGTTGCCTTAAAATATAAAATAATCATTTTTAATCACTTAAAACCACCCCTCCTCAAGTATAAATACCAATATTCACTAAAACATTATCCTAAAAGGAATTTATTCTATTAAAATATCTAAAAAACCCTATCCTACTAACAACCCCAGGTTCGATTGTTTCTTGTCCCACCCAAAGACCAATTCCAAGTTCTTTAGTGGATCCTTTAAAGAGGTGATATTTAAGAGCTAACTTTCCCAAACCACCTCTCTTAATTTCTTTTCTTTTTCTACCTTATCCTGACCTAATTAATCCATAAATTCATAATAACTCTAGTATCATGTGTATATTTTAATTTATTTTTCTAATGGAATACTTATATCCATTCCTTTTCTCATCTCATCTTATTCAACGAAACAAAACCATTGCAAAAATTAAGGCGGATAACCATCTAGGTAAATAATGATTATTCTTTTTCCATTACCGCCTTCAAGAATGGTCATAAAACTTTTATTATGGTTAAATAATATTTTTATAAGTATATAATAACTTATTTATTATTGTTAAACTAATATATAAAAAATTATTAAATAAAATTAAACTACTTTATGATAGTGGGAAAACCGCCAAAATGAAAAAACAAACATTTATCATTATAATGTTGTCACATAAATCATCATAATGTTAAAAAATGATAAAATGGACCATTTATAATTTTGAAGATAATTAATACCACTTTATTCCACTTCTAGGTTATTGTTTCCATTTTACAATAAATTACATAATTATACACAAATTAACCAACAATGAAACCATGAAACGAACACACCCAAAACAATGAAAATAATGAAATATTATTGATGAATAGGTGGTTAGATGTTATATGAGGATGATATAAGTTATTATAAATATTAATATATTAAAATAATAATATAATTATTTAAAACATTGTATAGAATTTTTGAACACATTTGAAATAAGTAGATCCTGAGGTAAGGGAACTCTTAATCCAATTCCCTTTCATTGGGTTAAACATAATTTTTTCTATAATATTGGGATAAGATTATGTGTGAAATGAATTTTTAATATATTATTTTTCATTTTAATTTTTATGTGGATTTACATCAGATATATATAATTAATCCATTTTATTAATTCTCACATCAATGATATGATATTTGTAAGGGACTTTCTTTTAAAAATCCTCTTTAAAAGTTCCTTTTAAAAAAATAATTTTTTTTTACATATATGGTGTGAATTTAATTTACTTATTTAATGCACCTAAATATTTTTAATATTTATTTATAAGTTTATATTTTAAATTTTAAAGAAATTGTTTTCAATTGTATGTGCACGGTTTTTCAAAATGACTGATTTCAAAATAGAATGTTTGTTTTATTCATAGAGTGTTTTATGATGCAATATTTCCAAATTTATGTCGATGTTATAGTTATTTGAAATTTTTATAATGATGAGTAGTTTTTTTATAAACCAATGATGTGTGGTTCCATAATAAACCAAGGGTGGGTGGTTATGTTATTAACCAATGATGGGTGGTTTGGTGATGAATTAAGGTTGGTTATGTTATAAGCTCCAACAAAATGGGTAATCCAGAGATCAAAGTTGACCATGTTGGTTATTCCATTTTTTAAGTGTGGTATGGAAAATTATGTCCTAGGATACCTACATACCACTTTTATACATTCTTATGAGTTTTCATGAATATAATTAAATTTTCAAAAGGTAAGATAATATTTTTTTTGAAATGATGTATCCTTTTTTTGTTGTATAAAGGTATGTTTTAAGAAATTGTTTTTATCATTTTTGACAAAACTAATGGTTTCCATAATTTTATATTTCTTACTAATATATATTTTCTCATCCTATGTTTTAAAAAACATTCAAATGGTTTAGGGATTAGTAGGTAAAAGGATGAGTCCAAGGGGAAAATGTATAGATTTTTAATGAAGAGAAACCATCTTTTGTTAAAGAATTTTGTTTTTTGGAATAAATGGATATATTATAAGTGTCCACATGTAACTTATGGATAAAATTGTAATAGTTTCCTAATTATTAAAAACTCTAAACTAAAAATATCCTAAAAAAAAATTGGATGTGAATTCTAGTATAAAAACACTTGAATATGTAATTTTTAAGGTCGGTTCACTACATTGGGTAATGTTTTTATCTCAAAACAAACCATGTATGGTTCACAAGAGTTTATTCCAAGAACACTATGTTATGATTTAATGGTGTTTAGTCTTTACATATTCTTATTATGTCATCTTTTAGGTTTTTTACACAATCCTATGATGCCTTTATGTTATCATCTTATATCATGATTTGATGTTCAAGATTTTGATTATCACCCATATATTCCATCTTGTTATGAATCTTGACTCACATGTATTACATTAATTTATGTTATTCTTTTATTGTTCCCCTAAAAGTATTTATAGTTGACTCTATTCTTATGTACATCATTAGGTTTTCTCATGTAGTATTAGAAGATCAATAGAATATAAGGGAATGTTGTGAAGTTTTTAAATAATATAGTTACATCCACATTTCAAGTTGTCTTGATATGTATATAATTAACCAAATAGACATGACCTCTTAATAGTTTAGGATTTTTTTATATGAATATTTATAGAATAAGTCATGATGTAAGGTTGTAGTTCCCCAACCCAATTAGCCACTTGAATAGTGATTTTAGATCATTTTCCACTGGCCTTAGGTCGGCCTCCCCATATGTCAATGACAAAGGACTAGTAGCGAGGGTGTAAAGAGGTAGTATTAGGGATAATATACACTCTGGTGATGTTATAATAGTGTTATGATGTATATAAACATAAGAAATAGAAATAAATAACATACAAACTCAAAACAGTTAACCACCCATGGTGGAATCACAACTACATCATATAGTAGTACAAGAATAACTAAAAAACAATAGTAGAATAAAATAAACAATCCATAATTCCATTTGTAGATACGAAGAAGATAATGAATCCATAATAGTTCATTAAATACAATAACCAAAAAAGTGTTTCACCTATGGTCGACTTCACTATATACATATATGGTAGAATTCTAATATAGAAAAGAAACAAAAAAGGAAACTCCAACTATTATAGGAACCCCAAGGAGGCTTACCATCCATCCCATGCCAAATAAATCACTAGGATCCACCCCTAGAACCTAAACCCGAACCTGAACAGAAAATCATAAAATCTGCATTCATTCCGACGGGCTTGTATAGGGTGTGAGAAAAAGAATCAATAGGTTTCCACCAACGTGTTCATACCATAATTTTTAGTTAAGAATGTGTGCATTAAAAATAAATAAAGCATGAAAAAATTCATATAATAAACACAAGATTCCCTGGTACTTATTTCCGACACTTTCGCCAAGGCGTGCATCCATTCATGAGGACGTGTTGGCTGTTGCCCCACATTCCTACATTCCAAAAGCAGGTGGAACCTGTTGCTTATTAAGGGATGTTTTCTCCTCCAAGGAAAATGGAAGATGTGATGTTGGTTTCTCCTTCTTTGGATTCCTCCTCAGAACTCATCGCCTAATCCGAGTCTCCCTTAAATTTTAATAAAGTTTTCATGAAACTCTTTGTGATGCCATTTCATTTTGGATGATGGTTAATTACATTTCTTCTATTAGGACATTCCATGGGGTCAACTTAGGGAAGTAACATTCAGTCAGTGGAGTAGTCATGATGGGCATCGTTGGCGTGTCTGAATGCTGAAACACTAGTAAACAAGGATTTCTTCCCCTTATGATAGGGATTCTAGAGGGTACAGAAGACCAATTCATCCCATTTTGAGTGTTGAAAATTGTAATCCATTGGAATTTATCAATGGTTTTCCTTGGCTTCTCATGCTTAACACAGGGTATGTCTAGAGTTTAATGTCTAGTGGAGATGAATCGGACTGATTGGAACACTGATGGGATTTGATCAGATGGGAACATCCCTAAGATGGATCACCTGAGAGGCTTTCCAGATGGGTGGATCAGGACGCCCAATGAGGACGGATCCAAAGATGACTCGGTCCCGATAAAGGGGACACTAAGGTTTACCATTGGCGGGGATTGAACCTTGAAGAGGCTTCCTACGTAACATGTTTAGAAGGAAGGGATATAAACCCATGTAGTTAGATAGGGTGATTCATGGGATCGGTGTGTACACAATGGAAAACAACCCAAAGATATAATGGGGCTTAGTTGTGGTTAGTGGCTCAGGTGTTACAATGGAGAAATGAAATTAATAGGGTTTACACATGGTTAGATGCCTGAGGATGGAATGATTTCACTAGGATATGGTAGCCCAGGTGGAATCAGGATGGATATGGATGGAGTGTTGAAGGATGGAATGAGTGGGGATGGAACCAAGAACTGGTTTAGAGGTAACTGTTTTGGGATTGAACCTCAAAGAGGTTTCCTATGTATCCCCATAGAAGGGAATCAAAGTCAATGTAGTTCTAGAAAGTGAGCAATGAGTCACTTGAGGAGGCAGCTCCTGAGGATGGATGTATGAATGGTACCCGAAGGAAGTAGAACCCTCAGGTTGGGTCATGACTTTCCTGAAACGCAAAGGATTAAGGGAGAGAATAGGATTTGACATGAGTGATGGGCTCGATCCTTTGGGAATCTTCCTACATACCTTGTCTGGAATGTGAAAAGATCAAAGTCTACGTAGTTCGGATATGGGGGCATTGTATCGGGGTGTACACAACGGACAACGACCCAGATACATGTTGGGGATTACGCATGGTTAGTAGCCCATCATAATATATGCACTCTTGGTTGGAGGAGTATGGATTGAATGTGGTGCTTTCACATGGTTAGATGTCAAAGAACTTGTCTGACGCCACTAAGGGGCGGATCAAGGATGTGGGTCCCAACAATGGGGATGCTGAAGTTTATCAATGCTTGTTGTTGAACCTCAATAAGGCTCCATACATACCTTGTCTAGGAGATAGGTATCAAAACCCATATAGTTCACAAGAGTACAGTTTATCTTCATTCGGGACAAAAGGGGCATATAGATTAACATCTTCCGGGGAGAGGGTGAGTCAATGAGAAGTGGTCAGGACCAATGGGTGATGGTCGTAAACCTCATTGAGGCTTCCAACATAACTTTTCTAGAGAGGGAGAATATCAAATTCCTCATAGTTCATATATGTGGGATGGGGCTTACAAACTAAGGAATCCAAAAGAGTATGTCATGGTTGATGCTTATGATAAGCCCACTTGAGTCATTATAGGTGTGAGAAACAAGAGGAAACAAATACCTGATGATCAAATCATTAAAGGTAAGTCCGTGAGAAATGGAGCAGGGCTTATTCACAGTTAGTAACCAATCACAATGAAGGATGAGACATGTTCTAGGACGAAAGCCTGGGTAGGGGTCCATTTGTACGAGTATGATATGGATACCGTACTCAGAACACCCTGTTAAGTTGGGTTGGGGCTTATAGAAAGGGTGCCTGAGGTGCACATGGTAACAAATCTCATAGGGAGAGAGGAGTGAGAAGTTTCTAGTTCCCTACCCCCTCACGGTCCTCTCTAGACTTTTCTCTCATGCAGTGATCATAGTTTAATGTCATGTGTCAGGGGATATGGGTTCTTAATAGTTTAACGTCCTGCAGATCGGATGGTGATAATTCACTCATCACCCCTAGGACTTATATAATTGGTGCATATTAACCCTTGGTGAAGGGAAGGGACAAACAATTCCATATGGAGATGGGGTTGTGGATTGATCCATTAAGGGGATCATGTTAGCATGGCTATGAGAAGAAGAAACAACCATTAGTGTTCTTATGATAAGATGCATGATTCCAAGAAGCAAAACATGGAGCACCGCCCAAGGGACCTTGAAATCACATCGTTCAAACCTGGAGGGCCACACAGGATATGTATGCAAAAGATAGGGGTGTTTCATGCAACCGGGGCTCATACTTGGTGCCTTAGGGTAAGGATGAGACTTGGTGAACAAAAGTAAGGGCATGCTCAAGAATTAAGGGTTGCATGAAATATAAGGGGCTGCATGAAAGATGGGATTGTTGTGTTCAAAATGAGTGGTTACGGACAAGGGAAAACCCAACATGGAAGATTGGCATGAAATAAGGGAAAACTTGT
Organism: Viscum album; assembly: GCA_963277665.1. NCBI lineage: Eukaryota > Viridiplantae > Streptophyta > Magnoliopsida > Santalales > Viscaceae > Viscum > Viscum album. Next base: position 690,818,726 of record OY728121.1, on the reverse strand, counting down.
GTGAAAGAGGAGTCTGGGAATGAAATTTCCTTGGATTAAAATGAATTAGGTGAGGGTCAATCCCTAGTGGGCCCACTCGGAGGAGGAACCCTAGGAGACCTTTCATACAAGATCCAATACCTTGAGGCCATGTGTTTTGTGAGGTCATGGAATGGTCATCTTTCACACAGTAGAGAGACAGTTAATCTTTCATAACGGTCCCCCAAATTTAAGGGTTACACATCTATTTATATATAAAATCTTTGGTGACGGTGCGCAAGATGAGATACACACAAGTGGAATTTGATGTCGCAATGGGTGTGAAATATCTTGCACATGATTTCCAATCTTGTGTGCTAGCCCATATTCTTTCACAATGCATATTTTTCTAGTATTTAGATGGTTGACATGGAATAATCCATTTTTCATCACATTGTGTGTGCATAGTCTTCTACGTAGGTTTCCATATTGTGTGCAATCCTTAAATTTTGTGCGCGCCTCCCTTGGGTGTCTCAAGAATTTTTTTGGATTCAAAATATGCCTTAGGTTTTCCAAAAAATGTCCTTTCATGGCCTTAACCAAAATGTGGATCTTAAAAATTCCCCCCTTGGAATCTAATCTAAAAGGGATCAGAAGGTTGGATTTTGAGGGAAACGCTGAAGAGTAGAATGCTTGATGGTTATTGCACGCAAAAATTTCCATTTAGCATGAAAACCACTTTCACACGCACGAATGGGCAGATCTACTCCTGTAAATACATCGGGGGGCCAAGGCTTTGTACTTTGACTTTCTCATGTGATAGGAAATTTTCTCTCATACATGAAAGATCATCATTTATGCATGAAAGATCTTAGATTTGGTCAACCTCTACCATGTAACCACATACCCTTTCACGCTTTTCCAATTCCTGTGCGCACCAGACTTGGCTGGATTTTCCTCACCCTGAGACTATCTTTTGTGCAACCAACTATCTTGCATGCCAAAATTTTATTCTTTCATGAAATTAATTTTGTGAATTTCAGGACCTAATGGAAATGGCTTCTCAATAGACTGACAAAGATAGGGAAGCTACCGCTACTACAAGGAGGTCCCAGATGATCAAAAACCCTGATATTTTTAATGCGAGAAGAGTCATGTCTGATAATCAGATGCTTTTTGGTATGCTGATACAAGATCAAAAGGATTACATCCTGAGTGGCAGTCTACCAATATGGAACTTTGGTATTCTTGAAGAGGTGTTAATTCCATGCTTTTAGAATGATACACTACGGTTATGGGTAACATGCGAGGATAGCCTTCCATAGTTTAACATCATGAGAAATGGTCTCCCCACCAAAGAAACACTGAATGTGGTCATTTACATCCTGAATCAGAAGACCATGACTATTGTGGGGAGCGATATGGCTCCTGATGAATCTATATCTCACTATGTGAGAACCTTCAAATGCCACATTAATGATGATACTAAAGGTTTGAAGGAATGGGAATTCAGATCCTGGGGAAATTTTATGAGTGAATAGGCATGGGCGTACTAGGTGGACCATACATGTGAGGAGTTTAGGGTGGAGCTGTGGTCTATCATGATTTTTGAAGCTGTGTGGACATCACAGTTTCATTTCTACTGTTAGTAATACCTAATACATGAGCTATTTAGTCAATGGTATCTTGAAACAAATAATTTCCACCTACACTATGGGTAGGTATGAATCAACCTATGGGACATTAATTTCATTGTGGTAATTACCCTAGAAAGGTACCAGTATGATGATTTCATTACAGAAGATAACATTTTGGGGGATAGGACACACACCCCCATTTTGAAATGGCATGTGTTGGAACTGGCTAAAGAGAAGATGAAAATCAAGTATATCATGAAGGATATGTCCTATTCATGATGGTTCGGTCTATTTCTAATGCTGGACAAGGAAGTGAAAATGTCTGGTCAAAGGAAGCAGTGCCCGAACACATCACAGAGGGGGAAGGATAGATCATACTGGATGGTCATGGAATCAGGTGAGTACCGATCATTGGTCTTCTACATAAACAAAATTTGGGACCCAAATGTACGATATTTCAGGTTCCATGCTTCATTTCTAAGTGGTTGGATACTACTAGTGAGGGACACCTGGATGGGGGTTCGTCCATGGATGCTACTAATGGATGTAATCATGGAGAGCAAGAATAAGGTTAATCTAGGGGTTCCAGTATTGGCTTGGATGTAAAAAATTCTTGGACACATCTCTAAGAGAAGCACAACAAGAGGATATGCAGACCATTAGAGATTCTTCATGGATGGGCCACAACTCATTGTAGTGGATATGACTTCTGGAATTTCATCTGCCCTCTAGGTGATAGTCGGTAGCCATCCCTACTAAACATTACTGGAATTCACTAATTGATGCTTAAAGAGTAAGAGATCAAACTCAAAATTGGAAACCATGAAAACATCAATTTTCATCCATTTTGGACCATAGTATTCCATATAGTAGAGGACAGGTGAGGCCCATTGGGGAATAGAGAATACTTAAAAAGCATCAGTGGAGGTGTGCTGGTAGCCCAGATTGATGAAAAATTCTTTTGTGAACACTATGTGTTGATGTGGTTTGCCGGGAAATTCGAGTGCACACAGTGGATTCCAAAAATTTATATACAAGGGTTTAAGAAGAGATACATTCTTCAATCCTTTTCCAATTGTGTCTCATGTTCACAACTGCAGGTTTTGGTGAAGTCATCACCCTTCCCCTAATGATTTCAATTCCGGCATATTAATGGAGTATGCTCATCATTGGATAGCAACGTACTCAGAGGTAAATCTGTAGAAATGAATTCGATAATTCAAGGAGGCCAGCATGCAGTCTGGTTAGTGAGGAAAAATGGGGGACTACTGGGGATGTGAGACAAGGAATAATCTAGGATGTTGGAACTGCACAGGGTGGAACATCATCACTAGGAGTGTCCCAAAGTGATAATGCATCTCCAACTTCTGAAGAGTGTTGGTCCCACGGGCGGCCTTGTGGGCTATCTATGGAACTCCCTATGAAGTAACTAAGACATATTTTAAATCCAACTTCCAAAACCATTTTCACATCTCTATTGTCTTCCTGGAGGACACTGCGACAATCCATGTCCACAGAAGAGCTGTGGTGGAGACTGATGCACATTGGGCTTAACCTACTAGATGTAGGGCACATTCAGGTGGAAGATAGGGTTATCTTTCATCACTGACATGCGTACCTGATATCCATTTATATTTATTCATGCCAATGGGGGTGGTATGATGAACTGGATCTCCTACTGAAAGTGATTCTTGGATTGGATCCTGACCCAAAGGAGATGATGTACAAGGATGATAATGAAGAGTAAGAAGAATAAGAAGGGGAATAAGAAAAGGAAGACTAATAAGGGGAAGAGAGAGAAGAGGAAGAGGCACAAGAGGAGGTTGTGATGAAGGTCTTGGAGGTGGATAACTTAGGAAATAGCCTTCCTCAAGGGAATCCCACATAGAAGCGGCCAAATCACAGGCTCTAACAATGAGTTGTCTAAACAACTCGATGTGAGTCTCAACTCTTATCTCTATTGGACTTTCTCTTTTTGTTACTCGAGTCCACTAACCCAACGTTTCCCTATTCAGGGACACATCGATGATGATATATTGTAATATTCACTTGTAGGTGATGAAAATGTACCCATTGATGTGGAAGAACACCCTCATGAATTTTCATTAGTGACCGAGCAGGGAAGGGGACCAACCACAGTTGAAGTAGTCGAAGGACCATCCATGATTGAAGTGGTCAGTGATAAACCTATAGGAGGGGATAAAACAGAAACCTTAGAGACTCAAGTTATTCCCACTACTCAAGAGCCAGCACTAATCATTGAATTAACAAGCACCAAGGGATCTCCTACGGTGAAAGATCTTATCAAGACTCAGGCACTGGACACTACTACACTTGGATCTTGTACATTTCTACCTCTGTAGGCTCACATCTTTTATTTGGGAACTCAGCTGACCAAGATATCGGTTCCCAATACAGTAATCGCAAGGCTGGAGGCTCATAAAATTGTTGAGTTTGGTACATCTATAGAGGCTCTACCAGTGATTTCCCTAGCTCACGTGGATTCAATTATTCAAGATGGTCCATCCCTAGCACCAACTGAGGAAGAAGCTGCAATCATGGGTGATGCTCCTGCCAGAGGTGAGCACTAGGCTGACAGGGGTGAGTTTTCTAAAGAAGAAAGAGTTCTAGGAGAGGAACCTACTACGTAATTCTTTTCTATGTTTACTGAGTACAGGTCTAAAGATCTTGAGGATATGGGATATTTTGATCTTTACATGGTTGAGTATATTCATATGATGTGACACAAGTCATGTAAGTGAATCAAACACTTCCATAGTAAATAATAGTCAAGAATGGCTGAGCCGAATGGGCTCACTTCGCACATAGATATGCTCTATCTACATCAGAGGGTTATATTCTCACCACATTTATATAATAATCCATGATTATATGGTTGATAAGATAACATAGAGTATCTAATTATCTGATATTTCTCGATGTCGAAAGGAATCAGGGAATAACCACAATTTTCATAAGGCATAGCAGGAAGTATAATGCTTTTAAGAGTGAGAAAATGAATGAGAGGCAATTATAGTGAGCCATTCTGAGCTCATTGAATAGTTGAAGGCCTAGTTGGCGGATGCCTAAGAGAAATAAATGCGGGAAAGCCATCAACTGATTGAGCTCTAGGATGAGCATGAGATAATGTATGCTAAATCTAATGAGCTCTGCTCTGCAGCTGCAAATGAAGAGAGGGAATGAGCGGGAAGCATCCCTGGAGGCTATAACCCAAAAGGTCGTAGCACTAGAGGAATACTTCAAATGGGTTGATCCATAAGTGTTATGTTTTGGCCGACTCATAAAAATATCTCCGTCTTTGTTTTCATATTATGAACTGAATTCATGGACTTGTTATTTTCTTGATTTCTTATTTTAGTGAACCTCGAACATAACTATAAAATAATTAGTAACCAATCGCTAAACTCATGTGGGTCATTCCTAGTGTAAGAAACAAGATAAGACTATTCAATTATTCACATTTTTTATGAGAGTGTTGGCTAAATTTTAGAATACATGGTGTCATAATGACCACCTTGAGTTGTTTTTGGAAATAAAAGAAAGGTCATGACTGGAGAATAGGGTCCTTAAAATAGCCAAATATCTCTTCCCAAATTATTCTAGTGCATGAAAAGGATTATGCTATGGGTGTTGGAATAAATCTGAACAAAGGGAAACAAATAATATTTATTACGATACCAAAAATTTGGAATGCAATGAGGATGGAATGATGATGGAGGATTGGTGTCGAAAAAATTCAAAACACATCATCCGCATCGCATTAGAGTAAAATGGGAACTAACGTCTAAGGGTCGGTTGATGACCATATATGAGATATAGTATTTGCATCAAATTGTTTATTAAAATAATTCAGGGCATTAGATCAGGATGGTATGGGAGAACTGAGGCCTAGGATCCATAACATTATGGGGTCCCTTCAAATGTAAAAGATGATATAAATCCAAATAAAGGAATTTTTAAAGTGAGAACATTACCCTTGTAGTTTAAGCATCATTCAGGAAGGGCACAATTAGTGGTAATATTGAAGGAAGAACAAGGTGTGGTTATTATAAAATTGATGTGAATGTGTACCAAAGAAGTTTCTGCCACACCACGTACTTTTGGGGAGAACCCAGACTAGAAGGGGTCGGGGAAACAGTGGTTGTGACCGGACCACATACAGGAAGTCTGGGCGTTACTACGTATCCCATATAGATGGGAATGAAGTCACACCTAGTTCTTGGAGATGGTACAACAGGTCTATGATACCAAAAAGGGGAAACATCTTCTCGAGTGAATACATTTTATGGTTGGGTAATATATCATTACACATCATGGGTGACAAAGACGTATTTTAGTGTCGTATGATAAGGATGAATGGGATATTAGTTTAGGGTCATAGAGCTCAGCCTGAAAGGGGAAGATTATTGAAGTGAAAATATGTGATGCAGTGCCACAAAGAATCCTGACATGAATAGGTACAAGGTAGTCTTCACCTCATTACAAATTTACAAGATGATACACACACAATTTAGTGTCATTATTCATGTACTTGGGTGTCTAGTTTAAGATGTGAACTCGTAGTTCAAGGTTATAGGGTCTAGACCAAAAAGAAGTGTGGTTCATCCATGTAGGCACAAACCTTACTCATATCCCAAATCCCACATGATCTCTACTAATTGTTGGAAACTATGGTGGATAATATCATTACAATGCATGCAATACTGAGTGTGGGGATATGGTGTGGAGTCAAAGTTAATCCCACGATGCTGATTCATCCTCTTAATGCGCAAAGGTGCATGGAGGGATAACACCAAGGGAGTTTAAATTCCTCTTGAACATGATTGAGTGTAAAGGTATGTGAATCAAGAGACCAATATTAATGGAATAATGGGGGAATTATAACGATTGTGGATAACTGTTGACCATGTTTGAAACACAACACCCTATCGCATGACCTAAAATTGGAACTAACATATGAGGGTCAACTTCTGACCATATTCACAATGTAGAATCTATCTCATAATTTCATTCAACATCCTCAAGTAAATTGGCCCAAATTGGTAGGAAATACCAAAGGCTGGGCATCCATACATTTCGGGGGTCCATTAGGATGTGAAAATTATGGAGAACCAATTGACGACACATGTGAAGTGTTGAGATGGATGAAAGAATGTCCATGCAGAATCCAAAACTCTAAGTTCTAAACCACAGTTCATCTGAGCATTATATAGGTCAAGAGGTTCAATCATGAAGCGAGAAAATTTGTTTGATGAACCTATGGATGGACCCAAAAAACAAATTCATGGGTGTTCCTACATATCCCATGAGGATGGGAATCAAGTAGTACATTGTTCTATAAATTAATTATAGTTTTCTGTCATATGGTAAGGATACAAGGGGTAGAGGTTTCTCAAGAGAGGAACGTGTATGGAATGGAAGAATAAACCAATGTGAATTAGAACCAAAGAAGTCCACATACCACATCATTCACAATCTTGGGAGAGAACCTAGGCCAAGGGGTCAGGAGAAGGAATAGAAGAACCTAAGGCTGGACCCAAGGACAAAATGTCTAGAAATTTCTATATATCCCATGAAGATATAGAATCAAGCCATACATAGTTAATTAAAATGGAATGGTGGGATACAAATTCCAGGGTAAATACTGTCGTGCAGGTCTAGCTCATGAACCAAAATACGGGACATTTTATAGATCTTGTTTGTTCTTTAGTGTGGGTGTGTTTTTTTGGAGCTACATACCTAGGATAGAGCATATAGGCATAACCGTATGAATCAAGACACATATAGGCCTTGAAAAATGGTGTGGTGGATGACCGATGAGAAACATGATGTCTCCTCAAGTGAGGACACCACAATGTGGTGCTGTTTTTTGTTGTTTGGCCATGAAAATAGTGTCACATTTTAGGGTCATATGATAGGACCATCCCATGAACTTCAACATCATGCGATAAATACAATAATGTTTAAAGTCATGTGGGAAGAGATAATATAGTTTAACATCATATTATTTGGATGCATACATGAAAAAGTTTTTAAATGGTATGTGCATGTTGTGATAAAGCATACCTGATGGGAATAAAGACGGAAGTCCACACCATGTCATACAAAATCTTGGGGGGGGGCGACCTTAGGGAATGGGGGCTAGAAAATAATAAGGAAAATGGGGATAGACTCGAATTTGAAATGTCTGAGTGTTCCTATGTATCCCATGAGGATGGGAATCAAGCCATATATAGTTCATAAATTTTTTACAATTTTACATCGTGTGGTAAGGACATAAAGAAAATGGGATGGATTGCTATCAAGATAGGTACAAAGTGTGGATATAGAAAAACCTATGTGAATGAGGACATAAGTCAACACCAAATCACATGCCCCCGGGAGAACTTATGCGAAGGGGCCATAAGGATTAGAAGGATTATTAAAACTGGGGTTGGACCCAAGGATGAAATGTCTGAGCGTTCCTACATATCCCGTAAGGATGAGAATTAATCCATACATAGTTCCAAAAATGTCATGCATTTTAACATCATGTGGTAAGGATGTAATGAAAATGGGATTAAGAGATCTCTAGAGAGGTACGTGGTGTGTCTATGGAAAACCCAATGTGAATAAGGACATAAGACCACACCACACCTCATACCCCCAATAGAATATAGGTCGTGGGGCTAGAAGGAAGAGAAGGTTTCTAAAACCTAGGTCTAGACCTGAGGACAAAATGTTCGAGCATTCCTGAGTATATCATAAGGATGGTAATCAATACATACATAGTTCTGAAAATGTCATGTAGTTTAATGTCATGCGGAAAGGATGTGGAAAGAAGGGTGTTCTGGAAGGAGGATCACATGATTTAGTCGTTGTAAATCCAACATGAATGGGGACTAAAGGAGTCCACACAACACCTTATGAAACCCTTCAAGTGAACTAAACCTCATGGGTGAAGATATTTGTTGGGATGGACCCAAATAAAAAATTTCGAGGCATTCCTACGTATCCCATAATGATAGGGAATCAAGCCACATGTAGTTCTGAAAATGTCGTGCAGTTTAATGTCATGTGGTAAGAATGTGGAAAGAAGGAGTGCCTAAAGGGGATATTTGTAGCATGGAAGAAATATCCCAATGTGAATGAGGACAAAGAGTCCATATCACACTACACAATCCTAAGATATGACTTGGGACCAGAGGCTGGAAAGGTTAAGGGACATGAGGTCGGGCCACAGATGAGAGGTTTGGGTGTCTCTATGTATCCCATAAGGATATGAATAAATCCATACATAGTTATGAAAATGTTTTGTAGTTTAACATCATGCGGTAATGATGTGGAAAGAAGGAGTGTCTCAAGGGGATGTTCATGGAATGGAAAAAAATATCCCAATGTGAATAAGGAAAAATATTTCATACCACACCACAAAATACTAAGAGAGAACATGGGCCAAGAGGCCAGAAAGGTCAAGGGACCAAAGATTGGGCCATAGATGAGAGGATCAGGTGTAGCTACATATCCCATAATCATGGGAATCAATCAATATGTAGTTTTGAAAAATTTCTTGCAATTTAACATCATGCGGAAAGGATGTGGAAGAGGTTAGTTTATTGTTATAGAGCTCAAACCATATATGCCCAGTTTAATGTCGTGTGCATGGGACCAAAGGTTTGAAAAAGATAAATGACTGGGCCCATCATTTGGGAGATCATGGGGATGGAAATAACATTTGAAGATAAATTCTGACCATGTTTTCAAGATAGTATCCATATCATGGGACTTGGAATGGGATCAAATAGTTGAGCATTGACCGCTGACCATATTTACAATGTAGGATTTGTGTCAAATTATATATCAAGATCCTATAGTATTTTGGCCCAAAATGGTAGGTGATCCTAGGTGGCATGAAACCAAGTTGTTAAGGGGGAACTTTTGGATGTGAAATATGATGGAGACCCAACTGATGGGATTGGTGAATTGTGGTGGTACCCATGCAGTTTAACATCTTTTAGTAAGGATGAGGTAGATCGTAGTTTAAGGTTATAGAGCTCGGACCATGAGTTGTATTCATCGTTCATAGTTTATTGTCATGCAAGATGAAAGGGAACTTATTTTAGGTTCATAGAGCTCGAACCATTTACAGTTTAACATCTTTCAATATTAGGATGTGTAGTTTAACATCTTCTTGGATGGATATTCCCATACCCGAAATACTGCTTGTGGAATTTGGCATTGGTGGGAGGATTAATAGGCTCACCATCCATAGTGACTAGAGAGTATGATTCATTGAGGTAAACCTTGCTAATGACATAAGGTCCCTCCCATTTGGGATCTATATTTGGTGGATTCTTGTCTGGTATCATTGGAATTCTCAGGAACAATACCATGTCACCTTATATGAAAGAGCGGAGGCAACCATTCTTATTGAAAGACCTGGCTATCTTGTTCCTATGCCTCTCCGGATTATGAAAGGCACAAATCCTGTTCTCATAAAGTGCTTCTAGTTCAGCCAGATAAATTTTAGCTACTTTTTATAGTTCTTTCTGATCATAGATAGTTTTTCATAGTGAGGGTAACTGAATCTCTATGGGAAGGTCTACCTATGTTCTGTACACTATGGAATATTGAGTTGCCAAGGTGGAATTACAAGCCATCTTCCAGTAATCCCAAAAAGTGTTGGGGAGTTTTTTCATCCAACTCTTCTTGTTATAACCAACCAACTTCTGAAAGATGTTATAGAAGGTTCTATTTCAAGCATCGATCTTCCCATTTTTTGCGCATGATAGTGAGAGATATGATTAGAATAGATGTTGTACAAGGCATACAATTTCTTCTTCTTGGATCCTTGGATGCTGGTGCTATTATCAGTGAGAATAGTGTGAGGGAATATGAATCATTGAATGATATTTGAGCTCATTAAGTCAATAATGGAATGGGCATTAACATCCTTGAGGGGAACTATCTTTTCCCACTTTGAAAAGAAATCCATAGCGGTCAGGATGAACCTACACCAGTCAGCTATTGTCGGTGGATGTGGTCCCATAATATTAAATCCCCAAAACAACAAGGGAAGAGAATACATGGTATTATGGAGGGGCTCTGGATACTGATACACAAAATTGGAATGGATCTATAACACATATAACCTCTTGGAAAACTCAATAATGCCACAGATCATGGTGGACCAAAAGTATCCCAATCTTCAGATCTGATGAAATTTTTTTGGCCCTACCTGATGATCCCCAAAGGAACCAGTATCAACTTCCTACATAACATAGGAAATCTCACATACTTGAATGAAATTGGGGATAATTCCATCAAAGTAACATTTGTAAAGGATCTTCTCAAGACTGGGATCACTATAGAGGGTGAACCATATGGTGAAAAATTGGGTTTGCTTACATTTGGCTTGATCTGTAGGAAGATTATCGTGATAGAGGAACTTGATAAAGGGATTCATATAGTCAAGGGTCTCATAAAACACTATGGTAGGGGGACATGGAGGTCCTGGTGTGGAGGCATTAGTGTTAAGGTGTCTTACCAGTTGGCTATCATCATCTTCCAGAGTGATAGGAGTGATGAATCTTAGATGTGCCACATAAATAATTAAATCATCCTAGTCAGGATCTGAAAGAGATACCGAAATCCTAGCCAAAGCATTGGCTCAACCATTCTATGATTGAGGGACGTGATTAATTTTTTTCTGAGAAGGGAACTAGGCCATCAGTTGGTGAGTATGCTCTAACAGAGGTACAAGCTCTCGCTTCCTAACAATGTAGTCGCCATTGATCTACATAATGAGCAGCTCAGAGTCCCCTTTCACATGTAAGTGGGGAACATCAATCTCAATGGCTATCTTGAGACTAGTCATGATAGCATAATAATCTACCTCATTGTTGGTACAACCTTATGACAATAGAAATGAGTATGGAATGAAAACTTGTGCATGCGTGATGTAGACGATATCGGGGCCTACTCTGTTGAGTTTGGGATCATCGAGTCTGCTACCGGTAGGGCTTTAGGTAGTTCCATCAAACTGAATTTTCCAACATGGAATGGATTGATCCACTGATAGTATTGCCTCATCTAGAAAGTCAATATCCAAATGCTTCTTTTCAGGGGTTTTATGGGAGGAAAGAAATTTTTTCAATGCCTATCCCTTGATAGACTTTTGAGGGAAAAACTTGATGATGAACTATTGAAATATCACTGCCCACTGAGCTAGATGACCTATCAATATAGGGAGGTTCAAAATATATTTCAACGGGTCCACTTGGGACACCAGCTATATCTCATAGTGCTGCAAGTAATGTCGCAATTTCTGCACTGCGAATACTTGTGCAAGGAAGCACTTCTCGATAGAGGAATATTTGGTCTCTTCTTCGAGGAGCATGTGGCTAAGATACTAAAAATTATTCTATGTTCCCTCATTGTTCTTATGGATGTGAAGGGTGTCGAAGGACCATTCTAGAGTGGTCACATTGAGGACTACAGGATTTTCGGAAATGGGCGGCATCTGAACCGAAGGCTATAGGAGGTAATTCTTGATTTCCTCAAAGTAATTTTGACACTCCTCATCCCATTAATAATCAAAACCTTTCTTCGTTAGTTGGTAAAATGGAATACAATTTCCTTCCATATTGGTGATGAATCGACGTATTTAGGCTAAGTGGCCTTGTAATTCTCAAAGATCTCAAATGTTACTCAAGGGAGGCAACAGACTAATGGCCTTGATCATTTCCAGGTCGATCTAAATCCCTTTTTATCTGACAACAAAGACGAGAAACTTTATAAAGGTGACCCCAAAGGCACACTTGAAGGGTTTCATCTTGAGAAGGAGGAAACAGAGGAAGTTAAAAAGATTCTCAAGATCCCTAAGATGGTCCTCGCACTAGAAAAGATTTAACCATTAGGTCATCCACGTTGTATTCCATTAATGTCCTAAGGATTGGATTGAATATGTTGTGAATGGAATGATAATATGTGCCACCAACATTATTTATAACAAAAGAAATTACCTGGTAGTATAAAGTACCATGAGGTTCCCTAAGGGAAGTAGACTATTCATCCTCTAGGTCCATTCGGATTTTATTATATCAGAAATACTCATCCATAAAGGGGAGAACATGGAACCCAGTGGTGGTGTCAATCAATAGTTTCATCGCAGGAAGGGGATAATCATCTTTCAGACAATGACAATTGAGATCTTGGAATTCGATGAAGAATATGATCTATCCATTATTTTTCCTAACGGGTAGAATGTTATCTAACCATATGGGGTGCAAGACCTCTTTTATGATTTTTGGTTTTGAGGAGATTATCATCCTCGGCCTCAACCATGGCACCGTGAGAATGTTGAATCTTTCTAGGAGGTTTTTTTAACCTGTGATGATTTTTCAAGAGACCAATATAGTGGATGGAAACATAATGATATAGCCCTGGAATCTCATCATAACTCCACACAAATACATCATGATGTTACCTTATGAAATCCATGTTCATTGTTTATCTTCTACAGGCATTGTAGTGCTGATCAGTGTTGGTCTTGGATCTGCCTCGGTATCGAGGTTCACTTGTACCAATTAATTGACCATAGTGTAGATTCCCTATTTGAACATGGGAGGGGAATCTTCCAAACCTTATTCCTCATCCTTGGAAAGAGAATCATGGTCAAGAGGAAACTCTTCTGTATTGGTGGATCCTGACGGGACACTAGTGGCAGCCTGACTGGCAGTGGAAACCTCATCAGAGGACTCCTTCACTACTAAAACCATGGTGAAAAATATTTCAACGCGATCCCATCTTTACTTCAAACCGAAGGGACTTGCTTGATAATATCAAAGAAATAGTAGTGATTCATCTTGATCCAGTTTATCCCAGCCCAGCGAAACAAGAAATTATGTCGTATTGTTGTTTCTATGGGTGGGAATCTCGATACCTTAAAGGAGTAGGGGTATCTGGGATCACCTGATCCTGATATGTGTATTAATACGAGGTGATTCAATAGTGTTCCACAGACTTGTGAATGTGTTTCCCCCTTCTTATAGAGACAAAAAAACATTTCCCCATGTCTGGGATCATGGCCTCCAATCTGTGAATTGGGAAAATGTAGGCGTCATCCAGGTCTGTCCATGGGTCGATCGTAGTCATTGCATGTTTAACCTCATTGGTCTGAATCTATTTTTCCATGATCTTGTAGTAGTAGACATCTAGGAAGTGGAATTTTTAAGTGGAAAAGGAAGATGCATCACCTGGAGTAAGCCTACTCAAACATTAAGGGAGTACTTAAGGAATTTTTGATATAAGGATGGGACTGTCACATGTTGGAGGAGCCATGTTCTACCCATCAACGTATTTTAATTGGTTTCTTGTGAGACAACCATGAACTCAGTGCTAGAAACTAGGCCACCGAACATGGTCTTTAAGTGAATGTTTCCAACTGGTGTCTTCTTCTTCCTGTCATAAACATGATTCTTCAGGTTAGAGGGACACAAATCTGTTTCAGATATCCCCATCTATCTGAGGGTCTGATTTGGGATAAGGTTGATCCTAGAACCCATGTCAAAATGACATCGATGGACCTACAAACCATTTAATAATCCAGTGATGTACAATGGTTTTATTTTCCCCTTTATATTATAACCTTAATATTCTCTAGATAAAGAGTTTATGGCCTGTCATTCTGCATGCTCGACTGTCTCAGCATGGAAGGCTTCTGTGGCAGCTACTTTTGTCCCAAACTAGTGGAGGTTTCTTAATGCCTCTGTAAGGTCTTCAAGCATATTTGATGATAGGAATAAAGCCTTGAAGATATAGAGCCTCACATGAATTCCGGAAAGATTCTTAAGGACATCATATTTCTATTCTAGGACCATAGTTTTTCTAACATTAGGTCACTCTTTGGCAGGAGTTATGATGGGAACCTATGGTTGAACCAATAGACTCTGTTCAGTGTCAAGAATTTCCATCTACTCACTAGTCGAACCACATAGAGTGGATACTAGATGATGTCTAGATGATTGAGGTCCATCCAAGAAAAAATGTGGCTGGTCATAGCACAGTCGTGGTGGATCTACCTGATCAATTTGTACCAATGGTGGTGGAGGTGGATCTTATGAAATGAGATTATAAGGTTGTGAATAATGTGTTCTACACTGGTCTTACTATCAATTATCAGTGGAATGCATGACATGGATGGACGCACTTGCCAATGCATTCTAGCGATTCACATATCCACAGCTTCATCGATGCTGTTATCGATTGGGGATGTTGGGAGGGTCCGCCTGGCATTCTTCATCATCGGGAACCATGTAAGTGTTTACCAGCTCGATAGTATTGACCAAATCATACCCATGGTCATAACATGAAGAATACTCCCTTGTTGGACGTATTTTGGGGGAAATCCCCATCTCTGGGGCATGAATTCTTCAAGAGTACAAGATGTATTTGTCATAGGTAGAGGGAATTTTCTTCCCTTGCATCATCGATGATTGCTCCCTTGAGAGGAAGATGGATGATATATTGATGCAGAGGTAGTATTTAAAGGTATCATAGTGACTTATGAAAGAATAGGATGATTCAAACATGTATAGAAAATACCATGGGCATAGGAAACTTCCTTATCATCCATTCGATCGTCATATTTTTTTGTCCCGTGGATAGAAACCTACTTCCATTCACCCTAACTGTCACTGTCAGACTTTATAAACACACATTCCACGAATTCTAGGGATGGACCCAACCTGACTATGTTGTTATTGACCTATTCTTAGATCCAGTCTTTAAACACATAACACTTTTTAATGGTGTTTGCAATGAACCAGTAATATGGGCAGCATTTGTAGTGATTAGTGAGATCCGCCGCTTTGGGCCTCTTGAATTCTATAAACTGCAAGATTCCCTAATCAAAGGTGCTCCATAAATAACTAAGAACCTAAGACTCATTAAATGAGTATGTATAGTTCCTCCGATCCAGGAAAGGAGCTTTGGGAGCCTGGCCCAAACGTGGGGTTGGCGGATCAAGTTGAGGAGGGAGAACTTGATTATCTCACCTATGTGGTGGCGGCACATTATGCTGGGGCACATACCGATTCTGAGGCAGGTATTGTTGAGCTAGAGGATGTGCCTGAGGTGGCGGACATCTTCGCAGTTGTGTATTTGGATCTACTGGTAACAATTCTAGCTACCCAGGGGGCTTTATTTGTAATATTGCAGTGGTCTCGACCTTAGCATCTCTTTTTACTAGAGCTATAGGAGGCAATGAACGGGCCTTATTGGATTGCTTCAAGGCTTATTCTAAACATTTAGATTTATCATAGAAATCCCAAAACCCTTCTTGGGATGTTCAGAGTGATGAGAGAAGGGACCATTACAGTCATCACATTCCCTACACCCATTGTTGGGAGCTTCTCCTAGGTTAGTATCATATCGAGGGAATATGTTAGGCCCTTCCACATTGCAATGAAGTATATGATGCACTCATCAGGCCTCTTATTTCACATGAAGATGTCATTAATACTTTTTTTCTAGTTCATAGAACTGAACTGGTAGATAAAATGCCTACGAATATCCTTGGAAACAGCTATTGACCCAATGGATAACTGGTTGTACTAGAAAATTGTGGTCCCTTCCTATGTCTGTACGAAACAATGGAGCTTAGAGGCCTCCTGCATCGCTGGAGTTCCCAGGATAGGTCCACACCATAAAATAAAGTCGACCAAATGCTAGAGTGGATCGCCCGTCCTATTAAAGGGGGAGAATGTAGGATTTTTGAAACTTGAGGGTGCGGGTATATCATCCACCCTTGCTGGAAATGGATTTCCATCAGGCTTTATTTCCACCTATTGGGTTTCTAGGGCCTCGAGTAAAAAAATAATTGCTTCTAATGGATCATATATATGAGGTCTCAATCTTAATGAGGGCCCATGACCACCAATGCGTTGGAAGGTTCATCAATGGGGTAAGTGGTCCAAGTGGCTCATGGGGTGACTGGTGGAATTACCTGAGGATATGGGGGAATAACCTATAATGTGGCATGTGGGACCTGTAAAGAAGTTTGAGGAACTTAAGATGGGTCTTGATGAAGGTTTTCACGCAATTCAGGTGGGTTGGGTGATGTATATCACATCATATTTCAATAAACACCAGCTTCTTCCCTGTCTAGATGGGCGGGGTGGTCGAGGTCACCAGGAGGCAACTCACCAGAAGGATGTTGTACCTGCCCCTACTGTTATTGCTTGATCAAGGATTACCATAATCTGGTCTTCATTCTGTGGTGCACTCTAAAAATATATTTTCAATCATATTTTTCTATTTAACATGCTTTTGGGAAAACTCCTCCTTTTAAGGATCATATTTAATCTTTTTGACTCAGCCAGATGGGTCAGAGGGTTTATCAGTCCTAATTTTCTCTTTTCTTTTACTAGGGTCTTGATTGAGAGGCAATTAATCGGAAGGTGGAGGAAGGCCAAGAAAAGTTATTTTTTGGTGAGTATGGACACCTACATGATCTGTCATGTGTTCTACTACCCCAGCAGGTTGTTTCACTTCATCGGGACTTGTGCTGGAGCCCCCTTTCGGGTATATATCAAGAACAACCATTTTCATTGTGGTGATGCTTAGAGGCATATCCTGGATATCACTAGGTGAACCAGGCTGGCGTAGGATAGGGATGAAATATAGGAAATCGTATTGCCCCCATCCATGGATCTGGACATGTGTGGAAACCTCCTTGATAACATTGTGAACCAAAGTGAAGCTTTGTACACACTGTTGCTGGAGGGCCTTCTGGTAACTACGCGACGCAAGGTGATAAACAATAGGAAGAGTGGCCAAATAGATTAGGTTGTAATACTGGACAATGTTTTAGTAGTTTTCCCAACTCTTGGGGTAAGCTAACTGTTGACAACAGAAATGGAAATGCATCATCCTTAAGTATTTATGGAAGCATGTAACCTCATCCTTGGTAAGGGACTCCAGAATGTTGATGATTGCAATGGAAATTGGACAGAACATTTGTCGGAAATGGTCTACTGTGAGAATGTACCAAAAACTTCTCATCTTAGACTCAGGATCTGGTCCTTGATTTCCCCACTCTTTGACTGGAGGTGGTTGTGGGATTGTTAATGGCACTAATGTGGACCATTGTTATGGTATACTAGCCGATGCAGAGTAAGAAACTCATTCTTACAAGACACTACATCCGGGTATATCTTCTGAAGAATGCACTAATTGCACCACCACATCCCTATAATATGGACTAATGACCATTGTGTCCCTCATAGGGGCTACTATTGTTGGTAGTGGGAAATTCTTGTTTCTCATCCTCTATTGGTACCTAGAACAACTCTCCATGATATCTTGTTGAGGTAGATAATGATCATGTTGATGATAAAGTAGTATTTCATGACCAGGCCCTGGAAGGTGGCCAAATATTCTTCCTCCTGTATGTATCTTCAGATGGATATAGGGATATGGTGGAACTCACATTCCGGAAGGATGAGGCTGATACACCTTATTCCCACCATATTCCCCAACACGATGAATTGGGGTGAAGGTTACATCATCAAATCACACTCTGCTTTATAATTTGAGAAGTGGATGAGTTTAATTGCGATTTTAGGATTCTCAGGATTCTTCCTCTAGCAGCGATGACCCACCCTCCTACCATGAGATGGTTCTTTAGGGTAAGATAGAATTTTTTTAATGGGGAGGACCCCCATATGGGTTGGTTATAGAGTGGTTAGGGCTTCCACTTGGATTGGTGCTAGAGCGGGGAGGGCCTTCGCTTGGATAAACCGCAGTGCAAGGAGAACCCTAGAAAATGCCAAATGAAATATAGGGAGGATGTTTGTGAATGAGGGTATTTTAGTGGGGAGGTCTAACATGGTGGTTATATGTATCGCGGCGAGGACCTTCATGTCGACCATCTCTAGTTGCTCCGGTATGAGTCTGTTTGTTCTGACCATACTCGATATGGGAAAGACCTTCGTGATGACTATGAATGAAGTGGGGAGGGCCTATGCTAATGTCGGTAGAACATGGGGAGGAACCCCATGCTGGTATGTGATTGGGAAAGGACAATCCTCGCATTGATAACCTGGTTGGAGAGGGAAATTTTCATACCTGAGACCAGGGGAATGGGGAGGACCTTCGTGCAGAGTGTCGATGAAGCGGGGAGGGCCCCTACTAGAGTTGACCATTGTGGAATGTGGATAACCTCCATGATAGATTCAGGAGTAGGTAGGGCCCCCATTCTGCCTGATGATAGAATGGGGAGGACCTATCTACTGGATTTTGTCATCAAAATCAGCCTACGAAGGCAATTGCTTGCACTGGTGATGAGGGAGGTCAACTCACCCTTCCTTTGAGGTGGTCGCTGCCTCACTCCAGACCATGAATGGAAGAAATCATATCCTGGGATAGGGAAGTGCCCCTACAATGGGAAAACAATAGGTCACCAATATTATGGGACAATGGTGTCTCAAGCCACAAGAGTCTGGGAAGACAATGACCCATGGGGGGAATCTTATTGATCTTACAAATAACATTGACGAAGGGTTAGATGAACTAGGGATAGATTTATAGGGGTATGGACCACCAGCTCCTTGGTCTTTGGGAATATGTGGCGATGCTAATACGGCCAAGTTGGAACCTCCTTGGTAGCTCCCTTTATGAAGTCCTAGTTAGGCAGACTCAGACATCCCTTACTTCATCCGCATAATATAGATAATCATAAGATCACCCTGAGGATAGTCTCCTACAGCTATTGAAGGTTGGAGTGGGGATAAACGGCTCCCTATACAACCATTGGGGGCAACAACACTAAGGTGGCATGGAAACCTCTAGGTCTTTGTTGGACATGTCCCTTGTCTGGATAACCCCCTCATATTTGTATCTACAACTATAATTATTAATCATCCTCCTCTAAATAAATTCAGAGGGTGAGTGGGGGAATGGGCACCTAGTAGCCATGGTCATGGAAGTTTCTGCATAAGAGATAGAGTCTTGCAGGACTACCATGTTGGAATTTCCCTTGTTCCTACTTCTGGAGGCGGGAGGGGATTGGTTTCTTACAGATTGAGGTTGGGTCCTGCAATGTAGGAAAATTCAACCATCAGTACAGATAATAAGAAAGTGATGCTAAGTTCCCCATCTCTATTCAATCTTCCTTGGATGGATAGAAAGATCAATGATGACAACGTCGTAGACTGAGATGCCCAATGATTAACCACCCCAACTCCTGGTGAGTTTCATGCCAGACCCACTATTTTCTTAGTGGGACCTAGCACCTACTAGATATATCTTGTGACATGAATATCTAATGATGTCTCCAATGCTACAAATCTTCATATTTAGGAGGAGAAATTTCATGCCGGGTTCACCATTTCTGGTTCCGACGCTTTTGTTGAGGCATGTATCCATCTGTGGGGATGTGTTGGCTATTACCATGCATAACTGCTTTCCAAAGGTATGTGGAATCCATCGCATATTTAGGGACATTTTCTCCTTTGATTGAAATGGGATGATGGGATTTCGGTCTCTCCTTCCATGGATTCCTCATCAAAACGCATAGCCTAGTACGGGTCTCCCAAAAAGATTAAAACATTTTTCATGAAACTCTTCTCGATGACATGTATTTTTGTATTCTAGTTAATTACACTACTTAGTTCAAGTCATTCCATGGGGTCAAGTCAAGGCACCAACCTTCAATTAGGGGATTAGTCATGTTGGGCATCGCTGGCATATCTGGACTCTAAAACACTTGTACACCTGGATTTCTTCCCCTTGTGATAGGGATTCTCGAGGGTGTAGAAGCCCAAGACATCACAAATTGAGTGAAGGGAATTTTATGCCATAGTAATGTCTCGAAGGTTTTCCTTAGCTTCCCATGTTTAACATGGGGTATTCCACGAGTTTAAAATCTAGAGGTGACAGATCAGACTGATCGGAACACTGATGGGAGTGGATCAGATGGGTATATACCTAGGAGGGGTCACCTGAGAGGTTAACCATATGGGTGGATCAAGACACCCAATGAGGAAAGATCCATAGATGATTGTGTCCCAAGAATGGGGACACCATTGTTTACCATTGGTAGGGATTGAACCTTAAAGAGGATTACTGGGTACCCTGTTTAGAAGGCAGGGATAAATACTCAAGTAGTTCTAGAGGTTAAATCATGGGATTGTGGTGTACACAATGGAAAAAAACCCTAATACATGTTGGGGATTACGTGCAGTAAGATTCTCATGTGTTATAAAGGAGAAATGAAATTAATGGGGCTTACACATGGTTAGTTTCCTATGGATGGCATAATTTCACCAGGATGTGGTGACCCAGGTGGAATCGTGATGGATATGGATGGAGTGTAAAAGGATGGAATGAGTGGGGATGGAACCAAGGACCGGTGTAGAGGTAACTGTATTGGGCATGAACCTCAAAGGGGATTCCTATGTATCATCATGGTAGGGAATCAAATTCCATGTATTTTTTCAAATGGGACGATTGAGTCACCTGAGGAGGTGGCTCATGAGGATGGATGTATGGATGGTACCCGAAGGAAGTAGAACCTCTGGGTTGGGGTATGACATTCCCGAAACAGAAATTTTTAAGGGAGATACCAGGATGGGACATGGGTGGGGGTATTGATCCTTAGGGATCCCACCTACATACCTTGCATATAAAGGGAAAATATCAAAGTCCACGTAGTTCGGATATGGGGGAATAGTATCAGGGTGTACATAAAGAACAGTGACCCAGAGACATACTGAGGATTATGCATGGTTAGTAACCCATCACAAGAGGAACACTCTCGGTTAGAGGATTATGGATTGAATTTGGGGATTACACATAGTTATCATCATGAGAAATGGTCTGACACCACTAGGGGGTAGACCAAGGATGTGGGTCCCTACCAAGGTGATGCTGAAGATTATTGGTATTTGGGGTTGAACCTCAGGAAGGATTCCAACATACCTTATCTAGGAGAGAAGGATAAAAACCCATGTAGTTTGAAAGCATCCAATTTAGAATTATGTGATATGAAAGGAGCATATAGTTTAACACCATGCAGGATGAGAGTGAGTTAACGTGAAATGGCCTGGACTGATGGGAGATGGTCTTGAATCTCAGATAGGCTTCTTACATACCTTTCCCAGAGAGGGAAAAGATCAAATTCCACATTGTTCGGATATGAGGGTAGGGGCTTACATACTATGTTATCCCAAAGAGGATGTCATGTTCGATGCTTACTCTAAGACCTCGTGATTCATGATTGGTGTGAGAAACAAGAGGCAATAAACACCTAATGATCATGTCACGAAATGTGCATCTTTGAGAAATAGATTAGGGATTATGCATGGTTAGAATCCCATCGCAATGAGGGTTGATCCTTAATCTAAGAGGGAACCCAAGTTTGGGTCCAGATGTATGAGGAGGATATGGCTATCATACTCAGAACACCCTATCATGTTGTGTCAGGGCTTATGCAAAGACTGCATGAGGTAAGCATGGTGACAATGGCCAGAGGGATACAGGAGTGAGAAGTTGTTAGTGCCCATCCCACTCGCATCCTCTCTAGACTTGTTGCTTATGCGGTGATCATAGTTTAACATCATGTTCCAGGGATTCAGGTGCTTGGTAGTTTAACGTCCTGCAACTCGGACAGTGAGGATTCACTCCTCACCCCTATGAATTTCATAACTAGTGCACTTTGACCCTTAGTGAAGGGAATGCCCCAACAATGTCGTATGGATATGTGGTTGTGGAGTGATCCATTAAGGGGATCACATTAGTGTGGATATGTGATGAAGCAACATCCATTAGAATGCTTGAGCGAAGAAGCATGAGGTCAAGAAACGCAGCATGAACCACCACCCAAGGGACCCTGAAATCACTTCATACCAACCTAGAGGGCTGTATGGGAGAATTATGCACAAGATAGGGGTGTTGCACCTAAGATAGGATCAAACATGGTGCCTTAGGGTAAGGATAAAACATGAAGAAGACAAGGAGGGTAACACCCAATATTTTTTGTGTTTTGTGCAAGATGAGGGGTTGTGCACAATATGGGATGGTTTCACGCAGAAAGAGTGGTTGCGTGCAGGGGAAACCCTGCGTGCAAGATTGGAATGATAGAAGGGAAAAAATGCACCCAAGAGTAATGTTTGAACGCAATAGCCTTGGAGTAAAAGGAAATGGGTGAGGGTCAAGCCCTAGTTGCACAACCTGAGAGAGGACCCCTATGAGATCTGTTTTAGAAGATCTAATACCTTGAGGTCATGTCGTTTGTGCGGTCATAGAAGGGTAGCCTTTTGAAAAGTAGATCGGTGGTTCGTCTTTGGTAATTATCCCCCAAAGTATAGGGGTACACCTATATTAATATCCAAACACATTGGTGGCGATGTGCAATATATATTGTGCACAAGTGGAATTTCATGTCGCACTGGGCATTGAAGATCATACACATGATTTCTAATCTTGCACGCCTACCTAATTTATTTAACAGTGAAGTCTTTTCTAGTGTTCACACGGAGGAATCAAAAGAATATATTTTTCATCACATTAGGCGTGTAAGATCTTGCATGCAGGTTTTCATCTTGAATTCAGACCTTATATATTGTTCATGCATTCTTTGGACATCTTGGGATTGTTCACTGATTCAAAATATTCCTTAGGTTTACCAAAAAATGTTCATTCATGGCCTTAACCGAAATTCGGCGCCAATAGTACTCAACAACCTCTTAGAAGTTATCACATGATTCAAAAAATTCAGAATACTGAAGAGGAGAGTATCATTATCCCATGGCCTAAGGCATCCCATGTTGTGATATCTTCCAAGGTGGACCCTTAGGTTACACTCTCAAATTTCACCCAGAACCTCAATTAATAAACCTTGAATCTGACATCCTAAAGGCATGCCCAAACAAGGAATTTGGTACCTTGGACCCCTTCATGAAATCACCCATCGGCTCAAATATCAACACATAAATGTAAAATTATACATGTCCTAAAAGAGTAGTTGATGTTAGCTTAACAACCGACTTCCCAAGAAACATTTATTCCCATCTTCCAAAATGATCCTAGCCTAATGGCCCCAAGAACAGTTAGCCTCATCCCCCAACCAACAACCCCAACATTATCCTTTCATGGATACACACCGTCCCTATGGATTTCTTTGGAATGTACCCCCATCTATTTACCTAATCCAAAACTACCTGGGGCCTCTTCCCACCTGAGTGGTCAAAACCACCTCATCACTGATTCAACCTATGTGCACATGACCCCAAATGGATCTTTTTCCAACATGGGTGATAGAAAATCAACAATTAGAACCTAAGCCACATCTATTCCAGCACACCATTCCCCTGAGACCACATTTCTTTAACTGTTTTCCATGATAACCAATATCACATGGTCCATTCCTGTAACCTCGCAGACTAACGACATCAAAATATTGAGAAATTCACCAATATTCCCCAATGTTTATATATATCAGGCCATACCTAGAACGACAATCACATATCCTCAAATCAGATAGTAAACTCTATCTTCATCCTCAGTTCAAGCCCATCACATTCCATTGGAACTTAGTAGTAAATCAAAATCATTCCAAATTTATATAAATCAATTAAAATTAACTAAATAATTCTAATCAATATAAAAATCAATTTAATATAAAGGAACACACCCTAGCACAACTGGCCAAGGTCCAAACCTCTCGCATGGCTTGAACCAATTGTAGTCCTATGCAAGCATTCCCATAGGCATCTCAAAAATTTCAATTCAATTAATTAAAATAAACCATTAAATTAAAAGTGTCTCACTCGATCAACACAATGATATTCTAGAATTAATTCCACCAAAACACTTTTTGAAAAAAAATATGCACCACCAACCTCATAGTTATAGATGTAGGATTATCTTATATCAGCCTCTAATTTTAACTGATATGGTAGAATTTTCATTTCATAAAAATTCCATTAAAATAAGCGAAAATGGCTCGTAGAGATTTAGTAGTCCTTGAGGAGGAAGAAAAGTGGAAATGGAAGCTAGAGGATGGATATCCTTGCGTATATAGATCCAATTCCACAAACAACATGAATAATGGAGCATGGATGAGGAAGGTATGTCAAAACCAAGCATAGGAGGAAAAGTGGAGCTCCCAAACTGCTGTGTGTGACCAAGAGAGGAGAAATATGAAGAATAAAAAAATAAATATAAGGGAAGTGAAATTATTCATTTCACACCTTTAGTGATCCACACAGTCAGCTCATGTGGTTTTCCAAACCTTTTTCTAACCATCTAGCTCCTGCAATGTAGGATCCACACCATGCATGGTTAGCCGGATGATTTTCCCCAATCGCTCACAGACCATGCTTGATACAATTCAAGTGTACCACCCAAATGGTATGAACCCTATGGATAGTGCATAGTTTACCCAAACTATGGGAAAACTTGGTGAAATACCTATGAAAAAACTACAGATATTCATTCATGCCTATGTACCTCCTCTTTCACGTTTTCCAAACTGTGATCAGTGCAAAAATACGGTGTACGATTTTCACTAGGAGGTCACACTGTTAAATCAAATTGTGTGCCTTAGCTATCACTTATCAAAAATAGGACCTTCGGGCCTCTAAACCACCTGAAACCCATCCAAAACCCCAATGAATTTTCTAAACCTCTAAACCCATCTAAAAAAATGGGTTAACAAAAAGCTCATAATTATGTTATAATCTATGGGGGTAGAGTTGGCATACCCACAAAAATCCAAAAATTAAAAATGGTTAAGGAATTCAACATACTCCAAAAAACTAGGATGTTATAATATCTCCACCTTAACATATCTCATCATCGAGTTATAAAAAAACCAGAGATGATACCAAACATACTATATCATTAAAACTAGCCCAAAATTCCCCAGTCAAGAGGGTATAGGTCAACTATGTAATGGGGGTTCCCCACCTTAGGAGTTACTTACCATTGTCATATCATGACCCAAAGCTCAAAAACTGATGATCTATTGACCATCCATGGAATTAAAATACTCGTGTAATGCATCATCACTCTCGTACCTCCTCAGATGCTCCCATATCAAACCCAACACCCATCATAGTCTCACACGACAGTGGTGCCCTCCTCGTTCCCATGTCTCACATGGCACCTATGAGGTCCCACATCTCTTAAGATGCTCAAATCAATATCAGTGCCTCACAACTCAAATAAGTCCCACATCGTACTAATTCTCATATGCCTATACACCTCAAGTAACTTTCATCTCATTAATGCCCTGATTTCAACACATCTTAACAAATCTTAGTGTCATTCACCTCATATATATATATATATATAATGAACACAATATGATTCTAACCTACTAAACAACATATGGTTAGTCCATATATGCATATTATGAACCTTGTACACCCAAAATTGGAATGCCTCTATAAAGGCCACACTAAATAAGTGAACCCCAATCACACCCATGATGTAACTCTAACTGTCATCGGCTCACCAACCTACTCAGCACTAGGTAGCTCCACAACATGCATCTAGATTGAAGACCAATAGCCTAAAGGCTAACCTACCTATGGTGTTTCACCATCCACTGACCCCACTAATAAGTCTTTCTATCTCTCCTATAACCTCTGCACATATATAAAACTTAGATACCTTCACATTGTACAACTCCCTAAACAACTATAGGACCTTGATTCTACCCTAGTCTTGGACTTCCATGTATATGAGAAGGTCTCTTGAAAAATATATTGATATTTATAACCTATCCACATTTCCAAAAATCCTTTGGCAGCCAGTCACACTGAGTCCTGACATGTCTTGGATTCCTATAATGGAAGCACATTATCGATGACCCACTCTAATGTAGTCTACCCGAGTCCTTGATCTGACTTCCGAATCTGAACTCTTATCGGCCTCACTTCCTGCTATCTGAACCACCACCACTGAAATCACCTAGCATTGTCACCTGGCTTGAATATGTATGGTCCGTGAAATTACCCTCATCTATTAGTGCTTGGTTCATTGCCTCTAAGAATGAGTCCAACTTGAATATGTTTACCTACACCTAAATGGAATGACATAAACTTTCCTCTAAACACCTCACCATCAATGTGTCATCGCTCACCAGGTCGGGTGCGAAGTGAGACAACTCAGTGAATTTTGATGAATGGCCCATGATGGAAATGTCAACCTACTAAAGGATAAATAACTCTGATGATCACTATGCCCCCATCATTTTTGAGAGGTAATTCTCAAAGAACCAAGACTCAAAATCCTTCTAGGCCATCCCCTCATGCCATCCCACCTAAACTGGAACATCTCACCAGCACATAGTCGGTCCTCTGAGAATGTACATTTTCAGCTACACCCTCCACCCTCTAGGATTTTCTAGCTACTCGAAGATCATTTACATCGACTCTATCTTGTTCTCAACCAACTGTGGTATGCCCTCACCCTAAAAATGTGGTCGGATTTCCGATTGGAACTCTTGCCTCAATTGCGCCATGGATGGATCTGCTCCCTAAGGTCCCCGATCAATCCCCTATGTGACACATACCAGGCTTTCTCTAGGTTTCTCATCAAGAAACATCCCAACAGCTGTCAAAATTGGATGTTATCCCACCTACATAGGATCCTTCACCTAATCCTATACCCACAGATCATGATATGTCTGACCCTCAAATGTCTTAACCTATGTGGTCTCCTATAGAACCAAAAAATCACCTATCTGATGCTCCATCCAAATAGATCCTAGGTGGAAACCTGCTGAATACCAATAAATGATTAGACATCCCATATAATATATATATATATATATATATATATCATAGTTGGTGAAAAGAGTAATAGAAAGAATCAACTCACTACCCTTACTCTTCCACATTTCCACCATTCCACCGAGAAACCCACCCCTATGGCCTCCTTACCCTCCCATAACATATCCAAGTATAAAATATGTCTCAGGACACACATGTCTTGAAGAACCATATTTCCTCAATTTGATGACCATGTTTCCCATCCTGGTGATCAACATCACCCTCTACTGTTATACCAACCTTCTCTAATAAGCGTCAGACCCATATATATATATATATATATATATATATATATATATATATATATCACAAAACACAAATAGATTCCATTCGGTCCACTTTTTGGACTGGTTGAGAAAGATTCTACCAAAGAGAATCTTTGCATGAAAACACCAATTAGCTTCCTTTGTTCAGACATTTGACACCACAACTAATCTTAATAAAATCTAAATCCCTAATGTAAATATCAAAAATTATATCATAGGTACATGCAGATATTTAATTTAAAACATCCTATGTGACTAATGGAAAGCATAAACAAGCATAAAGAACACCCTATCCCATGTCAGGCCCAGGTTCCAATACTCCTTCCTTATCGTACTAGGCAAGGGATCACAAATCATAACAATAATAATAACATTTCACGTGTAACACTTGAGGTGGAAATCAAATAAACTATAAAACTAAATAAATAGAATTTAAATTCATATCCTTAGAAACATGGACCATCCCTCATTCATGGTGCGGCAGGCACCAAAACATGAGTTCTAAACCCAATTTGGAAAATATCTGAATCTCCATTCAACCATATCCCAAATAGTAATACGAATAAATAGGTAGTAGAAACAACTTTGATACCATTGTAGTTCCCAATCCCGGTTATCCACTTAAACATTACTTTCAGGTTGAGTTCCACTGGTCTTAGGAATTCCAACCTATATGTTAAATACTTATGACTAGTAGCGAGGCTGTAAAATGGTGGTAGTGGGGAGACCATACCCTCTCGTGATGATATAATAGTGGTCTGATGTATATATTTATAAGCAGTGGAAAGATAGACCATACAGATTTAAACAAGTAACCCACCTTTGGAAGAAGCACATCAATATCATACAATAGTTGAATCATATCTAAACAACAATAGTAGAATGAAATAAATAATCCGACATTCCATTTTTAGATACTAAATAGATCGTCCATCCATAACTAGCCATTCAATACAATAAATAGAAAAATGTTTCACCCAATTCTGACCTCAGAATATACTTATAAGGTAGCATTCTAATACAAAAAAGAAAAAAAGGAAACTCCAAATGATATAGGAAACTGAAGGTCACTTTCCATTCATCCCATTCCAAATCTATTACTAGGATCTATCCCCAAAGACTGAACCCTTACCTAGGTGAAAAAGTATAAAATATGCACACATCCTGAAGGGCCCATGTAGGGTGTGAGAACAAGTCTTATAGACCACCCCTACATGTGTGTACCTTACAATTGTAATTAAGTTGGTTTTTAGTAAAAATAAGAAAAATAGAAACACATTCATATAATAAACACATGCTTCCCTAGGGCAAAACAGCCACCAAGAACCTATCACTAACTTCAGCTACGACCAAAATATTAAATAGGATACGATCCTTAGCTCATGTATGAAGGCATAACCTGATGTCATATCATCAAAAAATGGACCCTTAGGTTCCACCCCGGAATGACACCTGGTACCTTGTTCCATAAACTAAGAATCCAACATCTTGAAGGCATGACCAAACAAAGAATACATTCCCCTAGACCCTTTCTATAAATAACCAATTGATGTGAAGCATGATGGACATAGGTACACCAATACCTGTACTAAAATACTAACTGATGTTGGATAAAAAACAGACATCCCTAGGAACGATGTCGTCCTTCCTCCATGTTGATCCTGGTCTAATGGACTCAAGAATATATAGCCTTATCCCCCAACAAACATCCTCAATGTTGTCCTTTGATGGATCTCAACCACCCCTATGGATTTTATGGAAAAAACCCCCTTCTATATACCTAATACACAAATAATTAGGGCCTCTTACAACTTGAGGGGTCAAAAACACCTCACAACATAGTAAACCAATATTGAAACGAATCTAAATGGTTCTTTGGACAATACGGGTGAGCAGAGATCCACAATTAGAACCATATCCACATTAATTTGCATACCTCCTGCCCCTGTGACCACATTTTTCAAACTGATGTACATTCTAACCAACATCACACTGGCCTTTCCCAAAACTTGATAACATTAACACCTCAAACCGATGACCGACTTGCCCAAGCTATGATCAACATCACCAAAATTATATATATATATATATATATATATATATATATATATATATATATATATATATATATATATTAGGCCACACCAAGAACAATGATCACATCACCCCAAATCAGATAGCCAATGTTTTATCCATCCTCAGTACAAGTCCATCATTTTCCATTGGAACTTATTAGTACCTCGCAAGCATTCCACATTTATATAAATAAATTAGAATTAAATAAACACTTCATATCAATATAAAAAATCCATTTAATATAAAGGAACACACCCCAGCCAAACTTCCCAAGGCACAAGCCTCTCGTACGGCTTATACCACTTCTAGTCTCATGAAATAATTCCCATAGGAATCCCACTAGGTAAAATTAAATTAATTAAAGGAAAGCATTAAATTAAAAGGGTCCCACTCTGTCAGAAAATGGTTGGTCTAAATGTTGTGCCCCAAAACACTCATGAAATCACAAAGAAAATTATAAACCACCAACCTCATTGATGTATGTATAGGAATGTAAAATAATTTCCTATAATAAAAAATGGTTTGGGAGAAATTAGTGTTATAGAAGAATTCCCCAGAAATAGAACAAAACAACTCCCATAAATATAGTGGTATATGAGGTGAAGGAAAAGAAAAAATTTAATCTAGATGATGGAGAACCTTACCGGTACGGATCCAACACCACAAAAATCTTAAATAACAGAGCTCAAATGAGGAAGGTAGGTCAAATACAAGATGATGATGAAAATATGAGCTCCCAAACTACTATTCATGACTAAGAGAGGAGAAAGAATAAGAAAAGAAGAAACATATTGGAAGGTAAAATGGTCATTTCACACCGTTAATGAGCTGAATAGTTAGCTCACGCGGTTTTAAATTTTTTTAAGAAATAGTTCAGATCTAGCTTCTTAGTAGCCAAGAGCCATATGGTTAGCCGACATAGTTTTCCCTAACCGTGAATAGATCATGCATGCTACAGTATAGGGGTACTACCCATATGGCACTAACAGTGCATCTTTCACTTGGTTATCCCTAGAATGAAAAAACCATGTGAAATCCCTCTAAAAAAATATTGAGGTTAACCTATGGACAAGAACATACTCTTTCATAGTTTACTAAACCATGATTAGTGAAAAAAGAGGTCACATGGTTTTCACTAGGAGGCCGCATGGTAAAATCTAACTCTGAACCCCTACTAGAACTTCTCTAAAATAGGCCCTTCGGACCTCCGATGCATCTGAAACCCATAAAAACACCCGAGGAATTTCCAAATCTTAAACCCTTATAAAAACAGGTATTTGGGTTAATGTAAAACTCCAAATTTAGTTTCGATCAATGAAGGAAGAGTTGGAAAAACCACCAAATTCCAAAATATCAAAACGGGTGTGGGATTCAACTAGATCAAAAAACCCAGAACCTTACAAAGGTGTATAAAATATATAGGTTTACATAAGACCCAAATTTGTGGATAGGGATATTAGAATTTCAATTTTATAGTAAAAATAAAAAACTATAAATCTCATCACAAAATCTACACAAAAATCAAGAAACATATTCACCCATATAAATGTTATAATAATTTACATAAATAACGTTTAATTTTAGGGTTTTTCCCAATGAAACACCCATAAAATTACTGTAGAGTGTAATTCATGTTAGAAGGGTATTGGATCAAATCATGTTTCATACAAATAATAAAACTTAATGAAAATACATATATAGTTTATAGTTAATTATGGCTCATTTTACGATGTTATAAAAAATAGGAGAAGGTTCAATGTTTTGGATGACACCATGTACCTAATGAACGCGTTAATAACTCTAGGAATTAATTATTATGCAATGAGTAACTAATATTTTAAAAAAAATTACACAATATAACTTCGAATAGGATATTAATCTCTAGGATCCAAATATCAGTACCCTATGAGAGAGTAATGGGAACCTGGTGAACATTATTGGTGTCCCTTGATAAAAAAATTCAAATTTGATAAATTTTTTAGGATTAATCATTTATCATTTAAATATAATTTTACCAAATTGAAAATATTTTTAATACCTTTTATTTGATATGGGTAAAAATATAATTACAAAATTAACAGTTGTGATTCAAGTGAGGTAATACAAATTGGATCTATATGAGATATGTTTTATAATGTGAGTGGAGTAATTAATATATTTTATGAATAATAATTAAAAGTTTTGGTGAATGAATTTATAAGGTATAAAATTCTAATAATTTCAAGATAATTCATTAACAATTACTAAAAATATTAGTAAATAAGGGGAAAATACGAAATCAATGATATTAATCCCCAAATTAGATTATGGTCATGTACTTATAGAACAACATAGTTATATACTATCTATCAATGATATTATCATTAAACTAGAAGAATTACACTTTGATATTGTGAAATATTCATATAAATTAGTTTCCTCATTAATATAAATTTTATCTATTTATAATAATTAAGGAAAATAATTTTAATCATGTTAAAAAAAATCATAGTGAAAAGGGTTCTAATTAGATATCACACCCTCATAATAATAGTGAAATTGTGTAATATAGTAGGATACAGTCATGCCAATGACATTATCACCCACATTCATGGTGAAAAATATAAAAATATCATCTATTTTATCATTATTTACATGGGAAAATAAGATCATTAGGAACTGATGGAGCATTGATTTACCTTTATAAGTAATATATTTGGATTAAATAAAGATTAAAAAAAATTCAATCAAGGATTTGTTGATTCATCATTCCCTCTCTTAGTGAATTATACCCATTGGTAATTAAATAGGTATTAGATAGATTCAATTTTACCTTCAATGTTCTAAATAATAGTTTGATTTTTATTGGTTTTTGGTTTCCTATATTTTTTAAATATTTTTTTGTAGAACATTTTATATCAATATAGATCAAATAAAAACTATCAAAAGAAATATAATTCAAAAATTTTATGGGAATTATTTCCATATATGTGAGAATTTAATGTAAAAATAATTACTATTACTCATGCCAAATGTTATTAATATTTTCATGTTATTTTTTTCTATACAGAATAGAGTATTAACAATGGGGAGGCCCCGGTTGAAGAAATAATCATAAAATGCACTAGGAAGAGGGGTGAATCAATAAATATTTATTATCTTCCACTGTTTTATGAACCTATATTAAACCCTTTAAAATTTATTAGATTAAATTTACACTGCTATTAACTTGTTTATAAATGGTAGTAAACAAAATATCAATAATAGCACAATCATTTTCAATGTTTACTGATAAAATATTAACTAATACACTCTTATAATGACTTATAAACACTAATAACCATTCAATACACATATAAAATATGGTGAATACAAATGAGAAGAGTATGATAATTTAATTATAACAAATAAAGCCTCTTAAATTTTTCAAGTGCTTCTGCATTTATGAGTAATCATCATAAGGTCACCAATAATGGATGATCTTCTCTAATCACATCTTATTTTCACTAAAAAAGTTTCCTTTTAACGAGTTTTCACTTCCATCTATGAGATAATTATATTATTTAATATAAATACAAATAAAATGATTAGAATATTTCTGTACTGCAAAAGATGATAACCCACTTCTTTCCAAAATATTCATCACAATCAAAGTATAAATATATCCATCAAGAAAAGATGAAAATTTGTTCCAAATTCAAGAATATTCTCCTCTCATCCCTCCACCCTCTCACGGTGTGAGAAACTTCTCTCTCCTTCTCATATAAACCTTGAGAATATTTTTAAAAAAAATAACGAATATATTTTGGACAAATTTCGACGAATATATTGATATTTCAAAAAACATGGTATAATACCTTTTATTATGGTGTGACACTAATGGTTACAAAAATAGTTAAAATAAACTAATATAAAACCATCTTCACTTTAATAAAATTTTACCTTAACCAAATTAGTTATAACATTATTTTTCTTCTCTATTATTATTCCTTATAAATAAAAACCTAATTTTTTCGCTTATAAAATAACCAAACACCACTTTTCACTGTGATATTGTATTATAGTGTAATATAAATTTGTAATGATTGGATGAATTTCATTACAAATTCAAAATATTTAATCCATGAATTAAATTTCATATAGAGATTACTAGACATAACACATATAAATCATGGATTATCGTAATGGTATAACCCATATGTCATTTTTATTAGCTCGGTCATCTTCATCTTCATCCAATAAATAATTTCATAGTGATTTAAATTATGGTGTGATATTTAGTTTAGCAATTTATATGGAAAAATTTCTTAAATATTTTGGTGTGATAAAAAACTGAGAATCCCAACGGATCATGCAATCACTCAAAGAGGAGGGGGTGAATTGGGTGTAGCTAAATTTTTTCAAATAAAATAATCATAAAAATTTAACCTCATTAATTTGTTTTAACCACTTTCTCAATTTATATGTATAGATATTTTAATCACCCCTGAAACACATCTCCACATGAAAACTAGTAAAGGAATGTATTAAAAACAAAAAAGAAGATTCTTTATAAGGTTTGGTCCAAATTTGCATACCTAATCCTTTCCATATTCAGTTATTATCCTAAGTCAAGGATATTAACTATATGATTAAAGTGGATATTATAATTCTAAATCCCAAAATCCCTTGGGAAATTTTTATCTTATCCCAAATCATCACTCTACTCTCAAAATATCCCCTTTTGTTTCTAATAATTGAGTTCTGGATGTTCTCATTCATTTTGAAACAAGCTATTTCTCAATATTTTTGAAGTAAAATGGTTATAAAACATCAAGGATAGACACATTTGAATTTTAAAAAACTTCACGATATTAAATGCTTTTAGAATCAATGATCATTAAAATATTCAAAAAATATCATTAATCTCTTTTGCAAACCTCAACTAGAATCATGAACTCAATAATTTTAAATATTATACCACTAAATCATTCAGATTAGCATCGTCTCTTTGAATTCCTATTTATAATGATTTTAGAGTCCCTTAGATTTTATGGGTATATCTATTTAGCATAATTCATTCTAATTTAATTTTACAAGATATAAACTCTTCCTTAGGATCACTTAAACTCCCTATTCTAAAATGAACCTGTAAGAACCTGGATCTTTGTTTCGCGCATGTTTTTCTTTTTCTCGTCATTTTTGAGTAAACGTGGAAAATATGTAAATTTTCTAAGTACACGCCATGTAATTTATAAGTACACGCCGTGTAATTTGATCCCGCACGAGGCCGTGTGATGCCCGTGTTTGGGCCACACACACGGTGTGTAGGGGTGATGTGGAGACCACTTAATGTGGTGTACGGAAAAGGCATGTACACACCGTGTACTCAAGAAATACACACCGTGTAATTTTATTTTTATTTTATTAAACGGACCGGGGTCACATCTAATCCCTATTTCCATCTTATTCTTCGCCTAATTACGTCCAGGGCATCCAAGGAGACCGAATCTTCTCTGAGCTGCTGATACTTCACCAGTTATCCGAATCGAATTCCATCAGTTGTAATAGAATCGCAGCGGTAAGTTATTGGTTCTTCTTTGTCCACGTTTCCTCATTCTTTCTCTTATGAGAGTTATCTACGGTTGAACATTTTAGAAATTTTTGTAGATCTACTCCATTCTAGGCCGATTCATAGGACGAGGTTCAAGTATATCGATCTCCTAGGATCGAGGTAGGTTGTTTGTTTCCCTACATTGAATGTCTTTGAGTTTTTGTGCAAAAAGTGTTGGATTCCCATGTATTGGGTATCTCGGGTTAGGGTTTTTTGAACCTGTACTATTGTCTTCCTTATATTACTTATATGCTTGAGGTTATTAAATGGTTAATGATTGCTTGTTAGCATGTTTGAGGATCACCACATGGGTGTTTCTCTTGTATTGGTTGTTTACAGCTATTTGGCTTAGGTTTTCTATGAGGAATACCTTGTTGCATTGATTGTGTGCCTTGAGATAATTGATTTCATGAGTTGCCTGCTTTTTATATGCTTTTGATGCATTGTAGCTATTAGCCAAGTATTTTCTGAACTATCTTAGGGATAATTACAGTCAATTATGCAAGACTAGATTGCTAAGGGATATATCAACCTGGTGCGGTGGACTAAAGAGGGAATTGACGATTAAGGGCTTCCCTAGAGAGTCTGTTATAAATTAGAATCGTTCACAGGATTATAGGAATTGGACTTTGTGCTTCCTCAGAGTGTCCTTAGTTACGTATCAAGACTATAGGGGGAATTAGACATAAGTGCTTCCTCAGAGAGTCTATACATATCGTGGGAAGACCACTGGGGAATTGATGGTGAGTGCTTCCCAGAGTTTCTGTGCCTTTGTATGATTACTTGACTATAGGGGTCTACCAGTATGAGCCACCCAAAGCGTCGGTATGAATATTGTTTGGTTGGTTGTGATGATTCCACCAATCCAAAGAACAATCTTGTGTTTTGTACTACTTGTAGTTTAGGTATTCCACTGAGATACATGTCATGTTGCTTTCTATGATTTGGGAATATAGAGTTGTTG
Source organism: Viscum album (assembly GCA_963277665.1). NCBI lineage: Eukaryota > Viridiplantae > Streptophyta > Magnoliopsida > Santalales > Viscaceae > Viscum > Viscum album. The sequence goes on along the minus strand of OY728121.1, from coordinate 690,782,409 downwards.
CTAGATTCATTGGGTGATAATTAAATGTCTGAATTAAATTACTAAATAAATGTGAATCAAGATTTGTCGGATTGTTTACTTAGTGTACTCATGTTTCTCTGCTGCATTTATTTCATTTACCTTTTCTATATTTCTCACTGATAGTAAGGCACAGATCTTGTGGTGATTGCCTATTGGGATTAGTCTCACACCCTTTTTGGGTCCTACTTTTCAGCCCAAAAAGGTTATATGGTTGCAGGTGTGGATAGGGATTGTGGCCCTTCTACTTCAGGTACATGATTGCTGGTTGGAGCTGGAGAGAATAGGACCGAGCCTAGGCTTGCGATTCTGCTGGAGTTGTTGTTTACATTTAGTACTTTGTTCTCAGTTGTATTTCAGTACATTTTTGCATTTACTTCGTTCCTTAGATACTTGTACCGGCTGCATCATTTTCATTATTATTATATTATACATTGATTCTGCTATTTAGTTTTAGTTATTATATGTTGTATATTTCTTCTGCTACTTTCTATTATTTCCTTTTCTTTTTATACCTTAAAAAATGAGGTCATAGTTTCCCCAATGACTCACCAAGGCCCTCGCTGCTAGTCGGCAGCCTCTGGCGTTTGTGGAAACATGCTTGAGGTTATGTGGTGAACTGGGTATGGGGCACCAGTTGAGTGGCTCCGGATTCGGGTCATTACAAAGTGGTATCAGAGGATTTCTTTCCTTTTTTATTGACTTAATGTTTAGAAACATTAGAAAAGGATATGAAAAAATAGGTAAATGTTAAATAGCTATGCCCAAGAGTTCTAGAACCCATGTATAGGGAAAAAGCTAGATTACCTCGAATGGTGCAATTTTTGAGTTTTGAAAATGTTACAGTTTACTTGACTTCACCATTGGGTGGTGCACTTGTTTTGTGATGTTACTATTTATATGGTTGTTGTTCTATTTTTTTGCAACCCAATGAAATGAGGTTATTCCATCTCATGAATCATATAGGCACTTGTTAGAAAATCACATGTCATGCATTTTTCCATGCCATCTAGGTTGCATTAGAATTTTTCATGCTGTTGGGATAGAATTCGTAATAGACGATGCATGCTGTTGTGATAGCTGCTGTGATAGAATACCTTCCATGTTGATATGGTATCATTTGTTTAGATCTTTCTTATCATGGATGCAAAAAATTTGGTCTTAGAGGTGTTATGGGCCCTTGAGGATCGGAATTTTGTTGGTCGTGAGTTTTTTATACTGTTTACTTGTTATATGCATTGTTATGATGCCAAGATTTGATTCGCGGGGAGTATGGGCCACCACAGATCGGAATTTGGAACCTTAACACTTGTTTTCTGTGCTTTATGGGCTCCGGTGTAGTTCTAAGGCTACTGTCTATAAAAAACCAAAATACACAGCGTGTACATTATGAATACACGCCGTGTAGTTTTTAGCCATGTCACTAACTGTGTGGACAGGGACACGGGGTTGTGAAAGTTCTTATAGGAACACATCGTATACTAGTTTACACGTCGTGTAGTATGACTTGGGTATCCGTCCATGTCACGAACAACACGGGCCAGCAGTTTCCTTCAAGTACATGTTGTGTCCATCTAGAACACACCGTGTAGGGTCGGCCGTGTGTCAGGCCGTGTCTCTAACAACATGGGCCAGGTAAGGCTTGTCTAGTACAAGTTGTGTCTCCTTTAAACATGCCGTGTAGTTTTGTTATAGGGGTGCCATGTGACCACTCCGTGTAACTGAATACATGGGTTGGGAAAATCCATAGGGAAACACGCCATGTACCATGTTGACACGTCGTGTAGTAGTGGTCCATGTACTTGTCCGCGTGACTAACGACACGGACAGGGGAAGAAAATCTTAAGGACACGCCGTGTAGTGGGAAAACACGCTGTGTAGTTTCTTTCTGGCATAGTATGTGTTCCTATCCGTGTAGGAGTAACCAGGTATGGAGAAAAAGGTTCAGTACACACCGTGTAGTTTGAGAACACACCATGTAGCTGGGTGGTTTACAAAGCCATGTATGGCCAAGGTACACGCCCAGGGTAAAACATCCGGAAAACACACCGTGTAGTTGTACTAACATTCCATGTAGTCATGTTTTTCTAGAATTTTAATGTTTTTCCCTCCTGTTCCATTTTACTCTCTTATGTTGTAACTGTGTTCGTCATTAAAGAAGGTGTGATTTTGACTTTTCAGAGCTATGGAACCTGTAGTTATTCTAGAAACTGGTGTGATGCTCAGTTCAAAGAGGGTTTCATGACATTCATGAAAACCTTCTAGGGAGCTCAACAACCTGCCCAATCTATGGCAGAGCTGATGCGGGTTTTTCAGTAACAACATCCTCCCACATTCACAAGGGAGGGAGGACCACAGGCTGCGAAGTCATGGCTAGAATCCATTCTATCCATCTTCGAGCACCTAGAGATGCCTCCTAAGAGGAGAGTTAAGCTTGCAACTTATATTCTACGAGATCCACCAAGAGAAGGTGGGATGTGGTTTCACAGGTAGGGAGCCAATAGGTTATGGCTTCGGACGAGTTCCAACGTACTTTTTACAACTACTTCTACCCAGCGACGCTAAGGGCGGATAGAGCCAGAGAGTTCATGAACCTGCAGCAGGGTACTCTCACAATTATGGTGTATTCCTCTCCCTTCATAGAGTTATGGAATTTCACTCCCATTCTGGGGAATGACGAGCTATTTTTAGAGAGGAAATTTGAGGAAGGACTCAGATCGGACATCAGATCACAGGTGAATGTCTTCCCGTTGACTTCTATTACACTAATAGTCAACCAGGAACTTATCACAGAGAGAAACCTAAGGGAGACTGGAGCTATGGACCAGGGAGGTTCAGCTTCCAGGGCTGAATCATTTCAGGTAGACATAATGAATTTCCACTGAGAGTCTACACGATGTGACTCGAGGAAGTGAGACATTCTTTCTGGTAGACGAGATCTTCCTTCTGAAAAAAAAGTGGTGTGATATCAGTGTGGGAAAATGGGAATAAGAAGCCTCAGTTCCTAAGAGACCCAGTGGAGTGCTGATCATGTGGCAAGATAGGTCATCTGCAGTGTTTCTGCAATGTTCTTCTTCTAGGAGCAAGAGAAGGAGGATCAGTTTCGACTCTGCGTACAGGAGCAGGATTACCAGTTTCGCAGCACATAGGGGGATGGAGTTCTTCAGGTCATTTAGGCCAGGGTAGAGGCCATGGATGCAGTGGTCAGTCTTATGGAGGGTCATCTCAGGGATCTCAGGCTACAACATAGGGCTGTGGTGCATGCCAGACTTTTGCGGTAGAGCAGATTTATCAGGAACAGGATCCTGGACCTTCCACAGTTCAAGGTATAATTTTAGTAGCCTCAGTTTTATCCATTGCACTTTTCAATACATGAGCTTCTCATAGCTTTATTTCTATGCATACTGTGGATTTCCTTAAACTTACTGTTTGTACTTCTAAGGATATGATGACGCTAGACACTCCCATGGGAATTAGAATTGCTAGCATTCGTTAGTTCTTAGACTGCCCCTTGACGTTGGTGGGTGTCATTTTTCATGGAGTCTCTATGTTTTGGAGATGATAGGCTATGATTTCATTCTCGATATGGACTGGTTAGTTCCCTTCCAGGCCTTTGATGATTTCTATCGCCATAGGGTGAGTTTTACATCACCGGAGGGAGGATATTTTCTTCACAAGGGTGAATGGGATGTCCAGGAGAGCATAGTAGGACCAAAGCATCATTGGTTGGGCGCTGTTATGGTCCAAATTGCTAGCTTATATCTGGATGACCATGGGACTTCTCAGATAGATTTCCCTCCAATGGTTAATCACTTTACATATTTATTTCCAGAAGACTTTTTAGGTTTTCTTCCAGAGCAAGAGGTGTACTTTTTTATCGATATTATGCCAGGAGTAGCACCGGTGTCCATTCTGCTTTATAGGATGGCTACACCAGAGTTGCAGGAGCTCAAGAAGATATTGGAGGAGTTGTAGGAAAGGGGCTTCATCCGACCCCATACTTCTCCTTGGGGTTCACCTATCCTGTTTGCGAATAGGGAAGATGACACCCTTAGGAATTGTGTGGATTATCAGAAGCTGAACCAATTGATGGTTAATAACTGATATCCATTACCATGGATAGATGATCTCTTTGATCAGCTTCAAGGAGCTATAGTGTTCTCGAATATCGACTTGAGATCCAGCTACCATCAGTTGTGTGTCAGACAATCTAATATACCTATTACAGCCTTCTGGAGCAGGTATGGTATGGTTGAGTATTTAGTTATGTCATTCGGTCTCACGAATGCATCAGCAGTTTTCATGGCACTGATGAACAGACTTTTCCATCCCTACTTGGGTTCTTTCATGGTGGTTTTCATGGACGAAATCTTGGTGTACTCTCACACTCGACACGACCATGCTACATATCTTGATATTGTTTTGATTACACTAAGGGAGCATCAGTCATATGCTATGGTCTCAAAGTGAAACTTTTGGATGGATGAGATTCACTTCCTAGGTCATGTAATCTCAGAGACATGAGTTTTAGTAGACCTAGAGAAGGTGAGAGAAGTAGTTACCTGGGAGCAGCCGAAGAATGTCTTCGAGTTACAAAGTTTCTTAGAGCTGGCTGGTTACTACAGGCATTTTATACATGACTTCTCACGCTTAGTAGTGCCGCTAAAGAGCTTGAATAAGAAGGGGGTGAAGTATGTTTGGTCATAAGCCTGTGATTCAGACTTTCAAGAGCTCAAGGGGAGATTGGCTTCAGCACCGATTCTAGTTATGATGGAGTCGGGCAAGAGTTATACAGTTTTCTGTGATGCATCTTGCATCGTGCTTAGAGCAGTACTTATGAAGGAGGATCGTGTTGTTGCATATGGATCTTGGTAGTTGATGCCACATGAGAAGAACTATCCTATGAACGACCTTGAGTTGGCTTCAGTTTTTCATTCTTTGTGTTGTTGGAGACATTATCTTCTGGGAGAGAATTTTTTAGTATATACTAACCATAAGAGCCTCAAGTATATCTTCACACAGCGTGACGTGAATCTGAAACAACGTAGGTGGGTTGAGTACCTACACTCTTTCGATTTCGAACATACGTATACGCTTGGGAAAGGCAACGTTGTGGCAGACACACTGAGTATGAGCACATAGATACAGGCAGTTCAGGAGGCCAGCAGCGAGTGGTAGCTTATGGGTCTGTTCTCTGAAATTCATTTGGAGGTGCACGATGGACAGGGTTAGACTTTTCGTTCTTCGGTAGCTGTTACCTCTACCCTTCTTGATCAAGTTATAATGAGGCATCTATAAGATTCTGAAGGCCTAGTCCTATTGGAAAGCATGTCAGGAGAGGACCCTCTTCCTGGATGGACCATAGACTAGGATGAGATCTTGAGTTTCTAGGGATGTGTATGTGTGCCAACTGATATACGGGAGGAGCTGATGTGAGACATTCATTCCTCAGTTTGGGCAGTTCATCCTGGCATCACCAAGTTGTATCGTGATATGCACCGCCAGTATTGGTGGTCAAGTATGAAGAGAGATGTTGTTGGTTTTGTGATGAGATGTTCCACTTATCAGCAGGTGAAGGCAGAGCACCAGCGACCAGTAGGGCTTTTACAGCAGCTACCCATTCCCGAATTGAAGTGGAATGATGTTGCGATAGACTTCATGATAGGGTTACAGAGATCGCCTTGAGGGAATGACGTGGTATGGGTTGTCATTGACAGGCTCACGAAGGTTTCTCACTTCTTTCCGATCAAGGAGACCTTCGATGTCGATGAGCTTGGACAGTTCTACATTTGTGATATTGTACGTTTGCATGGGGTTCCGAGTACTATCATTTTAGATAGGGACGCCCATTTTACATTGCATTTATGGCAAGGGCTACAGAGGGATTTGGGTACATAGGTACTTCTGAGTACATCTTACCATCCCCAGACAGATGGCCAGTCATAGAGCACAATTCAGGTTCTTGAGGATATGCTCCTAGCTTGTATTCTGGACATTGGAGGTTCTTGGTAGAAGCATATACCTCTAGTGGAGTTTTCCTAAAATAATATTCTTCAAGTAACTATTCAGATGGAACCTTACAAGGCTTTGTATGGTAGGTCATGTCGATCACCCTTGTGTTGGCTGGAGGCAAGAGAGGCAGCTATGCTGGGACCTCATCTTTTTCAGGTGACCATAGAACAAGTGGAGTTGGTTTGGAAAAGGATGGCTACTACACAGTCTCGGCAGAAATCTTATGCTGATCAGCGGAGACGGCCTTTGGAGTTCAAGGTCAGAGATCAGGTTTTCCTACATGTTACCCTAAGGTTGGGACACAATAGGATCAGAAGATAGGGTATGCTTCCACTGAGATACATCGGGCCATTTGAGGTTCTGGAGAGAGTCGGGACGGTTTCTTATAGTTTGTAGTTACCTCAAAGGTACCAGGCTATGAACGACGTCTTCCATGTTTCTTAGCTTCGACTCTATTTTTCAGACCCGTCTCATGTCTTTCAACTCGATGAGGTTGATCTAGAGTAGGATGCATCATTCGTGGAGCATCCAATCAGGATTTTTGATCGTAGTGCAAAGGTACTCTGTGGCCGATTTGTTCCTCTGGTATGGGTGCTATGGTAGCACAGCCGTGTGTAGAGACCCGAAGCTTAACGTACATAGACATTACATTACTTTTGCGGAATACTTAGTACATAATAAAAACACACACACAAGAACAGTAATAGTTTAGTGTCTTTGGAAACTCGGAATATAATCTTCTAATCATGGTGAAAGATCTTCAACATCTCCCATAAATATATTTCTTTTTTTACCTAAAACATTTATTTATATACTGGGGAAAATAAAACATAAAAGGGTGAGCTCAAATGCTCAGTAAGGGTAAACAAAAGAAATATCAATCACATCATATTCATAAGATTGTATCTTTTGGAAATCATAACCTGCAAAAAGAGATCATAATTTCATAACATGGGATAAATCATGGCAGTGAAATGTAATCACAATAATCCTAACTTAAAACATGAAACTTTGTGGCATACACACATAATCATATAGAATCATTTCTTGTTAGTCATGAATTATTGCCAAGACTATCTTAGTGGACAAAGTCCCTTTCTGAACCGAGTCACCCTCGTTTCAGTCCTGTTTCACTGAACCGGTATAACCTACCGTTCCAGACATGTCTATATCATGAGATATAAAATCTTTACCCAATGCATTGGAGGGAGATATAGGTCCCACCCATCTCATAATGATACCATTCTTATGTGTGCCACAAAATCTTAAAACATACATCATTGCATAACCCATGTAATGAAAATGGGAATCTTAAACATCGTGAAATCATAAAACAATTCATATAAGATAAAGGAGTTCATAAAAAATATTTCCATCACAACATAATCAAATCCATGTAATAATTGGGATAGAAACAGAACCCTTTATTATCTTAGATGGACAATAATTTTGATAAAACACTTGAACTCGATTCTTGAGGAAAATATCCTTTCTACTTCAAAAACACTTTTCATTTCTTAACATATCATAAAATTATAACTAAAATAAGTTGATTAAAAATAAACTTGAAAACTTGTAAAGAAATCTTCTTGGAAATAATGTTTTAAAAATCCATTCATGCCGTATAAGTTAAAAAAACATTCTTCGTACTTTTGTCGGAAAAGTCAAAAAGTACCTCGTATGAAAAACGACAAAAGATTACTTTCATATCTTTTACTAAAAACTCACAGAAGGGTAAAATTGGATTTAAACAATTGTAGGTGGATGGAAATAATATTAAATATTGAGGAAACATGAATTTGGATGATAAAATACACCCTAGTAAATACCAAAGTATAAACAATCTCGGATAAAAATGAGATTGTGATATTTCCCTTACCTTGAGTCCGATTTGCTTCATAAGTGGGCCGAACCTCCTGTATAATGATTTAAATATTGTCATTAACTTATTACAGAATCATATTCATTGTTATGATATCATATATGGTGCACTTATGACTTTATATTTCCCGTTCTTTTGTAAATTCCATGTTAAAGAAGCGTTTTGGGTAAAATCGTTTCATTTATCGTAGGTGTTTGGACTTGTTGTTCTTGACATTGTTATTAATTATATCACGATTTAATTACTTCCAGAATATAAAACATGATTTATATATCATATATATTCAGTATATATATATATATATATATATAATAGATAGATAAATGAAATGAAACACACCGTTCATGGAGATGGTAGTCCGTACGTACGCATGAACGCTGTTTTCCTTTCCTTATTGTCTTGAATGGAAGTAAGTAGATGACATACATATATATACATAAATCCAGTAGATTTATCATGTCATATATTTCATTATTATTCATTATATATACTTTATAATCATTCATGAATGGTTAATGTGGAGAATGAATCTCATCGCGTCGTGGAGACGGAAGTCCGTACGTACGCACGAGCGATGATATCGTTCTCATGATCGTGAACATGACTTGAAGTGTATGTATACTATTTTAGTGTCAATATCACTTTATAATAATCATATATAGTTACTCATTACACCATTATACCCATCCAATTAAGGTGGTGGCGGAAAATAAATTACACCACGGCGTGGAGACGGTATTCCGTACATACGCAGGCGCGGTGATTTTGTTTTTTACGTAGGATGGATAGAAGGTTATTTAGAGTTGTTTCATATTTATAATAACATATAATTATATAATAAATACTGATGTTATTACTTTATCATGAAAAAACTAAAGAAGAAAAAGTTTAAGAAGAATGAAATTGAAAAAGATCGGTAATGGATATTACCTCTTTTTGACGCGCCTTTTCTAAACCTCCACTTAAAGAACTAAGGATGGTCTTTGAAGAATACCAGGCCATATATGATGATACTAGGGAAGTGGAGAAGAGATTTTGGCAGGGGTTGGCCGAGAATGAATGCTCAAATTGGTGTGAGGAGGAGCGGGAGGAGGTGCCCTTTTATAAGGGAGGAGAGGGGCACCTTAGGAAAATCTCAAAATATTATTTTATATTAAGGTCACATTCGGTTTATAATGGTTCCAAAGGGTCTTATTTCGAAGATAAAGTGGGGATGGGTCGACATCCTCTCATCCAATAGGATTTAGACAAGTTTAGGTTATTATTTTAACCTTATCAATTAGATTTAACTCTAAGTTAAATAATTTAACTTTTACCGTGTCTTTTTGTTTTCTTACACTATATGGTTAATAAACTTACTATATCAAGACAAAGTAACCCCAAGTTGTTTATTATTAATATATATAATCTTATCTAAGTTATTTGGCCGAATCTTAGATTTTTAGGAATAACATAACAATTAATAATATAATATTTATTTTAAAAACTAATTTATGTTAATTTTGACACTATTTGGTACATGATTTTTATGAAATTCATAACAGAATGATAAGTTCGAACCAAGTTACTTAAATCTACAATAACATGTCATATGAACCTATAAAATTAGTGTAAGTCATAAAAAGTCTCAAATTACATTTATTTGGGCATTTATAACATCAATTGTGTCAATATTTCATTAATAAGACAATTATTACATCATCTTTGTGTCATAATAAATGATAATTATTTAATCCCTAAAAATTCTAAATAAATTCCTATTATGTAGATAATTTTATTATATTTCTTAATACTATTCATGTTCGAAGTTTCATGAAGCTTATCACTAGATTAAATTATTATACTTATAAGATTTAAGAAAGTGACATGTTGTCACATTCTTTGGTTTTAATAATAATTAAATTATTTTCATGGAAAAAAGTCCATAAAATTAATCTAATCCGACCCTTAGGTTATATGGGTCTACCTTTAGCCATCCAATAGGATTTTTCCAAGTGTTAAGGTAATTTTATAATCTTATATTTACCCTTAATTACCAGATTTACCTTTAACTATAGTAAATAAAATTTACAGTAGTTACTATTCACAATGCCCAAAAATAAAAATTAGCTTATTAATATAATTTGGACCCACTGATTACAAATATGGAATCCATTTTTCCAAGTTCAATACACAAAATATGCAGAAATTAAATTAAAATTAAATCTGTTGTCGAAAGAAAACGAGTTTTTCTTTAAAACATTGCAAAAGATTGAATTGATTTAACCTACGAATTCAAGGTAAAATCAATGCTAATGATATACATTATATTAAATGGTAAAAATATATTCTATTTATACTTTAAAACCATTCAATATTATAATGTAACCACATAAGATAGTACGATGAAAAAGGTTGTTTTTAATTAAAATATAGCGTGTTTTTACTATTCATTAAAATATGAAAGTTATCAAAAAAATATCAAAACATTATATAATGTAAATTTTTATATCCTTATTCAAAATAAGAATTTTATTTTGTCAAATTGAACTTATAAACATGTCAAAAACTAGATTTTAAGTGGGTGCGCCATCAAAAGGCGGCAAAACTACATTTTTTGAAAAATACTTATTTTACCCGAAAAATTTATTTTGTTCTTATACCATGTTCTATAAATGTGTAAGATGAATAATAATGTTATAAAATTCAAAATTTAGTTAACACTATTCATAACAGCTAGTTCATGACAATATTATAATAATATATCGTTGTTTATTAAAACTCAGTATTGCGTACAACACATGCTATCGAGGAAGGTCGCGATTGCGTGTAATGCAAGCCAAGTCAGGGTTGCGTGTTGTGAAAGAATCCTTAATTGTTTCGTATAACAGAATCCAACCATATTTCATTTATACATTGAATATATATATATATATATATATATATATATATACTCAATGTTGTGTAGAATAACTATTATCAAAATTGTGTGTAACACGATCCAAGAATAGTGTTGCGTATACTGCAAGCTAATACTGTGTTGTGTATAGCGCAAGGTAATCTTGGTGTAGAATACAACACAAGACATTAATGAAATTAAAAGAATATTTTTCATAAAATCTTAGGGTTTTACATTCTACCCCCCTTAAAATGAATTTCACCCTCGAAATTCGTTGGGGTTATAAATGGTTTACTATTAGAAAGTTTCTTTAATAGAAACCCACATTGTAAAAAGGAATATCAAAACTAATATTTAAAAACAAAAGTATGAAACGTAACGGTTACCCAAATAAACTAATCACTGGGTTTCCACATAAGTTAAAATATGGATTTGGAAGAGAAATCTAACCATCATGTTCTGATGGAGAGTGGTAGAGAACATGGCTATGGAAAAGCCAGCAATCACAAAGCCATAAATTTGTGATGATATAAGGTACGATCTGATTCATCAGATATGAGAGCACTAGGACAACATTTTTGGTTTTCATGATCATTTCCATAAATTTGATGAAATTGTAATTAGAATAAATACTTTCGTGATTTTGGTATAGTCTCACCGTTTGTCGTTCTTTGGACAATTTACACTTCATCTCTTAAAGAAATGAAGTTGAATTTGTCATTCGTGATGTGTTAGCAGATCATGTGATAGAATGATGGGTCATTCCATCTATCTCAAACAAAAGGTTAGAAAAGTTATCAAAAAATACATAAGTCCATCTATTGTGATATTCATCATATAGGGTTCCTAAAATGGACTTATACTTCATATATCACCCTGGGTAATATAATAAAACTAGTTTCTACTAAACAGGGACTTCCTGTAGGTCAGTGGTAGGCAATAAAGGCCAGTCGCATTTCGGTTGTGGGTTCGATTCCCACAGCCTTGTCCGACGCGATGGGTTGTTGCCCGTCCTGCAGGTTTTCCTTTTTCTAAAGATATATTACTGTACCATCCCATCAATAATATCGAAAAAAGTTCTATCCTAACTTATGTCCAACATAATCCATTCCAATCTTTAGGCTTATCCATAATACTTCAGTCCACTCTCATAATATAGTGAAAATGATTACCAGAGATTTAACACCATCGTTGATCCCCATATATCATAAAATATGTCTTGTTGGTCACATTCCAAATATTCAAAGGCCTTAATCATGTACTCTCTTGAATACCCATTGAACCTTAGTGAAAACATGAATGCTGTCAAAATTCAACTCTTTCCACATACCAAAATCCAAAAATTCTATATACTCAAACCATGATATAGCCTTCTCCTTATATCAGTCATGAGCTCATGAATACTATCAAACATTTAATTTTCTTCTTATCCCTTCATTATGCGCATATCATCTACTTTCCAAAATTATCTGAATAAAATTTCATGGTTACTAGTACCATTAATCATACACTTTCAAAACTTAGGAAAGACAATAGTGTAATAATCCTTAGATGTCTATTTATTCCATAGTACCATGAGATTACTTATACAACATTACACTTTATAAACATGTAATCATTCAACTACCTTCTTAAACCATTGACCGAGCTTCAACAATTCTTTCATCTCACATATCATTTGTAGTCTCTTCATCATCATCCACATAAATACTACCCATACGACCATACTGATTCTCTTCATGAGACTTTCCCTTAGGTCATTGGTTTGCATAATGCCCGTACATTCCACATTTAAAACATTTAACCATTGTTGATGTCATAGCAATACCATTATCCTCATATCTGGTGTTAACTGAACCTTTTCCTTTGCACTTACTGGCTTTGTGTCCTTCTTTTCCACACCCAAATCATATTCCAGTTCCTTTGAAACATTCTCCTTGATGCCTCTTCCCACATGATTTACATAGGGGAAATTGAACTTTCTTTCCTCTATGATGATCATGAAACTCCATCTTTCTCTTATTAGCTGAGTCAGGAAATTTACCAAATTTTACTTTATTGATCATATTATGAGATTGCTAATTCGGCATAATAATGATGTTTGGACTTCCAAATCCCATTTCATTTGGATGCTCATGAAGAATATCATTCCATTGTCCATCATATCCTCCATTATCGTGAATCATCTTGTTTCCAGCCATTTTCTAAAACCCAAAAAGAATAGTGTGAGAGGAAAAAATCATAATAAAGGGGGAGAAACTTCAATATCTAACATCTTTGGTTTAATCTAATATCGTTACCATAGTTCAAGGACTATATACTATACGTATACTTATCCTTAGGGACATCCCTAGACATACCATAGAAATATCTATAGGTATCTCACTAACGTTCTCACATCCTAGTTTCCAAAGGTTGACTAAACCTTTCCTCTGATACCAACTATAGAGACCCGAAGCTTAACGTACATAGACATTACATTACTTTTGCGGAATACTTAGTACATAATAAAAACACACACACAAGGACCGTAATAGTTTAGTGTCTTTGGAAACTCGGAATATAATCTTCTAATCGTGGTGAAAGATCTTCAACATCTCCCATAAAGATCTTCCTTTTTTCTACCTAAAACCTTTATTTATATCCTGGGGAAAAGAAAACATAAAAGGGTGAGCTCAAATGCTCAGTAAGGGTAAACAAAAGAAATATCAATCACATCATATTCATAAGAACGTATCTTTTGGAAATCATAACCCTCAAAAAGAGATCATAATTTCATAACATGGGATAAATCATGGAAGTGAAATGTAATCACAATAATCATAACTTAAAACATGAAAATTTGTGGCATACCCACATAATCATAGAGAATCATTTCTTGTTAGTCAAGACTCATTGCCAAGACTATCTTAGTGGACAAAGTCCCTTTCTGAACCGAGTCACCCTCGTTTCAGTCCTGTTTCACTGAACCGGTATAACCTACCGTTCCAGCCATGTCTATCTCATGAGAAATAAAATCTTTACCCAATTAATTGGAGGGAGATATAGGTCCCACCCATCTCATAATGATACCATTCTTATGTGTGCCACAAAATCTTAAAACATACATCATTGCATAACCCATGTAATAAAAATGGGAATCTTAAACATCATGACATCATAAAACAATTCATATAAGATAAAGGTGTTCATAAAAAATATTTCCATCACAACATAATCAAATCCATGTAATAATAGGGATAGAAACATAACCCTTTATTATCATAGATGGAAAATAATTTTGATAAAACACTTGAACTCGATTCTTGAGGAAAATATCCTTTCTACTTCAAAAACACTTTTCATTTCTTAACATATCATAAAATTATAACTAAAAGAAGTTGATTAAAAATAAACTTGAAAACTTGTAAAGGAATCTTCTTGGAAATAATTTTTTAAAAATCCATTCATGCCGTATAAGTTAAAAAAACATTCTTCGTACTTTTTTCAGAAAAGTCAAAAAGTACCTCGTATGAAAAACGACAAAAGATTCCTTTCATTTCTTTTACTAAAAACTCACAGAAGGGTAAAATTGGATTTAAACAATTTTAGGTGGATGGAAATAATATTACATATTGGGGAAACTTGGATTTGGATGATAAAATACACCCCAGTAAATACCAAAGTATAAACAATCTCGGATAAAAATGAGATTGTGATATTTCCCTTACCTTAAGTCCGATTTGCTTCGTAAGTGGTCCAAACCTCCTGTATAATGATTTAACTAATGTCATTAACTTATTACAGAATCATATTCATTGTTTGGATATCATATATGGTTCACTTATGACTTTATATTTCCCGTTCTTTTGTAAATTCCATGTTAAAGAAGCGTTTTGGGTAAAATCGTTTCATTTATCGTAGGTGTTTGGACTTGTTGTTCTTGACATTATTATTACTTATATCATGATTTAATTACTTCCAGAATATAAAACATGATTTATATATCATATATATTCAGTATATATATATATAATAGATAGATAAATGAAATGAAACACACCGTTCATGGAGATGGTAGTCCGTACGTACGCATGAACGTTGTTTTCCTTTCCTTATTTTCTTGAATGGAAGTAAGTAGATGACATACATATATATACATAAATCAAGTCAATTTATCATGTCATATATTTCATTATTATTCATTATATATACTTTATAATCATTCATGAATGGTTAATGTGGAGAATGAATCTCATCGCGTCGTGGAGACGGTAGTCCGTACGTACGCACGAGCGATGATATCGTTCTCATGATCGTGAACTTGTGTTGAAGTGTATGTATACTATTTCAGTATCAATATCAATTTATAATAATCATATATAGTTACTCATTACACCATTATACCCATCCAATTAAGGTGGTGGCGGAAAATAGATTACACCACCGCGTGGAGACAGTATTCCATACGTACACACGCGCGATGATTTTCTTTTTTCCGTAGGATAGATAGAAGGTTAATTAGAGTTGTTTCATATTTATAATAACATATAATTATATAAGAAATACTTATGTTATTACTTTATCATGATACAACTAAAGAAGAAGAAGTTGAAGAAGAATGAAATTGAAAAAGATCGGTAATGGATATTACCTCTTTTTGACGAGCCTTTTCTTAACCTCCACTTAAAGAACTAAGGATGGTCTTTGAAGAAGACCAGGACCTATATGATGATACTAGGGAAGTGGAGAAGAGATTTTGGCAGTGGTTGGACAAGCTTGAATGCTCAAATTGGTGTGAGGAGGAGAGGGAGGAGGTGCCCTTTTATAAGGGAGGAGAGGGGCACCATAGGAAAATCTCAAAATATTATTTTATATTAAGGTCACATTCGGTTTATAATGGTTCAAAAGGGTCTTATTTCGAAGCTAAAGTGGGGATGGGTGGAAATCCTCTCATCCAATAGTATTTAGACAAGTTTAGGTTATTATTTTAACCTTATCAATTAGATTTAACTCTAAGTTAAATAATTTAACTTTTACCGTGTCATTCTGTTTTCTTACACTATATGGTTAATAAACTTAATATATCGAGCCAAACTAACCCCAAGTTGTTTATTATTAAGATATATAATATTATCTATGTCATTTGGCCTAATATTAGATTTTTAGGAATAAAATAACAATTAATAATATAATATTTATTTTAAAAAATAATTTATGTTAATTTTGAAACTATTTGGTACATGATTTTTATGAAATTCATAACAGAATGATAAGTTCAAACCAAGTTACTTAAATCAACAATAACATGTCATAGTAACCTATAAAATTAGTTTAAGTCATAAAAAGTCTCAAATTACATTTATTTGGGCATTTATAACATCAATTATGTCAATATTTTATTAATAAGACAATTACTGCATCATCATTGTGTCATAATAAATGATAATTATTTAATCCCTAAAAATTCTAAATAAATTCCTATGATGTAGATAATTTTATTATCTTTCTGGAGACAATTCATGTAACAGCCCGAGACTTTATTAAAACTATTCTTTTAATTTTATTAATGTCTTGTGTTGTACGCTACACCAAAAGGAGCTTGCACAACACGCATCCTTGACTTGCCTTGCATTATACGCAATCACAACCTTCCTCGATAGCGTGTGTAGTACGCAATACTGAGTTTCATGAAACAACGATATGCTATTAAAATATTATTAAAACTAGCCGTTATGAATAGTAATAACCACTTTTTAAAAATTTAGAAATTTTAGCTCTCAAAATGGACTTAATTTTTGGATTCGTAGTATCGAATTTAGCCTAAGGTGAAATTTTGGTACTTTTCGGATAACTTTTATATTTTGATGAATAGTGAAAATTACTAAATTTTAGTTAAAAACAACTTTTTTAATCGAAATAATTAATAGTGATAAATTATTAATTTCAGTGTTTTTAAAGTATATTTAGAATATATTTTTACAATTCAATACAATGTTGGTCATTGGATGTAATTTTACATTTAAACCAGACATAATCAAGTGTCAATCTTTTGATAGATATTGTTTCTTAAAAACACGCTATTTGTTTTAACAGTGGGATTTAATTATAAAATTAATTAATGCAACTTATATGTTATGAATTTGGTAAAATAGACTTCATTTTTGAATTCGGAATATGAAATATATCTTAGGATGAAATTTTGGCATTGTTCTGAAAAACATCAATTTTTGATGAATAGTGAAACTACTAAGTGGTAGTTAAAAAACTGAATTTTTTATAAAAGTTAATTTTACCGCTTCTGTGAATGGAATTTCAAAAATCCGAGAGACACGGTTGATGTCAGTAAGTAAAATGTGGTTCAATGAGATGAAAATAATTTTTGGTGAACAGTAACTTTTTACTTTTATTTACCACGGTTAAAAGTAAATAGGGTAATTAAGGGTAAAAATGATATTAATATTACCCTAACACATGTCCTAATCCTATTGTACAAGTGTATCTCGACCAAAAACAACCTTAAGTGTAAAATATTATCATTTAGTCCCACTTGGATTAGATTAGGACATTTATTATTATTTAATTCAAAGAAGAGTTAAAAGAGTTAAAATAAAAGTTTATTTACTAAAACATTTTTAATATAGAGTTATACATAAGATAAATTAGATTGTAAATATTCATTATAAATATAAAAAGATTTACTACATGATGGTATTTTATTTGTAATTTTTAGACATCAAATAATGTAATTTATTTATGACACAATGATGATGCAGTAATAATCTTATTAATGAAATATTAACATAATTGATATTATAAATACCAAAATAAATGTAATTTAAGACTTTTTATGAATTCAAATAATTTTCTAGGTTACTATGATATATTATTGTTGATTTAATCAACTTTTTTAGAACATATAATTCTGTTATGACTTTCACAAAAATCATATATCAAATAGTGTCAAAATTGACACAAAATAGTTTTAAAATAAAATATTATATTATTAATTGTTATTTTATTCCTAAAAATATACGGTTTGGCCAAATGACTTAGATAAGGATATATATATTAATAATAAACAATTTGGGGTTCGTTTGGAATGTTATAGTAAGTGTATTAACCATATAGTGTAAGAAAACAAAAAGACACGGTAAAAGTTAAATTATTTAACTTAGAGTTAAATCTATTTGATAAGGTTAAAATAATAACCTAAACTTGTCTAAATCATATTCGTTGATAGGATTTCGACCCATCCCCACTTTAGCTTCGAAATAAGACCCTTTGGAACCATTATAAACCGATTTTGACTTTAATATAAAATAATATTTTGAGATATTCCTAAGGTGCCCCTCTCCTCCCTTATAAAAGGGCACCTCCTCCCTCTCTTCCTCACACAACTTTGAGCCTTCATGCTCGGCCAAACCCTGAAAAAGTCACTTCTCCACTTCCCTAGAATAATCCTAGAGGTCCTGGTCTTCTTTAAAGACCAATCTTAGTTCCCTAAGTGGAGGATTCAAAGAGGCGTTCCAAAGAAGAGGTAATATCCATTACCGATCTTTTCAATTTATTTCTTCTTCAACTTCTTCTTCATTAGTTATTTCATGATAATGTAATAACATAAGTATTTATTATATACTTATATTTTATTATAAATATGAAACAACTCTAATTAACCTTCTATCCATCCTACGGAAAAAGGAAATCACCGCGCGTGCGTACGTACGGAATACCGTCTCCACGCCGTGGTGTAATCTATTTTCCACCACCACCTTAATTGGATGGGTATAAAGGTGTAATGAGTAACTATATATGATTATTATAAAGTGATATTGATACTGAAATAGTATACATACACTTCAACACAATTCCACGACCATGGGAACGATATCATCGCTCGTGCGTACGTACGGACTACTGTCTCCACGACGCGATGAGATTCATTCTCAATGATTATCCATTCATGAATGATTATAAAGTATATGTAATAAGTACTAATGAAATATATGACCTAATAATGATACTGGAATTATTTATATTTATATGTATGTCATCTACTTAATTCCATTCAATTCAATAAGGAAACGAAAACAGCGTTCATGCGTACGTACGGACTACCGTCTCCATGAACGGTGTATTTCTTTCCGTTTACTGATTTATTATATATGTATATTCTGAATATATATATATCAATAATGTTTTATATTCTGGAATTAGGTAATCATGATCTAAGTAATCATATGAATAATTACAAGTTAAAAACACGAACGACAAATGAGACGATTTTACCAAAAACGCTACATTAACATGAATTTACAAAATAACGGGTAATATAAAGTCATAAGTGGACCATATATGATATAATAACAATGAATATGATTCTGGAATAAGTCAATAACATGATTTAAATCATTATACAGTAGGTTCGGACACTTACAAAGCAAGTCGGACCTAAGGTAAGGGAAATATCACAATCTCATTTTTATCCGAGATTGTTTATACTTTGGCATTTACTTGGGTATATTTTATCGTCCACATACATGTTACCTCAATATGTAATATTGTTTCCATCCACTTACAATATTTTAAATCCAATTTTACCCTTTGGTGAGTTTTTAGTAAAGAATATGAAAGGAATCTTTTGTCGTTTTTTTTGTACGAGGTTGTTTTTGACTTTTCCGACAAAAGTACGAAGAATGTTTTTTTTAACTTATACGGCATGAATGGATTTTTAAAACATTGTTTCCAAGAAGATTCCTTTAAAAGTTTTCAAGTTTATTTGTAATCAACTTCTTTTATTTTAAAGACGTATGACATGTTATGAAAGGAAAAATGTTTTTGAAGAAGAACGGATATTTTCCTCAAGAATGGAGTTCAAATGTTTTATCAAAATTATTTTCCATCTAAGATAATATAGGGTTCTGTTTTTATCCATATTATTACATTGATTTGATTATGTTGTGAGGTAATTATTTTTATTAAGTCATTTACCTTATATGGTTTGTTTTATGATGTCATGATGTTTCAAGAATCCAATTTTTGTTACATGTGTTATGCGATGATGTATGATTTATGATTATGTGGCACACATAAGAAAGGTATAATTATGAGATGGGTGGGACCTATATCTCCCTCCAATGCATTGGGTAAAGATTTTATATCTCATTAGATAGACAGGGCTGGAATGGTTGGTTATACCGGTTCAGTGAAACAGGACTGAAACGAGGGTTACTCGATTCAGAAAGGGACTTTGTCCACTAAGATAGTCTTGGAAATGAGTCTTGACTAACAAGAAATGATTCTCTATGATTATGTGTGAATGCCACAAAGTTTCATGTTTTAAGTTATGGTTATTGTGATTACATTTCACTACCATGATTTACCCCATGTTATGAAATTATGATCTCTTTTGCAGGTTAAGATTTCCAAAAGTTATGTGCTTATGTATATGATGTGATTTATATTTCTTTTGTTTACCCTTACTGAGCATTTGAGATCACCCTTTTATGTTTTCTTTTCCCCAGGATATAAAGAAAGGTTTTAGGTAAAAAAAAGGGACGATCTTTATGGGAGATATTGGAGATCTTTCACCACGAATAGAAGATTATGTTCCGAGTTTCCAAATACACTAAACTATTACGATCCTTGTGTGTGTATTTTTGTTATGTACTAAGTATTCCGCAAAAGTAATGTAATGTCTATGTACGTCAGGCTTCGGGTCTCTACAGTTGGTATCAGAGGAAAGGTTTAGTCAACCTTTGGAAACTAGGATGCGAGAACTTTAGTGAGATCCCTAGAGATATTTATAAGGTATGTCTAGGGATGTCCCTAAGGATAAGTATACGTATAGGATACAGTCCTAGAACTACGGTAACGATCATAGAATTTAACCTAAGATGTTAGATATTGAGGATACTCCACCTTTATTATGTTGTTTTCCCTAGCATGATTTTTGCCTCTCACACTATTATTTTTGGGTTTTAGACGATGGCTGGAACCCGAAGGAACCGTGTTGATCAATGCAATGGACAATGCAATGATTGTCCTCCTGAACAAACAAATGTTATGGGAGATGGAGTGAAAAATCTTATTGCTATACTTACACAAGCTATGAGTCATTCTGGACTTCCAAATGAGTAGAGAAGGGAACAATATTCTATTGAGTCCTTCATGAGGCAACGTCCACCTTATTTTAATGGGTCTTCCGATCCACTTGTTGCTGAACAATGGATCAGTACCACTGAAAAGATATTTTCCGTTCTTCAATGTTCTGAACATGATAAAGTCATCTTAGCAGTGTATCGTTTGTAAGGTGAAGTTGATCAATGGTGGAATCTTATCAAGAATACGAGGCCAAGAGATGAAATTTAGTCCATGGAATGGGACGAGTTCAAGAACTTGTTTTTCAGTAAGTACTTCCCTCGTATTCTTCGAACAAAGATGGAGAAAGAGTTTCTTGAACTGAAGCAAAGGGATGATGAATCTGTTGGTACCTATGAAGAAAATTTTACAAGACTTGCAAGGTACGCTTCTGGTATTATCATCCAACCTGAAAGTAAAGTTGATCGATTTTTCAGTGGCTTAAAACCAAGTCTTCGAAGGGCATTAGCTATAAGAGACTTCAGTAGCTATGAATAAATTGTGCGTTGTGCTATCAAGGTAGAAATGGAAGTTGGTGTTACATATCAATCTCATGGTTTTGACAAGAAACGAAAGATGGAGGTTAAGGAGAAATCTCAGAATAATGGTGAAAAGAAGATGAATGTTTCCTTATGCACAAAGTGTGGAAAGAAGCATGGTGGAGATTTTCTTAAAGGGACTAGAAAATGTTTTAAGTGTGGAAAAGAAGGTCATCGAGCAGCTGAGTGTCGAAGTAATGGAAAAAGGGTTTCTAATGATGTGAATAATGCAAACACTGCAGAGAACGCACCACCAACACTTCAATGCTTCAAGTGCAATGAAATGGGGCATTATGCTAATAAATGCCCTAATCCAAGGGTTAGTGATGATCGACATGAGCAACCGCTTAAGGCAAAGGACAAAGGGAAGTCACATGCAATCACCATTGGCGATGTTGAATATGATAACGATGTGGTGGAATGATTAAGTGTTTATGTAATGGGATTCCAAAATAATGTTGTATCATAAAGTATCAGATTGGTCTAATGTGGTATTCAGAGTGATTGAGATATATTTTTTTTTTGGAAATATGATGATATGCGCATAATGAAGGGAAAACAAGAAAATGAAATGTTTAACAGTATTCATGAGCTCATGATTGATATAAGGACTAAGTGATATCATGGTTTGAGTATAAATAATTTTGAGGATTTTGGTATGTGGAAAGTGTTAACTTTTAACTGCATTCATGTTTTCACTAAGGTATTCAAGAGAACACATGATTAAGGACTTTGAATTTTTGGAATGTGACTAACAAAACATATCTTATGATATATGGGGATCGACGATGGTGTTAAATCTCTGGTAATCGTTTTCACTATGTTATGAGAATGGACTGCATTATTATGGATAAGCCTAAAGATTGGAATGGATTATGTTGGACATAAGTTAGTATTGTTTAAGGATAAAAGATTTTCGATATTATTGATGGGATGTTATAGTAATATAGTTTTAGAAAAAGGACAACCTGCAGGACGGGCGACATCCCATCGCGTTGGACAAGGCTTTGGGAATCGAACCCACAACCGAAGTGCGACTGGCCTTTATCGCCTACCACTGGCCCACAGGAAGTCCCTGTTTAGTAGAAACTAGATTTATTATATTATGCAATATGATATATGAAGTATAAGTCCATTTTAGGAACCATATATGATTAATCTCACTATAGAATGACTTATGTATATTTAATAACTTTTGCTAACCTTTTGTTTGAGACAGATGGAATGACCAGTCATTCCATCACATGATCTGCTAACACTTCACGAATAAAAAATTCAACTTCATTATTTAAGAGAAGAAGTGGAAATTGTTCAAGTCACGAACAATAGTGAGATTGTACCAAAATAAAGTAAGTATTTATTCTAATTCAAATTCTTCAACTTTAGGGAAACGATCTTGAAAACCAAAAATGTTGTCCTAGTGATCTTATACCTGATGAATCAGATGGTACCTTAGATCATCACAAATTTATGGCTTTGTGATTGCTGGCTTTTCCATAGCCATGTTCTCTACAACTCTCTATCAGAACATGATGGTTAGATTTCTCTTCCATATCCATATTTTCACCTATGTGGAAACCCAGTGATTAGTTTATTTGGGTAATCGTTACATTTCATACTTTAGTTTTTAAAGCCAAGTTTTGGTATTCCTTTTTACGATGTGGGTTTCTATTAAAGAAACTTTTGAATAGTAAACTATTTATAACCCCAACGAATTTCGAGGGCGAAATTCATTTTAAGGGGGGTAGAATGTAACAGCCCGAGATTTTATGAAAACTATTCTTTTTAATTTTATTAATGTCTTGTGTTGTACACTACACCAAAAGGAGCTTGCACAACACACATCCTTGACTTGCCTTGCATTATACGCAATCGCAACCTTCCTCGATAGCGTGTGTAGTACGCAATACTGAGTTTCATGAAACAACGATATGCTATTAAAATATTATTAAAACTAGCCGTTATGAATAGTAATAACCACTTTTTAAAATTTTAGAAATTTTAGCTCTCAAAATGGACTTAATTTTTGGATTCGTAGTATCGAATTTAGCCTAAGGTGAAATTTTGGTACTTTTCGGATAACTTTCATATTTTGATGAATAGTGAAAATTACTAAATTTTAGTTAAAAACAACTTTTTCAATCGAAATAATTAATAGTGATAAATTATTAATTTCAGTGTTTTTAAAGTATATTTAGAATATATTTTTACAATTCAATACAATGTTGGTCATTGGATGTAATTTTACATTTAAACCAGACATAATCAAGTGTCAATCTTTTGATAGATATTGTTTCTTAAAAACACGCTATTTGTTTTAACAGCGGGATTTAATTATAAAATTAATTAATTCAACTTCTATGTTATGAATTTGGTAAAATAGACTTCATTTTTGAATTCGGAATATGAAATATATCTTAGGATGAAATTTTGGCATTAGTCTGAAAAACATCAATTTTTGATGAATAGTGAAACTACTAAGTGGTAGTTAAAAAACTGAATTTTTCATAAAAGTTAATTTTACCACTTCTGTGAATGGAATTTCAAAAATCTGAGAGACACGTTTGATGTCAGTAAGTAAAATGTGGTTCAATGAGATGAAAATAATTTTTGGTGAACAGTAACTTTTTACTTTTATTTACCACGGTTAAAAGTAAATAGGGTAATTAAGGGTAAAAATGATATTAATATTACCCTAACACATGTCCTAATCCTATTGGACAAGTTTATCTCGACCAAAAACAACCTTAAGTGTAAAATATTATCATTTAGGCCCACTTGGATTAGATTAGGACATTTATTATTATTTAATTCAAAGAAGAGTTAAAAGAGTTAAAATAAAAGTTTATTTACTAAAACATTTTTAATATAGAGTTATACATAAGATAAATTCGATTGTAAATATTCATTAGAAATATAAAAAGAGTTCCTACATGATGGTATTTTATTTGTAATTTTTAGATATCAAATAATCTAATTTATTTATGACACAAAGATGATGGAGTAATAATCTGATTAATGAAATATTGACATAATTGATATTATAAATACCAAAATAAATGTAATTTAAGACTTTTTATGAATTCCACTAATTTTCTAAGTTACTATGATATATTATTGTTGATTTAATCAACTTGTTTCGAACATATAATTCTGTTATGACTTTCACAAAAATCATATATCAAATAGTGTCAAAATTGACACAAAATAGTTTTAAAATAAAATATTATATTATTAATTGTTATTTTATTCCTAAAAATCTAAGGTTTGGCCAAATTACATAGATAAGGATATATATATTAATAATAAACAATTTGGGGTTCGTTTTGAATGTTATAGTAAGTTTATTAACCATATAGTGTAAGAAAACAAAAAGACACGGTAAAAGTTAAATTATTTAACTTAGAGTTAAATCTAATTGATAAGGTTAAAATAATAACCTAAACTTGTCTAAATCCTATTGGTTGATAGTATTTCGACCCATCCCCACTTTAGCTTCGAAATAAGACCCTTTGGAACCATTATAAACCGATTTTGACTTTAATATAAAATAATATTTTGAGATATTCCTAAGGTGCCCCTCTCCTCCCTTATAAAAGGGCACCTCCTCCCTCTCTTCCTCACACAACTTTGAGCCTTCATGCTCGGCCAACCCCTGCCAAAATCACTTCTCCACTTCCCTAGAATAATTCTAGAGTTCCTGGTATTCTTCAAAGACCAATATTAGTTCCCTAAGTGGAGGATTCAAAGAGGCGTTCCAAAGAAGAGGTAATATCCATTACCGATCTTTTCAATTTCTTTCTTCTTCAACTTCTTCTTATTTAGTTATTTAATGATAATGTAATAACATCAGTATTTCTTATATACTTATATTTTATTATAAATATGAAACAACTCTAATTAACCTTCTATCCATCCTACGGAAAAAGGAAATCACCGCGCGTGCGTACGTACGGAATACCGTCTCCACGCCGTGGTGTAAACTATTTTCCACCACCACCTTAATTGGATGGGTATAAAGGTGTAATGAGTAACTATATATGATTATTATAAAGTGATATTGATACTGAAATAGTATACAAACACTTCAACACAATTCCACGACCATGGGAACGATATCATCGCTCGTGCGTACGTACGGACTACCGTCTCCACGACGCGATAAGATTCATTCTCAATGATTAACCATTCATGAATGATTATAAAGTATATATAATAAGTACTAATGAAATATATGACCTAATAATGATACTGGAATTATTTATATTTATATGTATGTCATCTACTTAATTCCATTCAATTCAATAAGGAAACGAAAACAGCGTTCATGCGTACGTACGGACTACCGTCTCCATGAACGGTGTATTTCTTTCCATTTACTGATTTATTATATATGTATATTCTGAATATATATATATATATATCAATAATGTTTTATATTCTGGAATTAGGTAATCATGATCTATGTAATCATAGGAATAATTACAAGTTAAAAACACGAACGACAAATGAGACGATTTTACCCAAAACGCTACTTTAACATGAATTTACAAAAGAACGGGTAATATAAAGTCATAAGTGGACCATATATGATATAATAACAATGAATATGATTCTGGAATAAGTCAATAACATGATTTAAATCATTATACAGGAGGTTCGGACACTTACAAAGCAAGTCGGACCTAAGGTAAGGGAAATATCACAATCTCATTTTTATCCGAGATTGTTTATACTTTGGCATTTACTTGGGAATATTTTATCATCCACATCCATGTTACCTCAATATGTAATATTGTTTCCATCCACTTACAATAGTTTAAATCCAATTTTACCCTTTGGTGAGTTTTTAGTAAAGAATATGAAAGAAATCTTTTGTCGTTTTTTTTGTACGAGGTAGTTTTTGACTTTTCCGAAAAAAGTACGAAGAATGTTTTTTTTAACTTATACGGCACGAATGGATTTTTAAAACATTGTTTCCAAGAAGCTTCCTTTACAAGTTTTCAAGTTTATTTGTAATCAACTTCTATTATTTTAAAGACGTATGACATGTTATGAAAGGAAAAATGTTTTTGAAGAAGAAAGGATATTTTCCTCAAGAATGGAGTTCAAATGTTTTATCAAAATTATTTTCCATCTAAGATAATATAGGGTTCTGTTTTTATCCCTATTATTACATTGATTTGATTATGTTGTGAGGGAATTATTTTTATTAAGTCATTTACCTTATATGGTTTGTTTTATGATGTCACGATGTTTCAAGAATCCCATTTTTGTTACATGTGTTATGCGATGATGTATGATTTATGATTATGTGGCACACATAAGAAAGGTATCATTATGAGATGGGTGGGACCTATATCTCCCTCCAATGCATTGGGTAAAGATTTTATATCTCATGAGATAGACAGGGCTGGAACGGTTGGTTATACCGGTTCAGTGAAACAGGACTGAAACGAGGGTTACTCGATTCATAAAGGGACTTTGTCCACTAAGATAGTCTTGGCAATGAGTCTTGACTAACAAGAAATGATTCTCTATGATTATGTGTGAATGCCACAAAGTTTCATGTTTTAAGTTATGATTATTGTGATTACATTTCACTGCCATGATTTACCCCATGTTATGAAATTATGATCTCTTTTGCAGGTTAAGATTTCCAAAAGTTATGTGCTTATGTATATGATGTGATTTATATTTCTTTTGTTTACCCTTACTGAGAATTTGAGCTCACCCTTTTATGTTTTCTTTTCCCCAGGATATAAAGAAATGTTTTAGGTAAAAAAAAGGGACGATCTTTATGGGAGATATTGGAAATCTTTCACCACGAATAGAAGATTACGTTCCGAGTTTCCAAAGACACTAAACTATTACGATCCTTGTGTGTGTGTTTTTGTTATGTACTAAGTATTCCGAAAAAGTAATGTAATGTCTATGTACGTCAGGCTTCGGGTCTCTACAATTCATGTTCTAAGTTTCATGAATTTTATCACTAGATTAAAATTATTATACTTATAAGATTTATGAAAGTGACATGTCGTCACATTCTTTGGTTTTAATAATAATTAAATTATTTTCATGGAAAAAAGTCCATCAAATTAATCTAATCCGACCCTTAGGTTATATGGTTCTACATTTATCCATCCAATAGGATTTTTCCAAGTGTTAGGGTAATTTTATAATCTTATATTTACCCTTAATTACCCAATTTACCTTTAACTAGAGTAAATAAAATTTACCGTAGTTACTATTCACAATGCCGAAAAATAAAAAGTAGCTTATTAATATAATTTGGACCCACTGATTCCAAATATGGAATCCATTTTTCCAAGTTCAATACACAAAAGATGCAGAAATTAAATTAAAATTAATCTCGTTGTCGAAAGAGAACAGGTTTTTCTTTAAAACATTGCAAACGATTGAATTGATTTAACCTACGAATTCAAGGTAAAATCAATGCTAATGATATAAATTATATTAAATGGTAAAAATATATTCTATTCATACTTTAAAACCATTCAATATTATAATTTAACCACATAAGATATTATGATGAAAAAAGTTGTTTTTAATTAAAATATAGCGTGTTTTTACTATTCATTAAAATATGAAAGTTATCGGAAAAATATCAAAACTTTATCTAATGTAAATTTTTATATCCTGATTCAAAAGAAGAATTTTATTTTTTTAAATTGAACTTATAACCATGTCAAAAACTATATTTAAAGTGGGTACGCCATCAAAAGGCGGAAAAACTACATTTTTTGAAAAATACTTATTTTACCCGAAAATTTTATTTTGTTCTTATACCATGTTCTAGAAATGTGTAAGATGAATAATAATATTATAAAATTCAAAATTTAGTTAACACTATTCATAACGGCTAGTTTATGACAATATTATAATAATATATCGTTGTTTATTAAAACCCAGTATTGCGTACAACACACGCTATCGAGGAAGGTCGCGATTGCGTGTAATGCAAGCCAAGTCAGGGTTGCGTGTTGTGAAAGAATCCTTCGTTGTTTCATATAACAGAATCCAACCATATTTCATTTATACATTGAATATATATATATATATACTCAATGTTGCATAGAATAACTATTATCAAAATTGTGTGTAACACGATCCAAGAATAGTGTTGCGTATACTGCAAGCTAATACGGTGTTGCATATAGCGCAAGGTAATCTTGGTGTAGAATACAACACAAGACATTAATGAAATTAAAAGAATATTTTTCATAAAATCTCGGGGTGTTACACCGTGTGCAAGACGATACATGGGAGAGGGAGGCCAATATGCGATCACAGTGGCCAGAGTTGTTCGATGTTTCTTCTTCGCAACCTTGTTCGGGAAATTCGGGGAAAAATTTCTTTAAGGGGGGGAAGTTTGTAAGAACCCGGATCTTCGTTTCAGGTATGTTTTTCCTTTTCTGGTCATTTTTGAGTAAAAGATGAAAATCTGAAAATTTTCTAAATACACGCCATGTACTTTAATCCCGCACGAGGTTGTGGGCTGGCCATGTCCAGGCCACACACACAGTGTGTAGGGGTGATGCGGAGACCGCTTAATGCGGTGTACGGAAAAGGCAAGTACCCACCGTGTACTCAAGAAATACACACCATGTACTTTTCTTTTTATTTCATTAAATGGACCGAGGTCACGTCTAATCCCTATTTCTATCTTCTTCTTCTCTTAATTATGTACAGGGCATCCGAGGAGACCGAATCTTCTCTGTGCCGCTGATCTGTCACCAGTTATCTGAATCGAACGCCATCGGTTGCAATAGAATCACAGCGGTGAGTTCTTGGTTCTTCTTTGGCCACGTTTCCTGATTCTTTCTCTTATAAGAGTTATCTAAGGTTGAATGTTTTAGAAGTTTTTTCATATCTACTCTATTCTAGGCTGATTCATAGTATGAGGTTCAAGTATATCGATATCTTAAGGATAAAGGTAGGTGGTTTTTTGACCTATGTTGAATGTCTTTGATTTTTTGTGCAAAAAGTGTCAGATTCCAATGTATCGGGTATCACGGGTTAGGGTTTTTTGAACCTGTATTATTGTCTGCCTTAGATTGCTTGTATGTTTGAGGATCGCCCCATGGGTGTTTCCCTTGTTTTGGATGTTTACCACCATTTGGATTAGGTTGCCTATGAGGCCTACCTTATTGCATTGATTTCATTCCTTGAGATAATTTATTGCATGTATTTCCTGCTATTTATATGCTTTTGATGCATTGTAGTTGTTATCCAAGTAGTTGTTGAACTTACTTAGGGCTGCTGACAGTCGATTACGCACGGCTAGACTACTCAGGGCTATGTGAACCTGGTGCGATAGACTAAAGAGGAAATTAACAATTAAGGGCTTCCATAGAGAGTCTGTTATAAATTATTATCATTCACAGGACCTATATGAATTGGACTTTATGCTTCCTTATAGTGTCCTTAGTTACGTATCGAGACTATAGGGGGAATTAGACGTAAGTGCTTCCTCAGAGAGTCTTTACCAAACGTTTCAAGACCACTGAGGAATTGATAGTGAGTGCTTCCTAGAGTGTCTATGCCTTTTTATGATTACTTGACTTTAGGGGTCTGCCAGTATGAGCCACCCAGAGTGTCAGTGTGAATATTGTTTGGTTGGTTGTGACAATTCCACCAAGCCAAATAACAAGATTTTGTTTTGTACTGCTTGTAGTTTAGGTAGTCTACTGAGATACCTGTTGTGTTGCTTGCTATGATTTGGGAATATAGAGTTGTTTCTAGATTCCTTGGGTGATAAATAAATGTGTGAATCAAATTACTTAATAAATGTTAATAGAGATTTTTAATATTTTTTACTTAGTGTACTCATGTTTATCTGATGCATTTATTTCATTTATTTTTTTTATATTTCTCACTGATAGTAGGGGACGGATCTTGTGGTTATTGACTACTGGGATTATTCTCACACCCTATTTGGGTCCTAATTTTCATCCCAAACAGGTTATATGGTTGCAGGTTTGGATAGGGATTGTGGACCT
Source organism: Viscum album (assembly GCA_963277665.1). Lineage (NCBI taxonomy): Eukaryota > Viridiplantae > Streptophyta > Magnoliopsida > Santalales > Viscaceae > Viscum > Viscum album. Next base: position 690,751,938 of record OY728121.1, on the reverse strand, counting down.
TCTACTTCTGGTACATGATTTCTGGTTGGATCTGGAGAGCATAGGACTGAGCCTAGGATTGCGATGCTGCTGGAGTTGCTGTTTACTTTTAGTACTTTGATCATAGTTGTATTTCAGCATGTTGTTGTGTTTGATACTTTCAATGGATACTTGTACCTACTGCATCATTTTCATCATTATTATATTATACATTGCTTCTGTTGTTTAGTTTTCGTTATTGTATATTGTTTACTGCTTCCTCTATTGACTGTTATTTCCTTTTCTTTGTATACCTTACCAAATGAAGACATAGTTTCCCCAATGACTTGCCAAGGCCCTCACTGCTAGTTGGCAGACTCTGGTGTTTGGGGAAACGTGCTTGAGGTCATGTGGTGAACTGGGTATGGGGCACCCATTGATTGGCTCCAGATTCAGGTCGTTACAGAACTAACAAATCATTTGAACTTCATCTTGAAACTTCTCCTTCAGATCATCTCACTCCTAAACCTTAACCACTTCAGAACATAGGTCAGTTTCCACATATGACATGATTTATTTTTTATCTATCAAAATTATTTTGCATAATTTACTACCTCATATCTGGGTAATTTTAACCTTCATCTTCTAGTTTCCTCAAATTTAAACTGAATCATTACATGTGGTCAAAGTTTCTTCCAAACACATTATATTTCATCCAACTTCCTTTATAGATTTATCTTATAGATACATCATTTGGGAAAATACATGATTGGTCTCCTAACATACCGTTCCTACCATCATATCATATTCCCAATATTCCATATTTTAATTCTCTTGTTAAGGCATTTGAATCCAGTTACATAGTTTGGGAACTTTAATATTTGGTTGTCTAAACCTTATAAAAATCATTCATAGATCACATCATCCTCTAATTTGTATTTTTTTACTAAAATTAAATGAAATCATTTTATCATTGCCTTGTTATATCATATGAATCATTCCTTTTCCAATAAACAAAATTTTAAGACCATAAAAATGCTTTTAAAATCAAATTGTTCTCCTCATAGAATTCATCTAGTCATCTTCTAGAAAAAGAAATATTTGATATCAATTATGATCATGATATTAAAATTATCATGAAATTTTTACTTTGTGACAATATCAAATAACCACCATGTTTCTTTAATCTGAATAACATTCTATACACTTCATTCCAATGCATGTATGGAACATCACTTCTATCAACTTTACATTTATCTTTCTCAACTAGAGATCCTAGACCATGAAACTTCATATTTTCCTATATCGTAGTTTACATACCTCCTATATGTCTTTACCTATAATATTTTGAAGAATTCACATTACAGTACTCACTACTATATGTTCATTAAATATGTTTCTATCATCTGCCAATCAAACTTTATCCCGATTTCTCAAATTAGTTTGCTCTGTTGATATAGGTGTGATGCTCATAGTAGTTGTGGGATGGTTCTCATATACATTGCATTCATAACTTAGGAATGTTTCTGAGGACTATGATGGAAAAAATATGTCATCATTTCAATAAAATCCATGATACGTTTAATTAATAACAATGGTGAATATCTTTCAATGGTAAATCCAAAATTACATTAGATTTGTGATTATTAAAACTTCAGACACACCAAACCCATCTGTTGAACTCCCGTGGTACCACCCTATTCCAAAACAATTATCCATTTTCTATTATATTAGGTTCCACCCAATTCCAAATTCTCACTCTACCATTATATACTCTATATCTACCCTCTCTAAAATGCATTTGAGTTATACCACTTTCTTTGATGGTAGACTAATTGGGTGACACCAACATGAGTGCTAGAACACATTTATTATACATTGAATGTGTAATTCCCATTATAAAAATTCTCAATCCAATTAAATAACACAAAAGGACTTAGTAAAATACTCACCCAGATTATAATATAATAAAATATTCTCAACTCATTGATGAATTCATTCAAATAACTTATAATATTATCAGTATAACTTTAATGTTTTTTCAGCACAATTCAAAATTTATTATAGTTAGTGAATTCAACTACCATCATAACTAAAAAATATTCCAATAAATATCAGTTCAACAATATTATTAATTGAATTCTCCACTTCATTACTACAACATAGTAACTCTCCTACCATCTAGCTAAAACATCCAACATCCATCAATGTCTTTATTTGTTAGTGGTTCTAGGATCAACCATCATTTCATCATTTTATGCATTATCATCTACAGTGTTAATGTCTAAACCACCCTTAAGAAACACCATTTTCTACATTATCCTTTAACTAATTCATTGACCATGAGATAATCCATCGATAAAAAATTCAAAACTTCATCATCATAACCACTTTGGTGCTTTAATCCCACCTATTGGATTTTTTTTCAATGTCATATATATGCTAATGTAAATGATCTCCTCAACCCCATATTGATAATAAATTCAATTTTTTTTTCTTTTGGAGGGAAAAATATTTTCCAAATTCACCACTTTCATTATTCCCTCCTTAGGATATGTTTTACTGATCATAAAACTTAATTTACTTGAGAGATGGATAACAACATTTTCCCTAAATAAATGAGCCATAAATTAACAAAATCAATGTTTACATGACCATACACCTTAAAAAACGTTTTTCAAGGGTTTTATAAAATATTTGTATTCAACTTATTTCATGCATAGATCTCAATAAATAGTTTAAAAACATTTAAACCCAAAATTAAGATACAACCCTTCAAAATTCTTCATTTTCTTTGTCATAAAATATACATTTATCCTTTTTTGGATTTGGAATTTATTTTTTCTAAGGATGGAATAAAATATAAACTTTCCTTAAGAATAATTTAATCTTAAATATTTGGAATTTCAACATCTAAAATCGCTTCAACACTTGAGTCTCTTTCTTATATGTACTTTAATATATCAGAACCATAGTCTTCCCTAATCCATTATCCAAAACTAGAATGTACATGTTTGAGTTATTTGTTTTATCTAGAATATTCCTATCTCACCTCAACATATAAAATCTCAAAAATCACCATTTCTAGATTTACTCCCCCAAAAGGGGTGAAATCCAACTTCCTTATTCATCATGATTGATATTAATGAAAGCTTTCCATGAGGGAACCATGATTACAACCAAAATATTGTGATCATTGTTGGATGTATTCCTAGATTTTGTCTTAAATTCAATATAATATTTACTTTAGTTATCCCCATAAATTGAATTACTTTTAATTACTTTTATAAGGAAAATTTTAGAACTCAGGATTGAATAAGGTGGATTTTCCTTTGTATTTTAATTATAGTAATAGGATTAAAGCACTAATATTTTTGGGTAGCATGGGTTTTCTTCTTTATTTAAAATTTTAATTTTTGTGGAACTTCCTTTTTCGCTTTCTCTTGAAAGGAATATACATTATTATGATACATATCACCCCACTTCTATGACACATATTGTTATTTTGGCCAAACTATCAAAAAATCATTTATAACATGTTCTATTTTCTTTTAGTCTTGGTCACCTATTATATTTTTCCTATATTTATTTTTAATTATAACTTTATTATAACAAATTAACCATGTTAGGAATCTTTCAGGAGTGTTTAGGACCATATTATATCTTACACCCAACTTTTTATCTATCATTAATTCACCATTCGATGATAACTTCTGGTAATCTTGAACTTCTTCTTCATAGATGACTTCTAATAAACTAATCTACTTTACTATATCTATATTGATTCCCTTTATTTTTTATATTTCTTATTTTAACATTATCCTTCATGTCTTTCTTTCACCTTTCCATGATGTGTCATTTCCTTCAATTATTTGTTTCTAAAAATTTGGAATAACATAATCTGTTACATTTTTATTGGGTGATTTATACAGGGTAACTTTTGTTTCTTTACACCCTAAGGTAGACATACATTCTATCTTCTTTTTATTTTTATTCATTAATCATTCCATATCTCCCAAGGTTTTCGAATAATTGTTCTTGGTAGATGTAAACATAAAATAATCATCACTATGGTCACTTTCATTATACCTTTAATAAAAGTCTTCAAGATATTTAAATCTTTTCAAAGAAGATAAATTTACCTTCTAATGTGAGATTTGAATATAATTGGATGAATTATTCATAAATCACACTTTCTAACCTTAATGTATGAATTGTCTTCTTCTTGATAGTTTAAATTTTATGCCAAAAGTTTATGAATAAGTATGCTGACATTCCGTAACACTAATAGAATCAAAAAAATATAATTTTCCACTTTTCTATTTTAGTCTTGATGGTGGATGACTCTTCTGATTCTCGAGTGTGAACTCTATAATTGTATACATCTCATAGGGAACACCATTTTACTTTGTTTCATTATCCCACCTTTGTGGAACTATTTTATTTCTCCAAATTGTTTTCCATCCATATTTTTCTAGAACATAATTTGTATCTTTCACCATTCAAAGAATCAGAATTAGTGCATACAAATTTACCTAAGCTTGGCATTACCCTTTTATTAATGATATTAATTTTTTTTTGATTACTTCAAATATCTTCTACCACTATATTATGTATTTTTATAATTTAGAAGATTTTATGATACTTTCATTCTAGATTACCTTCTATTAGTTGTTTTTGGAGTTTTTACTTGAGTAAGATCCATTTTCCTAAACAATATCTCTAACTCATGAAACAATAAATTAAAATTTATTTTATGATCTTAAAGATATTTTATTTTCACTTAATATTCATCTATCAACTTTTAAATTTGTTCTTCATGAATCATAAATTATTTTTTAGTGAATATTCAATATCTTTTATTCTTCCATATTTAACCTCTGACTGAAAGTTCTTAACATCTATTTTAGTTTTTGATGAATCTAAAAATTCCAAAAAATAATTAAAATTTATATCTTTCTTACATAACATCCGTTTCAAATATTCTTTAACTAAAAAAATATTTTATTTCAATGTAGGAAATAATTGTTCATTTCTTCAATGATTTTTGTTGCAGAATCACACTTGTGAATCTTCATAACTAATACAGTCATCATTTCATTAACTTCTAATTATGGCTATGAGTTTTACTCCAATAAACCATTGATAAATGAAAGTATGTATGATATAACTTCATCTTGTAATTTTTTCATTGAAGTCTTCATTTCTGAGAAAAAATATTATATATACTCAATTGAATCATATTCTTCAAAACACGAGAAGGATTTTCATTCAGGATCTTTATTACAATATTTATTAGGAAACCTATCACATTTTTTCCTTCTAGTAGAGGTGGATACACCTTACACTATGTCAAATAATTTAAATTCAATAACCTTTAAGGTTCATTATTCTTATATGTTCTATTTTGTTTGGCTAAAACATCCATGTCAATGTCCATAAAAATATATGCCCACTTTTTCAAATAAGAAATCACAATAACTTCATCAAATCTGAACATCTTATAAATCTTTAAAAGTACATGGGAGATAAATTTTAAATCCTATCAGAGAAAACCAATTCCCCGATACCAATTAATAATCCCAGTGAGTCATGTAGTCACGCTATGTGGGGGTTGAATCAAATATTCCTAGTTTTTTCTTAATAAAATGAAAAATTTATCCCCATTATATTTTTCAAACTCATGTATTAGTTAATATTATTTTTTATTTTAATCACTACATGTTGGTTCTGGAAACAGCAGAAGCATGGCTGGGTGGGTTCCCAACATTAATTTTTACCAAGATCAATGATTATTCTAGGATCAATACGAAGATAAACACCTGCCTACACAAAATAGAATTAGATATTTAGATAAAGAAGGAAGATTCCTAAAACCTTTAAAGGGTATATTTCACATCATGTTTCTAATTAATTCAAATTTAATTTCTGATGAAATAAAATACCTGGTTCTTCGGTACTTTCTTCATTGATGATGTTGATTGTCCGAAATGACCCTTTTGTATTGTCTTGTTGTGTTTACGAGGATCCAAACTAGAATCCCTCTTGAGGTGATCCACACATCCTCCAATGGTCTTTGATTGACACCCCTCACTTTTTGGGTGCTAGTGCGATGAAGTGAATGTCTTGTGTCGATCATTATTGATCCATTGTTCTTCAGTCTTGATTAACATCTCTCATTTTTTTAGAGGGAGAGAGGAGAGAAGTCAATAGAAAATTCCTGACTTGGAATTTCCCTTCCATCACTAGCTTCCCGTACATGGCCCAATTGAAATAACTATCTATTTATTGACATGAGGATTCTATTATAATATTTAATTGTGTAATAGAAATTAAATACATTCACAACCTTAGAGAAAACCCCTGCTACATAATAACAATAACTCTGTCATTATTTTCGGTGCGCCAACTTGTGTAAAATGGTATCATAAATGAAATCTCATGCCACATAATTATAACAACGTTATTATTATTTTGTTTTGTACCGAATAGTTAAATAATTATTTTCCATATTGAAAATAATTATTTTACTACCAGAGAGACCATGGTCCACATGAAATCCACTTATATTTATTGAACACCTAAATAAATAAATAAATATTTTATTCCATTAAATAAATATTATGTTTAAAAAATAGTAAATAAATATATATTAAATTTTTAATAAAATAAAAAAATATTTTTATTCACAATCCCACGAATAAATATTTATTTAATTTATGAAATCATTTTAACATGAATAAAATAATTCCTCTATCTTGAGAATAATATTTATTCCATTAATTATATTCAAATAGAATTTAATCGAGACCACTAGAAACACTTAGCGTGTTACCCTCTAGGATTATTTCTCATTTGCATAAAGCAAGTTTGCCTAATGTCCAAGTGTACTGTCTATAAATGGGACAAGACACCCAAGATAATGAACTTAAATTCACAATAATGACATCCACATACAAACACTCACTGTGTAATATAATATCTTTGTCTTAATATCTCATCAAGATGGTTTCGTGTTAGTGTCATCAACCTCTATGCTTGATATTCCTTTCTATTAATACCTAAAATAAACTCATCATTACACCATGGCCATGGAATTTTTTGTGATGGTTATATTTCAATCAAATTTCCAAGATATCAACTTCCATTAATGGAAGGGACAAATCTTACCTCGACTTGTCCATTAATAACACGTCATTTGTGACACACACAATATACCATACATCCGACCAACTGTTTGCATGACATTTTTCATCAGTAAATCAAAGTGTTCTAGTAATGACATGTATTAATGATAATATTAAAGTCTAATGACCATTACACAAACTTGAAAATAAGAATATCTGATGAAACCAAAACCTACGTAATTCTAATTGGCGGGTATATTCTCATAATCTCCCATCATGGAAATTACCAATTGCGAACTTCATGACAAGAATTCTCATATTCTTATAAGTAATTGAACCCAATGGACTGCATAATATGTTTCCCATCATATTATGTCATCCAATAGCAAAACTATATTTAAGAATATTATCATAGAACTTCAAGGTTCCCTTCATAGCGGGGAACTGCTATGAACTTTTCAATGTGAAAAATACTCTAGGAAATTATTACACTATATTCATGAAGAACAATGAAAAATATGTAATAACTTGTTTAATATTTAAATATATTAAATAATCATTTAATCAAAGTACAAATAGTTGGTTCTAGGACACCAACTCTTACAAACTCCAACTTGGACTAGAGCCAACTACCTATGACTTTCAGTCAGCTAGACCTAATGTGATTATCATGATTCTATTGAGTCAAGGCTTAAGTCATGGGATCCACCACAATTTCTTCCATGGAAATATTTTTCACTGCAACATCACTTTTATAAGTAAATTTCTTCAAGAGATTATACTTCTGAATTATGTTCTTTGTCCGCTGATGTGAACTCGGTTATTTTGCGAGAGACCCTGCTGCATTATTATCACAATACAATGTGATGAGATCTTTACTTCTAGGTAACACATCCATCTCCTAGATGAATCTCCACATCCAAATTGATTCTTTAACTACCTCAAAATCTGCAATATACTCAAATTCTGCTATAGAATCTGCAACCACACTCTACTTTGAGCTCTTCTAGCTCACCGCACCTCCATTTGAAGTTAAGGTGTATCCCGTTTTCAACCACATATCATCTTGATAAGTCTAGAAACTAGCATAAACATGTCCTATTATGACTAGTTCCTCATCTACACTATAAACTAGTAACATATCCTTTGTATGCCTTAGATACTTTAAGATAGTCTTGACTGTCATCCGGTGGTGGTCACTGGGGTCAGCTTGATATTTCCCTACCACACACAATGCATAGGTGACATCCAACATAGTATATAACATGACATACATGACTGACCCAACATGTGATGTGTATGGGGTCCTTTCCATTCTCTTTATTTCCGCATGTGTCTGAGAACACATTTTCTTAGAAAGATGAATTCCATGTGATGCTAGAAACAATCACATCTTGGATTGTTCCATACTAAATCTCTTTAGTATCATGTCAATGTATGTACTTTTACATGGGCCTAGAAATCACTTTGATCTATCATGATGGATTTTGATCCCAATAATATATATTGTCTCTCCCAAGTCCTTCATGGTGGAGCATTGATTCGACCATACCTTAACAGACTGTTTGGATGGTATCTTGTTTCCAATAAGTAATATTTCATCAACATATACTATTAGAAAAATGATTTCACTCCCACTAAAGTAATTTTAGACACATGTCTCACATTCGTTGTTTATAAAACCAAATTCTGTTATGGCTTCATTAAAATGAATGTTCCATGACCCGGATGCTTTCTTTAACCCATAATGGGATTTATGAAACTCGCATACCTTATCAGCATACTTTGGAGAAATAAACCCTTTCAGGTTGGGTCTTGTTGGTATCTTCCTGAAGGTTCTCATTAAGGAAGTTTGTTTTTACATCCATTTTCCAAATCCCATAGTCTTGGTAAGCCCAAATGGAATGTATAATTAAGATAGAATTAAGCATTGGAACTGGTGAAAAGGTTTTTTCATAGTCAATTCCATGACGTTGTTTGAACCCTTTAACAACTAGTCACACATTATTGGTACTGACTTGTCCCTCCATGTCCAGTTTCTAATTGAATACCCATTTTCAACCAACATGCTTTACATCAACTGGAGGATCTATCGAAATCCGAACATGGGTTTGGTATATGAAATCCATTTTAGAATTCATGGCTTCTTGGCACTTGGAAATGTTTGTGCCACTTACTTATTTTATGTAGGTTTGAGGATAATTATTATCAACTAATATTGATTCAACATCCTCGGTAACTATAAAACCATACCATTCTAGTTATCTAACCTCTCTTGTACTCCTACGTAGTTCTTGGGTCTTTTGAATAGTTATTTCTTCCATGGGGCTTTGTAGAATATTTTCTTTTAACAACTCGTGTATACCTTGACCCTGGACTTCATTGAAGTCTATCTCACTCCCACTATCTCATTTGGTGATGTGCTCCCTCTCATGGAATATTCAATGTCTTACTACTATAAACTTTTTGTATGATAGGTTGTACAGGTAATATCCCCTTGTTTCCTTGGGGTATCCAATAAAGGTACAGTTTGTGCCTCGGGGTGAAAGTTTGTTATCTAAGTGGACCTTAACAAATGATTAAATTCCCCACACATGTAAATTTGATAACATTTCTTTCTTTCCACTCCATAACTCATATGGAATACTATTTATCAATTAATTTTGTACTTGGTTTAGTATGTGTACTGCTATTTGTAAATCATATCCACAAAAGGATAACAGAAGACTTCCATGACTCATAATTGATCTGACCATTTCCAACATGGTGTGGTTCCTCCTTTCATTCACACCATTCAACTAGGGTGTGTAATGAGGATTTAGTAGGGATAGGATCCCAAACTCCCGTATGTTTCAATGAATTATTGACTAAGATATTCTCCACGTTGATATGAGCAGAGTTTCTTAATGCTCTTACCAAGATGGTTATCAACTTCATTATTATATAATTTAAACTTATAAAAAGAATTCAACTTATACCTCATTATGTAGATATATCCATACATACTAAAATCATTTTGTAAAGTTATTAAGTATGAGTAAACACCACTTAGATTATCTGGAAATGATCCACACACATCAGTGTGAACTAACTCAAGAATATCTTTATCCCTTTCATCATTCCCACTAAATGGGGCTTTAGTCATTTTACCTTGTAAATAGGCATGACATACACCAAGTGGTTTTAGTTCTAAAGAATCTAAATATCCATCTTGATGTATCATTTTCAAGCGTTTATCATTTACATTACCTAGCTGGTGATGCTAGAGTTGGGTGTGGTATGATTCATTTTATGTATCCTTATTATCGATTTCCATTACCTGGTTTGTGTAATCCAACACGTAAAGACCGTTGTATAAATGTGACCTGCCAAATTAAATGTTATCTTTCTAAAAGAAGAAACATTATTTTCCAAATTTGAAAAACAATCCATCTATATCTAATATATATACAGAAATAATGATTTTAGTAATAGACATAACATAACAACAACCCTTTAATACCAAGATCATCCCAGTTGGTAATGTGAGGTGGTAGTCCCTAACAGCTACAACAATAAGTCTTGCTCCATTGGCTGCTCGTAGATCTACCTCCCCTCAGTCAATATTCCCAAAACTACTTGGTTCATGTATTTAGAAACATATATGATCACCACAGGCTATATCAAATACCCAATTTGTAGAAACATATAGATTGAATTCAATAAAAAATGCACCAAAATTTTCCCCTCACTTCTTAAGCTGGGTGCAGTTCTTCTCCCAGTGTGCCTTCTTGCCACATGTGAAACAAACAGCTTCATGTTTCCTTGCCTCCCCTTCTATCTTCCATTTCTTGTAAGGGTATAATGAAGCTTTGGGATTAAAGCTCATCACCTTCCCTTTCCTCTTATTCACTATAAGGATAGAATTATTTTTACACTTTATATATTTGTACACTTGGTGAATGAGGATAAAAATATTAGATAGGGACTTCTCATTGTTGTTTATATTGAAATTAACAAAAAAAACTAGATAATATCTAAGTGAGTGATGCAAGAATGAGACTAGTACCTAGTTCTTTGGGGAGTTTAAACCCTAGAACCTATAGGCGCTCAATGTATCCAATGAACATGAATACATGAGGCCCATCTAGGGAACCCTTTCCAATAATACTCTGAAAGAGTGCCTTGGAGATATAAAACCATTCTTTCCTTTCTCTCTCTTGGTAAAGACCACAGAGGTTCTAGAGCATGCTATAGGCATCCATGTTTTTGTGAGTCTTCATGAGATCACTATACATTGATGATTGCATCAAACATTGAATGTTTGTCACGTGGTTCATATGTTTCTCAAATATCAATAACTCTTCATCACTCACATATTAGGCATGTGGATTAGGTAATGCTAACTCCAGCACATAAGACTTCCATTCATGGAATAGAATAACCCAAAGGTGTCTAAACCATTTCTGGAAGTTACTTCAGGTGAGGATGTTGTCTTTATCAAGAATTAAACTCATCGATAGTGTGTTTGAAGAGATTCTAATTTAATTATATAATTAAAAGAGTATATTATTATTACTTTCAGGATTACATTTTATGAGAAATAATAAATTAATTTTATTAATTCCCCCACTATTTTATCATGTCCCAATGACCCTCACCATTGAACTCCAAATTCCTAGTTTCCAGAACATTCTAGTGGAAAGGATCCATATTCCCCTATGCATAACCCCAACAAGGGTTGGTCAATCTATTTGAGGGAATTTAGGTAGATAGGTCTTTTCCAACTATGGTATTGATGCTCCTTGATCTGTTGAGTGCACTCCCCAATCCTGAAATCTAAACTTGGATTTCCTCAACACTTGCCTCCATATTACACCAAGTCTTGTAAGGGTTACTCATCTTGATAAAATATGGTTAAGCCAACATGAAACCTTTTATAAATTATTCCTATATAAAATTAAGTTTCCCAACAGGGGTTTTCAAACATATAGTTTTATTGAGTGTTTCCCATAATCAAGTAACATAGAGGCTCTGTCTGACTTAATATTTTGTTGAGATATTTTTTATCTCTTATGCATAAATTGCCTTATTATATTTATCACATGATTTTTAATATTAAGTGGAACTTCTTTAAGTGATTAACCATGTATTGATAATATTTACTCACACGCCTAGTTTCTTTTAGTTCAGTCTTTCATGATTGTATATTAATTAATTATGTGATCGTCACAAAACATCCATAAAGAAAAACATTTTAACTGACAGAAATAAAATAATGTAAAGTGCATGACAATGATATTTTTTTAATGGTTAGTTTATCTAGAATTTAATAAACTAACCCTGATCTAGGGGAGAAACACCTTCATGTTTATATATTTCCACCTGTCCACATTTTATACCCTTGGATTGGTTTCACCTCAGCTCCTAACTTGGACCGACTCCACCAGCTTGGGAGCTCCATCCATTACATATGATTTATAAAATCACACTCAGGTGATGAGTTGAAATGGGTTTACATAAAATAAACCATGGGAATTCAATCCATACATATTAATGAGGAGAGATGTATCACAGACCAAAAATTAATTTAATAAATAAATAAAAAGGAAACCAATCACATACAAAGGTATTGGTTATTCTCAATATCCCCTAAATACATGCAACGAGTTATGCATTTAATAACATTAGTATTCAATTCATTAATTATTCTTATTAAGATAATTTTCACTCAAATCGATTAATTATTATCTTTAATTAATAAATCCTTTTATCATAATACTTTTCCAAATTTCCTTGAGATTCGCATCCTGGTACATAAATGTACCTTGGAGGTATCCTGGTCAATACCCGTTTAAATCTACCCAACATGTATTATATTCACATGTTGTTTTATTGTTATGAAATATGTAATAAAAGATGTTTCAATGCATAGAGTAACAACATGTAGTACAATTTATACATGATTTTTAGTTTTGAACATTTCACAAACATTAATGTTTTAACTTTGTGTAATTTGGTAAATTACACGAAGTGTAGTTTCGACTATATAGAGTGTACTACCTTTACCATCTATCCTGATGTACACCCCTAGGGACTTGGTGTGTGAAGCGTACTTCAAAAATTTCATCGTACATGACGTGTATAGTGGGATACACACTATGTTGTCTCCGCATTACATGGTTACCAGCCGGCTTAGCCTTGTATGGGATACACGGATTGGCCCCTGACCCAAAGGGACTACATACCATGTGCAGTGGTCAAGAAGACATGTAATCTAGTAAGCCTGTTTCTATCTATCCCGATCAACACGTGTTGTAGAATTAACTACACCACGTTCAATAAATGCATACAGCTTCAGTAATTTTCGAATTACTCCTGATGCACTGAACATCACTACATGGTGTGTAGTCTGGATTGCATTGCTTGTATAGAAGAGAACATGAAATGTAATTCTAAATACTCAGCATGTACTTTCGTGTCACCTGGGAAGAATCGTCAGTGCCTCCTGATGAGTTCTCTATTTTAATTTTAATAAAAAATTCAATTGTTTCTCTAAAATCTGTGAGAAATGTCATGAGAAAAAAAGATCTCGAAGTCCGGATTATAAATATGATTAACCATGAATTGAAAAACTAAATTATTAAAATGTAAATCAACAAATAATTATTTACATAATTATAATCTATGATGAACTTCCTCTAATACCACTTGTAGGTTCCAGGTGTAGTGTAAGTGTGGTTGGGCCAGTTCCCAACTTTAATTTTTACCATGATAAATGATTGTTTCATGATCTATACAGGAATGAAAACTGGTATCTACGGAACAGAATCAAAGATTTAGATAAATAAGGAAGGTTCTCAAAAACATTAAATAGGATCTTGTGAATCAAGTTTATAATTAATTTAAATTTAATTTTTTAGGAAATAAAATATCTGGTTCTTCAGTACATTCTTCGTTGATGATGTTGATCGTCTGAGATGACTCTTTAGGATTGCCTCGTTGCTCTTGTGGGGATCCAAACTAAAATCCCTCTAGAGGTGATCTATGAGGGATCCAATGGTCTCTAATTGAAGACACTTTCCTTTCAGGTGCTAGTGCGGTGAAGCAAGGGTCTTGTGTCGATCATTCTTGATCGCATTTTCTTCGGTCTTGAAGAACGACTCTTGTTTTTATAGAGGGAGAGAAGAGAGGAGTTGATAGAAAATTCCTAACTTTGAATAGCTCTTACATCACCAGTTTCCCATACATGGCATAATAGGCGTACCTATCTTTTTATTGACATGAAGAATTAGATATAATATTTAATTTCATATCAAAAATTAAATACATTCATAACCTTAGAGAAAACCCATGATACATAATAACAATAACAGCATCATTATTTGTGGTGCTCTAATTTGCACAAAATAGAATCATAAATGAAATCTTGTGCCACATAATTATAATAGTTTTATTGTTTTTGTGCCAACTAGTTAAATAATTATTTACCATCTTGTAAATAATTATTTTCCTATTGATCTGACCTTGGTCTGCTCGATCTCCACTTCCATTTATAGAACACCCGAATAAATAAATAAATAAATTATTCTCTTAAATAAATATTTTATTTAAAGACTTGTAAATAAATATTTATTAAATGTTCAATAAAGTAAATAAATATATTTTTATTCCAAATCCAGTGAATAAATATTTATTTAATTTATGAAATCATTTTAACTTGAATAAATTTATTCCACTATCTTGAGAATAATATTTATTCCATTAATTAAATTCAGGTAAACTTTAACCAAGACCACCACAAACAATTAGTCACTGACCATCTAGGATTATTTCTCCTTGGAATTATGTGATCTTGTCTAAATTCCAAGAGTACTGTCTAGCAATGGTTCAAGGCACCTAAGAGAATGAACTTAATGTCACAACAACGACAACCACAAACAAAACCTCACTGTGTAATATAATCCCTTTGTCTCAATATCTCATCAAGATGGTTTCATGATAGTGTAATCAACCTTTATGCTTGATATGTCATTCTTTAACTACCTGAAATAAACTCGTTGTTACACAATGGCCATGGAATTTCGTGTGATGGTTCTATTTCAATCAAAGGGTCGAGATATCAACTTCCATAAATAGAAGGGACAAATCCTTCCTCAACTTATCCATTTATAACATGTCATTAATTATGCACCTAATGTACCCTACTTCCCACCAACTATCTACATGATAGTTTTCATTAGTAAATCAATGCGTGTGATTCATGACATGTATTAATGATAATCTAAAAGTATAAGGATCATTACACATTCTCTTAGATAGTAATATCCAATGACAGAAAAACATGTAGAATTCCTACTGGCAGGTCTGTTCCCATAATCTCTCTTCTTTGAGATTACCATGTACGAACTTCATGAGAAGAAGTCTTGTCTACTTATGAGTACTTGCAACTAATAGTATGTATACTATGTGTCCCATTATATTATGTCATCCAACCGAAAACTATATTTAAAAATATTGTCATATCACTTCACGGTTCTCATCATATTGAGGAACTGCTATGACCTTGTCAATGAGACAAATACTCCAAGACATTATTACACTATAGTCATGTAGAGAAATGAACAATATGTAATAAGATGTTTAATATTTAAATCTATTAAATAATCATGTAATCAAAGTACAAACAGTTGGTTCTAGGAAACCAACTCTTACACTCCAAACACACATCATCACATGACAAATAATAAATCGATGCATGAAAAATGAAACAAATGAATGATTACAAGTTTCATTCATAATGTTGTAACCTAATCCATTTTGTGTTTGGTTATTATATTTAGGCATGTATATTCAGTATATGGTTCCAGTGAATGGAATTGGGGTAACATGTAAAATCAATTTGGTAGTTTTTATCTTAACACAAATCATCACTATATTACATAAGTGAAGAGATCATTATACTACATCCCATAGTCTTCAAAGGTCCTCAATTAACTACATGAATAAGATCTTCATTTACATATGTGATGTACTTACATAAATTTAATGATATTATTCCTTAACATAGGTCTTTTACAACCATTTAATTTCTACATCTTCTATATAAAAATTGATTGTATACAACATCCTTCAGAAACATAACTTATGGATCTATCACTTTATAAAATTATTCGTCATCTAGAGCTTATATCGGTTGATGTAGTATGATGTAATTTCTCTACGGTCTAGTCTTAATAAATTTCTGGATACCCAATTATCTAGGTATTGTAACTTCAGAGTTACACGAAATCAACTCTTCATCCTAAATTATCTTATTGTAATGGTAGTCCTAATACTCCCTCTCTTCTAACATCATTTTCACTTATTTCTCATTGTATTCTATTTCAATTTTGAGCACTATGTTTTGGAATATCACACCCATTTTATAAAAAATCTATTTTTTAATATTTTGGAGGCATGTGGTCTTTTATCTTCAAAGATCTACAAATTTCTATTTTTAATGTCTTAAAAATGATTAAAGATTTTAGAGTCAATGCTCTATCAAATTTATGAAAAACTATCTGTTAAAATATTTTAAAACCCCAGATAAAATAATGACCATAATATTCATAAATATTGTTTTTAAAATAATCTAAATCAATATAATCTCTATGAATTTTTAATTCACATGAATGTAAAGTCTCGAAAATATTTTTGGTTATCCCACTCCAGTAGACATCATTCTACTTTAATTATACTAGACAATACATCTACCATTGCATCACTTAATCACTAGATTCTCAAATAATCTAAGATATGGAATTCATGAAATGATATTCATTTATCTTCCAATCAATTTTTTTTACATGTACCGACATCACATATTCACCATCTAGTTTACTTATACCTATAGAACATAATAATTTTGTTATACACTTCATAATAGATAATGTGTAAGTCTATATTTATCTTTATCATTACTCTACCTTACATAGCTTTTAAGACCTTGAATAGACATAGAAATTATTCTTTTTCATTCAATTATAAATATCCATTTCACCAAAATATTGTTCCAACTTCATCTTAAAACCACCTCTCCTAATCATCTCACTCCAGAACCTTACCTAATTTAACACTTAGGTTAGTTATCACATCTTACTCTATTAATTTTTTATTATCCAATGTTATTAGGAGTATTCCACTTCCACCTCTTCGAGTACATTCATTATTTATCTTACAACATTACCAATTTCATGCATCAACATGAAATTTGATCAAAGTTCCCATTGATCAAGCTATCTTATAGTCATCTTCCTATGGAGATTCAACTATTAGCTACATCATTTGATAACATCCATGATAGTTATTCATATATTCTGATCCCACCATTATATCTCAATCCCTTTATTCCTTAGTTTAATTATCAAGCTAAATAATTTTATTCAGGATATACCATATTTAAACCTTCATATTTGGTTGTCCAACCATTCTGAACTTCATTCATGGATCACTTTAGACTATGATTCAGTTTTTTATTCTACTCAACTACCATGATTGATTTTTATAATTTCTCTATTATTTTATCTAACTCATGAATTTTCCCATAATCATAAAATTCAGATGATATAAACAATAATAAAATCATTCTATTATCCCCATTAAATCCAACTAGTTATATTTAGAAACAAGGATGTTTCAAACTCATTTAAGAGGAAGATATTAAATGTATCATGAAGTTGCTACATTGAAAACACAATAAAGAATCATCTGGTTTCATTTATCTAGAAAATATTTAGAAAAATCTCATTATAATGAATGTATGGACCATTAATTCCATGAAAATTTCTTTTAACTTCACTATGATCTATATTTTGGTTCAAAAAATTTCATATATTCATAAATTTCAATTTCCGTACTTTTTTCATGCAAGTACTTCTAATATTCTAAAGAATTCACATAACATTGCTCAACATAGTGGGACTCTTCTGTATGTTTTTATATTTTGTTAATTGGACTTCATCCAAATTAGTCAAGATAGTTTTCTTTGTTGATGCATGTGATGAGTTCACAGTGGTTGTGGAACAGTTCTCACAGATTTCACATGAAAAAACTAGATATGTTTTTTAGGTTTATAACAATATAATAAATTATTATTTTAATAAAATCTATGAACATTTAAACTCTAATGACACTACCATATTCCATGAATCCTATTCCATTTCTCAACATAAAGGAACTGACCCACTCTAGTAAATCACTCCACTATTCACACCTACATAGATTCCCTCCCACACCTACCTTTGATATTAACCACTATTTTTGATGGTTTGTTTCTCTGGTGGTTCTATCTTGAGGGTTAGAACACATTTTTTATATATTGAATATATCATTCCCCTTTAAATAAATTCTCAATCCAATTCTAGAGCACAAAATGAAATTATAAAATCCTCACTCAACTCAGATTCTCATAAAATATTATAAAATAATTGAAGAATTAGTTCAAATAACATAAGATATTATTAGTATAACTATGAAGTTCTTCAAACACAATTCCAATGTGTTTGAAGTCAGTGCATTCAAATTCCCTTTACACTAAATGAATAGAAGTTAAATAATTGTCTAATATGTATGATCCATTTAAATACCACTGGAAACTAACTCTCCTATCATTTGAGTAAAACATTTTACCTTGATCAATGTCTTCATCGAATAGTGGTTCAAACATATGCCTATATTTCATCATCCAATGCATTATTTTCCAGAGTGTTAACTTCCAGACCAACCTTAGGAAGAACTATGTTCCTTAATATCCTTTAAATTATTCTTTGAATTTTCCACAATACATTTACAAAAAATACCACACTTAATCATCAAAACCCGTTGGGTACTTCAATAAACACAACATGATTTATAATACCTCTTACAAATATCATTTTTACTTTATTATTGAATTCTAAACTATCCCAAAACTAAATATTACTTCTATAATATTCTTATCAATCAATCATTACTTCTATGTTCATTGTTCTTGTTGATATTAAATTTTAACATAATTGGAACCATGTATTCATGTGAAAGTAGAATAAACATTAACACTTCATTTTTATTTTAATTCCATATATATAAAATATTATTATACATATTGATCAATAAACAATATACATTGATTCCAAAAATATGATGAATAATATAAACACATGTAATATGATATTAATTATTGTCCACAATTTTATCTTGATGTAATTTAGTTTTTTTATTATCAATTTTATGATGGAATAAATTTGAGTTTTCATAGAATAATTAATGAAAAACTTCTAGGGTGTATTTGGTGATATTGTAGGTTTCTTGGAGATTTTATTGATGATGAGGATAAAAACTACACTTCCATTTATTCTTGTGGTTTATATATTTTTATAAAGATAAATAATGTTTTGGTAAATTTTAATAATCTCATGTTGATCATGGTTTAGTGGATGTTAAATGAATGGCATCATGCAGTGGTATCCATGGATATTAATGTTTTTTGGTGTATTTATTTTGATAAGTGAATAATAGAATTTCTTATATCATGCCATGGTAGTGAATGAATTTTTCGGTAAAATCGAAATCTAATCAGATGGATTTAGTATTTGGTTTATTATTATAATAGGAAATATTTATTGATTATTGAGTTAATGATATTAAGATAATTGTATCCTAGTTTGATCAAGGCAGAGGTCTTACATGGATTGGTTATGCATAAGAAATTATTGTATTCATGTAATTTACCTCAAGAAGAAGTGAAATATATTAAATGATAAGAACCATTCAATGATATTGATTCCAAAATTTTAATTATGAATTATTACTGGGATAGTTTCATGGTTTAAAAGGTATATTTTTAGAAGGTATGATGAAACTCTCAATTGTATATGTGAAAAAAAAATCAATTTTCAGTTACTATAAAAATTTAATAATGTTTGACTATTGGATAAGGATTGTTAGGAACCAACCCAGGATAACCATGTCATGGTACCAAATATGGCATGTGATAATTATTGAATGGATTTTTGGATCTCCAAATTATTAAAACTAGTGTCTATGAATTGAGTACCCAATATTAGGAATGGTTTGACAAATCCATCAAACTACCATAAGTGGGACTTAACTGAGTACCCGTCATAACCTCACTATATATTGGCGAGTCATGTATTCAATAAAACTATATTGAAACATCAAATAAAAAAACATAGAATAACACATCCTAAAACTCTAATTGAACTGAAACAATAATCCTAATAATAATATAAAAAATCCCCATATAATTAAATAGATAATCATACAGTTAGTAATATGGGAAATCATGATGTTAAGCCAAGTACAAAATACAAGAGTGTAAGTTAATAAAAATCCAAAAAAATAATCCAAAAAGACTACAACTCATCTCCATATGACATGAGGGATATGTCAACATCATGTCACCACACCCAAACCAATCTCATATAGTATGAATATCCACTACCTTCTAGTGGTGGTTTTCCTTTAACCATATCAGTCAAAACATTCTCTACATACACCATTTCGGTGTATGAGGGTGTAAGCATTAAAATACTAGTTTGATCCCACCAAGTGTTTAATGAGCAACCTTTTTTTGATAATCCATTTATAATAGTTTTAATATTGACCATATGGAAAATAATCTTTTAAATTTTTAATTACAAGTAACATGTTACAATCTATTTATAAATTTCAAATATTAGAGTAAAATATTAATAAATAATATTTCACGAAAATAATCATGGTATATTCACAATGGGAGAAAAGTTTAAGTATTTATATGTTCCTCAAACTATTTCATGTTTATAACCAATATTAACAAATTATGTATAATCAACTTGCGAGAGAAATGAAAATTCCCAATGGTAACGTAACCCTTAATCCAACAAAGAAAACCATTTCCAATACCTATAGGTGCCATCCATGACAAATTAGATCTCTTTAAATGCATATATAAAACATTTCCTAGGCTCCATACCTATGAAACCAAGTTCCAATTAAGTATAACCATTTCAACCTTATCATAAAAAAATTTCCATTCAATGATTAATTTCATGAGGAACAAAATAGAAAACACTAATTAACAAACATATAAAAAAAAAATTTGAAAAAAAAATATTTTATTGCATAAAATGATATGTCTAAAAGTAACTATAAAACAAAAAACAATCCTAAACAAAGAATAAAACACTTTTCCACAACATAAAACATCCGTTGAAATAAATCAATCCAATATTGTTCCTTAAACAAATGTATCTCATGAAACCACCTACATTAATCAAAGAAAATTTATATCAAATGATGTTAATCCAATAAGATATGGGGTGAATCATTAAGTCGTGACAGAAATCACAATAATTAAAAACCCCTCACTTAAAATTATGTTAGCATAAACCTTATCCCAACATGGCCATAGGGGAGGAAGAAATCATAAGAAATAAGGGAAAATAAAAAAGGAGAAGGGAAGAATCCACTTACTTGATGATTTCAAGATGATATATGATGAAAATACACTTTAAATTGTGTGAATAGTGAGATGAAAATATTTAGTTGGCATAACTTTCCTAGGAGGTTCAAATGGTGATATAGTGGAGGCTTATATGGTTTAATTAGAGTTGGTAAGGAATGTAATTTAACATTTTTAATGAAACTGGGAAAGCCACAAGGTTTGGTCACATGGTTTACCAAACCATGTATATTTAACTAGATATGCTTGGTGGGAATCACATGGTTTTTCCACATGGTTTATTGAACTTTGGGAAAACTATTTTCGAATAATTTAAACATGTCTAAAATTTGTTGTGGGACTTTCATGGATTTGTTGAATGGTTTTTTCTAACTATAGGAATAGTTTGACCTTCACAACTTCCTCATTTTTTATAAAATTTCAATGGAAAGTCAACCTAATATAAGAAATTAATATAATAAATAAATAAATAATGAATTTATACCTAAAGAACACCATGGGTGTAAATATTATCCCCCTTATATCACTTCCCCCCATAGATTCAACTCAAAGATAAATGATTAAAAAAGAATTGAGGCCACTGCTCCGTCAAAAATAATTCCTACTATCATGTTTCATGAGAACAAATATTATGTTTCAATATATCATGAACCAAATTAATAGATTTACAATGAAACCCACTATCTTAAGAGTCAATAATCTGGATTGGTTTCTCGATCCCTACGATATTTGGCTCAATCTCTCTCTCCTCAGCTCCACATGTAGGAGGGATTGGGATTGTACTTCGTTAACTGATACTCATAGAAGACATTTTTAATTGATATCAACTAAAGGGATAAGAACAACTGATATACAACCTTCACATACAATTTAGTAGTTTTAAATGTCCACACATACCTTAAGGTAACATTCCCTTACTTCTCAAGCCATCAGTGACCCAATTAGGGTGATACATTAAAAACCACACAATCTATAATTTAAAACAATAAAAGATGGTGATGCTGATCAAAATAAGATTTATGAAGACTGTGATCAATCACTATTCACTTCTAGATAATACTAACTTTATTTTTTTTATCCTAAATAATTCTTTTTCCCACCAGACAAGTCTCACTCACTTCAGTTAAACAATGTGTATACCAACATAACTGGCCATATAGATCCTCAATATGATACATTCTGAGAGAGGAATAATTTATATTTTTATAATAGAACCCATCCATTTCCAAATAGGTATCCAAAATTCCTTTGAAATCTAGGACACAGGCACATATCATAGCCTCTAAAATAAATTTTTCCCACTTCATCTAACTATCCATTTACAGATGATAAAATGTTCTCAATTTCCATTAGGATTATATAGCCTCTTTAAGGACATCCCAAAATCAAGAGGTAAATAAAGGATCTCTATTAGAAATTATATAAAATACTGATAATTCAGTCATTTGTTTTTAGTGTTTTTATCAATGATTATTGAGCTTAATTATGACAGTATGGTGACGTTTTGATAAGTTTGTGATTTCTCAAGATTTTACATAGTTTATGGATCATTCATTGTGTGTTGAACTAATTGTAGTATAATCACATATAAATGTTATATATCATGACATGAATAGTTATATATAGCTTAATAACAAATGAAAACAAGGAGTTTGTGTCATGAAAAATTCTAATAAGAAGGCTTGGTTAAGTGTGAACAAATATTGACAACATGAAAAAAATGTTCATGGTGAGCCCCTAGAATTTGGAATAAATAACTAATTCAAGTCTTTCATAAGTGTGGTTCCAAGTTCATTTTAGGAATTTTTTAGTGCCTCGTGTTATAAATATCCCCTCATATAAGAAATGGATAGTTTAGAATGAAAATAAAACCTAAAACAGCTGAAACACATAGGATATCAACAAACCAATAATCCAATTGGTCCTGAACTGTAAGAACCATCTAGGAGGAATCATGGAAATAAAAACATGCACCCATCATGGGTCGGTACTTTGAAGAAGAATGTAGAGTGCGTAAAGTGTAGTATGTGACTCAGTAAGATAATTTTCTCCCTAAGGTATTTGATTGAGTGGTTGATCTACACTCTATTATTTATGTAAGTTTATATATTCAATAATATCTAATGTCGAAAATATGATCACCCTTATTATTCCATGAAAAATTTATCATTTCATGATTGGATTGAAGTCTAAGAGAGTATACGTTATCATTTATCCTACAACCATTCCGTCATGATATGTTTTCTTCAGATAAAATGAAGGAAATATCAATTGATTTCCCAATGACTTCTTATCATGATCTTTGAGGGAGATTCAATATCAAATAGAGGAAAATATAAGCCACTCTATGAATTCTATGGTCACATTACAAATATTTCTTGGAATAATTAGATAAATTAGATTATGACACTTTTTTTTTGCAAAATGTTATTTCATAACGTGAATAGTTTTTAAATATAAATTACAACAAATATAGGGAGTTTAAGGGAGAAACTTATATTATATTTATACATTTTTTTTCAATTTGATATATTTTTTTGGTGTTTAAATTTATTCCACTACTTTTGTTGGATTTCTACTCATGTTCATGTATGTTATTTGGATTCTTCTCTATAATTTCTAGTAAATTTGATTCTTCTTCTCTAAAATTCATCCCTTGTGATTTTCTCTCCATGAATGATGGAGTATTCCACTTTCATGCATGGATAATCACTTATGAGAATACGGTAAAGAGTAAAAGAGTGAGTCTATTAATGAATCACTAATCTCAATAATAGTGAGTTTTCTTGATTAGGAACTATCTTTGGCACTCATTTAATCCATAATCCTCTACATGAATATGATTGAGAGTAGTATAAAATAAGGAACTCTGAGCTAGTTTAGTGAATTGAGATATGATCAATTACATGTATTTGACTTTAACTTTATGATTCAAGATTAATGTATCTTGGTTAGGGAATTTCTTAATGATAAAGGAATTTCATTATCATATGTAGAATTAACTGATTTTAATATAACTATTTAGTGATCGTTGAATGACTGTATAGCCAACTATTCAACTAATCCACATGGGAGATAAGTTATAATTAATTCTCTAAAATCCTTTAAAATTGATCCCAATACACTATTTTTCACTAATTATATAAATTAAAAAATTACATTTTTTTATTAATATTGATCCAATGTTAGTAATCAATTAAACATCTATATAAAAAAATCTGATGGATCACAATATTATCCTTTTCATGGGATGATTTCAGAATTCCACTATCTACACTGTTTTAATTAGTATAATTTGTTGTGTGGTATTATAAATTTATAGATTTATTCCACTTAAAGTGGAGTAATAATGATCTGTTGGTGATCAATTTTTGGTTTTGTTTCTAGGGTGGCATGATGGATTTAATAATTTATAAATTTTATTGATTAACTCATTCTATACACTTTCCATTTTTGTTTTAATTTCTAATACCTTTAATTTCAAAAGTATTTTGATTCTATCATTTCATGAAAACTAGTGTATGAGTAGGGATCCAACCACTTACTTAAGGAGTTTGGTCACTTGAGATCCACTAGAGTTTGATACTGATATAGAGCATGAATTTTTCTATGATGTTAGTTATCAATAAGTAAGAAACTCCACTCTAACACTCTTATTGTGAAAAATACTCTATTCTACCATATGTAATAGTATAACAGGAGAAAACTAATTCCTTGAGAGTAAAACATCTTGGATTAAATCTTTCTATCCATTTATGGGGCTTCCATAAGCATTGTTAGATCCCCAATCTAGGTGAATACCTTTGAGATCAATCCTTACCTCATTCAGATGGTCTAAAAATGGGAAAATTCTAAACATACAAAGTTGGGATTCTTGTGGGAATATTTCAAAATTATTAGAGATCTGAATCAACTTCCATCATAATAGGGTTTCCTCAAATGTAATTACACCGAGAGGATTCCTATTTTCACTATGTGGTTAATCTAAATATTGGATGAAGAGATAAACCCTGCATAAATCCAAACATGGGATGATATGGATAAGAATATACTCAATAAGTATTTCCCACAATTAAGGGAAGTATGTTCTGGAGAAACATCTAGAAATTCACCCAAATAAATGATGAATCTTATGAGAAGGCATGTGACTAATTTAAGTAACATTGAATGAAGTTACCACATCATGTACCAAAAATATAGATTCCAATATAGATATTTTATTATGGATTATATCATATATATTGAGTAGTGTTTTATTCTTAATGAGATGAAAGAATTATGATGAAGACATTAAAGGTTTCTAGGGATATTCTAGGTGAGATTTCCAATAATTATAGCCTTTATATAAGTGATTGAGGAACTCCATGGTGAGGAATTTACCAAGTTTGAGAGACTACTAATCAATATTTCTAGGTAGATACCCTCACAAAAAAGCTTTAAAAATTATAATTCCCATTATAGTAAGCAGCATCATTGACACAAATAGCGAAGGTATAATCTTGTGATATATGTGGTGGCTCACAAACATATCAACAGTGTTGGGTGGGATATGAGGATAATCAACCACATGATTGTAATTACATCAGTTACCAATATATTCTATCATATTTTAAGAATAAATAATCTCAATACAGACCAATATTTCCCCAAAAAATATCATATCATGGATGGAACGGGTAACAAGGTGGAAAAAACTAAATTATAAATCAAGTACCACTGAGGTACACACCAAACCACAAGCTCCCCAACCATCCCAACCATTATATTCATTTAGAGCTTAGTAATACACACCTAATCAATAATACTGACATTAATCTATTCCAATACAATAATCAATACCCATCCAAAACAATCCAATATTTAGAATTTTCTCACAGCATTCTTTTATAAAGAGGTCCAGAAAATGTAAACTAAAGATATAGAAATAAAAACATTAGCTTGATGCCCTCTAAAACCATGATCATTATATTTGGAAAATCTCATTGATATTTTCAGAATGATTATTGGGTACAATACCTGAAACGTGAAGACTCATATAAGGAAGGAGGCCAAAGCTATTATTCTTAGAAGAGGATGATAGCCAAAATTGATTCATATTTTAAAGGATAATAATATGGATTAAAAATTCACAAACAACATATAAATGTAGTTGAAATTAGAAAAAAGTATACGAATAAAGGTATGGAAATAAATATTTATGTTAAGAAAATAAATTTAAAAAGGAGTCAGAAAGGAGAATGAAGGAGGAGGTAAACCTAATATTTAGTGGACAAGAGAAAAATTATATATATCTGATGAAAAATTTAAACCCCCTACACCATTAATAAAAAGGATTTATGATAATCCAATACTTTCACGAATTTCTTCTTGTTATTTGAATAATTTAATCCCGAAAGATTGAGCAATTCTTATGAAATTATCACATTTATTAGTTTTAAGGATAATTTGTATTTTAATTGTTAATTTTTTTAAAAAATTATTATTATTATATTTATTTAATTTTGAAATTAATTGGAAAATTTATGTATTAATATTGAAACATAAAAAAACATTTTAAAGTGAATCCCAACACTATTTTTTTATTATTTTAATATAAATCTAGAATAATCTGGTCAATCTTACAATGAATGATATTTTTCATAAATTCAAATTCTTATATATGGAAATTGGAAATTTCATGTGTGTGTATGAGTCATTTTAGAACAACATAGGTTTCATTTTTCCTCTGTGTAAGTGTCATTTCTTCCTGTGGAAAATTAATTTTCACCAAAAAAATTGTCATTTTCTGTTTTGTTTTTGTCATTCTTGACTTGAGGATGATTCATTATAGGTTTAATATTAAAGAAAGTTATTATTATTAGAGTATTATAAGGATTAATCTTCCATAATATAGTATAAAATGGAAAATACAGGATTATTTTTATGCAATTTATGTTGATTGAGAAGGCCTAAATTAGTTTTTAAAAGTTTGAATGTATTCTTAAAAGACTGCATTATAGTCTAAAATATGGATAATAAAATTATAACATGGTTAATATTGAGTATATTCAATTTATATGTTGGATAACTATATTATTGATAATATATTTTAGGATTCTGTGGGATATTTTTATTTTCCATATAATATTTGAAGTGCATTGGGATTTTCTAAAGGAAAAGTTCATATGTAGAGTAAATCATCCTACATGTATGGCACTTATCTATGCATAGAAGATTTAATCTAAACATGTGAAATTTAAATATTAAATATTAAATTTAATCTATTCATAATAAAAAATTTCATGTGTAGGAATATTCCTCATGTAGGAGAATTTAAATTATGAAATATTGAGAATTTTTAGAAGAACAGATCTGAAAATGTTGCTAATTTGACATTATATAAGGATAAAGAATAAATCTAAGGATTTGGGGTACCAGATCAATGTTCATGAAAAATTTAAGAGGATTCCATATAGAAAATAATATATAGAATATTTCTATCAATAACTAAGGATGATATAGATTTTTAGAAGACTATATCGTAATAGAGATTTGAAACCATGAGGAAGAATTCAACTTCCTAAAAATAAAAATAGAAAATATTATTTGGGATTTTACTATTTAAAATATAAATGTTCCATGAATATTTAAAGCAATTTTAGGCCAAACATTATGGTTTAATTCGATTATGTGGACCGGTTATGGATAACCAATTGATTATACTATTTACTACTTTAATTTTTTGTTTTCTTTAGTTTTGTAATAATTTATTTTTAGCTATTCATATAGTATACCCTTAGAATACTGGGGTAATTTTTGACTTATTAGGGAAGGGAAGGTTTTAATTTAATAATTATTGATTATTCTCACTTAATTAAATAAAATTATCCATATGTTTTAACGTGTTTTGATATTCTGAATTAGTTCATAATATCAAATAAATTTTATTTTGTTTTAATTACACTATTTTTTTGTTTCATTGGTCAATGATCCATAATATATCTAAATTTATTTTTAGTATATATATTATGGAATATTCCATGGCTGAGTGGTGAAGTGATCATTGGTTATCAGTGCATGTAGAAAGGGTAGTGGGAACTCTTGATTTTTTAAGAATAATAAGACCTAATCGGGAACTACCTGAGTCAATTAGGGGTGATCCATTGAAACTATCACTTACATGGGAAAGAGGGTTGACCAATAATAGGTTTTAATTAGAAATATATTCACCCAAACCACTAAAATAAGATTAATAGGGAAATTTATTTTGAATCTCATCACTTATCAAATAAAGAGAACAATATCTTAATGATTTTTAAGGGCTAGGATAGCATTGTAATGGGAAGAAATAATGTAGTCATTATTATCATAATATTGTTTTAAATATCTTGTATCCTCATAATTTTAAAAACTAAAAATATTAAATACACAATATTTCACTAATACAAAACGTGACAATAGATTTTGGGCACTCCTCTCTAGAGGCAATTTTAGGGTTACCATAAGAACTTCATTTGACTAAGGATTGAAAACCTTTTTAAGACACACCATGATAATTATATTAATAAATTTATTACATTTTTTTGGAGTTAGTGAAAAAAATTAATATTTAACATTTCATGAATTGAACCTCTAATAACCTACTATATAACTTTGACCTAAAAATTGAAAGAACCTTACATACAAAACTAATAAACGTTAATATACAATCAGATTTTTAGGTGATCTCTCTTGGTGAATCAAGTGAAACAACCAGTGTTCACATAATGCTAGTCACCATGGTATTAAAACCAACCAGACTTTGAGTGATATATGTTCCCCATAATTTCCTTACTAATTGAAACCAATTTCCATCCCCACTCATCAAAATGATTTTGAACATAAAACTAGTTTAATTGAACTATTACAAAAATTTTATGGCTTGGTAGGTAAGGAACTAAATAAGAACATCATAGAATTCACTATTGTATACTCCACTTTGAACCCCTATAGAGTAACTATATATCTAACAACTAGGATAGGTTCATGATTTGGATAACCTATAAAGATGTTTCCTATAAATACTCTTCCCTACCTTTATGAGTACAATGATTAGTAAGGAGTTTATTTCTATCATAAAACCTTCTATAGAAACATTCTATGAATATTGGGAGTAGTTCAAGACTCTATAATCCCATTTCCTATATCAATCCATAGGGGAGTGTCACTTACTTATCTTCCTTTGTCAAGGATTATTGAAAAATGATAGAAATTTACTTAATGTATTGTGTAGAGGAAACATGACATATAAATCACCAGTTGAATCCAATGTACCTATTTAGAATATTGAACAAAAATCACAATAGTTCGGCATTATAGGTACTGGTACTAGAGGTATTCATGAGTTGATAACATCTAACTCATCTCCATTACTTGAAACTATATTGGTATATGTAACCAACCTAGTTTGAAAAATTTATTTGAGAAATACTAGTGTACAATAAGAACTTTCAAAGGTATGTGGTTTATGTTCATATCCTAAAAATTTTACATACCATTGTTATGAAGTACAAGGCATAGAGAGTTATGTAGAAAAATTTTATCCATGATAATTCCTACAAAAAAATCATGGATGGGGGGATAATTCCAAATTATTTTATGGAATTGAAAATCGACCAAAAAGGGTCAATCTAACTTTTCATAACTAGTACTAATAATAACCGTCATACTAATTACCTTTCCACCAAATCCTATATTTCAAAAAACCTTACAAAAAATCTTATAACCAAGAATCTTAAGAACCACCCCTTCCAAAAATATTATTATTTTGATCATCCATCAACCAAAGTTTAAACATTTGTTTAGAAACAAATGGGTTATGAGATGGATGGTATTAGAAATGATATAAAATAGATAAGAGAAATACCAGAGTCACTTTCCAAAAACACTAGTAAGCTATCATACCAGTTAGTCCCTAATCCAAATGGAAATGTATGTATGATGACTATATGAAGTGTCAAATAACATCAACCACCAACCACTCCTATACCTAGAAAAAATAATCCATATGCTAAAGGAAACCAAGAAGAAAATTCTAGGAAGATCCTTGAATATAATGACTAAGAAAAAAAGAGAAAAGAAGAATAAAAGGAAAAAAATAAGATATATTTGGAAGAAATTAGAAAAGACCATATAAAACCTTTTAGAGGTGGTAAAAGGAAAATAAATGACTTCCACTCCCATTCCCATAAAAATAATAAAATGAAAAATGATTAAATAGTAATAACATCAAAGATAAATTCTAGAAACATTCTAGATAGGTGAGATCAACATACCCCTTATTGAATCCTATAAAAAAGTATGTTATGTTCATTAAAAATATTTTCACTAAAAAGGAGAGGCTTCAAGGGAATGAAATCTTCACCTTAGGAAAGAAGGTTCTTAGATTTGATAACACAACATGTAACTAAAAATGTCAACAATCAGAGACTTTTTCTATCCCTTATACCAAAAGTTCATTAAAAAATAAATTCTTTATGGTATTTAGGATATTTTAATAATTTTACACCTCAATATAGGTTTATATTTTTACAGATGGAATAAATAAAGCCCATAAGAGTGTAAAAATTTCAAATAGATCTACTAATTTTCTATTAAAAGTCTTAAAGGATGTTCTAGTGAGAGTGCATATTTTGATTTTCCCTATTGAGTTTCATATACTCAAAATGGATGAAGAAAAATAAAAAACCACTCTATAATAATTTTTGGATGACCCTTTTTGAAGATATCCATGAAAATAATCAATGTACATAATGGGAAACTCAACATAGAGTTTGTAGAGATCACTATATACTTTAATATTTTGGACTCCATAAAGAACCCATCATAGGTTCATACACTTCATACACATTAAGACATTAAAGATGATAAACCTAGTGAAGATCCATGCATGTTACAAAACTGTTTAACACTAGGGAAACATTTAATGATTGAATGTACCACGTAAAATGAATATTTAAAGAAATATAAATAATATATTTATAGATTGGAGTAAGGGGTAACTTCTAAATTTTTTATGGATTTGATTGTTTTTTACTTAAATTAGAACCAAGTGTTTGATAATGTGTGTAGGAAATTTAAACTTTGAAAGTGAGGATCATAATTTCAATTTAATCTTTAGAAAAACCCCAAACCTTTAGCATAAGACTTTTTCCAATGAATTGAAATATGTGTACCTCATGGAAGGAGAGAAAATACAAGTGAATATTTCCAATAACGTGAACCCAAACCCAGAACAAAAACTGATAGAACTTCTCTGAGAAAATTTGAAACAAATAGGATGGATTTTAGGTTACATTATGGACATTAATTAAAAAATAAACATAGACAAAAAAATTCTTGAGAAAAGTACCACACTAGTTAGGTAACCCCAATAAAGAATAAATCCATCCATGATGGATGTTTTTAAGAGGGATATTGAGAAGATAATAGTGGTAGGGATCATCTATCTCAGTTCAAACTCATAACGGGTCATCTTCATTTATGTAGATTCCAAAAAAAGACTATACATTATTCATAATTACCAAAATGAGATAATCCCTTTGAGAATTCAGAATATCTGGAGGGTATATTTAGAGTATAGGAAGGTGATTAAGGTCACTAGGAATTATCAATTTCCTATCCCATTTATTGATCAGATGCTATAGAGATTAGCAATTAAAATCACTATTGTTTCTTGAATAGGTTTTCAGGTTATTTTCATGTACCAATTACCCCAAAGGATAAAGAGTAGACTACCATTACATGTCTCTTTAACGCTTTTTCAAATAATATGATTCAACTCTGAATGTGTAATTCCCTATTTATAATTCATTTTTGTATGGAAACTATCTTTTTAGATCACATTGAAGACTATCTTGATGTATTTTTGGATCTTTTTTACTATTTTTGGAAATTCATTTGATCCTTTCGTGTAATTTTTTTTAAAAGAATGAATTGAAAACATTCTAGGTAATGATTTTTAAAAGTGTCATTTTACAATGGAAAGAGTAATAGTCCTTGGGAATGTCATTTGAAAAAAAATATGAATTGTATAAATCTAAAATGAATTTGATATGTTATTTACATTAGAAACTTGTGTGAAACATATTAGATATTTTCTCAGACATGTGAGTCTTTACAGAAGGTTCATCATGGATTTCAGTAAGAGTTTACATCCTAATTCAATATTACTTCCAATAAAAGATTATTTTGATTTTAGTAATGTGTAAATGGAATATATTGATACCATAAAGTTTATATTGGTCACACCACCTGTGATGTTTCCACCAAATGAGGATAAAACTTTTGAGCTAATTTGTGATACTTTCATCCAAGTTGTGGGAGAAGTTATATGACATAATATTTAAGGGAAATATTTATCCATTTATGATGCCTCTTAGACCATATATAATTCCCAAAAAATAATAAATCCCCATAAAAATGATTTATAGCAGTTTCCTTCTAATATAATAAATTAATATTACAAGATCTTGGGTTTTCCATGATGTAGAAATATTTTTGGTTTCATTATAAACCTTGTGGTATACTCTAATAAATGTTACCAAGGATATCATTGCGGTTTTCTGCGCATCCAGGCTTGGTTTGGGACACTTAGATTTGGTTTTTTGAGGAACAAGTGAGGCAAATGGTTAGTGTATGGTTAGTGTTAATAGTGAACCTCAACTATGAAGGAATCAAGGGGTTTTAGATGGTTTTATAAACCATTAAATGATGGATGCACAACCACTCATATCATAAAATTTATTGAAATTGTATTTCACATGGATTCCACAAAATTACACTAACCATGCACCTTTCCATGCAGGGTGTGGGGCTTGGGTAATATCTGAGTGTGTGGTGTGTACATGATTTTTATAACCATGTGCATTGGTAGTGTGATGGGATTGTGCCTGGGTAGTGTTCCATTCATGTTTGAAAAAATGTATGTCCAACCATGATCCCTATTAAAAAGGCTGTAAATTTCTATTTTTTCTTATGATATTCCTAAATCTAATTCCTTCTTCCTCCTCATTCACATAGTAGACCATGAATTAGAGATCCACCTTATCCCACCCTTTGGATTTTAGTGATCTCCACCATTAAAAATTGGAATCAAATTCCATCATTCATGATTCATCACCTTTGAAAAGTTTATGATCCCTCTTATTTATTTTCATAGTTTTTATCTCCACCAAAGATGTTATTTCTATGTGATTTCATATGACCTATTTCTAGATAATTATCTTCTTTCCCCAATTTCTCTCATTCTATTCCGAATCATAAGTCGATATTAGATGAGGACACTACTATAAAAACGGGCATTATCATGCTCAAAATGGACTTTAAGAGTGCAAAAAAAGAACTATAATTCTCAATGTTAATAATGGGGGGGGTTATCCTTTATCATTTCTTTTTTTAGCGCTGATAAATTCCATGCCTACTGTAACATGATATTCTGTAGCAGCACACCCCAAAAAGACCTATAAAAATCAGCATATCAAAGAAGCAATTCACACAGATAAAATATGTAGTGGTAGTAAATTTGGGATAAAATGATGAGAAAAAAATATACCTAATGTGATGTACTGATTATTCATTATGATTATTAAAGGGGACCATTAAATACAGTCTTCTCCAAATTATATCATACATTGCCTCAGATAAAATATACAGAGAGAGTTCAATGTCAAAACCTTAAGAAAAATTTGATTAAGGCATGCATGCGAGTTATTATTCATGTTTTTTGTGGTTAAGATTCATGTCAAGCTTTGATATGGAATTAGTTTATAGATTTTGAGTTCCTTTAGGGATATATTGCCTTAGGACTTACAGAGTTTCCCCTATGTATTCCTCATGGAAGATGGATTTGGGTGATTCTTGAGACACATAAAAAAATGTGTTCTTGTGTTTTATGACTTTATCTTAAGGCGCGTTGTCTTATTTTCACTCCATTTATAGAATTTCTAAATTGTGGGGAGATATCCGCTTATTATGTTTCCATCCTAGACTCTTTATTAGTAGTCATGTAGTGCTTTTATTAAGGTACATAATTTATAATAACCCTTGTGGGAACACCTTCATGGGGGAATTTTCCTATTCATTTTGAACTTTCACTGTTTTACATACATGGGAAAAGGATGGGTTGTATAACTCAAAGTAAAAACCATGGAACTTACCTTTTTGAGGGAGTTTCTAGGAACATGGGTTGTTCACGATTTGGAGAAACCATGTAATATGGATCTATATTTTAACTAAGTCATTTTGAACGATTAGAACATGGTTAGTTAACTGTTTGTCCAAACTGTGTAGAAGTGGGTTTCTTATCCAATGGCTCCCAAAAAGTTGGTAAATAGTTTAGAAAATTGCCCAACCAGACCATGAATGTTGCGAATGATATGGCAAAATTTAAGTGATTTCAACCTATTTCTTCTTGTTCCCATCCCAAAACATAGTCTAAGAGCCCTATATTTTTAAAATTTAACCAATTTAAATCCTTGATTCTTTTTTCATTCCCTTTTTTTCTTCTCCCTCTGCCTTTCCTCTTTGCTTTCATCCATCACCATGAACACTAGGGATAAATGTTTGTATTTAGTGTGTGTGATGAATTATTAAGGGGTGTTTATTTTATATGGACTCCTCATGACTCTATGAGGCTTGTCTAAATTTATTATTTCATAGGTAATGACTTTTGGATTGTTTTCCTTATGTCAGTTGTTGTTTTCACTTAAATATTATGTCCATTTTAAAAAAAGAGACAAAATTTGAGTTGTACCAGTCACACCATGCCTCGGATTGAGGCGGGGCTGACTTATAAATGTCAAAAATGACCCATGGGTCATTATCCTAAAGTATCAACACTATTTGAATGCATTTGGTCGGTTTTATGTATGTTAGTTGTTGTTTTCAGTTAAAATTATATCCATTTTAATCAAAAGAGAGACACTTTGAGTGATTCCAGCCACACCATGCCTTTTATTGAGGCGGGGTTGACTCTTACATGTCACACATGTCCCATGGATCATTGGCCTAAAGTATCAACACAATTCGAATGTGTTTGGTTAGTTTTCTATATGTCAGTTGTTGTTTTCACTTAAAATTTTGTCCATTTTAAACAAAAGAGAGACACTTTGAGTGATAACGGTCACACAATACCTTGAATTGAGGTGGTGTTGACTCATACACATCACAAATAACCCATGGATCATTTTCCTAAAGTATACACACAATATGAATGCTTTTGTCCAGTTTTCCTTATGCCAGTTGTTATTTTCACTTAAAATTTTTTCCATTTTAAACAAAAGAGAGAACTTTGAGTAATACAGGTAACATTGTGACTTGGATTGAGGTGAGGTTGACTCATAAATGTCAAAAATTTCCCATGGATTGTTCTTCTAACGTATCAATACAACCTGAATGTGTTTGGTAAGTTTTCCGTACACTAGTTGTTGTTTTCATATTAAATTTTGTCCATTTTAAACAAAGGAGAGAAAATTTGAGTGATATTGGCCACATTGTGACTTGTATTGTGGAAAAGATGACTTTTACACATCACATATGACCCATGGATCGTTTTCCTAAATTATAAACACAATACTAAGGTTTTTGGTTGGTTTTATGTACGTCAGTTGTTGTTTTCACTTATAATTTTGTCCATTTTAAACAAAAGAGAGACACTTTGAGTGATATCAGTCACACCATACCTCGGATTGAGGTGGGGTTGACTCATACATGTCACAAAATGACCAATGGATCGTTATTATAAAGTATCAAGACAATAAAAATGTGTTTGGTCAGTTTTCCATACATTGGTTGTTGTTTTCACTTAAAATTTTGTCCATTTTTAAGAAAAGAGAGACACTTTGAGTGATACTGGCCCCACCGGGCCTTGAATTGATGTGGGATTGACTCTTACACATTATATATGACCCATGAATCATTTTAATAATGTATAAACACAATATGAATATGTTTGGTCGGTTTTTTGTATGCCATTTGTCGTTTTCAATTAAAATGTTTTCCATTTTAAACAAAAGAGAGACAATTTGAGTGATACCGTTCACATCGTGCCCTGTATTGAGGCGGGGTTGACTCATAAACATCGAAAATGACCCATGGATCATTATACTAAACTATCAACACAATCTGAATGCGTTTGGTTGGTTTTTCTTATGGCAGTTATTGTTTCCACTTAAAATTCTGTCCATTTTAAACAAAAAGAGACACATTGAGTGATACCAGTCACACTGTAACTTGTATTGAGGTGTGGTTTACTCGTACATGTCAAAAATGACTCATGGAATGTTCTAATAATGTATCAACATAATCATAATTCATTTGGTCAGTTTTCCATAAATTTTTTGTTGTTTTCACTTAAAATTCTGTCCATTTTAAACAAAAGAGATACACTTTGAGGGATACCAGTCACACCATGCAGCAAACTGAGGATATCTTGACTCGTACATTTCATAAATGACCCATGGATATTTCTCCTGATGTTTAAACACAATCTGAATTCATTTGGCTATTTTTTCGTATGTTAGTTGTTGTTTTCACTTCAAATTCTGTCCATTTAAAACAAAAGAGAGACACTTTGAGTGATACAGGTAACATCGTACCATATATTGAGGCAGGGTTCACTCATACATGTAAAAAATGACCCATGTATCATTATCCTAATGTATCAACACAATATGAATGTGTTTGGTCAGTTTTCCATACATTAGTTGTTGTTTTCACATAAAAAATTCTGTCCATTTTGAACAAAAGAGAGATGCCTTGAATGATATCGGTCACACCGTGCCTTGAATTGAGCTGGTGTAGACTCGTACAAGTCAAAAATGTCTCATGGATCATTCTCATAATGTATAAACATAACTTGAATGCATTTGGTTGGTTTTATGTACGTTAGTTGTTGTTTTCACTTAAAATTATGTCCATTTTAAACAAAAGAGAGACACTATGAGTGATACTGGTCACACTATGCCTCAGATTGAGTTGGGTTTTACTCTTACACATCATAAATTACCCATGGATCCTTCTCCTAAACTATCAACACAATCCGAATGCATTTGGACAATTCTTTGTATGTCAGTTTTTGTTTTCACTTAAAATTATGTCCATTTTAAACAAAAGAGAGACACTTTGAGTGATACCAGTCACACCATGCCTCATATTGAGGTGGTGTTGACTCGTAAATGTCACAGATGACCGATGTATCATTATGATAAATTGAAAACATGGATGTGTGGGGGGAGACCCTGTGGAGAAAGGTGGTTCCAACAATGTTCATTTTCTTATTATGGATAATCAGAAAACATACAATTTCTACCAATGAAAATGTTCAATGCATTGAAATCCATTTGGAATCTTGATGCTCATATTGTAATAAATTTAGACCTACTACCTCTTGTGATTCTGTTATAAACTATTCGTCTTTGTACCCTTCTTTACTAAGATCAACATTCCCAATTCCAATTCATTTATTGTAACACCACTATTTTTATCAACCTATTTACATTGAAAAAATCATCAATTGGAATGTCGTATAATCCAAATCCCCATATTTGCTTGATAATGCTAAATTATGACATATTTTCATAAATTGGATTTTTATCCTTACTACCAAAAACATGCATCTCTTCAGCCACAAGTGTAACTCCACTATTTTTCATGGTACTATCTTCATCATGTTCATCTGTATAGAATGTATAACCATTACTTACATAACCATTATAAGATAATAAATACACACTTGTTCTAGTGGCTATCCATCAAAGTCATTCTGAAATTGAATTTGTATTTTCATCAAACTCCTTAAAAATATTTCCCTGAAACCATTATATAAACTAGTGATTATGTGTATTTGATATCAATTTTTTATCCCTTGATGGATTCAACAACCTCAAAATTTATTTATGGGTTTCAATATATGGAGAAACCTCCCAAATGTTATGAAAAAAATAATGGTGGGCCTGCTCCATATCTGTAAGATTGATTATCACAACATCTCTTCCAGAAATTCCCTCACCCTCAATGCATCCAATGTGCCGAGATTTTGGGAGACCAATTCATTCCACATCATATAGGTATTCTTTAAATAATTCAATGGATTCCTCAATAATATATCTCTCCATAATATAACCCTCTATCTGAGTTTGATTTTTTACATACCCTTTCAAAGTATTTTTATACCATTCAACGAGGTACATCCATCTATAGTGAACAGGACCACAAAGACGAATCTCTCTCACAAAGTGAACCAACAAATGAACCATCACATTAAAGAATGTTAGTGGGATGAACATTTCTAATTCACATAATATGATTAAAATTTCTCTTTCCATATCTATAAATTTCACAGGGTCTAAAACGTTGATGTATATAACATTGAAAAAGAAACATTTTTTGGTTAACGTATGATGAACATTCTTGGAAAAAATGCAATGTAAAGCTATATGAATTAAATCTTGCATCAAAACATGGTAGTAATGTGATTTAAAACCTTTTAACTTCAAATAATTCATTGACACAGTGTTCTTGATATTTTATGAAGACCCCTATGGAACCTTTACATCATTGAAGAAGTTTCAAAACTGATATCTCTCCTCCCTAAAAAGAGTTTAAGCAGATGGAGGAAGAAACATTCGATTTTCACCCTTCATGGGAACCAAAACTTCTTTTATTCCCATGTCAACCATGTCCAATCTTTCCTTAATTTCATCCTTTGTTTTTCCAGGGGCATTTACAAATGTTCCGATAACACGGTCACAAATATTTTTCTTCGCATTCATCACATCAAGAAAATATCTGATGTATAGACAATTCCTGTATGGTAATTCAAAAAAAACTGATATCTTTTTACAACTGATTTTCAAAAGGTTTTTCGAAAATGGTTTACCGAAAATAGTGTTCAAATATTTTACTTTCTCAAACTTCTGATCACCTATTAGTGGAGAAGGTGTAGTTCATTTTTTTTAACTTCCATTGAATGATGTTGTCCATGATCGGTACTTATGTCTATGGGGTAGAAATCTATGATATCCTAAAAACACAACTTTCGATGAATGTTTTACCTAATTGATTCGGTATCTTCTTCGCACATGGGACACCCTTGAGTTCCATTAATGATATAGCCTGAAAAATTTCCATAAGCAGAGAAATTATATATCATCCCATACAACATCGCTTTCAATGTGAAGTATTCACTTTTATAAGAATCATACAACATAACACCTAAATCCCACAATAACTTCAAATCCTCAATCAAAGGGGAAAAATAAACATCAATATCGTTACCTGGTTTTTTTGTTCCTGATATAAGCGTAGATATCATGATCAATCTTCATTTCATGCATAACCAGGTTGGCATGTTATAATTCATCAACATAACATGCCATTTACTATGAGTGCTGGTTTGAAAACCAAAAGGATTCACTCCATTTGTAGATAATGCAAGATGAAGGTTTCTCGACTCATTTCCAAATTCCGGATACTCATGATCAATTATATTCCATTGAGGACAGTCAGTCGGGTGACGTAATTTCCCATATTTATTTATTTTATCCGCAGCCAGCACAATTGACATGCAGTTTCTTCACTTCCATATTGATTCCTAGACCTTGGAATTATTGGAAAGTACCATACAACACTCATAGGACTGGATTTATCTTTATTGTATCGAGAATCACCACACTTTGGGAATTCTGTAAGTGATTTGTTCTATTTGGAAAAAAATATAGTCTTTTGGGGAGGCCTGTATTCTTTTGGAAATCATACCCATTGAGTGTAGCATTCGTTTAGATTTATATGTTCGGCTTGGGAGCTCATTATCTTCTTAGAGCATGTCATTCAAGAGAGAAATTAGTTTCATAAACTGAAATCACTCTATCTGTTTCCTAATTTAAATTTGTAAAACTTTAGTATAGATGACAATGCTGAACATTTAGTGCAACCAACATACAATGGCATCTCTGCACAAATCTTTAACAACTCAAACAATTTTGGGAAATCACAGAGTTTATCTTCAACTATTCTTGTCATTTCCTCAATATGATCTTCATCATCATTGACATCTTTAATCGTATCCTCCATATATTCTTCTTCATTATCCCCATTTGTAATCATACCTGATGATCCGTATAATGCAGTTTTATCCCAGCCGGTAGCTACATTCTCTTTCTCTCCATATTTATTCTAACATTTATAACTCTAATCTATTTCGTGACATATCAAATGTTCTTCCAACTCCTCTAGAGTAATTAGTATAGAATAACAACTACATAAACACAGAAAAAGGATTTGAGAAGGACCCTTTTCATGATCATTTGAAAACTTGATGAACTCTTTCACTCCATTCTCATACTCTATTGTAAAACGATTATCATCCATCCAATCTTTATTCATCTCCACCCAATTTGAATATCAAATATTATTATTTATAATTCAAATAAATAAAATAAGACTTAAAAATATAGTATAAGAGAACCACATCCATATAAAAATAGATATTAATAGAGCCTAACCATTTCCAATAAAGATTTGTAAATCAACAGAACCAGGATAGACCCCCATCAAAATCAACACACATTCCATCCCCATTACTAATAGTTCTAGAACCCACCACCCTTGCAGCAAAACATTAAACATCCTTTTAACCACCCCTACCATCCACCTCATTCATGATAAAATAATCAAAATAAACATCCCAAAACTAGTGACCAAAATCTAATAAAATGAAAACATGGATACAATTTTGATGAGAAAACTAATATTATATATACATTTGCAAACACAAAGGGGGTAGTGGGGGAGACAAATAACCTAGGTTTATCTAAAATTACTATGTAATATCACAGGTTTTGTTACCTAAATTAATATAAGAATTAGAAAATTGAGGTTAGTGAATATAAATTCTATCAAGAACATCTAAAGGATATGAAATAAATCTCCCTCACCTTCCCCAAACATGTAATTAATATCTACAGACACGTGTTACATCCATTCTTTAAAAAAGCACATTCTTATACAAGGGGATAAACAACAATCCCTTAGTGTTAAAAACTCACAAATGAGGGGATAAATGTAACAAATAGTGATAAAACCTACTTAACAAGGGGTGGATTTTTCAAGGGAAAATCAAAAGGTCTAAACAAGATTTAAAAGATACACAATATAAAGTGTAATCTAGACATTTACCATAAACAATAGATTTTTAATTTCAATGTAGTTCACACTTCATTAATCCTCACATAATATAAATTAAAAAACTATTAGAATCATAATCACACTATAAAAACATTTCCAAGACATCATTTAAATAATTTTCCTTTCTCATTAAAATAAGAAACAATCCAAAGAAGTATCTATTAACCCTAACCCTTCATAACTCAATGCCTAGAATTTCAAGGAAATATCCATTTCATCATAAAACAAACCATTTTCTATTTTTATTCACACCAAAACACCTTTCAAATACATTTTCCATTACCTACACATTTGAAAAATTCATTTTTTATGAAACACAAGAAGATAATACAGTTAATAAACCAACTTCATGGGTCAATCCCCCTTTCAAAATCAAACATAAACCAAGAATAATTTCAAAACATGACTTTCATAATTTGAGAAACTTACAACTCATATTTAAAAATTCATAATAAGCCAAATTTGTTGAACTATTATGTTTCCTTTTTAAAACCTACACCCAAACCCATTCGCACCTCTAGTGCCTTTGAAAACATATTTCACACCTTTAAAAAAACACATAATTCTCTTTCAAAGAAGTATTAAATTATAACACACACAAAACATAACCATTTCCTTTATGAAAATTCATTTCAAACACATAGGTATGCAAAATGCATCAAAAACACTTTTTTGCACCATAAAATTGATTTATAGAATAAGAATAAATGCACAAAAAGCATATTAAAAACATCTAGAAATATTAGGGAATAGAACCACTGACATTGGGTGAATAATTTCTGAAATCCAATGTGGAACCCTGATCGCATTTCAACCGCACCACAAAGAAAACTTATCAAGGAAATATTTACCCAAAAACTATAAGATTAAACCATAACTCACCAGATTAAACACTATCAACATATCCCTAACCTCTAGAAAAGATAAACCTAAAAGGAGAAGTGTGATACTTACGTAGAGTAGATCGCACCCGCGATAGAGGGAGAAAAGAAGCATCGAGCTGTTAGGGAGCCTTCTACGCTACATTGGGAGGGGAAGGCACAACCGCAAGAGGGGGAGGTGCCTGAGAGGAGGCGCCAACTATTGAGAAATGGAGGAGTAGTGTTTTTGGTGAGTAGGTTCCAGCGGGAGGAGGATAAGTAGGGTTCGCAGGGAGGAGGATCTGCAGAAGGGGTTCGAGGGGGAGGATAAGGAGTAGGGTTTGTGGCAGAGTAGGGCTAGTGGCAGAGCTCCAGTAAAGAGAAGATCAGGGGGGAGTTGTCGTAGAGGTATAGTATTGCTAGAGATTGAGGGCATGATAAACAGAGGGCACTATGCACACCATTTTATAAAATGACACTATGGTTTTATCAGCACTTGAAAAGTGCTGATAAAGCATCCCTTTATCAGTGCTTTTGTAGACCTAATAAAAGACCCTTTATCAGCACTTTTCTAGCAGTGATAAAGAATCCCTTTATCAATGCTGAAATTTTAGCGATGATAAAGGGTTCCTTTATCAGCGTTGTTTTAGCACTGATAAAGGGATTCTTTATGAGGGATAGAAAAGCGTTGATAAAGAGAACCTTTATCAGTGCTTTTAATTAGATCTGATAAAGAATTATATTTATCAGTTCATTTTTCTTAGTGCTGATAAAAGGTGGCACTTCCCTTACCAATTTTTTTAGTAGTGGGAGTTGATTATAGATATAAGTTAGGTGATCTATTAATTTTCCCTTATATTTTTTTCCTATAATGTAAAACATGATTTCTCACGTAAGACCTTCCATGTGATTCCATATAAACATTCAATTATTAAGTTAATCAATTATACCTTATTAGAGATACTCTAATAGTGCATTTATGTTGTTAGAGGTTTTCTACCTTGACACTTATGTGAATTTCACTGTGACCAATCCACTTTCTAAGTGGATTCAGATTCCCAAGTTTCATTAAAATGAGTAAATTGAATTAATAAAAATATTAAATGGAATACATGATACATGAATGGAATGTCCAAGTCCATTGATCCCTATGAAATTTTGAATTATGGCTATGGGTAAGTGGGATTGATTTAAAGGTTAAATGAAATAAATAATTATTTTGGATCACATTAAAGAATTAAATGAAATGATTGAGTATATTATTAGAGCTTGTAATTAGTGGTTTTGAAGTGTTTAAGGGAAGTGTTGTATGTGACACTTCATTCCCCATTAAAGTAGGAAGTTGGACATAGAATATCTAATCATTTAACGAAGATTTTTGGACATGATACATCACGCACCATTGATATAAGATATTAGACATGATTCATCTCATTATAGATTAATATTTTTCAGACATAACAATTTTTTTCCTAGACTTGAATGATTAGGTTGATACAGCTTATTTATATTATATGAGAACCTTATCATATTTTATATGGACTCCTTGGTCATGTTACTTGGGTCCTCGCATATAATTACATATATTTATATATATTCATATATAATGTCACATGTTCAAAGAAATTTTAGCTTATGTTGAAGCAGGTACGGTCAGCCAGGGATCCCATGTGGAGACTGAGCCTAACAATTATTATGTTTAATTTTTTCCTTACATTGATTATGTATGCACACTATTGATTTTATATTCACTATCTAGATAGTATTCAATGTCGTTTGTGGTGTACTTTTGAGTTTTACTCGCACACTATTTGGAAGTCCACTTTGTACTCGAATAGACTTTATGGATGTAGGTAGGGACAAGGGGAATAATCCAAATATAGATGCTTGAATTTGTATAATAGGATAGAGTACAAGAGAAGAAGACCAAGTTAGTGATCCAAATTTTATTAGAGTTTATATTTTGTATTTTTTTTGTATTTCTGGATAATAAGAACTATTTATGCATGCTTCCCTATTTCCTTTACCTATACCGCATTTTTCTATAGTATCATGATATAATAATTTTATA
This sequence comes from Viscum album, assembly GCA_963277665.1. Classification (NCBI taxonomy): domain Eukaryota; kingdom Viridiplantae; phylum Streptophyta; class Magnoliopsida; order Santalales; family Viscaceae; genus Viscum; species Viscum album. The sequence goes on along the minus strand of OY728121.1, from coordinate 690,707,256 downwards.
CATGATAATTCTAATTGGTTATTTATTGATGTATTTGGATGATTAGGTTTCCATTTCCTTCTTCATTTATTTTTTCTACTTTACTATTATTATGCTTCCATTTATTTATATTTTATTTCATCATTATGCTTCACTCTAGTACAGAGGGTATAGTATCCCCACAGTACCATAATAGATCCTTTCTTCTAGTGAGTAACCTTTAGTATATGGGGAGGCACACTTGATTCCACGTAGCCCATCAGGTTTGGTTACTTATGAGTGGACTGAGTCCGGGACATCATAAATTAGTATTAAAGAATATTTTCTTTTCCATGTCATAAAATTTATTTTAGTTAGACATGAGATTTTGAAGAGTAAAAATTAGGTAATTAGTATGTTCCTGGGAGTATCAGACACACGTGCGAGGGAAAATCCATTTTACCCAGGAAGGGACTAGATGTTAGGTATTTCTCTTATTATGGTTGTACTAGTTAACCATTGGGTGATACACATGATTTATGAATCATGATATAATGATGGATTTTTACCCTTGTATTAAGGAATAAAGGAATTACTATAGATTCATTAACATTGACATGTAATGATTCATATTTCATTCATATACCATGATATATAGGTGTGTCTCGTTGTTTTCATTTCCTTTTCTACCTATGGTTTTTGTGTTCCTTGATTTCTAAATTCCTATTCTACTAAAATATTTTTAGGAATATAAATTTTTTATTTAAATAATTTTCACCATCCTTAATGGTTTTCCCTATATAGACAGATGGTGACTCCTTATTTAACTAATATCAATATGGAAAATCATTTAACATTGGTTTCATGAATTGAGACCACTAAGATGGTTACAATTAAATGGGTTACTAATTTCACTATATATTATTGGGAAAATATAAATTAATAATGATGAACCAAATAATTTCACGATCATATTTAAAGCTATTACATTGTGATATCGAATGTAAATGGTTGGTTGTAGTTACATGGCATTCCAATTGTAACTTATAAAGATTAAGCCTTTATAACATGGGAAGGATAATTTATCTAACTAGACCTCTGTATTAATGTAAAAGATATTAAATTATGACTTATAAATGAAGTGTTTACCATTAAATGGGGCTTATAATTTCAAATTAAATAATGGATTTATTTATAACTTGAAATTGACATTCCATATAACTAATCTACTCTTACGGGATACGAAACCTTGAACCTTGACCCGAACATGACTTATTAGTGATAAGTTTTGAGTTTCTTCTGTGTTCCTTCATAATCATCCAAGTTACTACACCAATATTTAGGAGTTGGTATATGGGTATTGTCTCTTCTATTAGAAGGATTTATAATTATCCTATTATTTTTCTGAGATATTTTCTGTTGTCAGAACATGTTTTGAGGTGTGTGTTTGGAATTGAAGATATATGCCTCCATGAAGGCCTTTGGTAGGACACTTGGAAGGTAAAAATGACTAAAACCCAAAAGTGGTAAGACCTAATCCACCAGTGTTACTTTCTATGGGGGTACCTATTAAATCTTCTATTATACATATTTTGGGAACCAATGCTCAGTTTATAGAGGGTTTCATTCGGTTCATGTAGACCAGGTTTAGAGCCCCACAACCTGTACCTACTATGTTAGAGTTTATATGATAATTTCAATAGAATAATCAAACTACTTTATTAGGTCATGGTAGACCTCATAATGTGATGTCTTGGTCAGAGGCTAGCCTATCTATTTTCGATCATCTAGAGACACATCTATATAGTAGGGTTAATATTGCAGCTTATATGATTCGTGATTCTTCTAAGTGTTAGTGTGAAATTATTACCTAGGATTATCATCATCAAGGCATAGTCTATAGGGACATTCATACTACATTCAATGAATATATATATTTAGAAATGATTAGAGTGGAATGATCTAGGTAGTTTATAAACCTATAATAGGATTCTGTATCTGTGTTGTACTATTCATATTATATCACTGTACTCTAGTTATTTTCACAGTCTCTTACTAGTGATGAGATTCTGAGAGCTATATGGTTTGAGGATGGGATAGTATATTCCATTTGATCGCATGTGAACATATTAAGGTTGAATAATGTTTCTAAGATAGTGAATCATGTCCTCGTCACTGGGAAAAATCTAAGTGAAGCTAAAGGTGTGAGCTAGAGTGGTTTATCACATAGATAGGGGAGTGGTTCATCAAGCAGCAGAAAACATCACCTTGATTCTGCTCATGGGAGTAGTGGAAATTAGATAGTGCATACTAATCATTTTGTGATATCTCATCAATGTGGGGAGTTAGGTTAGATGAAGCCGTAATGTAGTAAGGACTCAGCTGAGTGTAGTATTGATGAAGAATGGGCAATATTCATCATATTTTAAAAACTATTCCTCCAATTCTTAGTAGAAGAGGATTTAAACCAAATATAACTTTATGTGTGGGATTTATACCTCTACAAGTACGGCAGGCCATTCTGGATGAGGAGGTGGTCATGGTCGAGGATGAAAGACAGATGATATATAGAACCAGTAGAGTAGACTTACTTTGGGTATTTAGGTTATATCATAGGGATATGGATCAGGTCAATTACATTCAGTAAATCCTACACCTAAGAAGCAAGTGGAGGTCCTCCCACAGTACAAGGTACAACCTTAGTATCCTTTACATTAGTTTCTGTTGTATTTGACATAGGCACTTTACATTCTTTTACATTTGTTTTCATAATGGAAATTCATGGGATTGAAATTGAGTGTTTTTGTAGAGTGATACTCTTGATACTCTTTTAGGAGTAATATTATAAAATTTATTCCATTATAATAGGATTTCCCTAATAATTGATGGTTGTCATTTCATATAGAACCTCTTCATCCTCAAGATGAAAGGATTAAACATCATTATTAGGATGGATCAGTTGGTTTCTTATCATTATCATATATTTTCTTATCATTATAAGGTGACTTTAGCATCTATCTAGGGTGGTAATTGGCATATACAAGGGTGAATGGGATGTCTAGGAAAGTCAAGATGGACTTGAGCATCGTGGGATAGGTGTAGTGACAACCTAGATTTCTTTCCTTTTTCTGAATGATTGGTGAATGTGATATAGATACTTCATTCATGTATTGTATTGTTTCAAGGATGTATTTCCTGGTTAATTTTTCGGGACGCCTTCATAGAGAGGTTGAGTTCACTATATATCTTGTTCTAGGAGCAGAAATAGTATCTATTACTCTATAAAAGAATGTTCCTACTAAGCTTTAGGAATTCAAAATATAGTTATATGAACTGGAAGATAAAGGGTTCGTATAACCCAGTACTTCTCCTTGTGGATCACCCAAGATTTTCTTTATGAATTTAGATTGAAACCTCAAACTATGTGTGGATTCATTGTGTCTGAATTAACAGATGGTTTAAAATAAGTACCCACTACCCCGTAAAGATGATCTCTTTGATAATCTCTAAGGAGATAGACTTTTCTCAAAATTTGATTTGTGGTCGGGATTTCATTAGGTATGGTTTAAACCCTCAGATATAGTATATATATCATTTTAAAATAGATATGGACATTAGAAGTATTTTGTAATGTTTTTCTATCTCACTAATATTCCACCAGTCTTCAAAGCCCTGATGAAACAGGTTTCCCACCCAAAAGAGCATTCCTTTGTGACATTTTTCATGGATGATATATTAGAGTTTTCTAAGACTCAAAAAAATAATTCCAAACACCTTGAAATCATATATAATACACTAAGATACCACCATATATATGTTTCTCTCATAAAATTAAACTTCTAGATTGATAAATTTCACTTACTAGGACACATTATATTAGAATATAAAGTATCTATGGTCCGATAGAAGGTGAGAGTCTTAGTTTCCTAGGAGAAATCCAAAAACGTCTTTGATATTCAGAGTTTCTCAGGGATAACTAGTTACTATCGGTGATTTATTATGAATTTTTCACACCTGTTATCTCCTATTACGGGATTGATAAATAATGGTGTTATATTCTTGTGGTATAAAGATTGTGAAAAATAATTTTAGGTGTTAAAGGGAAATATAGCATCAACATCAATCATGATTCTACATAAGATTGCAATAGGCTATATAGTTTATTTTAATGCATCTGGTTTTAGTCTGGGAGCCATTTTTATGCAAGGGGAATGAGTCATGGCATACATGTCTCACCAGTTGAGGCCACATGAGTGTAATTACCAAATAATGTTCTTAACCTAGTAGTAGTTGTTCATGTCTTCTGTTTTTAGAGGTATTGTTTTTTGGGAAGAAGTTTGTTATATATAAATACCAAAAATTTATAATATACATCTTCACTCACATTAATTTGAACCTAAAATAGAGAATATAGGTCTAATACATTCATTATTTCTATTTTATTCTTGCATATATTTCGTGGAAATGAAATTTAGTGGCTTATGTTCTAATTTGGAAGACTCTAACCCAAGCTGTTCATGAAGCTATTAATGAGTGGCGGTTGATGATCTACTTTCTGAGATGAAAATGGAGGTTTAATAGTTCCATGAGAAGCCTATTCTGATATCATTATTAGTGGCCTTATCACTTTTATATTTAGTGAAGATGATGTATCTTCCGTATCCCATGGGATTAGTCCAGAGTGAAATTGTTTTGGGTGAGGAATCACTATCTAGAAGGGTCCTTGATGAGAATGAGGTCTTTCTTATTCAAGGGTATGTCTGGGTATATATAGATATGTGAGATGAATTTATGTGGGAATATCATTCTTATAAAATGTAAGTGCATCCTGGATTTTCAAAGATGTATCATGATTAAACCTCAAATATTGGAAGACTAGGATAAAAAGGCAGATTATAGGTTTTGTTACAAGGTGTTCCACCTATCAGTAGGTGAAAGAGGAACACTAGTGGCCTGATATCCTCTTACAGCTCTTTTCTATCCTATAGTGGAAATGGGATGACATCACTATGGATTTTTGATAGTGTAACAAAATTCCCATTGAGGTTGTGACATAGTATGGGTGATTGTTGAACATCTTATTAAGGTCAACCACTTATTTATTATTTGGTAGACCTTATTAGTTGATGTTCTTGGTAGACATTATGTTTGTGAGGTTTCATGAATTCATGGGGTTTTATAGACCATTATATCAGGTAGGTACACTCAGTTCACTTCTTGATTCTAGAAAGGGTTTTAGAGGTGTTTTGTTTTAAAATTAATTTTGAGTATTTCATATTACCCTTAGAACAATAGTCAGTTTCAACATACTATAAATGTATTGGGGGGAAATTTTCGAGTGTGTTTCATTAATTTTAGTGGTACTTGGGAGAAACACTTACCTCTGGTCAGGTTTTCCAAAAATAATAACTTCTAAGTGACTTTTAAAATTTTTCTTTATGAGGCCATATATGGTAGGTCTTCCCAATCACCTATTTACTGGTTAGAGGTAGGGGAGGTTGTAAGACCATGGCTCAATCAGGAGACATTGGATTAGGAACAATATATCAATAAATTTATAGATACATAATAGTCTTGTAAGAAGTGTTATTTTGATAATCAACATTGATCTATGGAGTTTGAGGTGGGACATGAGTTCTTTAATTTCTGACCAAGATTATATTATCAGCAGATTCATAGGAAACTAAAGAGGGAACTTATATTTTTCAATACTTTTGAGATTTTGAAGAGAATCAGGCTTTTATCCAATCAGATAGATCATATTTAGTGGTACCAATCCATGAAATACATCATCCATGTTTCTAAACATCTCTGTTATCATTATAACTCATCTCATTCATTTGATTCTATGGATAACGAATAAGAATTTGATTCTTCTTTTGAGGAGCATCATATTAATATCTTTGATCTAAGCACGAAGGATCCTCATGGAAGTTAATTTCCTCTAGTTTGGGTGCTATGGAAGCACAACCGTATACTAGATAATATGTGTGATGGAAAAGCTGAAATAAATTCTAAGTGGTTAGAGTTATTCTTTGATGCAGATAAACAACCCTCAAGGAAACTCAACAATGGGTAATTTTAATGATGGGAGGTTGTATGATCCCGTTTTTTTGGCATGAGGTACATATAATTTTGTTTCTATCTAAACCTATTATTTTACTCTAATAAATGTCCCTAAAGAGTTTATAGTGGATTCAAAAGTATTTTGTCTTGGTTTGGGGCCGAGAGATCTAGTTTTTTTAGTAATAAGTGAGACACCTGACTAGTGATAACCATTCCACTCAACTGTATAGGCCTCAAGGGGTGTCAAATGTTTTTTAATCATACAAGTAGAACCTTATTACCATGAAAAACATTAAATTTATTGTTGGTGTATTTCACATAGCTTATGCATTATTAATACTAACCTTGAACCTAGCCATGTGGGGTGTAGCCAATAGGTCAGAGTTGTGCACATAATTTTTCTAAATGTGTGAACGGAATTTTTGAGGGCCTTGTGCCTAGGTAGTCTGTCACACATTATAGGTGCATCATTTGTGAATTCCTGAAGCCAAACAATGAAATCTATTAAAAAGTATGGAAATGAACATGTTTCCCTATATTGATCCATAAATCTGATTCCTTATTTCTTATCCTCATTATCACAATATTTCATGCATGAGATATATCCATTTTTCCTCTCACCTATTTTATAAGATCTCCTCTATCTATATTGAGAATCAAAATTCTTCAAACACATCTGATCACCATCAGTAATCCTATGACTCCTCTTGATTATTTTTTTATTTTCACTCATCATCGTTGATTTTATTAATATGTGAGCTCAAATAACCTATTTCCAATGTGTTTGTATAGTTTCTATAATTTCTCTCATTCCATCCCAAATCAAGGGCTGATACTAGATGATGAGTTAACTACCGATATAATGAAGGTGGACTATTACTTTTCCCATAAAGTTTTGATGTTTATAAATTTCATTTGTGTACCGCACATAAGTCCTTCTATTAATTTATATGGAAATGTTAAATTCATAAATTAAATTGATTATCCCTTGTTAGAGATACACTCATAAACCCTTGATGTTATGGGATGTCATATACCTCAATTTTTTTTGAATGTATATGTTACTGATACACCATATAAGTGGGTTTAAATTTTAAATTATGATTCCAATGAGTAAATTCCGTTAATAGAAATGTTAAATAGATTAGTGGAAACTTGAATGGAAATTCCATGTCACTTGATCCTTGTAAAATTGTGAATTTCTCCCAAGGATAAATGATATTGAACGAAATATGAAACAACATATAGAATCTTTTTGGATTACTTTAAATAATTAAATGAAATGCTTGAGTATATTATTAGACGTTGGAATTCATTGTTCTAAAAGTGTTAAATAGATGTTTTAGAAATTATGCTTCATGCTCCCTTGATGAAGGATGTGGGGCATGATTCTTCATGCACCCTTGATATAGGATGTTGGATATGATGATTCATGCCATTGATTACAATTTATCGAACTTACTCTTATGTATCCTCAATTTGAATGTTTTTTTGTGATTCCCCTTATTTAAATAGTATGAGGCCGTTATGATATTTTATATGGATGAATTGGTCATATGCCTCAAATCCTACCCAATAATTAATTATATTTATATATATAAATATATGATGTCACATGTTCACAGACATTACAGGTTAGGATGAAGAAGGTATGGTCTTCCAAGGATCCTATGAGGAGTCTAAACCTAATAGGTTTTTTTTATTTTTATCCCTTTCATTGATTATTCATGCACATGGTTCCTTTTATATTCAATGGATTGATAATATTAGACATTGTTGATGATGTCCTGGTATGTTTTACCCATGCACTTTTCAGGCCATTGTTTGGTACCCGAATAGACATCATGGATATGGGTAGGGATAAGGTAAATTACCCACCTATGGAAACTTTACATTTTATACTATGATAGAGTATGGTAGTAGTGGCTGAAGCTAGTGATTGTGATATAATGGAAATTATATTTTTTTCTTTTTGTGTATTTTTGTATAGCGCGTACTGTGAATGATTGGAGCCTTATTTCCCTTACTTATACACCATTTTTATCGAATCAAGATATCATAATTTTGTATTTGATAATGTTTTTAGTTATTTATTGAACATGTTGGATGTTTATGTTTCCACTTACTTCTTTATTTTTTTATTCTATATTATTATTTTCATTCGGTTGATTTATCTATTATTTCACCACTTTCTCCATTATGGTAAAGAGGGTATAGTCTCCCTATAATGACCCAAAGTTTAATCAATGAAATTCCCTTCATATAATTATGACTTATAGTATAATCCCATTAGGAACCACAATGACATATTATGATACTAAATACTGTGCAACCATTAAGCAAAATTTTTCCACTTCAATGTTTTGAATTTCGAAAATCTGACATACAAGATTGTGATCAGTAAGATATTTGGAGTTTGAAATGAAAACTTAATTTTTGGTGAACAGTAACCTACCTTTATGAATAGTAACCTACCCTTATGAATAATAATATGACCCTTATGAATAGTAAATCATCCAAAATAATATTAACCTTACCCATGAATAATTAAATAAACTTTAGGCATCTTATAAGTGACAATTTGACCATAGTAAAAGTATTGTTATTTTTTATAAGTCATAAATAATTAATTAATTTAAAAGAAAATTTATTTTATAAAAAAAATTTAATAAATTAAAAAATCTATGTTTTATAGTTATAAGATAATTTTATAAGACCTTACATAATTTTTGAAAGCATTATAAAATCAGTTTTAATTTTAAAAACTGTATTTTCCAAGTAAATTATGATTTTAATTAAAAATTAAATTAATCATATTTAGAATATTTCTTTAAAAAAAGAACTTTATTTTTGGAGTCTAAACATTAAAAAATGGTTGGGGTTAATTTTGGGGATTTTTCTAAAATACATGAATTTTTATGAATAGTGAAATACCATAATTTACAAAATAAGCTAAGTAAGCTAATCATAGAGTTGTGCATGATTTTATGTTGATATAATCCCAATTTGTTTATATTCACATGATAATATAACTATTTGTATTCATGGAAGACTAACTAATCCTTATCTTGTGGGGAAATAATAAATTAATGGATTTTATATTGAGAAATCCCCTCTCCACTCCACTATAAATATCACTCTTCGCACCCTCATTTCCTCACACCTATCAAGCTTCATTACTTTTATGAACTCTACCCAAAAATCATACCTAGACCCTCCCCCAATTCTTGTATCTTCTGGTTTCATAAAAATATCAAGCCTAGCTTCCCTAAGGAGGATCTCAATAGGAGGATTCAAGAGGTAATTCCTCTCTCTCTTATTCCTTTAAATTCCTTTCAATTTCAAGTTCATTTCTTAATCTATCCCCATATATTTTCATCTACATTGTATTTTAACTCCATTATTATAAATATAATATAATATTATGATAATAATAATATATTATATCATCCAACCCCCTTCTCCTCTTCTTTTTATTTAATAAAAGAGAACATTGTTTGTGAGGTGTTAATTTATCACCTTCAAGAACGACATGTTTTCAATTTCCATTATAGCAGTCAGATCTGGTCATGAAACCATTTTTATGTTTGAAAATGATTATATTATATTTATTTTATTCTATTTAATGTTCTAGAACTATCTTAGGTATATATTACAAAATGATTGAACAAAACAAGATCATTGTTGTCAAAAAACTGCCCAAATAAACCCAAACAATCATCATTTAATTATTTTCTAAGGATTCATCCACATGGTATATAAAATAATTGATTATATGATAATTTAAACTTATGTAATATTAATAATAACATGAAATATCAGTTTTTAATTTTTATCCATGTTCTACACAAACATCCATTCTTGAATACAAGTGAATCGATCAAGAAAAACTGTAAAAACAAACATTCCTGAACAGTTTGTTTAAAACTCTATAACTCTTACAAAGGCCCATAATGTAAATTAATCAAACCATAATTAACAATATTAATGTAAAAAATGTTTTTTAATTGTCAATTAATGAATCTAATGTGGTTATACAGGACATTAAAGTGAAGAAATCATTTAGATACAAGGTAAGGAGAAAATCTCGAACCCAACTTTCTTTCTTCGGGTTCTCCCTCTTTCACTCCATTTCTGGTATGGTCACTACTTAAAATCATTTTTTCATCATTATATTAACTTTTCTTGTATATAAATGTTTTCTACTGAATTTTATGTCAAACTAATGTTTTCTAAAATAACTTTTCTTTTAAAAACACACATTTTACTTCTCACTCAAGGTTGATTATTATCATATCAAGTATGTTATTCCAACATAATTTTGGGAACTAAACATTTATGATTGTGTTATTGTGAGACGAATCCAATTACCTTAAATTTTTTATTTGTGTTCTTTTTTTATATATTTTCATTGTGGAATGCATGAAAAATGATAATGTTATGATGTGATGGGTGCACCCAGAATTATATAGCATAATATGGATGTTTCAATGTGACAGGTGCACTTGGAATTATACAGGGCTCCAATGCATTGGGTAAAGTGATTAATATCATTAGTTAATTGAAATTATGTGTGAAAAAATATTCTATCTTTTTTCACAAGTATTTTTGGTAGTTAACCACTAAGACATGATGTTTCAGTTTTATGCATTGCCACATTTCAAGTCTCTTTTAATGCTTCCTTTCATGTCCATGATCCTTTACCTATGTTATGGTTATGCTCACCCATTTTTATATTGTTATTATATATCCTCTTACTGGGATTTTAGCACACCCCTTTTGATGTATATCCCCAGGTGACTACATGTACTAAGGAGAGGTCAAGTGGTAATAAGAAGCTAAAGAATAACGAATTAAATAAATGTGTACGCTTGATGTTGTAATTGTTATGTATGGTCCTAGTTTTCCCAAGAAACTAATCCTTTGGATCCTCTATGTGTAATACTATTATTTTTTTATCATTAAAATGATTTAATATTAATGTAAGAAAAGGTTGGGTCTCTATAGTTGGCATCAATGGCAAGGTTTAGTTAATTTGGGAATTAGGATTAGTGAACCCTATAGAAAACATCTAGCATGTTACTAAGTATAGATATGCACAAAAGAATATTTACATAGGGATCCCATATGTTATGATTTTAGTATAAATCATAAAAATGAATAAGTTATTCATTAATTTTTGACTTGTGTTTTTTTCTAACCTTTTCTATTTTAGAAAATGGGGGGAACCTAGAGAAACCAGGCCAACAACTCATGAAAGGGCCAATACAATGATTGCCCGAATGAAATCCCTAGTGATTTGGGAAGTGGAGTTCTAAAGTTCATGGTAATTCTTACCCAAATATCTCAGGTTATGAACAATAACCATAATAATGGATAATTTCCTCCTTCTCCAAAGAGGGAGAAACTTTCAATCAAGTGTTTTATGAGGCAACGACCACCGACATTTAGTGGATATTCTAATCCACTAGTTGCAGAGAAGTGGGTCAACTCCATGGGGAAGTTCTTTTCTTTTCTTCACTATTCTATGATGAAGAAGGTGACACTAGCCGTTTATCATCTAGATGTAGAGGCTGATCAATGGTGGTCTTTGATTAAGAACACCAAGACAAGGGAGAAAAATGAAGAGATGGAATGGGAAGACTATAAGATAATGTTTCTTAACAAGTATTTCCCAAGAACTCATCGCACGATGATGGAGTGAGAATTCATAGATCTCAAACAAAAAATAAGTATAATCGATCACAACCTATGGAGTGAATTTCGCAATGATTACATGGTAAACTTCGGGTCTTGTTATCAATAATGAAAGAAAAATCTATAGATTCTTTAGTGGATTAAAACCACTCTTTCGAAAGGATCTTGCAATTCATGAATTTGGGAGTTATGAAGAAGTTGTTATATGTGCTCTCAAAGTGGATATAGAGTTTGAAGAATGGTCTCATGGATATGGTGATAAGAAATGAATGATGGAGTTTCAATACAGAGGATCAAATGATGATGGTCGGAAGAAAACTCAAAAACCCACATGCCAAAAATGTGGGAAGTTGCACCATAGGAACTATATCAAAGGGACAGGGAAGTACATAAAGTGTGGGAATGAAGGACACCATTCCCAAGAGTGTCAAAAAGACATGAAAATGAAGGAGAATTTGGTAGAAGAAAGGAGATAACCATACATGGTTCAATGCTACAACTGTAGGGAGAAATGGAACTATGCAATCCAGGGCAATAAAACTTGACTTCTCGAGGGTAATCAACGTCAGCAGCCACCAAAGACAAAGAAAAAAGGGAAGGCGTATTCCATCACTACTGTGGAAGTAAATCAAGATAATGAATTCATACATGATAAATTTCTATTCAATCAATATTGGAAAAAGTCTTATTTTATTCTACTTCTACACATTTCTTTATATCTTGAATGTTTTCCAGAACTATAGAATCAAAGCCCTGAAACCTTGAAGCATATCTATATATGTAAAAACACCAAGTGGTGAAATCATTCAAACCTGAGTGTTTGAATCTTCTCCTATTGGAATATATGAGAATATTCTTCCCGAAAATATCTTAATACTTCCCTTGGTGTAATTATATGTTGTAATGGGAATTGATTGGCTCTTATTATATAGAGAACATATCTACTATCAGGAAAAGGAAATATGTTCTCATATTATGAACCACCCCTTTCCCCTATACAAATGAAAGGAAGATCATGAATCTCCTTTTAAAATCGTTAAAAGGCGTGGGTGTTGATTCCCTATGAAGAAGAATTCCTTTCCCAAATGGTTGAGTCAAATGAGAGTACCAACCTTGCAGGAATTCCCATCATGAGTGAATACGGTGATGTATTTTCTGAAGAGTTACCTAGAATTCCCTCGGATCATGAGGTAGAGTTCTCAATAGAACTCATACATGGAGCTACTCCTATCTCAAAGTGTCTCTATAGGATGGATCCTATCGAACTAGAAGAGTTAAAGAAGTTTATGGAAGAGAATCTTGACAAAGGGTTCATACGCCCTAGTGCATCACCTTGGGGTGCGCCAGTGCTCTTTGTGAAGAAGAATGATATAAAAATGTAGTTGTGTATCAATTATCGATAACTCAACAAGATTATGATGAATAAAAAGTATCCTCTTCCAAGTATTGATAACTTTTTAGATTAATTAAGAGGAGCTCAATACTTTTAAAAGGTGGATCTTTGTTCTGGATATCATCAGCTAAAGGTGAAGAAAGAATATATTCAGAAGACTTCCTTCTGTTCAAGGTTTGATCACTACGGGTTTCTGGTGATGCCCTTCATACTTACTAATGCCCTTGAAATCTTCATGGATTTGATTAATAGAGTATTTAGACATTACCTTGGCAAGTTTTTGGTAGTTTTTATTGATTATATTCTCATCTACTCCAAGAGAAAGGAGGAACATGAAGAATATCTAAGACTTGTGTTGGCGACATTGAGAAAGGATAAGTTATACGCCATGATCAGAAAGTTTGACTTTTGGATGAAGCAAGTCACATTATTGGGACATGTGATCACAAGTGATAAAATTTCTATGGACCCACTAAAAATAAAGGCAATTGAGGAATGGACCAGGCCCTCTAGTGTCATAGAAAACCATAGTTTTCTTGGATTAGCTGGGTACTACTGACATTTTTTGAGAAATTTCTCATGATTGTCAAGCCCACTAACTAAGTTAACAAGGAAAGGGGTAAATTATGTCTGGATGGAAGAGTGTGAGGGATGCTTCAATGATATAAAGATAAGGTTTATCACTACACCTATACTAACACTACCAAATAGTGGAACATTTTTTGTGATCTATAGTTATGCCTCAAATAATGGATTGGGTTGCGAACTCAGGAAAAATGAAAATATGATAGCCTATGCCTCACGATAGTTTAAGATCTATGAGAAGAACTCCCTGAAACATGATCTAGAGTTGGAATCTCTGATTTGTTTTCCGTCAAAATCCAGGCGCACTACCTTTATGGTCAGAAGTGTGACATATACACTTACCACAAAAGCCTAAATTATATATTCACACAAAAGGAGCTCAACATGAATCAAAGAAGATGGTTACAGATAAACAAAGATTATGATTTATCTATTCACTATCATCCTGGAAAGGCGAAAAGGGTAGCTTATGCTCTAAGCAAAAAGGAACCTGCTACTCTATCCATGTTGCGGATTGAGAAAGACCTTATCTTCTTGGATATGCCATGGATGGACATGGAAATACTAACGGCAGGGGATAAATCCTACCTTTCCCAAATGATTGTGCAACCATCTATCCAATAGAAGATTAAGGAAGCACAATGAGATGATCTGAAGTTAAAAAATAGGGTTAATGTAGTAAAGGAAGGGAAGCTTCAAGAGTTCAATATCGATGATGATGGTGTTATTCGGTTTGGAACGCGGCTTTTTCTGCCTTCATCACCTGGGATAAAGGAGCTACTGAAAAATATATATATCTCAACATTATCTATCCATCCTGGGAGTATGAAGATGTATCGTGATCTCCAAGAACACTTCTGGTGGGATAACATGAAGAAAGATATTGCATAATATATATCAAGGTGCTTGTTATTTTAGCAAGTTAAATCAGAGAGAAAAATGTCCAATGGGATAATGCAACCATTTATTATACCCATGTGGGATTGGGAGAATGTTACTAAGACATTTTCATGGGTCTCCTAAAGATGTCGAAGGGAAATAATGCGATATGGGTAGTGGTTGACCAACTCCCCAAGACAACCCATTTTATCGTTATTCTGGAAGACCTCTCACTTAAACAACATGAAATTTTATATGTGAAGGAAGTGGTGAGACTGCATGGTGTTCCTCTATCTATTTTCTATAAACATGATCCAAGGTTTACCTCTAAATTATGGAGAAACCGTCAACATTCTTGGAGTACTAAATTAAATTTTCCCATGGCCTATTACCCCCAAACTGATGGCCAATCTGAATGAACTATTCAAACGCTTGAAGATATACTCAGATCATACTCTCTTAAAATAAAAGGTGGATGGTATCAACATCTACCAATGGTTGAGTTCTCATACAACAATTTCTTCCACTCAAGTATTCAAATGGCTCTGTATGAAGCTTTATATGGAAAACGATGTAGCACTCCTACATGTTTGGATAAAGTTGGAGAAAGAAAGCTACATGGACCTGATCATGTGTAGGAGATGACAAATAAGGATAATTCATCCAGAAAAACATCAAAGATGCTCATAGTTAGCAAAAGATCTACACTGGAAACTGTCGAAGGGACGTGGAGTTTGACGTTGGAGATAAAGTCTTACTTCCAATATCACCATGGAAGAGGGTTATGTGGTTTGGAAAGAAAGGGAAGCTATGCCCAAGGTACATTGTCCTCTTTGAGATCCATGATTGTGTAGGATATGTGGGCTATCATCTTGCACTTCCACCAAATACGGATCAATTTCATTATGTGTTTCACGTATCACTCTTGAGGATGTACATACCAAATCCCACACATGTAATAAACTCAGAGGTGGTATAGCTGGAATATGATATCTCCTATGAGGAGAAGCTGGTAGAGATTCTAGACCAGAGAGATAAGGTTATATGCAACAATAAAACCCACCTTGTAAATGTGTTCTCATTTAACCATAAGATTGAATAAACTACTTGGGAACTGGAGGAGGCGATAAAGGATAAGTACCCTCACCTATTTGTGTAAAGTGAAATTTCGAGGGCGAAATATTGTAAGGGGGGAAGAATGTAACAACCCAAAGTTTTATCAATGAAATTCCAATATTAAAATTATTATTTATAGTATAATCCCTTTAAGAAGCACAACGACATATTATGATACTATATACTATGTGATCATTAAACATAATTTTCCCACTTTTATGTTTTGAATTTCGAAAATCTGACATACACGGTTGTGATCAGTAAGATGTTTGGAGTCCGATAGAGAAAACATATATTTTTGGTGAATAGTAACCTACTCTTCTGAATATTAATATGAACATTATGAATAGTAAATCGTCCAAAATAATACTAACCTTACCCATGTATAATTAAATAAAATTTAGGCATCTTATGACTGACAATTTGACCATAGTAAGAGTATTGGTGTTTTTGTAAGTCATAAATAATTAATTTAAAAGAAAATTTATTTTCTTAAAATGTGTTCACAAATTAAAAATTCTATGTCTTAAATATCTAAGATAATTTTATAAGACCTTATGTATTTTTTGAAAGCATTACAAAATCACTTTTAATTTTAAAAACTATATTTTTCAAGTAAATTATGATTTTAATTAAAAATTAAATTAATCATATTTACAATTTTATTTTTTTAAAATGGAATTCATTTTTTTATTCTACAGGCCAGAAAATTGTTGGGGTGAATTTTTGGGATTTTTCTGAAATACTTGATTTTTTGATGAATAGTGAAATACCATAATTTACAAAATAAGCTAAATAAGATAATTATAGAGTCATTCATGATTTTATGATGATTCAATAACAAATTTTTCGGTTTCACATGATAAAATTACTATTCTTAGTTATGGAAGACTCACTATTCCTTGTCTTGTGGGGAAATAATAAATTAATGAATTTTATATTGAGAAATCATCTCTCCCCTCCACTATAAATACCACACTTCACACCCTCATTTCCTCACACCTATAAAGCTTCAAGACTTGTCTAAACTCTACCTAAACATCTTCCCTATCCACTCCCCCACATCCAAGATCTTCTGGTCTCATAAAAATACCAAGCCTAGCTTCCCTAAGGAGGATCTCAAGAAGAGGATTCAAGAGTTAATTCCTCCCTCTCTCTTTTTCCTTTAAATTCCTTTCAATTTAAAGTTCATTTATTAATCTCTCCCCACCATTCTTCGACCACATGGTATGGTAAATCCATTATTATAAATATAATTTAATTTTATGATACTAATTGGATATTATATTATCCAACCCCCTTCTCCTCTTCTTTTTATTTTATAAGGAGAACGTTGTTTGTGATGTGTTAATTTATCACCTTCAAGAATGACAAGTTTTCAATTTCCGTTAGAGCTTACAGATCTGGTCATGAAACCATTTTTATGGTTGAACCAGATTATATTATATGTATTATATACCTTTTCATGTTTTGGAACTAACTTTGGTACATATTACTAAATGATTGAACAAAACAAGTTCGTTGTGGTCAAAAGACCGCCCAAATTAACCCAAACAATGATCATTTAATTCTTATCTAATGATTCATTCACATGGTATATAATATAATTCGTTATAAAATAATTTAAATTTATATAATATCATTAATAACATGAAATATCATTTCTGGATTTTTATCCATGTTCTACACGAACTTCCATTCATTAATACAAGTGAATTGTTAAAGAAAAACCATAAAAACGAACATTCCTGAACAATGATTTTTAAACTATATAACTCATACAATGGCCCATAAATTATCTTAATGAAACCATAATGAACCATATTCATGCACACAAGGTTTTGGAATTTTCAATTAACGAATCTAATGTGGTTGTATAGGACATTAATGTGAAGAAAGCGTTCAGATACAAGGTAAGGGGAAAATATCGAACTCAACTTTATTTCTTCAAGTTCTCCCTATTTCACTCTATTTTAGGTATGTTCAATCCTTAAAGATCATTTTTTCATAATTATAAAACCTTTTCTGTGATATACATCTTTTCTAATGAGGTTTATGTCAAACAAATGTTTTCCCAAAGTACTCTTCTTTCAAAAACACACCTTTTACTTCTCACTCAAGCTTGATGCTTATCGTTGCAAGTATGTTATTCCGACTTAATTTTGGGAACCCAATGTTTATGAATGTGTTCTTATGATATGAATCACATTCATTTACATGGGTTATTTATGTTTATTTCTTATATATTTTTATTGTTTCAGGCATGATAAATGATAATGATATGATTTGATGGGTGCGCCTGTAATTATATAGCGCAATATGAATGTTTGAATGTGACGGGTGTGCCCAATATTATATAGAACTACAATGAATTGGGTAATGTGATTAATATCATAATTTAATGTGAAATTATGTGTGAACAAGATGCTATCTATGTTCACAAGTATGTGTGGTATTTAACTACTAATACATGATGTTTCATTTTTATGCATTTCACATTTCAAGTCTCTTATTAATGCGTCCTCTCATGTTCATGATCCTTTACCTATGTTATAGTTATGGTCACCCATTGCTATATTATTATTATATATCCTCTTACTGGGCTTTTAGATTTCCCCTTTGGATATATATCCTCAGGTGACTACATGTACTAAGGAGAGGTCCAGTGCAAATAAGAAGCTGGAGAAGAAGGAATTAAATAAATGTTTATGCTTGATGTTATAATTGTTATGTATGGTCCTAGTTTTCCCAAGACACTAAAAATTTGGATCCTCTATGTGTAATACTATTATGTTGTTTATCTTTAAAATTATGTAAATGTAATTTCATAAATGGCTGGGTCGCTATACTCCCAACCATACCATTGTAGACCCTCACTACTTTTTGGAGGCCTCTAGAATTGGACGAGGAATTATTGAGGTCGTGGGGACATCTGGGTTTGGTTACTTATGAGTAGACCAGGTCTAGGACATCACATAGTTCTTAAGTTCATGAAACAAAATTCATTATATTTTATGATCATGAATCCCCATGATATTTGATAAAGAAGACTGAAGTGAAACAGAGGAAAGTTAGATGAATGTTTATACTTAAATAATTCTATTATTAAATAAACATTATGAAAAGAGAATATAACCAAGTTGTTGTTCAGCTGAGAAGGATTCCCGACACTATAGAAGTGCTGATTCCAGCCCAAAAACCTAAATAACCACATTCTGGGAGATAATTTGTATTTTATTGATGGAAAAGTTCCTTGGTATGCTAAAAAGGTGAATTATTTGGTAAAAAATCAGGTCCCATGTTATTTAAACCATAAAAATGTTCTTATACATAAATTTGAATAAAACTTTCACATTTTGGAACATCCATACATGTGGGAAATCAGTAATGATCTAGTGATAAGGATACTTTTACCTATAATGGAAACATAATTTGTTTTTCATTTATTTTCACACTCTAACTTGCGAATGTCATGTCCAACCACAATGGAAAATATATAAAAAATTAGTATTCATAATTTATTGAAATTCTTTATTTAATGTTGAATATAATTTTTTTTAAAATATGTGAAATGATAATTCACTGGAAAAATTTCAAAAAACATAAATTACCCCATAACCACTCACATTTGGTGAAATTTATAATTTCAAGGGAATATAATTCATGGGTCCTTTTCAAAATATGTCTTGTAATTATTAAAATTTTCTTATTGTGTATTATGTTTAAAAAAATTTGGATACCAAGACCACAAAAATGATGATATGAATGTTGTGTGTTATTTTATCAAAGCTAATATATTTTGTAGGTTTTGAGTGATAAGATCCATCATTAAAAATCAAGGGACCTACATTTCCAATTGAATCATGGTGGATATTATGAGGATGTATGGAGTTTATCATAAGACACCAATAACCCGCCACCCATAAGCAAATTGGAAAGATGAGTTTCAAAATAGTGAGATCAAATGGAATTTTCAAAAAACTGTTAAACCAAACTAAAAATATTTGAGAAAAAGGTTGAATGAAACCTTATAGTCTTACATGATATCTAAAAAACAAAACTTTTAATGACTTTATACATTCATATTAATGAAGGAAACCCTTAACTATACAATTAGATAACATTGACTACTGAGTCATAAAATAACTCAATCAAGACATGGATAGGTTTATAAAAGAAAGAATATTAAAGCATAAAAAAATAAGTAAATAAGAAAAGAATATTATAAAAATTAAAAATTTAAAAATATATGACTAAAGTGGATCATGATAAATTTATCTAAAAATAATTCTTACATCAATGGAATGTTGTTATTCTATACAACTCAAGTCTCAATATGATATCATATAAACTTTATATTATATGGGAATGTCCATTTATAGTCACCCATGTCTATACTTTTTGTGTTGTGTATATTGTGTATGAATTATATGAAAGACCATATATTTTTAATGGGAATAGGTTGAGTAAATTAAATAGATAATTTCCCCAAAAATAATGGAAGATATCACACTCCTCCAGCCTGTTTATAAATAAAAACTCATTAGGTTATACCAATCCTTAACAATTTATTATCTATTTTGATTCCATTAAAATTATTTGTTCTTGATTAATTTATTATGATACATTTTTTAGACATCATCACATAAGTGCGGGGGGAACTATGTTTCTTATGAATTAAAAAAATTCCTTTTATTTCAGATTTCATTTGTTTATTTCTCATTTTTAGTGCCTGTTTTGAAACTTTTTGAGTTTGATTTAAATGAAAATATTACTTCTATATCTATTCAAAGGTTGTTTAATTAATTTTACCTATTTAATCACTTATATTAATTCATCAATTAACATTTTTACAAATTCTAGGTGAGGGAGATTCATTCCAATCCCACAGAATTTTGATTCTCATGCTATAAAATATTATCTTATATTTTAATCAGTTATCTATGAGGTTTCAAAATTAAATTTTAAATCTTATTTACAATTATATATTTCATGATAGAACCAAAAAAATGTTCTAATAACTATAATAGAGTGATTAATCAAGTCAAAACATTGTATCATTAAGGAATTTTTTATGAAAATGATTAAAACATTATTTGGAATTTAAATTAACTTTTTAAATGAGCTCAATTTCAATCCTACCTTTACATTTAACCATTTTATCCCTTATAATATTTTTATATCCTTGATATACATCCAAAATATAATCCAAAATTCCCTATCTACCTTGATCTAGAAGTTGATACAAGATATTGGTTACATTCAAGTGTGCGGGATTAGAGAAAGTGAGCTAGAAGAAGTTGTCTTGACCAATCTTCTTGAGCTAAAAAAATGAAGTGCTATATAATATGGGTTTTATCTAGTAAGAAAAAATAAGTCTGAAAGGAATAAAAAATATCTTAGAAAACATAAAAGGAAACAAGTGTAAGTCTACCACTATTTTAAAGTTAATATTTCCCCAATTCTCTATGAAATCAAAATTGGAATTTAATTACACATCTAAGAAAATAGATTGAACAACTGAAAGGGAGAGAAAGGTGTGAATAAATTATTTATTCTTCTAATGTTTTGTTATGGTATACTACCCTAGAATATGAAGGGGATTTTGGAGGAAAACTATATTTGTATAGGAGTTGAAATCTTCTTTGAAAATTATAAATTCTATAAATTTATTTGAAAATAATAACTGATTTTAATTGAAGTAAGTCTATATGAAACATAAAAAAGAATGGAATAATATTATAATCTAGGGAAATTTAGATCTCATTCAATAAACAAAAAATTTCATGTTCAATCACTACCTTAAAGAGAACAACCAAAGTAAAAAACATGGAAACTACTGAAGGAAACAATGAAGAGGAATGATTACTATTACTAAATTTCAAAGGGTGTGATCTGACCTATTATAACCTCAATGGAGTAGAGTTTAATTTGTGGAGATGGATAGAATGAGGAATATATTCATTAACAAAATAAAAAATCATACATTATTCGTCCACATCAAGAAAAAACTTCTAATCGGCTGCATATTTTTCTCAATCGAAACCACCAACCATAATCCACTAAACAACATTGAAAATCCCTCATGATATATACAAGTACATGACTCAATATATGGAGATGAATATATTCATAAATCTTATGGTGACATAGGCATGTACAAGGAATGATTAGAAATTTTCATAAAAATTATACTTGATTATTGAGTGAATTAATTCTAGGAAGCTTGGTATAAGTGATATTAAGAGGATAAGATAAGTAGAAATTAATTAATTATACATAATTAAGAAAATGGAATCAAAAAAATTAAGGAGGCATGATAAGAAGGAGAACTGTGGTTTTGAAAGAGGGTATCATATTGGATTAAGCTTGAATTTTTCTTGGGTAATATTTCTTGAGATTACTTATCTTGGAGTTTAAGGATTATGTTTGGGGGAGTTGGTAAGGAAATATTTTTTGTTCGTTTTTTTGGTATTCAAATATTTTAATCCAACTATTTTGAGTGATTCTTGATTGATTTTTACATTTATTATTTTTTGGTAAAATATGGAGTTTAATTATTAAATATATTGAGACTTGATTATTATCATATGTATTCATTTTGGAATTAATTTGTAATTACATTTATTAATTATAACTTATGAAAAAAAATTAAATAGGCTCTCAATATTTATATTTATCATTATAATAAAATCTTGAACAATCTAGAAATAACTACAATGAATAATTTTTTTCATGAATGAAATTAATAAAAGATAGAAATTGGAAAAATCATTTGTATGTATGAGTTATTTTAGCTTAGTGTATGTGTTATTTCCAACTGTGGATGAGTAATATCCACATGTTTATGGGTCATTTTTTCTATAAGTTTGTTTCATTCTACACTTATGGATGATTCATTATTGGATACCTATAAAAGGAATTTGTTATTATAGAAGGGTAATTATGGATTCATCTTCCCCAATATATAATTAAGAAATGGAAAAGGTTGGATCATTTCAGGGAGATTTATGTTGATAGAGAAGGCCTAGATTAATTTCAATAAGTTTGAAATTATTATTGAAACCCTATGGTTGATTTAAAAATATAGCTAGGGAAATTGTATTATTGACCCTACACAAAAGATTTGACAGCCATGTAGAAGAACTATTATACGTGTAATACATTTTTGGAGGTCAAAGGATATTTTGATCTACCATATAATAGTTGATGTGAGTTGGTATTTTTCCAAGGAAAAATTCATAGGTAGAATAAATTTGTCTGTGTGCATGACATTTAATCTATTCATAAGAAATCCCACCTACACATATGAATTTCGACATTTTGTATTTCATTTTATCTATGAAAAAGTAATTTTTTCATGAATAGGAAGATTTCTCTTGTGAAATAATTTACTTTTTGAAATACTAAAAATATTTATAAGAAGAACATATCTAAAAATGATGCTGCTACAAACTTTTAAATTGATCGAGATTCAAGGAAAGGGTTTGGGGTTCCACATTAATGTTAAAGAAATTATTAAGATGAGGTCACATTGAAGATAATATGTATATTATTTTTCTCAATACTGAGGAAGGTAGTTATGGATTTTGAGGAATACTAGGTCATTATGGATATATTAAGTTGTATGGAAGAAATAAACTTTACAAAAATTAAAATATAAAAATATAAAAATATTTAGATATCCAAAATAGAAGGTGGTTGTGACTTTTTAAAGTAAAATGAGGTCAAACCAAATAGGGGACTTGGATCATGAAGACTTCTCATACTGAACCTACTGTAACTATTGTTTACTAATTTTTTTATTTAGTTATATAATTATTTATTTTTACCCATTCATTTTTCGACCCTTTGAATAAAGTTGGAAAATTGGGGAAGATAAGGTTTTTATTTTTTAATTATTGAATCTTCACACTTCATTGAATAAAATAATCTTTCTTTTTAAGTATTTTTGACATTTAGTATAATTTATTAATATCAAATGCAAATGTATTAAGTTTTAACCTTTTTATTTATCATTTTACTTGTTCAATGATCAATAATATCCCTCCACTTAGTTATGGGATATATATAATGGAATTTTCGATGCTTGAGTGGAAAAGAGATTGGTTATTTTCATCACATGTAGAAGGGGTGGTTGGAAATATTGATTTCTTATGGAGAGTGTGATATAATCAACTACCGACTAAGTCAATTAGGTGTGATTTAATGAGAATATCTCACACATAGTGAGGATGGTAAAGTAATTAGATATTTTATTTAGTAATATTCTCAACCAAACTATTCAACCAAGTGTGAGATTGAAATATGTTTTGAATCCACTCAGTTATTAGTTAACTAAAATAAGATCATAATAATTTTAAGTATTAAGTAAAAATTTCAATTAGAAAACACAAAGTCAAATAATCACCATTATCATAGTATTATTTTAAATTTCTTGTTTCTTCTTTGTTTTTAAAACCAAACTAATATTAAACAAACCATTTCTCTCATCGAAATGTGATAGATGATTGTTTGTAATCCTCTCTGGTGACAACCCTTGAATTTAAAATTTAACTACATTTAACATAAGAATTAAAATATTTGTGATACACCTCGTGATAGGTCAGTCAATTTGGAAATGGTATGTTTAAGAAAATTATAAAAACTTCTTATACATGGTTAAACCACACCACATCAATATCTCCTTTGTGAAAGTTATTTTATAAATGATAAAATATGAAAATATTATTAAATAATTGTTACCAAACAAAATTAATATGAAGGAATTTGGATTAATCCTCTTTATATAAGAATTATAAGTGTGTTTTGAAATAAAAATATCATAGAATATGAGAGAACCTTGTAGTTTTCATATTCCTTGTACCATTATTGCAAGTGATTTTGAGAAGGAAATTTATAATTTGGGTGTAAGTGTGAACCAGCAACCATTGAGTATTTTTTGGAGGTTGTGACTAAATAAGATAAATCCAAAAATAGTAACATTATATCTAGTTGGTAGATCAGTAGAGTACCATTAGTGTATTTCAAAGGATGGTTTTTTAATGTTTATAAAAAAAATTTCCTAGCTTGTTTTTGGATTCTAAACATGGAGTAAGATGTATATAACCATATTATTCTAGAGATAACCTTCCTTGAAACTGGGAAGTACTTGATTGATGTAAACTAGGGATTCATTATCTTTAATGTTGGAAAAGATCAATATGTTTTCAACTTAGTGAAGGAAGAAAATCAAGGGCAATATTCATGTGACTAATAAGATATTTTAAAATATGATTAAGAAAAAGATCTTGAGGAGACACCATTATAGAAGATACAATATGAATATGAGGAAGAGATGATAGATATTACTGATGAGATGGTGGCTGAAAAAGAAGAAAAATTTAAAAAATAATAAGTGGGAAATAATATATTAACATAATTGAAATGGATAGAATAGTTGATAAGAGACTCCAACCCAAAGATTATACCCCCAATTATCTATCCACCAATGTTGGGATTAAACCCAATGCTAATTATAAGTACTCATTTTTTGGATCTAATTAAAAATTACAATTAATATTAAACATTAATTTAATGTATGAGTAAGGGGAAACTTGCCTTGTGTTTTGAGAAAAAATACCTCTATTTCAAAGGGGATTATTGATATCAATGGAATTAGTTATACTATGTGAAATCACAAGGTTTTACTTGAATAAGGGAAAATTTTGTTCCACCATCCCTAAAGGATACCCACCAAACCTATGAAATTTGTTTCAAAGAAGGAGGTGATGAAATTTTTGTATATTGGAATTATTTTCTACATTTTAAATAGTGAATGGTTGATACCATTAGAAGTGGTTCTAAATAAGTGAGATATATAGTGTTAAATAATTAAGGGAATGATCTAATACCAACAAAAACTATTACAGGTAGAAAAGCTTGTGTTTATTTTAGGAAGTTAAACAATACCATCCATAAATACCATTTTCCATTTCCATTTATGGATCAAATGTTAGAATGGTTATATGAAGATTAATTTAACTAACTTCTTCAGGGATATTCAGATTATAATCAAATACCAATGGACCCAAATTACCTATCAAAGACAACATTCACTTACCCATATAGAACGTTCACCTATCATGTAATTTCCATTATAATGTGTAATGCAAAGACTACCTTCCAATAGTGCATTATGTGCATTTTCTATGATATAGGGGAGGAGTTTATAGAACTTTTTATGGATGGTTTTTCTATTTATAAAAGGACTTTTATGTGTTCTTACAAAAAATCAATTTACTTTTGAGGAGATTTGAAAAAAAGTTTCCATTGTTGAGTTGGATGAAATTTAATTTCATGGTGCAAGGAGGCATTTTTATTAAGAACTAGATTTAAAACAAAGGAAAATATGTCAATCCTATAAAGAATAAAGTCACCAAGGATTTACCCAAAACAACAACAGTTAATGGGATATGAATATTTCTTGGACATACTAGATTCTACCTATTCTCTATAAATTATTTATATAAAATACCTAGACCACATACACACCATTGGGAAAATGATATACCATTTTGTTTTGATGAGTATTATGTAGAATCCTTTATTGATTTAAAGGGAAATTTAGTTGAAACCCTGATCATTATAGCTCTGAACTTGGAGAATTATTTTGAAATTTTGTTTGACATTAGTGATTTCAATATTTGAGGTGTTTTAGGGAAGTGGTTCGATCGTATTTTTGGAATTACATGACCACCGAGAAGGAGTTTCTCATGGTCATCTTCATTTTTGATAAATTTAGGCCATATCTAGTTCTTTCTGAAGTTATTGTTTACACTAACCATACATATTTATGATATCTATTAATTAAAATGGATTCCAAGATAAGGCTAATATGGTGGATCATATTACTACAATAGTTTGATATAATAATCAAAACTAGAATGGCTAAGAGAATATCTTCATGAAATATTTTTCAAGGATTCATCTGCCTAATGTTGAGGAAGAAGATGTGTGGGATATTCTAGATGGTTTCATATAAAATATTATGTTTTATATATATTTTAAAGATATTACATGGTTCAATTATATAATTAAATATTTTAAAAATGGGAAATTTTACCCTCACTTATCTTACCATCCAAATAATATGTTCTTATCTTATTTATAAAACTACTTTTGGGATGATCCAATTTTATTAAAATAGTATCAAGAAGGCCAAATTAGGCAATGTATACTCAATGAGGGATTACCAAGTGTACTGGAATTTTGTTATTCATCACCAACCAGGGGATACCATGTGTATAATCATTCCATGGATAATATATTTCAGAGTGGATTTTTTGGATTACAATCCAATTAGATATAATGTATTGTGTTAAAATATGTGACATTTACAATGAGTTGGAATTACTATAAAAAGGAATGAGATTTCATAGAACCCAATTATAGAGTTCAAATTATTTTACATATGTGTATAAAATTTTATGATCCCCTTTTTGAACTCCTTAGGTGACACATACATACTAGTGTGAGTGGATTATGTGTAAAAGTATATGGAAGTAGAAAATACCATAATAAATTCTACTAAGGTGGTGATGAATTTTTTAAAGAATAATATCTTTTCTTGGTTTGTAATTCCTTGATTTATCATCAGTGATCAGTTTAATCATTTGAATAACCAACTAATGGGGGGATTAATTAGGAAATATGTAGTATGATACAAAACAATCACCTAAAAACAAGTGGGAATGTGGAACTTTATATCTGAGATATCAAAAATATTTTAGAGAAGTTATTGAAACCAAGTTGGAAAAATTAGACATAGAAACTCATAGATATACTTTTGGAATACCATAAAACATTTAAAACACCCATTAGTATGACCCTATTAAATCATTTTTTTTAAAACCATGTCATTAACCAATGTCTTTAGAACACTGCACATATTGGGCTATGAATAAAATGATTATCATTTCACAATGAGATATCTATAAGTGACATTAATAGATTTATGAGTTAGAGTAAATGATAACTGATGAAAATGAGAATTCCAAAATCTATAAGGAATAAACCAAACAATGGAACAACCAACACATCACCCGAAAAAACATTTCACTAAGAGATAAGTTACATTATTTTAACTCATGTTTGAATATGTTTCCTGGTAACATAAAGTCATGGTGGTCAGAACCATTCGAGATGATTTACGGATTTACCAATAGAGTGGTTTAAATTAAAATTACTACTTAATCCACGTTCAAGGTAAATGTTTTGAATCTGAAGTTGTATGTGTAACATGTTGGAAAAATCCCTAAAGGTAACTTTGTATTGTTTTCTTATTGATTGTGTTTGTTAACAAATAAATTTTCCAAGGTTAGTTGGGGAGTTCCAAATATATTGTTGAAAAGGTTTGTTGATAAATATTCAAGAAAATTTAATGGATTATTTAGAGGTGGTATAGAAAATTGCATATAAAATGTGGTTTCATTTCCATGTATTTTCCAAATTATTGGGGTCTAAAATTTAGAGGATGGACCAATCATCGATAAATTTTTATTTATATGAATACCTCATAAATTATGGAAAAGGAATCAATTTCATGAATATTGGAGTTTTATGAAGGTGTGGAGATTTTCAAAGGAATTTAGTGTCATGAATTCTCGGTTTCACAGAAATAAGAAGCATCATGAATGCGTGATGAAAAGAAGGTGCTCTCCATGACTATGAGAAGCTTCATGAATGGAATAATTCCCCTATATCTTCACAAAAATAGTGAAATTTAAAATTATATTGGAGATATTTTTGAAAATGTGATGATGTGGATGGAAGCTTATGGAATGGGAGGAAACACATATAAATAGGCTCTACCCCTTAGAAAATATAGAAAGACTTAATGAATATTCAAAGGATCTGAATACATGTAGGTGATTTTTGATGGTTGTTCAAGTGAAATAGTTCATGAGAAAAGGAATTTCACAAAGGGTATGAAAGATGACCAAAATTTGTAAGAACTGAGAAAATATTGATGTTCACATTGGACATAAAAAAATAACCAAAACATGTTTTATTTTTGAAGGATAAAAAAGTTTCACAAATTTTTGTTATCTTCATGATAGAATGTTACTTCACATTGGTTGATTAAGATTTAAAAAAGTTCTGCTATTTTCAAAGGTAGTGAGAATCATGAATGTGTTCAGAAATAATTACCCAGTGAATATGTGGTAATTTTATATTTATCAAGTGTTTTAAAGTATAAATTCAATAGAGAATTGACCTACAATTGAAGATGAATTCATTATTTATAATGAAGGAAAAAACATGTCTATAAACTGTGTGTGAATACTTTGTAGATTATTTAGAAAAGGAAGAAGAAGAAGGAAATATTTCCCACCGATAGTGATACATGGAAGGAATATTGAGTGATTGAACCTTGGGAAGAAGTGAGTTGTCCATAAACATTTAAAAGTTAATGATCATGGGCATAGAAGTGATCTAGCCTGAATATTATTTGGCAGTTCTCCTTAATGAATTTTGTACATAGAAACATTTCCATTGTATGATACTTGAACATATCCTAGTGAGGGTGAACCACGAAAAAATTATGGTTCCTTGTGCCTGGTTTATTTATTTACTTTTTTGAATCATCATCAGATAAATTTGGTATGGATAAGATCAACATATGGACTAAAAATAAAATAAAGTGATCCTTATAATAAAGAGGTAAAGATCCAGTGGGGAAAGAATAATTTTTTAAAATAATATACATACCATGATTCACCTTCCACCCCCTATTAGAGTATCTAATATTCTTTTGGTCCTATCACATCCCTTCCAATAGGGGGTGTTTTCTAACAAAATTTTGGATAAATGTTCTCATTATAAGCCTAGCTCTCAATATTAAATGAACTGGTGACTAAAAGGAAAACCCATGTATGTTTTATAGTTATATTTCTATGTTATTTTTTGTTAGATTATGTTTTTATATAGTAGATACTCTGGGTAACCATTCTTGTTTTTTATTAGATCCCTGGAAGATATAGTTTTGGTTTATAGAAAAATACATATAGATATTTCAGTTGATTGTGAGAAAGTTTTTATTAGAGTTGTGATTCCTTTAGGGTAAATTCCATTAATTCTACCACAATATTTAATTGAACATTTATTTAATAAAATATAATCCCAAAACATAGAATTTCCATTAACTTGAATTAAAATTTCCAAGGAATTCAAACTTCTAGATCACAATATGTATGACGTGAATCACATTATGACACTTCCTAGGGAAATTTCATCAATTCTATTATAAAATACATCCACCCATTTTAACAATGAATTCACTCATTTTTATGTGTAAATTCTTGTATTAGACCCTTTATATTGGTGATTTGTTATAATTTAATGATTATATGATGGAATGGATTCACACTACATCAATTTTGAGGGATTTAAAACTCATGGTGCAACCTTAACCCGCACCATGCCTCAACATCTTTTCCCTCTACCAAATCTCCCAAACACCTCCTCCCACTCATTTTCCAACACCCTCAAGTCCCACTAAACATTATGGTAATCATTAATAAGAGATTTTTCATGGTTTACCCCGCCCCCACCCACCTTACTTTTCCCCAAAATGGTTTTCACTATGGAAGTTTCCTCATTTCCAAGCATTGGTCCACTAATTCCTCTCTCTTTTCCTCAATCATTATACTGTTTTTGCCACCATTTTTCATAGATAAAAACCATTTCCTTCCTTCATTCCCTCATTTGACCATCCAATGGTATATATTTATAATTTCATTACCAAAATTGAAGCAAAAAATACTCCATCTGAGAACCATATCAAAACTCATGCCACTTACTCTTAAAAATAGAGGACCCAATCCCCTTCACCTTCCCATTCACACTATACCATCCCTTCCAATTCATCATAGTCCACATCCCATTATTCTTCTAGAGTATATTCTATTCAAAAACTTACTCATCCCTATATGAAACTAAGTGATTCCAATCATAGATAATATCATTAAAAATTATAGATTAAGCTGATAAAAACCAATAAAATAGTGGACTTTGGAAATTATATGAAAAGAATAAATTGAGGATGAGTTTTTGAAGGATCTCTAGGCTCTGATCATAGAAACTATCATCATGGATTGTGAGGAAATATTTTGACATATTTTTCTATATTTTATCTTCATATTTTAAGTTACCTTGTTTCATATATATTTATGTATTGTTTGAAATAACTATAATTTTCCATTAAATGAATTAAAATTTTGATTGCGTGTAGGTACTCTTGAGTTTCATGAAACAGAGTTCTATAATAGTATGAATTTAAGCCAAAAATGGAAGCACATATAAGTTATAGATAAATATAATCATTTATCCGACTATAATGATTAACCCAAAAACCATCAAGGCCACATAGATATAGAGTAATTTACTTCAGATATTCCATATGGCCTTATCCCATGTTTGTTTTTCTCAAATTTACTCTAAGGGAGTAGTGAACTAGTTCTAGGTCCTCATTTTATCTTCCATGATTCATGATCCACCATTTTACATGTCATGAAAATTCACATTTTACTTTTATTTGGGGTATAGGATGTCTTAGGGTATATTGATAGTTGTAAATTTCATCACAGAGTTGGATCAACACCTTGAAGTCTTTAAATCCTCCGCATTATCGTCATCATTACGACAAATGAGGCTAATTGACTTGAATTTTTTATTTAAGATTGTTCTTCTTATGAATTTACGGTTTTAGTATGAGTGGGAAGATGAATATACATTTTTTGTGAGTGAGGATTAATCTCTGAAGGCATTAAAATCTAAGACTACCTAAGCTGAAGTCGAATTGGGGGAAGCTACCACACATGCCCATCCATTTCAACCCAACCCCATAGTGGAGGTGTAGTTTCATTTTTTGGAAGTGTATGTCTAGTTTATCATGGATCACCATAGAAATATATTTTAGGATATTAGGTTATCATTCTTTGATATGGATGTGTTCCCATTTTCTCCTCCTCAAATGTCCTCTACCTAGTATATTTTCTATCCCACTACCTCTTTAGTTCCTCCATAAGCCCTTATCCCAGCTCTTAAAGATAACACTAGCCGAGAAAGAAAAACATTAATTCACATTATAAAGGGTGATACTGAATAATGATCCCAATGGAAATTTTTAATTTCCTACAATCACAAAGGTAAGGGTAATGCACTCAAGAAAGTGCAGTACATATCCCTTATTAACCTAGAATTTAGATCCATGACACTTAATCAGTGTAGAGGGTCCCATGATGAGAGGGATATGATATAAAAATTTCAAACTACACATTTTACAAGAGAATCATTAGTTTATACCACACCCAGTGAGAATATTTTTCTATAGACTCTGTCAATCATGAATTTCCCACCAAAAACATTCAAGCAGCCCCATCTTAATGTATATTTAAGTGAGGCCTCAAATGCCCCCAATAATATATTATAACACTATTCATACCAGTGAAACAACTATCATGATTGTGTATCCCACACTTATAAAGGAATATAGGTGGGATCCTAAGGATAGGAATTCATTGTCTTAGTATTTCCCAATATCCCCACATTTTTATTTCTCATTATCTTATGTGATTACCCATGTATTCATTTTATTTTATAGTTCATTTTAAATCAATACTATAATACTTAAATAAATAAATTGAACAAAATTTTTAGACCTCATTTATTTAATGGGAATAACTAATTTTTTTAATTGAACTCGCAATTTTGTAGGTGAATCATTTTTATTTTAAGTATCAATCCCCTTCAATGATCCACCGTAATCAATTACATTGAGTGAAAAGTTTCTCATGGATGTGCTATTTTTTTCCATTATATTTTGTTGAAATAACCAAGTCATTTTTCATTTCAATACTTCTAACTTGATCTCATGTAGTGTAAGTACTATTTTAATTTTATGTGCGGTGGAAATTTTAAAGCTAAGATGGTACCCCACTTGACTTTTCTCATATCTTTATTAGGGTAAGAGACATTTTCCATTAGATTCCTGCTATTTATTTGAGAAATTATAAAACAACTATGGAAGTAGAAATGAAATTTTTCGATTGAAATCATTGAAAATAAATTTTTTGTTTACTTCTAAGTAGAATTTATTATGACTACTGAATTTGATTTTTATTTATGGTTCTAAATATTCATTTAATTACTGATTAACTCATTACTTTGTAGTCATGTCTGGTGTTATTATTCACATGTTTTAATATCCATTCCTGATATATTTTCATTTCTAAATTATATATATATTTTATATATTTCATATTCCGTGGAGAAATCATGAAACATATCACTACCCAAACGTGATTTCTAATCTTATCAAAACATGATTATTTTTAGCCAAATTTGAAATATTGAGAACATCAATTGAATTTTTTTAGAATGTTTGACCTTAGGACCTACCCTACATCTTTCCTTGTGAAAATTTTAGAAACCATGGAATACCTTAATATGAATTAACATTACAAGATCATATTTCCTACCAACCCTTATTCTTTAGTGTAATTACATGATTAATTTATTTGAGATTTAAATATGGTGTTGGGTGTTTCACTAAACCATTGGGGGATGGTTCTATGAGTAAGTGTGTTGGAATTTTCCATGTTATTTAGATGACAAGTTTTGATGTGGGTTTCAGTTTTTTTGGAATCATTTATATTTTAAAAAATAGAAAATGAAAAATGGAAAAAGGGAGATTGTGAGATACTATATATGGACTTATATCTAGGGAAACATCCCCTATTATTGTACTAACTATTTTAATTATTTTTTGTAGGATTTTTTTTGGGATTGAGGTGATACAAGGTTTTACTTCAAATGTTGTGATACTTTTTCTTTCATAGATTTCACTTTAAAAACATTGTGAGTGAGGAAAAATTCTAAGTGAAAAATAAGGATTTTCTCCCCTATTTTACATGCACTGTATTAGACTATATTTGATAAAAGGTGAAGGAAGTGGGTAATGTTTTATTTTTATGTGTATTTTAGGGATAATTTAATTTCATTAAGGTTACTTGAATATAAATAATTATTACTTAATAAATATTCCCTCCGTCCTCATCCTCTAATTTTATTTTTTAAAATAATGACCCACCAACCTTTAGACTTGAATTCATTAAACCATGAATGGAAAATTATTAATGATATGTGTGGTTTGATTTCAAATTTTAGGTGTAGGATACTTACAATCCTATGGATAGGGTGTGGGAACATGATATTGATCATAACTATATTTTCATATGATCTTGAGTGTTGAGTGTAAATTTTCCATAAAGGTAAATCATAATGTCAAAGTGGATGCTTAGGAAAGGAAAAGATACCAATGATGGTGTGAAAGGGGAACTATAGTGGAATTCCAATTATGATGCATGACTTGTTTCCTAGGAGGAATAGGTAATGGGGAATTAATTATTTTTCATGTTATACATCATTCTATTAACATGTTTGGATTTTATTTTACTCTTTTTAGTGAATTATTCCCTTCGTAATCTTCATTGGGATGTTAATTTCCTGAGTTCAAACAATTTTACAAGTTTTGAAGAGTTTAATAGTGATAATTGATACATGTTTTTTTAGTGTTTTTTCCATGATTATTGATTTTAGTTTTGTTAATATGATTCAATTTTGATAATTTTGTGATGTTTTGATATTTTTAAGAGTGGTTGGGAATTTTTTTTATTGGAGGAATTGTAAAATAATCATACCATGAAGTTACAGATTACAATATGACAAATTTTAGATGGCCTGAAAACCAAGGAAACTGTAGATTCTTATTCATTATAGAGAATAATAATAAGGATTA
Source organism: Viscum album (assembly GCA_963277665.1). Taxonomy (NCBI): domain Eukaryota; kingdom Viridiplantae; phylum Streptophyta; class Magnoliopsida; order Santalales; family Viscaceae; genus Viscum; species Viscum album. The sequence goes on along the minus strand of OY728121.1, from coordinate 690,672,721 downwards.
GTGAATAAATAATAGATATTTTCACTATACACAGGTTTCATTATGTACCCATGGAATATATAAGAAATTTATAAGTTAATTTTTGTGTAATTTTGGGGACAAATTCATTTTTGTAATATCCCAATAGATCAAATTACATTGTTTCCCTTATGGTATGACTACATTATCCAGATTAAAAATAAATCCATCCATAACTGGAACCCATAAGAGATCATGTAAGTTGAGAAGTTGGGTGATAATTAACTATAAGAACCATACAAGAAGTGTCAAGTAAAATGAATCATACACCCAAAATGGATTGACCCTATGTAGAGGATATGATCAGATGCATGGGTCGATATATGACTCACTAAGATAGGATGATCCTTAAAGTATTTGATCAAGGGGTTGGTCCACTCTCTGGTATATAAGTAAGTTCATGGATAATAAAATTTATTATATAGGATATGGGATTCCTCTTATCACATCATCTATTGATTTATCATGTTGATATTGGTGACTAAATCCTGGGAAGATGTGTTTTGTTGTTCAAACTACAACCATGTCCTTCACACGGTGAGTTGTCTTGTTCATATTCAATGGGATAAATCTAAAATGATTTCACACAGACCTCATGATCTGATCTTTGGGTGAGATTTGAGTACAAATAGAGGAAATAATTATCCATAATGTGAATCCATTGGCCATACCAGAAATATTTTGGTGTATAAATGAATAAAGGGGTTTCTAACACTTCATTTCACTACAAATCCTTTCATTTAATGAATGGTGTTAAAGAATAAATTATAATAGATGTCGAAATTTTATGGGGTCTATACTATTATTAAATTTGAACTTTCATTTTTCACTTTCTTACACTTTCTAATGCTTTTAATTTTATTCAACTACGTTTTTTAAATTTATACTTTTGTTTAAATAATATCTTTTTATTCTTCTCTATTTCTCTGGTGAATTCATTTCCTATTCTCAAAAACTCATCCCTAAAGATCTTATCTATATTAATGATGGTGTTTTATGCTATCATGAATGGTTAATATCTTATGGGGTGAGTGGTTTATAGTATGATGAGTTCATTAATGAATCACTAATCAAAAAAATTCTGAGTTTTATTTATTAATAACAGTCTTTGCTACTTATTTAATTAATATTTCTATACCTAAATCTGATGAAGAGGACTATATAGGAAGGAACTCTACTCTAGTTGATTGAATCGAATTGGGATCAATAACATATATTTTTCATCCACCTTTAGAATCAATCATAATGCATCTAGGATAGTGAATTTCATAAGACCAAGTATTTCCTTTAGGTTAGGTTAAATTAATTGATTTGAACATAATAGTTCAGTGTACTTTGAATAAATTTTTCTACAACACTTTAACTAATCCATGAGTGAAATAAGTGATAATTTATTTTCTAAAATCCATTATAATTGGTCCTAAGCCTCATTTTTTCTATTAATCATTTTACATCTACAAAAATTTGATCATTTTCCTTCATATCAATCAATAGTTAGTAATTGAGTCAATGTCTAACTTAACCAATGCATAAATATCACCGTTTCAGTAAATTTGTGATATGATCATAGATATCAACTATCGGCGTTATTTTATTTAGTAGATTATTGTGAAATATTATAAATTTATAAAATGATACTACCCATGGGGATATATTGATGACCCATGGATAATTATTAAAAAAAAGAACCCCATGGTGTTTCAAAATATAATGTACATATAGCCTCCCAAGATCCTTATCTTTAGTGATATCTTTGATTATAATCAAATGAGTTGATTTTTTAATCAATCACTCATAACCCATATAGAATTCTTTCTTTGAGGTTTATGTGGTAACCATATAACAAAATGTATAGATATCTCATCCTATTTCTAGGTGTGCATGTGAAGAGGATGAAGAAAACCAAGGGCTATTCTGATTATCTTCTTTAAATTTCGTACATGTATAGAATCAAGATACATAATGCTCTATATCACATCTCATAAAATTACACCAATACCAATGTCTCATTTCATAATATATCTTGGCAGCCCCTAGATGAAATCCCCATTGAGTGTAGTGGAAATCATTCATCACTACATTCTATATGGATTGAGTGATTACATAATAGTATGTGAAATAATGAATTAGCTTAGAATATAGAGATCACTCACTAGTGGTCTCCCCATCATCTATAGTTCTCTCAATAAACTGAAATTCATCAACCATTGTTAGCTTATAATTAATATATTCAATAAGTGAAGGTTTAAATCGTATATTAGCAAAAAACATTGTTTCTTTATCTTCCTTAAACATTAGTTTCATTTCAAAAAAATGGCTCATCATATTAAATTCATCACTAAATTATTTCAAGTCTAGAAATGGTTGATTTATACTAAGAGAGTCAATGACCACATTTACCATCCCAAGTGTATAAATAAGGTATAAATAAAATTTTCTAAGATATTCCACCTAATACCTTTTTATGGGGTTTAATTCCTTTTGATAGAAGGTATAGTTTAAACTTTTATGGTAAATGTACTCCATGAATATCTCACTAAAAATATAGTTTCATAAGTATTTAAGAGAATGCATATCCACTTCTAGTAAAAGGTTACTGGTCAAGTTATTCCTTTCCTGTGGTCAGAGTTTATGAGAACTATATTTCCCCACATGATCACACTACATAAGCAAGAAACCTAATCCCATACCTAATGAATCATAGTAAAAAAGATAGCCATGTATAACCTTTATTATAATCAATACTGGAGTTGATGTCAACCATTGATTCAACTCATCAAAATATACTTGATACTCATGGATCCATAGAAACTTCACACCTTTTTAAGTGAGATTAATTAAATACTATTCAATATTAGGGAAAACCTTAACAAATCCCTAGTTGTAACCTACTAAACCTAAGAATCTACATATATAAAATATCTTCTTTGGTTCCTCCTAATAAATAATAGCCAAAATATTATCATTATAAACTAAAATTTTATATATAAACATAAAATGTTTAAAGAAATTGAATTTTTCTATCTATAAGATACACATTGACATCATCTCATAAAGGATATGATTGTAGAGATTTACCAAAATAATCCTCAAATGATTCCCATGAAACTATACGGTCCTAGAATAAACCAATATGTCATCCATGAATACCATGATGAAATATTAAAGTTATTTATGAAATATTCAATTAATATGTTCAATAAATACTACTAGATAATTAGTTAAACATAAAGGAATTTATTGGTATTCATAATTTCCATACCTATTTCTAAAATTATCCTTAAGAATGTTTGACTCCTTAACCCTATGCTGGTGAATCACTGTCCAAATTTAAATCATAAAAAACTACCTTTGCCATTTTAATTTTTCAAATATTAAATTATTAAGAGGAAAGGGGTACTTATTCATGATAGTTTAATGATTTAACATCATCTATATTATGTATATGTGGAGAGGTTTGTATGATTTCATAGAAAAGGTAATAGGTATTTCTCAAGGAGACACACTATGAAAAATGATGACCTTGGTTTCCAAGTCGACTAGTTAAATGTTCAATTACCTTAGTTCATTTGGTTCTTTTAAATCGGAATGAAATGAAATTGGATTCATACTGACCACTAAATAATTAAAGAACATGACTTATCATTTAGAAGGTAACCCTAAGAGTTTTTCTGGGAAAACTTTTAGGAACTCTCTAAACATAGAATAATGATCACTGGATTTTTTTTACATAATCAACCTCTACTAAATTAGATGACATATGACATATAAATCTAACATACACTGGAAGAAGAGGTCCCAACTAACTAGATTGTGGGTCTTATTCACCATAAAAGAAATGAGAGTCCCCATTGGGCTAGTTATGTTCTCCCACAAATTTAAATCATTAATATAGTCTTTAAAGGTGGTTATCCAATCCATCACAATAATAATAATAATAAATTTCATCTTAAAAAATAAGAAATTACCATAATAAAACTACCTCGTATTTGAGGACAACATACAAAGAACAACATAAACCATGCACCTTCTTCCCAAGTAGTGTCTATATTTCTTTAACATATGTTATAAGATCGAATATAAGATTTAAAAAATATATATCAGGGGAATGTAAAAATTAATATGAGGCACCTACATTAAATAATAAAATCTTCATACATGTAGTGATAATAATGGTACCACTCACGGTTGTTATTTCTACATCAGATCCCCTGGGGGATTTCTCCACCACATGAAACTACCAATCTTCATAATGGTTCTTAGTACTACTAATAGTCCGGGGATTAACCCTCAAGTAGATCTACCCATATGATTTTCCACATCATCCTTTCCTACTAGGAGATCATATTCCAACCACCCTAGGGGAATCAAATTAAATTGAGGATCTTTTTAGATTGGATATTCACATGCCTCTTTGAAGAAATGTGTTTAATCTAAAAAACCTCAGAAGATGACCCATACACTCATATGCATGGAAAAAATTAAGGTAGAATTGACATGAAGATATAAAATTCCTATCCTTTCCATATTTATGGAATATAAGTGATATAACACCCATAAATGATGATAATATAGATTTGGATGTGTTCCTAGAACCATTAGCGCTTATCCTTATAGGTTCATCATGATTTATCCTCTTTTAATATAATCCAACATCAATTCCAATTGTCATGTTTGGAGCATCAATCAATCCTAATATCCCTTCTTGTTCAAACTCTACCATTAGGGATTGGTGCATCACTTTTTTATAAGTTTGAAGATTCATGAGGAAAATCCAGGATCTGAAGTATGGTCACATTCCTTATCACCAATAACTAGAATTTATCATTCAAAACAATCATCAGTGAAAAATTAATGTCTTCAAAGAACTCATTTTCATAATCAATAACCATCATGTTTTCTTGGGGGAGGCACACCAAATCCCATAAATTTATCAATGCCATCATATTGAGATTGGATTATTTATTAAACAAGAATTTGAAGTCTTTTCTCTTGATATTACCATACATATTGTCTTGAAAGATAGAATACAAATATTTTAGGCTTGGGACTTGAAAGATAAAAGTATCAATATTCACCTTCATTTATTCTAGAGTCTCTAATAATTCAAAAATTCTTTCAATCGTATCTTACTAATCATGTACCTCCCAAGGGTTATTTCTTCCCCGAAAGGATGATGGATAATGATGAAGAAATATTTTAGCATGATACTTATATTGAATCAAACCCAGAATTACTTTCTCATCCTGATCTTAAACAATACCAACCCAATGATTCATATCCTATACATTTCACTCTATTTTCCTAATCAAATTCAAGTCTAAAAGAGTATTTTCCTACAAAATATTATCTACACCTTCTTTTGGTGGATGTATAGGGGCCTTTGAGGTGTAATGGTACTACATGAAATCAAATAAAGAATATGAATAATATTAAAACAACTAAATAACATCAATTAAGATTATAAACAACCATTGAAAAAATATAAGAATCATAAATTGACATTTAACAAAATAAATGTAATTAAATCCTAAAACATCCCACTCTCTATGGTTTGAACTTAAAATTTACCAAATTATGAACCAGCCATATATGTCTCCTTAGATATCAAGGATTGACTACAAAATTTTGAAACTCAATTTTATAAATCATAATCCAAACATGTGGGAAACACTGGAAACCCTCATGTTGGGTCACATGGTTTCATCGCATGGTCTTCAAAACATGTGTATTAACCATGTGCCCTATAAAATTGATCATTGCCTCCATTTTTCAAAATAAAATTACTAAAAATTAAAAATCATATAAAAAATATTTCAAATCCACATTTTCAAATTTCTTATAGTGACTTAAGTCTTGTTGTAGTGAGTTTTGTCCAAAAACTCACCCAAAACCTACACATCATGTTTCTATGTTCATATATCATGTCTACCATGACAATCCAAAATACCATAAATATAACCAAGCTCTTATACCATTTTTCATAAAACAATCCATTCTATCCATGACCATGTACCTAATATGGGCCAGGAAAAGTTCCTATGGGCATTTTTGATCCCCAAGAAATGGAAACTAATTCTTGGGTATCAAGGAAACTCTCTTGGGAATGGTTTTCACAATCCATAAAACTACTATAATGGGAGGGGATTCTAATTAAAAAGGTTACATGACCCCACTATACATATGAAATTAATGCAGTAAATAAATAGATGTATAAAACATAAAATAAAATAATAATGGCTTAACACATCTAAGAGATAAAAATGAACAAAAACAATAAGTTTAATAAAAATTTCAAAATAATACCATATAATAATATAGATATTCCCAAAATAAGTAAGATGATAAATTGATGTAAAAATCTAGGGAGGCACTACAAGAGTATAATTTACTAAAAATAATAACAAAAAATAAACCAAAAAGACTACTAATCATATTTGTATAACATGAGGGTTATGTCCCTACCATTTCACCACCGCCAACATAAGATATACTAATGTTAATATCCCCACCACCTAGTGATGCTTTTCCGTTATTTTTATTAGTTGAAACAAGGTCTACATACACCAAAATCTCATATGTGGGGTGTGATAACAAATTTTGCAATATGATCCCACAAATTGTTTCAATAGAAATATTTATTAGATAATACAATCATGTTAGTTTGAAGATAAACTATATTGAAAATACTATTTTATCATTTTAAAGACAAGTAACATATCTTTAAAAATATCCAATATGAAAATAAAATATAGGTAAACAATAATTTCAAAACAAGAATCATGGGATATTATCTAAGGTAGTTATGGTTAAGTCTTCTTAAGATCATTATACTATTTCATGTTTATAACAAATATTATCAAATTTTGATTAAGACACTATGGATAGAATCATAAATTACTAAGGGTAAAGTGACCCATTATCCACTAAATAGATAAATTTCAATAACTATCATTATCATACATGTCTTAGGAGAGCTTCTCAAATTCTTAGTTGGTACATGTCCAAGGTTCACTACCTATGAACCTTGTTTCCCATGAATTATAACAATTTAAAACTTCTTATAAAAATATTTAAATTCAAGAGGCACTTCATCAAGAAAATAATTGGAAACACCAATTTCCATAAAAGAAAACACGTTTTAAAAAAAAAATTGATTTTATCATATCAAAATAGATGGCTTGAAGAAACTATAAGACATATAGAAGTCCTAAAATTGCAAAAAGTTATTTTATGAAAAGTAAAACAAACTTTAAAATAAATAAACCACATATGGTTCCTTGAACAAACGAATCTCATGAAACTACCTACATTAAACTAAATAAATCGCTGTTAAATGTTGTAATTCCACCAAGAGAAGGGGTAAATATCCTTAAGAGGCATGAGAAAAGACCCGATATCAAAAATACTCACTTAAAACTTAGTCATCACTAATCCTAGGCCACTATCCCTATGGGGAGTAAAAAAATGGGAAATAAGGGGAATGAAGTAAATAAAATGGAGGAATCCACTCATTTAATTATTTATCAAATAATCTTGATGAAAATCCATTTGAAATTGTGTAGAAGGGGATTGTAAAAGAGAGTGGTATTGTCCCTACCATATGAGGATCGAATGGGGAGAGAGTTAAGGGTTATATGGTTTAATTTTAGTGGGAAAAGAATTTAGTTTGAAAATTTTAATCATATTTGGTTAGCCACATGGTTTCCCAAATTTTGTTCCAACTATATGGACGACACTAGACACACCATATGGGAGTTACATGATTTGGTCTGACAATTTGATAAACCAAGAATTAATTATGAGAAAAACTCTAAAATATGATTTAGACCCTACATTATAGTGTTTTATGAGTTGGACTAATTGTGCACAAACCATGTGACATACAAAAATTTCTCCATTTTTTCCAAAATATCAAAGAAACACGAAACTGAAATAAGAAATATTATTATTATTATTTATTATTATTGAATAAGGAATAAGGAATTTATAACTAAAAAAACATTGTGGGTGTGACATAGAGACATGCCTTGATTTTTTGCGATGAATGTTGATTTGGGTTGTGATATCAAAGATGATGTATGGAAACAATATACACATTTATTTTTTGAATCATGTAATAATTGTAAATTTTACCAATCAAAACATATTTTAAATTATCTTGAAGGTTGGAAAACATTGAGGATTTATTTTAATCATCCAGATCGACATAAATTGATGTTTGAATGTAAATTTAATGTAATATCTTAGAATAAAGATAGAATAATTTGAAGTAGATATAGAATGAAAATATGTTAAAATACATTTTTTGTCTATATATATATATATATATATATATATATTTGATGTAAATGAAAAAATATATGAATGGTAAACTTTTGAATATTTTAAAAAATATAGGGTTTTTATAATGTAATGGAAGAAGAATGTTTGTTCAGTTATAAATTATTGAATATTTATTTATGAATAAGTAACAATTAATTGTTTTTTGATGATCGTTGGACCACCAATATTTGTAGGGTGTATTTGTTTTTATTTTCTATATAAATATTTGTTAAAATTTTATAATAGTGATGGGTCATATTTTTATTAATGGTCATCCTTGAGGGAGGAATACTATTTATAAATTCGTATAATTAGTATAACTATATTTATGCATGGATAAACATTGTTAAATATTCATATATATATTATTTTCCTTTATATTGGTGGTGAACCAAGTAAATTTTTGTGTTCTTTTTGTTATTATTTCACTATTCAATTTTCATTGGCGAGAGAAAATGTTAATATGAGAGATAAATAGTAACACTAATTATAGAAAAATATTCATCCTGAGATAATTATATTATTATTTTTTAGACATTATCATACCCCAATTAAACCCCTCATGGTATCCCTCTTTCCATATGGTCATAAAAATAATTATCAATGTTTTTTATTCATTATTAAATAGCAAAAATATATAATTACAAAATATTATGGTTATGGATACATCTACTAATCACAAACACATTCCTATATTTGATAGGTATAATTTATGATTAATAATGAATCTAATTTATTATTACTTTTTATTATTGTGAATTCAGGTCTATGTTTTTATTATCCATTAAATCTAACTTATTGATGTAATTTGATTTTCTCTTATGAAAAATGGATTTGTATGAATTTGATGAAGATATAATAAATATTAATATATTAGTATGGTACTTGTAAAACATTGTGTACAAAAATATTATGGGTTATATGTTATTAATATAAATGTGGTATAATTTATTCAATTTATATTAAATACACTAAAATATAAAAGAGAAAAGATTTTAAGTGACATGTAATAATTTTAATTAATTGAGAATACAACCTTCTTAATATGTTTCTAGAATATGTATTAGTGTTGTTGAAATTTTTTATTATAAGAGTTACTTATGACAAATTAAATAAGTAATTAGTATTTTAGATAATATTATGAGAAGTAATATATATTTTTCTAATACTAATATACATTAAATAATTGATAGAGACATTAAAATGATATCAATTGATGATATTAAAATCAATTTTATTCCTTTATGAGAAGTAGATAAAACAAAACACTCTTATGTTATAAAAAACAATTCAAGAGGTATTTTTAAAATCTATACATAATGATATACTATAGAAAAATTCAGATTAATAAGTGTATGACATGTTGAATTTACTCTCAAGAAATACATGGAAAATAAAAGGTAAATTCTAGGAAAATCCACATCATAATTTTGTTAGTTATGAAAATTTGGGATTTTTTTTCAATTATTTCTAATAATATTAGATATAATGATAAGTAATTGTAATTTTAAATGAAAATTTCTATGATTTTCACCAATTTAACGTTCAAAGAAAATAAATAAAGAACATTATTAATGATAAGTTTTGAAAAAATAATCTCTTATCCAAATAAGATGATGCCTCTAATGAATTCAATATTGTGAAATTTGAGTATTATCAAGATAAAAAATATATTTTCTTCATTGATTAATTAAAATATATTATTATTTTCAAAGAGTATGAAGATGAAAAAGAACTAATTTCTGACTTATGGATTGAAATGGAAGCGACATTAGAAATTTTTTTATTCAAATAAAATGATGAAATAAATCCAATGTTATGGTCTGAAATTTTAAATTTATATCATAGACAAATAATAGTAAATAAAAAAATTTAGATGAATTTGAAATTTTTAAATCCATACATGATTAATATTAAAAAGATATTATAGAACTTAGCCTCAATATTAATGAATAATAAAACACTAATTGAAGGTAAGACTTCAATAAGAAATGGTAGGAGCAGGAAGATAAAAAAATTTGAAGTTGGTGTGGTCATAATTAGGAATAAACAAGATTTATAGGAAAAATAATAGATTGATAGAAAGATATTGTGGTTTATAAGTTTATCATAAAACCCTAATACTTTATGATATCTTCATTTTTAGATAAATTTAATGTCTTTGATAGCTTATAATATACGCAACCTTGAGTCTAAACAAACCATAATATAGTATATCGTTTTTACCTAACTATTAAATAAGAAATTATGAATAATAACAACTAAATTATGAAAATTGTATGCTTTACACATGTATAAAATAAATTCATTTCTTTTCAATTTATTATAAAATAAAATTGAAATCATTTGAAAGTAAAATAAATGTTTTTATGTAAAAATATTTCTATCCACATAATTTATTTTTATATAAAAAATTAAATTAACCACCATTAATGAATGATTTTAATAAAATTTTAATATTATATTTTCAATAAAATCATAAATAATTCATCTAATATTTATACCAAGCATGAGATAAACAATAAATCCAGTTTTATTCTTAAAACTATATGTTTCAAAAAAACAGTAGAGTCACATTTTTCACACTAATTTTAAAATTAATTTTTTAAAAATTTAGAATATTTATTTTAAAAAATGAAATTATTTTTTAATATCAAAATTTAACGATTATATTAGAGTAAATTAATGATAATTCTCATAAAAGAATACTTTTTCCATAAATAATGAAAAAAGATAATTTTTATTAAAAATTGTCTTATCATTTGAAGAATATTCAAATTTCTATTTTGTTATAAAAAGTTTTAAAACTAAAATTAGTTCAATTATATTATAATTAATCTAATATATATCATTGGAATAATTTTTATGTTTTCATTTGATATAAAAACCTTGTGTACTTAAGAAAACTATTTTCTGGAAATCCGCATTTTCATTGCGCTTACGACTTCAATTTTAAAATAAATTCTGCCACATATATGAAATTAATTGGGTAAAATGTATTCTATATTGGGAATAAGTATAATTAAAATTTATTAATAAGTTCAACATATTTTTTTCATAATTAATGGTGAAAATAGTGACAAATTATTTACTGTAGTTAAGATTAAAACAGAGTTTTCTCTATTATATGTGACTTTATTAAAATTAATTTTACACAAACAAATGAATTTTATTTTATAAATTGTGTTTTTATATATAACTATCATATAAAAATTATTTAATAAGTATATTTTATATTAGTATTAATTTATAAATTACCTATTTAAATAAAAAACTGGTGACCGTGATGAATAGTAAATTGGTAAAAGTGAGTAACTTTAAAGGTTTAGATAATAGCATGTTTAAAAAATGTTTATTTTTTATAGTGTATGTTTTTGTTGAACTTATATTCTTTAAAATACATTATTTTTCAATTTTGGTTGCACTTATTTTTAGATTGTCTTCCCATTGTTGAATAGATTTGGATATTTAAAAAAATGTCACTCCTCCATAATTATAAAAGGGAACCTCCTTTCGCATAATCACACCTCTTAAACCATTTATCTGGACCAAAAAGAACAACAATCTCTCTAAAACATAACTATCTAAGTTATAGAGATTCTTTTATTCCAAAAAATACCAACCATAGGATCTTTTGTAAGAGGGGAAAAGGAGGTTTTTCTATACAAAGGTAATTGTCCTCTCTATGCTATTTCATTTTTAACTTATTCTCTTACCACATTCATTCATTTATTAATAATTAAAATGTGATAAAAAATTATATAACATAAAATCGTATGTTATTAGTTTATCTAATAAACTATATTTGTCTCCTCTTCTGTCAAATGAGTAAGGAAACTGTCGATTGTGTGTACGACCGAGTAACGCCTTGTGAACCGATGTAATTTGTTTTCCATCACCACCTCTCACAAATATATATAATTATGGATTTAATATACATATACATATATATGTATATATTATTTATGAAATATTTATACTTATATAATTAAAATATCATATCTAACTTCCAATCCTTTGCAAAACAATTATTTTTCTTGTGCATATGAGTAGACTACCACCTCTATGAAGGGTTGTGATTAGTTTTTCATTTACACTTTACATGGATGGAAATAAGGATAGATTTTATGAAAATATATGATTTATATGATATAATAATGTTTCTAAAATGTTTAATTAATATCTAACTTTATTTTATTTCATCTGTTAAAAAATGAAAATAGTGTTCATGCGTACGTACGGCCTACCGTCTCCAAGAATGGTGTAAATGATTTTTTTGTCTCAAACATTTATGAAATATTATAGATACATATAAAATGAATGTATATGATAAATATATCATGTTTAAAATTTTTGAGATTATGAAACCATAACTAAAGTGTGAGTATCGAAACTACTGAACCAAAACATACATGAAAAACAAAGCAATTAGTACCGAGAATAGTAATTTCAACAAAGATTTATTTACAAAGGGTGATAAAATATTATAATTAAATCATATAAGATATGATATGTATGTGTATGATTCTAAAATAGATATATAATACATCTATATTTATTATACAGGAGGTTCCAATGCAAAATAAGGAATTCCTATACGAGGAAAATGTTTATTACACAATCTCATCATTATTCAGGATTGTTTATGATTATGTACCCACTAGGGAAGCTATTTTATATTTATATATTAAAACAAATTTATTTAATTCTATTATTATTTCTCATAAAAATTTAAATATTTTCTTTCAATTTCCTACATTTATGAACTCAAGATATCACAATTATGTTTTTATGGAAAACTGGCTATATTTTCTTACTCTATTGGGAATATTTCTCTTTTATGTCCATATTTTCAAAAAAATGTATAAAATGATTTTTTTATCATTATAAAATTATTTATTAAAGTCATTTTTACCCTTTTTTAATGTTTTAAAAAAATTAAGGGGAATCTTCTTTTTGTTTTCTGAATGAGTTCCTTTTTGATATTTTTACAACAATGTGAAGGAGTGTTTTTTAACAGCATGTATGTAATTACCTACCATCTTGAACACTCATTGTTTTCAAGATTAATTTACAAGTATAAAATTTTATTTTCGAATAAATTTCTCAATTTTTTATTTGGGAATTTTTTTAGTCTTTAAGCAGTTCTTTCAATGTAAAAAGGGTTTTTTAATCAAGAAACAGCTAGTTATATTTTTAAATTATATTCATATATGTAAATATTCTTTGGTGAATATTATGATATACTGGGGATTTAATATTTTGATACCATTATCCATATTACTCTGGGTGATTTATATTTATATATATTTTTTGGGAAATTATTAACATTTTTTATGTTAGTTTTTGAATACAAATGTTTACCTTGATTATGTTTCACCACTTTCATATCAGGAATGAATTGGACAAAGTAAGTGATAGATGGGGATTACTATAGCCCATTGATGCATCGATAGGTCTAATGAGACCAACGAATTTGGTTATTTGGTTAAGGGCTTACCCAATAATTTAATAATTCTTATCATGATTCCTTTATGATATGTTTAGGATGTCTGGAATTATACATTCACTCAATATGAAATTAGTTATTGAGGTCTATGTAATTATTTGATTAGTTAAGATATCTGTGGATATGTTTTCGGCTCATGTAATTATTTATAAGGTATTATTTGATCATAATTTATTCCTTCAATATTATTCTTCATGATTGATTTACTGATTAAATGGAATGTATTTTTTGATATTTACCTCCCCATATTGATTACACATTATTTATTCATGATGGTTTCCATTGTACACATAGTAAGAATAAGAACCTGACTCACACATTTATTATGTTTAATTTCACTGGGATTATAGGAATTGTATTATGATTGATATGTAGGGATATTATAAAGGGAATAGTGGTGTTCTAGAATAAAATATAATGTAGTATTTTATAGTTTAAAATGTAATGTATAATTCATGTATCTATCTAGTTTTTCAATACCAGTAAATTATTTGGTCCATTGGAATTGTATTTCTTATATCTTAAGACAATGTAATAATGTAATTTCTGATTCTAGGATACTAGAGTTGAGTTATTTGTAGTTGTTATCATAGAATATTTGGTAGAAACCTTGTGAATTTGATTTATAAAAACCTATATTAGGGAATATATCCCCATGACTGACTTTGATGATAATTCTAAGTATATGATAATGTCATAAAGTTATGCTAAGGTATATATTATGTGTTTTTACTATAAATGAATACATATCTCAATATTAAAAGTTGATTTTGATCTAGTATAGTTTTAGCTAGGGGTAATAACTCTTAAAAGGGTGCATTGATCTTTGATTTGATCGTCACCCGGTGCATGATAACAAGCCTCATTGCACGCCTGATTTGAACCTCTTAAAAGATATGATTGGGTTGATTTAAATTTTCATTACAAATCATTATGAAGGATTTGAAAACATTTATATAACTTGAGAATATTCTCAAAATACTCTGATTATGATTCTTATTTTAGCTATACATAAATTTTTTAATTTATGTTAAGTGTTTCAATATTTTTAAGATTGTACATAATAATACATAGTGTTATAATCTAATCAAGTGTATGTAATTGTTTAGAAATGGGACATATTGGAATAAATTAAGATCTTACCAATGAGCATAACCCATATAGGTATTTCCCTCCAGGGAAAGATAATGATGATGGAGTTGGAGTTACCATTACAACTGAACAAATTATAACTATATTGGGACAAGTAACTCAAGTAAAAACGAATAATATTTCTCACATAGATCAACCTACTGATCCAAATTGTGGTGTGACAATGTTATATGGATTCATGTATTATAAACCTCTAATATTCAATGTGAATAGCTGAGAAATGGATAATCTATTTAAGTAATATATTTCTCACATTATGAAGTGATGTGTCCATTATATCATATATTTTTTCACATCAGTTTTGTGGTTTTTAATGTATACTTAATGTTAAAATTGGTATATAAGTGGTTAATTATAGTATTACAATTTATATATCGATAATTAGTAAATTTTTCAATATGGTGTAAAAAATTAATTTAATTATTGAGAAATGATAGTGTGAAACTCTATTTATTTTATTGGTGAAACTAGACATTCTTTAAAAGTATTATATTTAAGTTTTATAACACAATATTTACAGTCAAATTGTTTTACTTTATTAACTTTTTTCTTTGTTTTTATTTAAATCATTATTTTTTTATTTTATTTCTTATATTTTGGTTTTTTGGTTTTTACCATCCTTTTATTTTTAACTCAATTATTTTGTTTCTAATTAGAAGTTTTAAATTATAGATAATATTTTTTTTATGAATAGTTTTTTTTAAAATTTATTTACTGTATAGGGAATCTATTGTATCACGTGCATAATATAATTTTGAAGGCTTCTTTATAAGATAATTATTTTTAGTGTAAAAGAATTATCTTACTATTGGAAGGATAAATCTGGTAAGATAAATTTTATTGAATACGTAACATAGATTTAATCTGTAAAGGAAGATGAGTAAGTTAAAATAGTGGGGATTATTATAAGATAATTCAATTCTCTCCATGAAGGATAATTTATTTTATATGATTTCATCCAAATCCAAGAAGTTATTTGTCCGGTGACCAAATCACTGGTACTAATAAAGAGAATCACACTATTTTTTGATTACTGAATAGAAGAAGATGGTATTACTGACTGAAGTCGATCCATGATAAAAACTTTTGAGGTACTTACACCTGAGGGTTCTAGATCTAGGTTGAAGGAGGCTTATTTATTCCACATTTGACACACTATCATGGAGTTATCACTACCGAAGCCTCATTGAAGATGAATATGATCAATGGGTTAGGGAATTTAATTTGAAGTCAATGGATGATGATAGTGATGAGCTCATCAAGGAAGACTGGAACCCAAGCCAGCTAATGTTGTATCTGTTTAATAGAGAGTGGGTTCAAGTGACGTTGATTGTGATTGAAGAGGTGAATGATGATGAGAACATGTATGTATTTAAGCCACGATGTTTTCATTTTCATCGATAGGTACTCTGTCAAACTTATATTTATTAATCTATTCTCATAGAAGATTATTCAATTAAAAATATTTTTCTTAGTTTTATAGTATTTAAAATCAGATCAACTTGGTGTCATCTTATGATATCAAATCCATATTTTTTCCATGTAAGATGACTTCTCTTGGACCTGTTAATCCAATGTGCGGGAATTCCAAATTGGTGATGTTCAACCGAACCAAGAACCTAGGTTTTTAGATGAAATTATGATACCATTAAAATTGGTATTTTTTTAATGGTATAAGGTATATCAAATGAGTTCATATGAATTAATTAGTTTGTTTGAATAAATCTCGATGCACCAAGTTAAAGGACGAGCTCAATTTACCGGATCTGTTTGAGGTGTTATAGTTGATGTTGATGTATCATATTTAAATGAGAATTTATTGGAAGTTTTGAAGTGATTTTTGTTACATGGGGGAAGGGGGATCAATTTGTTTTCTTGTAATTTTTGAAGTAATACATATTACCTTCTCGATAGTATTTCACTATATAATTTCAGTTCATGTGAAGTGGTGTCAGCATTAGAGTACTGAAATTTGGTATATTTTTTAAATATTAGAGGATGATGGGAAGAGATGACGACATTAGGAGTAGTCATGGTGTCAGATGAATTTATTTATTTCTAGTGCATTTGTCATAATATGATGTAGAGACTTATTAGAGTAACCAGATTTTGATAGAATTTCATAATTAATGTACACTGTTAGTGATGAATGACATGTAAAATTAGAAAATTAATTTTATGTATTCAAAATAAAATAAAATAATATACTTGAACATTAGAGGGGACTCCACTATATTTTTACAGACCAATTCTTGAAGGGAACTAACATTTACTCTCTAGATACAAACACATGTGAACTTCTTGGTGATCATGATATGGACTTTAATAAGGGGAAAATTTTAAGATAAAGAGACAACAGGGAGTATCCCTCTTAAAAGAGAGGAATCTCTATTTCTCTCAATAATTTTTCTTCTGTATATCTAATTCATTTTATCTAGTGTTTTATTGTGGAACAAAATATGCTCAATTAATTTTGTGCTAGTGGAATAAAAATTTCAAATTTCATTTATTCTTATTTACCTCATTTATTTCCAAGGAACTTAATCTTTTGTCAAGATCAATTCAGATTACAATATTTTATAGCTTCTTTCCATTTGATTTTTCATCATCAGACTCTTTTGGAGAGGTCAATTCTAATTACGATTCTTTATTTTATATGATTAGATGAATCATATTAGTGGAAAGATGTAAGGATTATTATTCCATTTGATTAATCTCATAGATTAGGAGGTTAATCTCATTGTTTCATTTTATGTTGCATAAGAAATTAAATTACCCATGAAGATGAAAATAATTTAAAACCAAATAGTTGAAATCCGTCTTACGCTATCTATTCTTTATTTGGGGTCTTATATTTAATTTAGTTTAATTATTAGGAGGTTTAACAGCATGTTTTACATCATTATATTTCATACATTTTTCACCTATTAAAACTTCCATTCCATTTCCATGTTTTCCATATATTATAATTTAATAAATCCCTTAGAGCATTAACCTTCCCCCTAGTGGATTATACTTGCTTTCCAAAATCCTAGTGTATATTAGAAGTATTTAAATTTTCAATTTTAATGGTGTGACAACAACCGCATCATGATCATGTTGTATTACCCTTTTTTCTGTAATTATTTTTGTGACCAATTTTTCAAAACTAAAAAAAATATCTTTAAAAAATTATATAAAAATAATTTTCAAAAAATATGAAAACTGTTGTTAAAAAAATATTTTCTATCAAACTAATTCTACTACTTATAACTATGAAACTGTTTATTATGCTGAATTTTTATAAGCTATTTTTTTACTAAAATATTGGTTTCTTTTCAGGATATCTGAGCACAAGGACATAAATAAATTGGATAGAGCCTTTTATTCCATAAATAGGTAAACATCCTAGTTCAGTTAAAATGAAAAAAAATCATAAATTCATAACATAGGATAAACTGTTACTATTAACAATGAGATAAGAGCTCAACATGAAATCAACTTATAAGATAAGAAGAATCCTAGGATGAGGGTGTTTCATCTACCTAAAGTATCATGAACCCCATCTTCAATTAGATTTTCACCTAGATCTAGAAACTATGAGCTAAAATAGTCACCTGTTTCACTATTTTTAGCCTTTAATGGGATTTCAAATGAAGTCTAACTGAACATCATTAAACACTTTTATAATACAGTGCACCAGTTACCTTTGATAGGGCTTAATGAAAATGGATTAATAATGACAGTGTTTTCCTTTTTCCATAAAGGGAATTCTCAAAATGTGTTTTAAAGTCTAGATAAAAATATTTTAGAAAACTATGATCATGTGTATAACTCAATTATGATGAAATTTTATCCCCATTGTCTTAAGGGAGAGTTGAGAACCAAAATCACTATTTTTACCAAGAGGATGGAGAATTCTTTCATGAGGTTTGGGACTGATTTAGAGACTTTCTTAGGAGTTTTTTTATCACCAGCATCGATACCATATTCTCATTGATACCTTCTATGAAGGATTATCCTATTTTGGTGAATATTTGGTTAACCAATCTATTTGGGTAAATTTAAATGAATTGACTGATGAATAATTGATTCAAATTTCCAAAAAATATTGCTTTAAATTATCAACTCAAATATTATAAAAGGAAAATAATAGTGGAGGAATAAACACTGGTTTGGAATGAAAATGAACACTCAAATGGTTGAAATAAATGATAAACTTAAATATATAATTAACCAAATTCTAAACTAACTATAAACCAAGTGGGATGTAAAAATAAAAAAAAATCATATAAAGAAGTAAAGTTTTTGGCTTAATTTTGTTTGATAAAATAAACCTTTGGATGAAGAAATATATTTTGAAGTTGAAATTAATGTTATACACACTGTTGATTCTGCACAATTTGAGAGTCTATAAAATATTCAAAAATTGCACAACAGTATTTTGTCTGCTTTTAAGAGTGAATCTGGATAAGAATCGTTTCTTTCTGATCTTAAAGGATTCTTGAGAGAAATTGAGGTTTATTAAAATACTAAAAAACTTCCAAAGTGATTTATTTTTTTAGGGAGAACTGATAAAATAAATAGATGATTTCTAATAGATAAATATTATGAAATATGATCTGGAAACTTATGAATGTGAGTTTTCCAGTTTGGAAAATAGTGGTGGAAAATTTAAAACTAGTTATGAAATTAAAAATCATTCCACTTTTCAAACTCCTTATAGGAAACATGTTAAATATATTGGTCGTGCCATGCCCAAGATTATTCCATCAAGTGAATAAGTACTTAATTTGGAGCTAAAACTACTCCCATCGCACCTAAAATACTCATTTTAGTCGACAATTCAACACTGGGTGTAATTATTTCTACTGACCTAAAAGGTAATAAATATGGATAATTGTTAGCTATTCTGAGGAAATTAAAAACAAAAATTTGCATGTCCTTAGATTATATCAAAGGTATTTTCTCTTTATTCACTATACATAATATTCATATGTATCTATACCACAAATCAAGAGTAGAGTGTCAAAGGATACTGAACCCAAATAAGAACTATTTTTTTAGATAAGAGGTAATCAAGATGATGGATACTGGTATTATATGCCCCATATTTGATAGTTCTTGGTTTATTTTAGTCCAATAAGTCCCAAATAAATGAGGGTTCAGTGTAGTAAATAATGGGAAAAATGAAAAAAATCAAGTGAGAAAAGAAACCAAATGTATAGTTTGTATAGATAGTATAAAGATTAATTTATCCACCAAGAAGGATAATTCTACAATTCATTTCTTAAATCAAATTCTTGAAAAGATTTATAAAAATGACTTCTTTTTTATGCCTATTTTGGTCACAACCAGATCACTATATCACTAGAGATTAAGAGAAAACAATATTTCCATGCCCTATTGGGATATTTTCCTCTCGGAGAGTGCCCTTTGGTTTATGTGGTGATCCCACTACCTTCTAAAGATGTATGATGGCTATATTTTTAGACATTTTATAGTGTATCACTGATGTATTTCTAGATGACAACACTATTGTTGGTTGCACATTTTAGATTTATTTACGAAATATGGAATTATTTTTAAAGAGATGTTTAGAGACTAAAATTTTTCTAAACTAGGTGAAATGCTAGTTAATGTTCACTAAAGGTATTATGTTGTGACATTAAGTGCCTAAGAGGGGTTTTGAATTTGATACTACCAATATTGAGGTTATTAAAAAATTTCCCCTCTTAAAAATCATTATGGTGTTGGATTCATTTTAGGGCATGCCAGTTTTTACCGGAGGTTGTTAAAAATATTTTTCCAAAATTACAAAACCCTTGTGTTCCTTGCTTTTTGAAGAAACACCCTTCCTATTTAAACAAAATTGATTTGAATCATTTGATTTTCTTAAACAAAAACTCACTTCATCCCCCATCATAACTACACCTGAGTGGAAATTACCTTTTAAAATTATGATTGATACAGGTGACATGGTTATTGGAGTTGTCTTAGGACAAAGGATACAAAATAGATTATGTGTGACTGGTTATTCTAGAAGACTTATAGATAATGCATAATGGAACTAAACCAATATATAGAAGGATTTATTATCTATTATTTTTGATCTATAAATTATAATGGAGTACCTTCTAGGTTCCAATGTTAAAATATTTATGAACCATTTTACCTTAAAGTATTTCCTACAAAAGAAGGAGGCCAAACCTATACTCAATAGGTGGATTATCTTGTTTCAAGAGTTTGATATAGAGATTAAATAAAATCAAGGATATGACAATGCAGTTTCACATCTTTTTTCTATGTTTTTTTAATCAAGGTGCAGGGAAAACCCCTTTGATTGAACAAACAAAGAAAACAGCTCCTTTTGAGGACTAGGAAAAGGAGAAACCCATTACAAGAACCAAATGAAAAAATGAAACTCAACATGGCACAAAGTCCTTACATGGACACAAATACCAAATAAGAAACACATATTAGAAGCAGAAATAGCCAGGAGTCTTTTTTCCCCTGTCAAAAACTACAACAGTGAAATCTGTCAAGGATGATGCGCCACCCCCTTGCGAAGAAGTGTCATGCTGGAAACACAATAAAGGTAAAGCACTCCTAAATCCCACACCGAAATATAAGAAGAGGACTGGAGGATAGATTCCAGAACACCTATCTCTCGTGCGAGCTCATCTTTCTATGTTTTCTAATACCTAGTGTGTAAATCCTAGGGAGATTAATTCAATTTTTCCAAATCAAAAGATACTCACTATCACTGTTAAGTAGTCTACCTGGTTTGCCGATTTTTTTGAATTCATGGAATCAAGTATCGTTCAAAAGGATTTTTCAAAAAATATGAGGAATAACTTTAATTAAAAACTTAATTACTATATATAGGATGATTATTTACTTATTAGATGGTGTGCTAATGGAATTTTGGGAAGCTATGATTTAGAGGAAGAAATTTTTGCACTTCGTGGTAGTTTTAAATCCTCACCTTGGGGAGGTCATCATGGTGGATAAAGGATATCAAAAAAATTATTTCCAGATGGATTTTACTGGCCTACTTTATTCAAGTATATTATGATTATTTGGGAAATTTTGATATATGCCAAATGATAGGGAATATAGGAAGAAAACAAGAACTATATCATAAAGGTAATTTAAAATTGAATATTATTGATGTTTTGGGATTGGATTTTATGATACCATTTCCATCATATCATGGTAATGAGTACATTTTAGTAATTATTGACTTTGTTTTGAAATGGTTTGTGGTAATATAACTACCAAATAATGAATTAACTAATGTGATAAAAATTATTAAAAAGAACATCTCTTTAATGTTTGGGGTTCCTTGATATTTCATTACTAATAATGGAACAAATTTTAATAATTATAAATACAAATATTTGATGGATAAATATTTTTTTAACCATAGAATTGGAAATTACTACCATCCACAATCTAGTGGATATGATGAATTTCAAACAGGGATCTAAAACCAATTTTATAGAAAAATATCTCTAATTCTAGGAAGGATTGATCCTAAAAATTAGATCTTTATTTATGGTTCTATAGAACTGAATTAAAACCCCAGTTTGTATGTCTCTATACATGATATTATTTGGGAAATGTTTTCATTTACCTATGGAGTTGAAGCACAAGTCTTGTTGGGCTGTAAAGGCCATAAATTGGATTTTAAGACTATGGGAGAGAGGAGGTTTATAGAACATAGTGAGATGGATGAGATTAACAGAGAGTCTTATGATAATTTTAGGATTTAAAAAGAGAGGACTAATGTATATTAGAGTCCTATCATTTAAAATATAGAATTCAAAGATGGATAGAAATTCCTTCTCTTTAATTCCAAACATAAACTCTTTCCTAGTAAATTGAAATATAAGTGGTATGGTCCATTCATTGTTCTTTAAGTGTTGAATAATGTAGATATTAAAATTATTACAGAAGAAAATAGACCAGTACTGGGAAATGGTAAAAGAATAAAAATGTATTTTTATGGGAATTCAAATGGATTGGATTCCATATTTGTAATTAGAAATTGAGTTTTTATTTGAACTCTATCTAATTATTTTATATACTGTTCTTCATGGGAGTCAACCCATTGTCTTTCTATGTTTTTTGTTTTTGTTGTGTTAAGAATAATTTTTTTCTATGTATTATGTTATTTGTTTCTACTATATTTATATTCTTAGTCTTCATGGTCATTTTTTAGGAAGGTTACTACTGAGGTATTCATAGAATAACTGATTCACCAACTTACTTTGATTTGTCATGGAGAAGTAATATGTTGGAGCCTCACTGGATAAATTTCCCTAAACTCAAACTTTAGGATTTAATTAAATTTGAGCTTCATATATTGAATTATTATATTAATAATTTTCATTTTCTAATTACTATAGTAGAATAAACCATTGTATTACTCTTAAATATAAGGGGGAGAGCTAATTTTGGATATAATCTGAAGAGAAATTCTATTTAAATAGAGGAGTGATTTATTTTATTTTCTACATTTTAAATCTTATTATTCTTTTAGTCATTATTTCATGTTGGTTAGTTGAAAGTTATTCTTCAATGCTTTAAAATTTATTTATTATGGGAAATTAAGTGTGGGAGAGTCATACTCATAGCTATTAGAATTTAAGTAAATATTCCTATCTTTAGTATCTGATTAGCATACTATTTTCCATGCCATTGAAAATATAATTTAATGAAATTTTTAGACTTTTTGACTCCCTCTTCACTATGTAGTTTATGTATTACATTCTAATTTTTTCACCTAATTGAGAAATTCTCTGCCTATTCCTTAAAGATAATGCATCTACCTTTTTAGTCAATTGTAATATATTTTTTGTGGGAATTATATTTTTTTATCTTTGTCCTGACCCTTGAACATATCCAAAAAGTGTTGATCTAAAACCAATTTTGAACCAATATTCTTAGTTGTTTTTCTTCCACACCATTAAATTAAAATTTGGGGACAATTTTGGGATTTAAGTGTGGGAGAGAGGGTCGTAAAAAGTTGAGTTTTAAGTGTCTGGGAGAGGGTCTTCATAATTTGGGTTAATCTATTCCTTAGTGGGTAACCATAAAATTTCTTTAAATTTTTTTCAAAAATTTTTTTTATTCATGTTTTTATCTTCACATTCACTGGGTGAAATTTTTTCTTAATTTTGGAAGATATGACGCCACTTTGAGAAGGTTATACCTTTATTACCCCGTAAATTTAATTCCCAAAATTATTTTTATTACCTCTTGAAATTGCCTTTTCATGGTCATATTTTGAGATAATTTTATTCAAATATCATTGAATAGAATCTTTTTTATTGAATCAAACTTAAAAAACCATTTACATGTGCTATGAAATTAAAATCCTAATCTGGGTTGAGTTTCTTTCCCTCATTATTTCATTATTTATCTCTTTATGCTAAAATTATGGTATGAGTTATTAATTCCTTCTTATATTTATTGAACATACTCATCCATTCAGTTGTGTCTATTTATTTGAGTAATAATTATGTTTCCCTTCTCACGTGGTGTTAAAGAGAAGTTTGTAAACCTCATGTAAATTCAAGTTGATATTTTTTCATTTAATTCAAAAAAAATAAAAAACCATAATTTTATTATAAAATTAACTAATTCTTGCACTTATACCACTTTATTTATAGAAGGATACATATATTATACACAATGTGATTAATGGGAGAAAATAATTTTTACCTTAATCAATTCTTTTGGACATTACAATTTTTTCGATTTTTCGATTTATTATTTTCCATTAAAATAGATTAGAAATTTCTTGAGGAAAAGTAATAATTAAGTATGGGAGAATTTAATGTAACTTTTAATTGAAGTTTTTTGACACATTATTTTTGTTGGTTTAATTTATTAACTGGGCTTTATTAGTTAACTTAATTAAATTTACTAATTTAGTTATTAAAATTATTATCTTATCATATTTTATGTTTAATTTTTTATTTCTAACTTTTATATATTAATTATTTTTTGTAGTTTTTAATTTATTTTATGTTTTTCTCTATTTAATTTAAAATAATAATTTTATGTTTTTAATTTGTATGTTGAAATTTTCTTATTAAATATTATATCAATGTTATTGTACTTAATTAATGAAACTCTAATTTAATTTGAAGTCTTTAGCTTTATTATTCTAATATATTTTATAGTTTTATTTTACAATTTTAATTGATTATTTGTTTTAAAAATTAATAATTATTATTTTAAAGTTATTTAAGTATTCAGTATAATTAAATTTTAACATTTTAAATTTTAATCTCTGTATTTAAAAAAATTAAATTGATTATTGTTTTTAAGTGTTTAATATTTTTTTCTAAGATTTAATAATTTTATTATTTTAATATTTTTATCTGTTAATGTGTTTCTATCCTTCCATTTGATCATTCTATTACCACTGGAATCTATATACACTGATGGGGAAGAACAGAGGATCCACCATTCACCCTCCATCCCCAACAAGGAATCTTCCACACCCCAAAAAATAGAGGATCTATTATTTGGCATCCACCACTAGCCTCAAATTCTCCCATCCTCGGCTTAACCCACTGGTAAATTGATCTTATAGTCCTACCATGCCTTATCTCCCACCACCACATACATATCCCTCACATTTATCACTAGTTACCATCTTTAATTACTCCACCAGTTGATAGCCATGAATAAAAGATCTTATATTGCTTGATCCACCACTGGTTGAAGCACATCATCTGCCATAGGCACCCACCGATTGATTTATCTACTGGTTCTTCCCTTTTACCAGTATATTGATTTATCGGTCCACCTAGATCCCTATCTTCCATGCAACCAAGATGCCTAGGACCTCCAACCAGATCTGCACCCGAATCTGAGCCGATAAACCACCAAAGAATTGATCAAACCCTCTACGCACACGAGTATGGATGAAGTTAGATCCTCTGTATCCTACAAGAAAAACCCTAATATATTGAAAATGGTGGATCTAAAAAACGTTAAAAAAGACTCTTTGAAGAAGGACCCATGTCAAAAATCACAATCCATTTTTATAGATCTAATGAACAAAGTATTCAATGAATATATTGATTATTTTATTTTTTGTATTCATTGATGATATCATGGTGTACCCAAAGGCTGTTAAGGACCATAATAATCACTTATAAATCATTATTGAGACTATTAGAAGAAAATATTTTTATGGTAAATTTTTATGGTTTGATTTTTTCTTCAGATAGTTTCCTTTGTTGTCCATATTATATCCAAGGATATAATCTGAGTTGATCCTATTAAGGATAAGATAGTCCAATAATGTCTTACACCAAAGACCATAACTGAGGTTTGTAATTTCATTTGTTTAGTAGGTTTAAAATAGAGTTTTTTTTAAAAAAAATTCTTAACTGGATGATTCATTAACCAAGCATATATGTAAAGGTGTTATGTTTATATGGATAAAGGAATATGAATAATGTTTCAAATAATTAAATAAGAGGTTGGTGAATTCTCTAATTTTTACTCTTACATCTAGGAATGAAAGATTTTTTATATATAGTGGTGCATTAAAGAAGATACATGGTTGTATCCTTATACAGAACCATCAAGTTATTGAATATGCATCAACATAGTTAAATATTTATAATGACCCTCCCATTATCATTGGGTTGAGAACACAAAAAATCATTACTAGGCCTTAAGTGACATCCCTAGATTCCAAAGGCTGAGAATGAATGCCAAATGGATTCAAATTAATGTGGGGGATGATTTAAATTTAAGAATAAAACTACTATCTCAAAACCATAACCAAACAACTAATAAATGATGCATGAATGAAAGACAACACAACTGTTTCATTTATAATAAAAACCATATCCAAGTATGCCATAGCGGAAGACAAAAAAATCATTAAATTAAATAGAGGAAGAATAACTAAATACTTCAAAATAACCACAAGACTCTATACTCCACAATCTCTAAGCTCCAACATCACCAGACAACCCAAGTATCACAAGGTGGTGCTAAAAACATGTGATACTTTACCTTTTCCCATGTCTTGAAAGATAGAATCTACAAAAGCACAAAAGATTCAAATTAGGGGTGAGTATAAAACATAGTAATATTTCCCCAAATAACTTCCCTACTCACACCACTAGGATAAAATGTTTAGTAACATTTATATAAAACAATTTATATAAAACAATTTATCAGTACAATTTATAACCAAAGGTATACATGTTCTATTTCAAACCATTTTACAGCAATTCATATTTCGAGAATTACAACCAATCAAGGATTTAAAACCATTTCTCAATTTCCTTTTGGCATATCCATCCCATGGTTCACAACACACCCACCCATGCATGCTTCATTTGAAAGTTCAATACTCATGAGTATTCTCTCATCCAATTACCTTATATCCTAATGAAACACACCCCTGATCCAGGGTCACACACCTCATACCCCAATGGTAATCATCCCATATTTAGGGGAAAATTGAATATGAACTCACACAACCCAATGTATTCCAAAACCTTTTTCAAATAACCATTTCAATAAAATCATTCTTTTAATAAAAATCATAACACAAACCAATTTTAAAATAGCTACTTTATTCCAATAAAAAAATTCCCTTTTACTGAAAAAATCTAATCAAACCCATGTGTCACAATTACAAAAAACCCCATTTTAAAACCCACATTTTAAAACCAAGAACAAAACCACATTATTCACAATGCATAATTTTCCATATTTTTTCAATTTATAAAGTCATTACAAAAAAAGGTTTATAATAATTGTTCAACAACAAAATCACAATCAATTCATGACAAGGAAACTAATTTTAAATAATTACAATCAATTAAATAAAGTACAATCGATAGTGAATCCACCTACCTCAACCATTTTGATGGAAAATAAAAATGGACGAAGAATTCTTATGTAAACTAGGTTGATTCTCCACAAAATCTTCTTAGATATCTTCTCCTACTAAAAACACGACCAAATATTATCATATTTTTCATTCACTATCTTATATCTACCCATAATGGATGAAGATATAAAAAACCTAGAAAATAGGATAAGTATATCTAAGTAGATCAAAGAAACCGATCAAGAACGATGAAGAATGATAACATACCTCAAGAATCCAGCTTCAAATCACAAAGTGAAGCCTTCAAATTACCTGTTGATCGATGGGATAAAATTCTTTGTCCAGAAAAAAGGGGTACTAAATTCTCCCCACTATTGGTCTTTCCATCCCCAAAAAGTAGAAAACCATACTTTCTCTAAATGATTTTGGGCCACTGCTCTTTCATTGCCCTCACACATTCCCAAGTCTCTTTTTGAATTCAACGATGATGCCATAAAACCTTCCCTAGAATAATTCTCATTCAATGAAATAATTTCTCTTATCTATCCACAATCCACATTAGGATATGTACCAATGAAGCATATGGCTCTAGGTCTATGAGATCCCATATGATCACCTGATCAGGATCAAGAAGATACTTTTTCAACTGAGATGCGTGGAACACATTGTACACCAAATTGAACTATAGTGGAAATTCCAACCAATAATCCACCTCTACAACCCATTATAGTATCTCAAAAGGGACAATGTGCTATAGAGATAACTTTCCCTACTTCCAAAAATAATGATGTACAAACCTTATACAGACCCTCAAGAACACATGATCACTCATGGAAAATGACAACGGTCATTGATGATGATCCACATAAGAGTTATGATGACTCTGAGTTGTCTCCATCATATTTATGATCAACTGAATCCTCTATGTGGTTTCTTGTACAAGACTAGGCCCAACTAGTGAATTTTCCCCTATTTCCACCGAGAATAGTGGATAACAACAAGGATTCCCATAAAATTAATCAAATGGATCCATAAGTATCATGTCCTGATAGATATTATTATATGAGAACTCCACTATGGGTAGATTTTATTCTCATGAGCCACAAAAATCCATTACAAATACCCACAACATGTTCTCCAATGTATGTATCATCTGTTCAGATTGTCCGTCCATCTAAGGTTGATACATCATACTCATAGATAACAGATTCCCAAGGGTTTGTATTAAGGATTTCTAGAAATGAGACATGAAACTCAAGTCTCTATATAACATAATTGAATGTGGTATTCCATGTCTATTTACCACCTCTTGGATATATATTTGGGATAGATCCTCCTCGAATGAGTTTCATGAATATGTATGAAATGGAATGAATTTTTAAGAAGATCCACTATCACCCATATGAAAACATGTTTCTGAACCATTCTTGGTAGACCTATAACAAAATCCATTCTATTTACTCCCATTTCCACACTTGGATAGGTAAAGACTGAAACAAAACTAGCTAGTGGCTGATATTCTGCCTTAACTTGCTAACAAGTTAAGAACCTGGAATTAAACTCGACCATTTTCATTTTCATGCCACTCCACCAAAACCGCACCATCAACACCTTATATATCCTTTGTGTACCCAGATTTTTAGCCTATATGTAATGGGGATACACATGAAAAATTTGTTCTTGACAAGCCATAGGTACAACCATCCGATTACTGAACTAAAAAATCGTACTCTCATCAAGTTTCCATCCCTCAATAGTCTCCACTCCATCGAGTTTTGAACGAATAACCATTCATACTGCATCAGATGTTTTTGCCTCCATTACCATATTTACTAAATTAAGAACCACTACAACTAAAATGAAAACCACAATATCACCTCAATCTCACATTCTATATGCATGTTGGGTATGACTAACATCAACTGCCAATCATTTAAAGCTTCCTTTTCCAACTTGTGTATGTGCTTATAATTAATGCATCAGCCATCGAATTACCTTTTCCTAGTGTATATAATAATTCAAAGTCAAACATTTATAGATACTACATCCATATCATTTTCCATAGATTCAAATCCCACAGTGAGAAAATGCCTTTCATGATTTTAAGATCCGTGAACACAATAAATTTCTCACCAAAGAGATAGTGATTCCAAGTCATCAAATCTTGAACAACTATATCTAACTCTATTTCGTGTGTTGGGTAGTTATTTTCATGTACTCTTAAATTCCATGAACCATAAAAAACAACATGGTATCCTTGCATGATAACACATCCCAACCCAAATCTCGAAGCATTACAGTACACTATGTACCATTGTCCTGATTCTGGAAAAAACAAGATAGGTGTGGTTGTTAGATGAACATTAAATTTTCAAAAATAATTAAGGGATTCCTAAATCCATTGTAATGGAAAATTATTATTTATCAATACTATTATTTATGAAGCTAGAGATGAGAAGTCATGAAGAAAACATCAGCAATAACTAGCTAGGCCAAAAAAGATTCATATCTCAAATACATTCTTTGGTAGTTTCCACAAGATAAAAGCTTCTATAATTTTAGGATCCACTAAAACACCCTTTTAAAAAATTACATGGCCATGAAATCGTACCTCTTATTTCCAAAAATCAAGCTTTGATAGTTTTTCATACAATCGATGATCTCTGAAGATTCCCAACACTTCCACCAAGTGTTTCTCATGCGCATCCCTTTTCCTTGAATACATAAAAATGTCATCCAAAAACACCACAACAATAAAAAAATCTATATATCACTAAAATATATGATTCATCAAACCTATAAATACAACTAGTGTATTTTTGTGACCGAAATAAATGACTATATATTTGTAGTGTCCATATCTACTTCTAAAAGTTGTCTTTAGAATATCCTCATTATGAACTCGTAATTGATGATATCCTAATTGCAATTCAATTTTAGAGAACCACATATATCCCCTCAATTGATCAAACATATCATCAATGTGTGGAAGTGGATACCTATTCTTGATCATAATTGGTTAATCTTACGATAATCAATACGCTGCTAAAGAGTTATGTCTTCTTTCTTCATGAACAAGACCAGTGCTTCCCACTGAGACGTACTTGGATGAATGAAACCTTTTCTTTCTAGGTCCCCCAACCACACATTCAGTTACCTTAATTATATTGGTTATATCATATAATACGGATGAGAAATAGGATTGGTTCCCTGAAGGGGGTTAATCATAAACTTCACCTCTCTTATAGGTGGTAAACCTGAGAAGTTCTTGGGAAAGGCATCTAGGAATTGATCCAGAACATCTGGGAAACTATTTTATTTGGTCTCTTTTATCGATTCCAAATTCAATGCTACTAACTGGTGAGATATCATTCTCACTACTAGTGCCAACAATCCTATTGCACCTATATTTTCAACTTTTTGTCCTCTGAAGAGATGTTTGATCCCAATACTCAGTTGTGAAACTAATAGTTCTGCCATAATATCTGATGTGAGCCTTTTATTCCATCAACTAATTCATACCTATAATTACGTCATAAACATCTAACTCTAACACCGATAAGTCCTATTTTAGCTCAGCTCTATCAATATTTATAGAACATTCTTTACACATGAAGGCTTGATATTCCCTTTCACCAAGTGGTGTTTTTTGTTTTAACAAAGAAGTCATCATTTCTATATTTAAACATAGAAAATAAACAACATGAGAAGTAATGAAGGAAAGAGATGAACTACTATCAAACAACACTTACATAAGGGTATATTTCAAAATAATCATACCTCTCATCGTATATGGTCCAAACTAATCATCGACTATCATCTACTCAGCACCATACAATTTTTTCATCACTTCAATATGTTCCTTGTTTCTTTGCTAAGATTTTCCTTACAAAGGAGTCATGGTGTTCCTAAAATCACCATCACTAGCTCTACCCTAATGATTCTACTTTCCTTTCCCTATCGAAGCATACGATTCTTGTGACACCAGAGAGGTGTCTTTATCACCTGACCGTGTAGCACTATGACAAAAGTTCTTAAGATGTCCCATCTTATTGTAGTAATGGAATTCTATGGTTTGTTCTATAAACTCTCACTTCATGTGGTCGAAGGAACCACATTGGAAACAACCCACATGGATCTTTGGTCATGTAGGAAGGTTCATTGATCCAACAGTCTGATTTTGTGTTCTTCTCCCACCTTGTAAATATGTGTTCCTCTTCCACTTTCTCCCAGAATTCAAGTTCCCACCATTTCTCATAGGTATCATTATACTTCCTCCTCCCACAGATCTTGATATATCACGTTCAACCACTATTTCTCTATTTACCATCTCTATATAATCTATAATACAGAGCCCCACAATCTTCAAGTGAATCTCCTATATTATCCCTTCTTCTAAGATATATTACTTCAAGGACACACTCGCCGCAAATTCTGGTAAAAAGTGCACTAAATGAATGTATTTAGATTTATATTCTGTGATAGAGATATTTTACTGCTTCAGGTTTAACAATTCCATTATTTTATAAATTCAAAATGTTTGACGATAGAATTATTTGTTATAAAATTCCTTAAAATCCTCCCAACTAATATCGTCATCCAATTTAGCATGCATCTCTATATTCTACTATTGGCGTGAAATATCCTCAAGTAGATAAGTTTCCATCTTGAATTTTAGCTCTGATGGTGTGCTGATGAAATCAAAGATACGATTAATCCTATTCATCCACACATATTCATTTTTTGGTTCAGAATCACCTCGGAAGATGGGTGGATTCTAATTCATAAACTGGATAGAATGAACCACATTCCTTGGATCATTACCCACGTTCCCCATATCTATAAATTTAAATGATTTGACGATACTTTGAACCTGCGCTTGGTTCACCTGTGGTCCGGGTGCAACCACATATTCCACAGCTTCCTCTAGTTGGTTTCTATGATTCCAACCAGGTGCCATTTTCTAAATAAATAAAAAAAACATGATAGGTCTCACTCTATAGAAACTGATGTCTTAGCATTTCAGATTCTATAACATCAACTATCACAACTTTTATTTTCCAAAGTCAACTGTTTTTAAAAAATTAAACTTTCTTTTTTATCATCAATCTATTTTCAAAATACATCAACCACACTCTTTTCAAAGTATTTCATTTTAAAATGTTATCATTCTTTTAATAAATAAACATATTTACAAAATATAAATCATTATTCTTAAATGAAATATGATATCCTAGTGGGAAGTCATTCCTATAATTCATGTCATGCTCATATCATTAGCTAAACCCATGATAATGAGATTCTATAATCCTATATGTGTTTCCAAAACACTTATGTACCCAACTCCCTGGTAAGTTGAAGTTCAGCATAAAAAGTTTAGCTATGTCTTTTTATGCTCTACATTTCTAGTATCAACAATCCTACTCATTTTTAAGATCACAACCGAAGGAATATACAAGGATGAATTCAACTCTAAGACCAAGTAACAGAAAACTACTTGTTAGGGAAATA
This sequence comes from Viscum album, assembly GCA_963277665.1. Classification (NCBI taxonomy): domain Eukaryota; kingdom Viridiplantae; phylum Streptophyta; class Magnoliopsida; order Santalales; family Viscaceae; genus Viscum; species Viscum album. The sequence goes on along the minus strand of OY728121.1, from coordinate 690,639,344 downwards.
CCGAACAAGCCGATACCATTTTTAATGACCCATCCATTACCATTAGCTTGAGAACTCAATGAATCATTACTAGGCCTTAAGTGAAATCTCCATGATTCCAAAGGTTTGTATTGAATATCGAAGGGCTTTAAATGATTGTGTGGGATGATTTACCCTTTAATAATAAAACCACTCTCTCAAAACCATAACCAAACAACTACTAAATTATGCATGAATGAAATACAACACAACTATTTAATTTATATCAAAAGAAACTACTAAGTTTACCAAAATAGAAGAAAAGAAAAAAGCAATGAAGTAAATAGTGTAAGAACAACTAATGACTCCAAGTCAACCACAAGACTCCATGATCCATAAGCTCTAAGCTCCAACATCACCATACAACCCATGTATCACAATGTGGTGCTTAAAACCTGTGATACATTACCTTTACCCATGCTCCAAAAGATAGAATCTATAATAGAACCAAAGTTCCAAAGTAGGGGTGAGTATAAAACTTAGTATGCTTTCCCTAATGACTTCCCTACTCACACCACTATAATAGAAGGGTTAGAAACATTTATATAAAATAGTTTATATAAATTTTTTAATCAAAACCATTTATAACCAAAGGTAAAAAAGTTCTATTACAAACCATTTTATAGCAAGTCGTATTTCCAGAAAAACAATCAATCAATGATTTAAAACCATTTTGTAATATCCTTTTGGCATAATCATCCCATGGTTCAAAAAACACCCACACATGCATACTTAGTTGGATAGTCCCATACTCATGAGAGGTATCTTGTCCAGTTACCTTGTGTCCTAATGAAACACTCCCCTATTCCAGGGTCACACACCTCATACACCAATAGTACACATCCCTTATTTAGGGGCTTATCAAACATGAACTCACACAACCAAATGTATTCCAAAACCATTTCAAATAACCATTTCAATAAAACTATTCTTTTATTGAAAACCATAACACAAAAACATTTAAAACTAACCACATCATTTCAATAAAACATTAAATTTTATTTAAAACCTAAAATAAAACCCATGTGACATAATTCTAGAAAACCTCATTTTAAAATCATGATTATAAAACCAAGATCAAAATCACTTTATTCACAACGCCTAATTTTCTAGATTTTCTCAATTTTAAAAACCATCCCAAAAGAAGGTTTCTCATAATTTCTCAACAAAAAAATCATGATCAATTCATCACAAGTAATCTACTTTGAAAGCATTCTAATTGGTTCTATCAAATAGAGACCGGAGTGAATCCACCTACCACAACTATTTTGATGGAAATTATAAAAATACAACGAATTCTCAAGAAAACCAAGTTGATTCTCCATGAAATCTCCTTAGATATATTCTCCTACCAACAAAAAGACTAAATCTTATAATATTTGGCATTAAATATCTTATATCTACCCATAACGTATGTAGATAAATGAAACCAAGTGGAGAGGAGAAGTAGATCTAAGTATATCTACGAAACCGATTAAAAATGATGAAGAATGATAATATAACTCAAGAATCCAGCTTTTAATCACTAAGGGAAGCCTTTAGATTGCATCCAGCTCAATGGGAGAACCTCATTTCGATAGAAACTAGGGAACTACAATATTAATGAACAAAACTATCCAACCCAAGATCTTTAGTTGATGACCATAATATTTTCTTTCAAGATATGGTTACATTATCTCTATGGAAAAATAAATGAGTTATACAAAGAGAATAAGAGTGTGGAATACATGTTTTCAAAGAAATATATCAACATGATGCAAATTTAATGTATTGAGATACTATAAGATTATGACTTATAAATACTCTAACTTTGAGAAGAGGAAAATATGGTAGTGGATGAATTGAACAGGAAATATAATGGATTTATGACCCAAATTAGGATCAATAAAGATACTATATTCATAGATATTAGAAATATGTATATGAGTAATAGTAAATAAGGGGAGACATAAATCTTTTTTAAAATTATTTCCAAACCATATTTTTTAGGAAATATAAAAAGTTCTCAACCCGATGATTATAATTCTCCAAATAGAATTAAAGGTGTAGAAAATGTAAAATTGGTGGATTTCTTTTACAAAGATGGTGTCTTAAAATTTTGAAGGTTATTATGTGTTCAATCTATACTAAATCTAAATAGGGAATTATTGGATGATTCTCATAGCTCAAATTTCATCATACACCTTGGTTTCACCAAGATGTATAGGTATTTGAAGGAATATTTTTTAGCATAATATGAAGTAGGAAATTACTGATTATGTGTCAAGATGTTTAATTTTTCAATAGGTACAGGATGATAGACAACACCCAGAGTATTCATCCAATATATACCTATTTCTATGTGGAAATGGTATGTTATTACTATAGAATTTTTCACTAGATTACCAAATTATCCTAAAAAGATTTATTCAATATGTGTTTTTGTTGATGAACTCACAAAATATGAACATTTCCTCACAATAAGAGAATATTTACCTCTACAGTTCCATACAAGAATCTATAACAATGAATTTTTAGATTTTCATGGTGCACCTATTTCAATTGTGTCTGATCATGACCCATGAGTTACATTGAAATTATGGAAAAGTCTTCATAAGGCTCTTGATACTATGATTTACAAGAGCACTGCTTCTCATCCTCCAACAGAATTTTAGTCGAAAAGCGCTATCCAAACATTATAATGCATGTTTACGTCATGATCTATTGACATTCAAGGTTTGTGGGATAATTATTTACCATTGGTATAGTTTTCATATAATAATATCTTCCATTAAAGTCATCAAATGGTGTCATATGAATCATTATATGGTCATAGATGTCGTACTACAACTTGTTGGGGTAAAGTTGGTGAAAAAAAACTTGTTGGCCTAGAACTTGTGGAGGAGACAAGGAAAAAGGTAAAGATTATCCAAGCCTATATCAAAGAAGTTCAAATCTTGAAAAAGATATTTTCTAGTAACCTGAGGAAATATTTGGAATATTAAATGGGGGATCACATTGTCTTGAAATTATCTCCACAGAAGGGTGTTATAAGGTTTGGTATGAAAGGGATACTAATCCCCAAGTGCTTAATACCTTTTTAAATCCTAGAAAGAATTGGAGATCTGGATTAGTATTTGGAAATGCCACCATGCCTCTCTAAATTACATGATGTGTTTCATATATAATTATCGTGGAAGTACCTGGTAGACCCAACACATGTTATCTAATATGAAGAAATACAATTAGAACCCAACATATATTTCTGTGATTATCCTATCCATATACTGGACACTAGAGAATAAGTGTTGAGGAATTGGATGACTCCACTAGTAAATGTACTTTAGAGAAATCATATGATAGAAGAGGTGATATAAGAACCTAAAGAAATTATGATGAATAAATACCAAAATCAGTTAATGAGGTGACATTATATAATTTTTGGAGGATGAATTTTTTTAGGGAAGAATGTAACACCCTCACACATTACAATATATTTATTTTTAAATTAATTTACTATTTTTGATAGTTTTTGATATACACAACCCTGAGTATAAATGAACAATATCTGTATTACCTATCTCTTAAATTGGAAAATATGAATAATACTAGATAAATTATGAAAATTATATTGTTTATACTTGAATAAAATAAAATCATTTATTATCAAATGATTATAAAGTAAAATAAAATTCAATTGAAAGTTATGTTTTTCTAAAAAAATGTTTGTATGCATGTAATGTGTTTTTATCTTAATAAATTAAATTAATCACTATTGTTTAATGATTATAATTAAATTTTATATTATATATTCAATAAATAATTTATTATTCAGCTAATATTTCTTCTAATTATAGGATATTAATAAATCTAGTTTAATGCTTAAAAACTGTATTTTTATAAAAGGTTGTTCCATAGAATTTTTTCACTTATTTTAAAATTAATTTTTGAACCGTTTATAAAAATTATTTTAAAAATTAAATTTAATTCATTATGTCAGAATACAATAATTAACTGAGATGAAATTTTTTAGATTTTTTTGAAAAGATTAATTTTTAATGAATATTGAATTTTTTTGATTTTTATTAAAAATTGTCTTTTCATTTAAAGCATTTACAAAGATTCATTTTATTTTAAATGGTAATAAAAGAAAAAAACAATATATTATATTATTATTAATCCAATTTAGATCATTTGAATAAGTTTTGATAAAATTTTATATAAATACTTTTTGTACTTGAGAAAATCATTCTTTGGGAGATTACGTTTTCATCGCGCTTGTAGATTTATTTTTAAATTAAATTCTGCCACTTATATGAATTAAATTTATTAAAATGTATAAAATATTGTTAATAAAAACAATTAATATATCTTAATAATCGAAAATAAATTTTTGGTCATAATTAATAGTGAAAACAATAAAAAAATTAATTACTGTTGTTATGGTTAAAAAGGGTTTTTTACGTTACGTACACCTATGCTAAAATTAATTTTAAAAACACATAGCAAATTTATTTGATAAATTTGATTTCATATTAACGATAATTTGGTAAAAATTATCATGTAAGGCTCATTTATTTTTTTCTTAGAGGATAAATTACCTTGGTAAATCAAAAACTAGTTACCTCGGTGAAAACAAAATTAGTAAAAGTGAGTATCCTTAAAGGTTAAGGGAAAAAAATGTTTAAAACTTGTTTATTTTTTTGGAGGTTTGGATAGGAATTATCTTATCTCCAATGAATTATTTATCAATATTTGAGTCACTGGTGTTGAAAGTGACTTCTCGTTATTGAATAGTTTGGGGTATTTAGAAAAATATCACTCCTCAATTATAAAAGGGTACATCCTCTTCTCACTTATTCACACCTATTAATCATTTATATTGACCCGTCACTGAAAAATATCTCCAAAAAATATTTATATACTTCAAATATATACTTTTCTTACCAAAATTATAAACCTATGGTCCTTAATAATATATCCAAATGAGGTTTTTCTATGTGAAGGAAATTGTCTTCACTAAGATATTTTTTTAATTATTCCCTTACCAAATTCATTCATGTATTAATAATTCCAGTATAATAACACAAATATATACCATATTACGATATTTTATTATGTTTATTTAATAACTTATATCCATTTTCAATTCGATGAAATGAGAAATGAAACTATTGATCTTGTGTACGGTGGACTACTGCCTCATGAACTGATGTAATTCATTTTCCATCACCCCCTCTCATGGTTTGATATAATAATGGATTTAATATATACATATATATAATTTTTTAAATTATTATAATTTTTTAATTATAATATCATATCTACTTTGTTAAATTCCAATCAGTTATAAAATAATAACGTCGCTAGTGCGTATGTGTGGACTATCACCTCTACGAAGTGATGTGATTTGTTTTTCATTTCCTATTTAAATGGATTGTAATAACGATTGATTTTATGAAAATATATTATATATATTATATAAGAATTATTCTATAAATTTAAACTATTATTTACCTTTCTTTCACTCCCCTATCAAAAAATGAAAACAATATTCATGCGTACGTATGACCTACCGTCTCCTTGAATGTGGTAACTAAATTTTCTATCTATAACTTTTATATACTACTATAAATACTTATATAATAAATATATATTATATTTATACCATTTTTTACCATTTTTTAGATGATAAAAACATGATCAAAGTAAAATTTTTGAATCTATCGAACCTAAACAAACATGAAAAATGAAGCTATTATTAATTAGAAAAGTGATTTTAACTAAGAATTGTTAATAAATCGGTGATAAAAGATTATAAATAAATAATATAAGTTATAATATATGTGATTTTGGTTATATAATGTATTTATAATAAATATGTATTTATTATATAGGATTTTAGGACACATACCAAGTAATTCAGACCCAACGTAAGGGTTTATTTCACAATCTCATCATTATTCAGGATAATTTACGCTTATGTATCCTCTAGGGAAATTATTTTATATTTCTCTATTAAACATAATATATTTTATTCTACTCTGGTTATTATAATAAATTAAAATTTTTTCTATTAATTTTCTCATTTTAATTACTAAAGATACCAAAATATTATTTTAAGGAAAGCTAACTTTGTTTTTCTACTCAGTCAGGAATCCATCTATTTTGTGTCTATATTTTCAATAAATTGTTTAAAATGATATTTATATCATTATAAAATTATTTATTAAATAATTTTTTACCACTTATTTGTTCAATACATTTTTACCCATGTTTTACTTCTTTAAAAATGGTTTAAAATGAATCTTCTTATTGTTTTTCGAAAAAGGTTTTTTTCTACCTTTTTACAATAGTGTGAAAGGAATAATTTTTTAATGTAATGTAAAAAATTACCCACCATCATGAAAAATAATTATATTGATGCTTCCATTATTTTTTTATATTTTTCTTTTCAAATAAAGTGTTTTCCTTAGTATTCAAGTTGTATTTTAGACTTTAAATAAGTGATTTCAAAGTGAAGAGGGTATTCTCCTAAATAAATTTTACACTTATCTTTTTAAACTATATTCATCTATATAAACATTATTTATGAAGATTATGATATAATAGGGACTTATTGTATTGATACTATTCTCTATATTACTCTAGATGGATTATGTTTATGTATATTTATTAAGATATTTATTAACATTTCATATGCTAGTTTATCAATATGAATGTTTTCATTAAGATATCCCAAAAACAAACATAATTCACTTAGATAAGGGGGAAAATGGAATAAAGTACAATCATTTAGAGGTATCCCTCAAGAGAGGTAATATTTAAGGAAAATGGATCTTTAATCAAGTATATTCATATCATGTGATGACAAACATCAACTATATCAGTAATATAAATAAATTTCTTTATGAAATAATAATATTTTTAAATAATAGATCTTTAAAAATAAAATTTAGTGAAAAATACCTTTTTTTTAGAATATTTTTGTGAAAAATATATTCATTTATTGTGTAAGGAATAAGGAAAATATTCAAAGTACATGTTAGAATTTTTAACATGGGTTATTCTATTCACTTCACATTGAATAGTCATTTTATAATAAAAATATATTATATTTTGGTGTTGAATGAAAAAATAAAAAAATGTAATATCCATCATATCAGTAAGGATGACATCTCATGTTTCCTTATTGAATTAAATGAGAATAATTTTTTTCAATAAAGGGTTATATTCATTATTAAAAATAACATGTAAAATTGGATAAATAAAAAGGATACCATTGATGCACCTAATTTTATAAGATATGGAGAATGTTTTTTGTATCATTTTAAGAAGTAAAGATTGGGAATTTTTAAAAAATCTAAAAATAGATGACAATGGAGCTGATATAATTTTTTTATGTTTTTTATTATGAACTTAAAAAAGAAAAATCTATTTGAAGTGAACATTTTTACATAATTCATTAATGATTCTGTAAAATAGAATTAATTACACTAATAAATTACATTAATAAGTTACATTAATATATTAAAAGTAATAAGAGGTTGAGAGAAAAAATTTACAAGTGTAATATTATAAATTTGAAAAATGTTAATGGTTTAAAATTTATAAATCATGAAGAAGAAAAATAATCCTAACAATCATGGTATATTTCATAATGTTTTTCCACAATGAATAAAAAGTTGGTACTCAAGAGAATAAATAAAATCATAAGAAATGGAAAAAATTATATACATTACCAATGGAATATAAGATCAATTACTATAAAGGTTTTAATCAAAAAATTTAAATCTTGAATAAGAAAGGAAAATGAGGAAATTTTGGTTGTAAAGTTAACGGAGTATTTTTTCTGAGGTATCCTTTCAAGAGTAAAACCCATAAATGTTAAATGAAAATGTATTCGAAACATGTTCAAATATAGTGATGTTACTATTGTAGAATAGAAAATTAGTCATTAATAAAAAGGTGGTGAAATTTTAAATAAAATTAAGAATAAAAATGATATCCTAAAAATAAAAAATGGTATAAATTATTAATAGTCTGATTCACATGATTTTAAGGAGTTAAATGAAATTTCAACTTTCAAAAACTTTTAAAAGTTTTGGAAAAATTGATGGAATTGATTATGAGAACCTGTTGGGTGAAAAAATAACCCTGATTTATACAAGATAGATTAAAATATTTATTAGATAACATTATTATCTATTATAAAACCTAGTAATATTTTAGTTAAATTTAAAAAGTATATTTGTATCAAGCATATGAATGAATAACTAAATTAAATAGATAAACAAATATGCGAGCGTGGTCCAATTAAAATAGGTAATAATGTCATTAAAACTAAATGTTGCTATTGAAATAAACCCTATTATAATGGTGATGTGATTCAAGACAAATAATGGATAATTTTAAAGTGTTTTCAACAAAAGATATAAAAATATTGATGAATTTTTTACACCATATAAAGGTTAGATGTGATTTGGATATTCTATAAATTTTTTCTCAAAGGAGATTTAAATTTTATTAAATGATTAACAAGTCATCTTGTTGAAATGAAATTTTGTTAGAGAATGTATAAATACAACTACTATATAGTTTATAAATTTACCCATATGTAAAAAAAGCGTGTAGATTAATGAAGGATATTTATAGATTTAATTAAACATTTATATCATGATACTCTCATTTAGAAGTTTTTTTTATGAAATTGGGATTGAAAATAGGTTTAAGGGATCACAATTTATATGTGAAGTGAAACATTAAAGATCAAATAATGGTTTTAATTTAGGATAATCGAATTTTTTTTAGGATAAAAGGTTAATTCTTATAATCACATTGAAGAGATAATAAATAATTAGTTTGAAATATCATTAATTATACAAATGATATTTTTACATAGATTATAGGTTATTTAATATTAAGGAGTAACAATTATTACACAATATAAATATTCTATTCAGGATTTAAAGATATTGTAAATATACTACATGTTAGAGTTGGTTCTCTAGAATGAAATATTTTTACTTTGGATTACATTTATATTCAAAGAATTAAATATTAATTAAACACATTTTTATATATTGTTCATCTTTCAATATGGATTTAATGTAATAATTATAGAGAGTATCAGTCGCATTGATAAGGTTATAATAGTTCCCCACTATGATGAAACCCTTGAAATTCCATAACGACATTATTAAATATATTAAAATGGTAGTATAGCATTATCTTATGAGACACATAGAATTTTTATTTTCAAGTGTGAGTACTTATAAGTAGATGAAACTTCTTCTCATAAAGTTTGCATTTAGGAATATCCAATTTGGGAGATTATGAGAATAGAACTGTCTATAGAAATTAAATATATTTATGTGTCATGAAATATTCCTTTATATTATTTCGTGAAATAGAAACTAAAATTTATGATTGTTATTAATTTATACCATGACTCACACAATTAGATGTATTTCATAAACCATAATAATACAGTTCACGGAAAAGTTGGATACATTAGGTGCATCACGAGTGATGTGTTATTAATTAATAAGTCATGGAAGGATTTGTATCTTCAATATTTATGGAAGTTGATGTCTCAACTATTTGATTGAAATGGAACTATCACATTAAATTCTATGGTCATGGTGTAATGATTAGTTTATCTCATATTTTTAAAGAAAGAGATATCAAACACATATGTTCATGACATGTTTGTGAAATTTTCTTGATGAGATATTGAGATAGATATATTATATTTCATAGTAACCTTTCATTTGAGGTTTTGGATTTTTTGAAACTAAATTCTTTCTCTTGGGTGCCTTAAAAGATTTCTAGACAGAAATATTAGACTTTAGGAAAGCCCGCCTAATTTAAATGGGAATGAGTCCTAGAGGGTCACACACTCAGTGTTTCTATTGATCTTAATTAGTTTCTAATTGAATTTAATTATTGGAATAATATTATTCTCAAGAATCAGAAATAATTTTAATTTAAGTTTTATTTATCAAAAATAGTATTCAAAATCTAATAAAAATTATGTATTCATCAACAAATAATTTATTTAATTATCTGAATATTTAATAAATATTTATTCTCTAGATTGTTAATAGAATATTTATTTTATTTTTTAAATATTTAATAAATATTTATTCTCCAAACTATGAATAGCGTATTTATTAATGAATAAATATTTATTCATGTATTCAATAAATTATTAGAAGGAGGGGAAGACTAAGATTTTTTCCGGTCATAAATATGAATTTTCAAAAAGATAAAATAATATTTATCACAACTCTAGTTATCACATGAAATAAAATAATAATAATATTATAAATATATATAATGGGGTCAGATAAAGTTTATAAAATTATTTATGGGTCATTGTGCAATTAAAATATATTTCAACCTTAAATATAACTATATAAATAGATGGCTATGTATATTCTGTAGGGTTAATTATGAATTGATAATTCTTGGGAACAAGATTTTTCTATCTATAACCCTCATTCTCTCACTCTCTCGAGAATGAGAAGAAAAAGATACATTCCTTCAAGTTTAAAGGAACATGAAGTGATCAAGGAAAACAACACAGGATGATCGATATTCCATGCTAGCACTCATAAATACATCGGTGTTGTTTGGAGATTAATGGAGCATGTGTGGATCACTACAAGTCGGGATCTATTATGGTTCCTACCTATGAAACAACAACAATCCAAAAAACGGGGTTTAGATGATCAACATATTCATCAATGAAAGATCCTAGGATGGGGTAATATTTCTTTAGATCAATTTAAATTAATTATCAATTTAGCATGAAAAAGACCATCTCTTGGTTTTGGAATTTCTTTTAAATATTTCATTGGAAAAATTTCATTGGTTATGATGTTCATGTCATGTAAAATATGTGAATGATCCATCAAATCTAAAATAAATCCTATATTGTTTATTCCCAAAAAGATCATCCTTTATGTTTGGAATCATCAAGTGGTATCAAAGTAGTCACATTTATGGTTATAATTATTTATTTTATTATTGATCAAATATAAATAACAAAGGTTAGTTTTCATTTCCCAATTATTCTTTCTTTAAAATATTGTTTAATTAAAATGTTTTTCAAATTTTAATATTATTCATTCAAGATTCATATTTTCTTATGGACTTATAATAAATGAATAATGATCAGAGATGCCATTGGGAGGTGCCAAATATTTTTGATGGTTGATAGGGTTACACGACATGTAGCTGGGAAAAACATCATGTACCCAATTTCACTTCACTTTGATGTGTTGTGGGATACACAATGTTATGAACAATTATTACACATGGTACATTAATTGTACACCATGTGTTGACTGGGTCAACATGGAAGATAGTTTTTCCGACAAAACTACATGTAGCTAGGATACACATCATGTACTCTACATGGGTTAGAAGAGAAATTTTTAATATCCATGTGGTCAAATATATAGTTTATTTAGCATGAGATTGATGACCTTGAACATTAATGAAACACACAGTGTGTAGATAGTGTAATCATCACGTGAATACTTAATCCTCATGTCTGAAGAACACAATGAGTCAATTGATGGGTTACACAGACACAAAGAAAGCAGACCACACAATGTTTAGCTTGTTAGTTCACATAGTGTAATCCCACCAAGATATAATCAAAGCCCCTAGGAATTTATCCTGGATACAGGGAAAGAAAATAATACAATGTGTATCTCATTAGTACAGTTCATTTAGTCTCCCAAAAATGGATATAGTTAAATTATGTTAAAATATATTAATTTCCTCATTAAAACCGAATTATTATATTAACACCAAATGTCTTTGACTATGTAATAAAATATTTAATGAATTAATAATTTTTTAGTTAATTCACTAAAATTATCTATAATTATTACTCATGACATTTATTTTCCCTAAAAGAATTTATGATAGTTATCTTCATGAGACTTTTGATGGTCATTAATATAAACAGAATTAATTGACTGACTGATTGATTGATTGGTTATTACAAGAATGCTTATCCTAATAATAAATAAAGAATTTATGTGAATGTTTTCTAATGTACTTTTGGAATTCATTGCATGTGTATGACTGATCATGATCTTTAACCATACCTATGATTGAGTTTATTTTATTTAATTTAATTCTATTACATGATTTTTCAATAATTTTTTATTAAATTAAATAAGATGGCATGAATGTTATCCCTCTATATTTTATTATGTAGGATGTTTGTGTCCAAGGTTATTTCTGTAATTCCCATTAAAAAATACTATGGTTCCAATCACCTATATGTGAGTTATAAATTTATGTAATAAAAGGAGTATCCTAATGTGAATGGAGGTGTTTCAGGATGGAACTGAGATGAAACCAACACAGGTGATACCCAGATGGATAGATGGAATGTTGAAACTTGTTCCAAGACTAGCACAAAGAGTTTTCCCAAAGGGTCATGTGTTGATATATTTTATACTCAATAAATCAACCATTAGATAATCTAATTATCATGTTATTTATTTATTTATTTATTTCTGTATTATGAATGATTTATTCTATGGATTAAAGACCATGATCACATAAATAGTTTCACTAATATGCAAATAAATAATTTACATAAATGGATTATGGATAAATATTTTATCGAATCATTTTTAATCACTTATGTAAAATATATATAATATTATCAATACATGTAATGGATAAAAATATAAAAAAAAATCATGTAAAATAAAAAAAATATCTCAAGTTAACATTGAGTCATTATACCTTCCATCATATTAATTAAACAGAAAACATTGTTAAAGTCTTGGTTTAGGCCATTATTTGGGGAATTTTAAATTATTAGGGAGTCCTAACTATGATTATTGGACAAATTAACTGAACATGTATTTAATTTAACAACCATAATAAGTTCAAAACAAATTTGGAGGAAAGTGTAATGAAAATCCCAATTATGATTTCTAGATTTGGGGTCTACTCAATGGTTCAAGGAGCTTATAGTTTATAGTTGGGAATACCACCTATGTAAATACTTTCTTATGGTTTCATGTACAAATTTCAGATCATAAATAAGGGAAATATGGATCATTTCCACTATAATGTCTTGAGTGATAGGACATGCCATGTTTGGTGGTGAGGAACATTAAAACAGGAAAAAATACTGGGAGAATAAAAAAATTAAAACTATTATTATGTATCTCATAATTTATAATTAAGAAATGTACTAATATTCTGCTTTTTGAATATTTTAGAAAAATTGAATTTTTATCAACCAAATTATCCTTACAATAAATTTTGGAGAAAGAATATCTCTTTACTAATAGTAACTTCTCAGAATGGTTATGAAACCTACAAGTAGTGTTATTGCATGAAAGGAAATATTACATTCTAGAATCCTCAATGCCAAATCTATATTATTGGGATGTGAGTGATTAGGTGTTCATTATCTATGATAAATATATGAGTGATGTGGTCGATGATCAATTCCTAATTATTTCATCAGTGATTAATGAACTCATGAAGTCACATGAAGATGTGGATTCTTATATCATGTTCTATAATCTACATGGAATTTATCAAGAGAGATTTAAATAGGAATGGTTTGACATATCTATGGCACTCAATCAAAGTAAAAATAGATAAGGTGCACCATATGGTCATCATAGAGTCAAAATCATTAGCTACATTGAGTGCCTAGAGATTATAAGGTTTAAGATTCCTGATTAACTATGTACTGATATCATTATTTCTTCGATACCTTTAATATTCTGCAGTATTTTTATCAATTATAATATAAACAACATAAATAATTATCTCCCTTATAATATCACACCACTTCTCTAAGTTTATAAGGAGATGTAGCATGAAAATCCTTCAATACTTATAGATTTCAAAAGGAAAGTCCATGTGAAGATATCTAAATATAAAGATTCTTTAAATCACCATTCCAAGAAGATAAGGATCAAGGGAAAAGAGAGGGAATAGGATATAATCTATTTCATGTGTGAAAAAAGGCCAATTTAAGAGAAAATAAACCCATGAAAATAATCAAGGGGAAGCTTCAATTTTATTTATTATCAATTTTAATTAATCTATTTTAAAAAATTTGTTATTTGATACAACATGTGGTGATCACATATGTATTCAAATAAAGGAACCAAGTATATTCTAGAAAATTAATTGAGGGGAGGTAGATATAAGTGAATATAATGGATCCAGACTTATTGTTAAGCCTATTCGGAACTACCACCTCATGTTGCTGACAATAATGATCCTAGTTTTAAAATTTTGTTATTAGGTTTCATCAGTTTCCAAAAACATTATTTTTTAATCCATACTTGATACATATGGATATATTTTTAAATTTAGGAATAAATTATACTTATTTTATAAATATAACATTTGTTATGGTAAGACACATTTAAATAATGATATTTTTGTATTAGATTATAGAAAGAAAGTAATGATAATTTATAAGGAAAATTTTCCAAAAGATTCATACACTTATAACTATGGAATCAGTGTATAGGTCATGTAAATGAAAAATCAATTGACTAAATTACACCAAGATTGATATTTGTTTTATTTGGACCTAAAACCACTTTGTGTATGTCAATAATGTTTATAATTCAAAGTGAAAAAATCCTTATTTAGTGGAGAAAGTGAAAGGGCCATGGAGCTTCTTGAATTAGTTCATACTGATGTGTGTGGACCATTTCTTGTTGAAGAAATGGGTGGGTTCTCCAAATTCATAACATTTAAATATTTTTAAGTAGATATTGATATTTATAATTAATTAGGTGTAATTCATATTCCTATGAAAAATTAAAGGAATATAATAATGAATTTGACAAACATCTTGGTATGAAGATTAAGAAACACCGCTCAGATCTTGGTTGATAATTCTTAATAAAAGCATAACTAATTATTTTTGAGAGGTTGGGATTATATCTCAAATCACTAGTCCATATAAACCACGGTGAAATTGTGTAAGTGAAAGTCATAAATTCACCCATCTAGATATGGTGATATTAATGATGAGTTTTGTGAGTCTTCCATTATATTATTGGGGATATGTGTTAAAAATAGTATCATACATATAAAACTATGTTCTTACTAAAGTATTAATTGGTATTTTATATCATATTTGGTATGGAAATAAACCTATATTCACCCATATATGAGTGTGGGGTTTTGAATCATTTATTAAGGACATTTCTAGAGAAATTGTCTCCCTGAGGCACTATGTTTATATTTATAGGGAATCTTAAGGAAGCTAAAGGATATTATATAAACTATCCTATAGAAAAATAATTTTTTGGTAAATATAAATCACAAACATATTAAAGGGGATCACATATAGAATAGAGATTGTGGGATAGATATTGACTTAGATGAATTCAAGACTCGTGATAGAATAGAGTTGGCATATGAATAGATTCCATAAAGTCTTGTAGAAGATAATGTTCTAAAGACACAAGTACTATATAGGAGTATAATATAGGTTATAGAACCTTAAATATTTGTTCTTATAATAACCAAGGATGTTGAGTAGTTATTTGTTAATAATAATGATCCTCTAACCTATAAGGAATAAATAAGTGCCACATGTTTTTCTAAAAGGAAATAAGCTAAAAATTATGAAATGGAATCCATATACCAAAAACAAGTCTAGATTTTGGTAGATCCTCCTATGGATGTTAATCTTATTGGTTGTATGTGGGTATTTGAGAAGAAAAGAGACATGTATGAACAAGTCACTACTTATAATTCTTGACTTGTTGTAAAAGGGTTCAAACAACATCAAGGATAAACTTTGATAAAACCTTTTCACTGGTTTCAATACAGAAATCTGTAAGAATTATACTTTCCATGATGCCTTTCCATGAATATGGTATTTAAAAAATGGATATCAAAATATCATTACTTAATGGGTACATTTAGGAATATGTATATAAAACACAACCTAAAGTATTTATGACTCCAAAGTATTCCATCAATGTATCAAAATTGTTAATATCAATTTATATATTAAAGAAAGAATACAGGACATGGAACATTTGATTTGACGAGTCCATAAAGTAATTTGGTTTCATAAAAAATGTATGTGATCCTTATGTTTATAAATAGTTTAGAGGTAGTGTGATAATTTTCATTATAGTTTATGTGATGACATGTTACTTATTGGAAATGAGATATCAATATTATAGTCTATTTAAGAATGGTTAAATACATTCTTCTCTATGAAGAACATATGTAAAGTAAAATATATTATAGGGATCATGATCCATCGTGATAGATCCAAGATGCTTACTGGTTTAAGTAAAATTAAATATATTGACAAGATACTGAAGATATTCAGTATAGAAAAATCCAAGAGGGGATTGTTTAAAATGTCATGTGACCTTCATCTATCTAGGAAAATGTTTCCCATGATTTATAATGAATAAAAAAGGATAGTAGGGACTCCATACACATTGGTGATTGGGTCAGTCATGTATGTTATATTTTTCAAAAGGATAGATGTCTCTTACGCATTAAGTGTAGTAGGAAGATATCAAGTTTTTCCAAGTGACTACTATTGGATATAGTCTAGACTATCCTTAAGTATATAATGAATACTAGGGATATTTTTATGGTATATCAAGGAGATTAAAAAGTAGTCACCAGATGATATATAGATTCTAGTTTCCAAATAGATCAATATAACCATAAATCATAGTTGGGAAATATCATTACTCTCAATGGAGGTGTTGTGAGATGTAAAATCTAAATGAAATTCATGTTAACAGATTCTATATAAAATTATGAGCATATTGCGACAAGTGAGGCAGCTAAAGAAATTGTTTGGATTTGTAACTTTATCCGAGATCTTGAAGTGGTTCCTAGAAGTAATGAATCTATCACACTTTATTGTGATAATACTACAGGGTGGATCTTATAAAGGGTCTAAGATCACATCAGTAGATGAATCAAATACTTCAGAAGTATCGTCTATTGAAAGATTTTTCTTAAATATATGACATCATAGTGAGCTATATATCCATAGAAAACAACATGTCAAATTCCTTAACTAAGGCATTAACTTATCAAAAACATGTTCTTCATGTAAGGTCTAGTAGACTGAAGTTCTAGACACTTTGTTCTAATCCAAGTGGAATCCTGTTGGAGTTGTTATTCTAGAACCCACAATTTTTTTACTTTGGATTACATGTATATTAAAATAAGGGAATATTTATTAATTATATTCTTACATTCTTTTCATTATTCTGCATGACTTTGATATAATAATTTCCTAGAGTATTTGTTTCATTTATAAGGTCATACAAGTTTGTCACTATGATGAGTGTAATGTCCCAAACCCAAATGATAATTAATGGTGCCCCGAGCTCAGTTTTCCAAATACACTCAAGCGTGTATCCCCAAATTCTAGAGGATTCCAAATATTAGTGAGGACCTAGGTTTTTTTATGGGGAGACTATTCCCTCTTATTATAGTGTAACACAGTGGTAGAAATCATACAAATAAATAGAAAAGCAGTAAATTAACCATATAACATATAAAAATCCAAAAGATAGATATATACAACAGTTCTAGATGTAATCTCATATAAAATGACGATCGTTTCATGTTTCTAAAAATCAAAAAAAAATTGGTATACATGCCTCAGTATAATCAATGTATCAAAATACCAATAATATAAAAAATAATTAACTCCTGATAGCATAACAAGCCTTATCTCAATCCCATGATCCTATTATCCTATGTGTGGCACAAATCAAGCATCAAACTATGGGTTCTTACCCTGATACCTACCTATATCCAAATAGTGTGTCAGGGTACCCAAAAATGGACTGAACAGGGTGCCAGATACTATCCAAGTAGGTAACCACCGGAAGTGTCTATAAACAGTCATGTATGGGTAGTATAAGCTAGGAAGAGTGAAATATATATCACGTTTAAGGAGTAAATAAATTTAATGTTTCCATGGAATATACACTACAAGATAAGTGAATTGTATATACTAATAAGCCTCCATGTAAATAAAGTTTCAAGATCCTATAACAAGACAACAGTAATCAAAAAAGAAGTAAACACCATGACCATGCCATATACACAACATATCATATCACCCCTGACCTTGTCATATAATCTATATACCAACAACCATTACCAAATCATATGAAAATAATTGTCACATATACCAAGACCAAGATGTATAATAATTCATGTCATATTAACCACAGCCTTTCCATATAATCAAATGTTTTAAACCCCTCAGGGCTAGTTCCAAGTTATAGTGAACCAAGGAATCCTCCTCGAGTTTTAGGATTATCGCAATGGAAACTTGGTTAGGCTTGAGTTGGATTCCAAGGAGCATGTCTACAAACCATGTCCACTATGAGCCCAAGAAAAACTAAATCCAAGGAGTTGAAAGGACCAAGGAATACCATGGAATTAGAGTCCAAGGAGAATATAGGTCTAAGAAATTATCTACTATTATCATGACCCATGGTTTGGCACACCCATTACTTCCAATAAAATAATTAATAATTCAATTAAATTACCACTTCATACCATGAGTCTCCCACTCATATAAAAATTCAAAATCATTCACATTTCATGATTTTTCCCACTAATTTTCACAATCTCTAAATTATCCATTCATGCAATTCAATAAAGAAACATCATATTGACACATCAAAATGGAGGAAAATCATATTTTATTCATCAAATTCAATTAAATTAATTAATTAATAGATTTTTAACTAGAAAAACACCAAATCACCCCATGGGTTGTTTAACCATAGTGTAGTGAAAGGTATTCCACATGGAAAACTCCATGGGTGGTATTGGTTGGGAAACAACCTCCAACATGTCTTAAAGGAACTAATGGAACCCTAACATGTTTCATTTCATTTAATTCAATTATTCATTTAATTTCACAAACACATAGAAAATTTCATTTGGCAAGAAATTAAAACTTCCTTTATAAATCATTAAACCATTCAGGAAAAGTATAGACCGCATACCATGGGTCTATAGTAGATTTATCATCTAGTATATGCACTATATTCAACTCAAATCAGGATAAAAACAAATAACATATGAAAACCATGAAAATTGAGAAAATTAGCAAGCATATAAATATAAAAATATATACTAATACAAATGAATAATAGAACAAATGGAATTGAGTAATCGTCGGTGCATATCCAATGAGATGAACAACTCCAAATTTCAAGCTTGGTTGGAGAAGATATTTCAATTCCTAGATTAGGATTAAAAGGGGAACTCTACTGGGGATGATTTCCAACAAATTATAAAATGAAATATGGTTTTAGGTTTAATGTATTTTTAGTGAAAAAATAGTCACTTTTCCTAAAAAATTAGGCCATGTGGTCTAGCCACAAAGTTGGCCAAACCGTGCACCAACCATGCACCCTTCACTACAAGGAGGGGCACCTCACATGGTTAATGTGTATGGTTTTCCAAAACATATAAAAACTATTTCTCTGAACACATTAAAAAATAAAGAGGCTATTTCATGGGCATTCAACTACATATGCATGGTTTCCTCAAACCATGAGACCAATAGATCTGCTCTATATAACCTCACATGGTTAGTAGTAACTGTGTGACATGCCCCACGTGGTTTCTACTAACCATGTGGTCTATCATATTTTCCCTAAATGTTGGTTTCTATGCTCAGAATAAGTCCCGCACACCCCTGATAGACCCACGACCTCAATGGATATTCAAATTATAACATAATTAATCATTTAAACTAGAAATAAAAAGATATATACCTTGTATGAAAACCTTGGATCTTACAATCTCCTCACCCTAAATCATTTTCTCCATAAATTTACCACTCAAGGGTGGTCAAGATTCATTTGAGAATGAATCCAACACGTGATCATGTATGTCAACCTCACTCTCTCAATTCTCATCCTATAAACGGTTGTGTTATCATAGCACTTGTACTAGATGAACTAACTAGCCTCAAAGAACCTCCATTCTCCAGTCAACAATATGAATAAGATTCCCCTCAAAGGATGCATCCACCTATAACTCCACATAATTAGGCTACAAAATGAGATGTGGTTTTTAGTGATAATTGCGTAGTTAAGATATATGCAAAATATCGAGCATGGCCTAGTACCATTGAGGTAACTTCAACCAAAAGGCTACCAGCCCGAATCTCTCCAGAACCATGAATGACCCAAAATATCTTGGTGAAATATTACCATATCTCCTGATTAATCGGTGTACCATCCTCAGTGAGATACATAAAAAGAAATAATTCCCAACATTGAACTATGTAATTCATCTATAGTGATCAACATAATATTTCTATCAATATTGTATGGTAGTTATCCACCTTCTAATCAACTTCAACTACTCATAAGTCTTCTATATAATCCATATCCCCAGTAAAACTTCTAATCTTGTGTCTAACTAGCATAAGAGAAATCAGAATTCCATTCCATTCAAAGTATCATAAGGTGAAATCAGTATAGTCTCATGATGTCTATTTTTGTGGGTGAACTCTACCAGGGGTATATGACTCACCTAAGAGCCCACAAAACCTAGGATGCATACTCACAGCTTGTCCTCAAGAACCTATATCATATGCTCTGAGTATCCATCAATCTGAGTGTGGTATGATGTACTCAGAATCACCTATGCACCCAATTCTCTTTGCAAACTATCCTAGAAATGAGATGTAAATCGGACGTCCCTATCTAAAATGATAGTTCAGAGGACCCCAATAATTTATACTTTCTCACAGATATGTAACCTCCCAATACCATAAAAATTGAAGGTATCCTTGATCGATATTAAATGTGAAGCCTTTGTGATTATTTCAAAAACAACACAAACATCATCACTACCTCAAGGAAACCTCAGTAAACCAGTAATGAAATCCATCATGACATCATCCCATTTCCACTCAGAAATTGGTAACTATTGTAAAATTTTGGCTCTTCACTGATGTTACACCTTCACCTATTGACAAGTGAAACATATCATAAAAAAACTAACTACATCACTTTTCATACCAAGCCACCAATACAGATAGTATAAATCACAGTAAGTCTTGGTGACACTGTGGTTCACTGCCCAAAATGAGGCATGAAGCTTCTACATCAGCTCCTTAAATATGTCCACTAGAACCCAAATATAACCATGAATATGCTGGATCTCATCCTTTATTACATTCCAACTAGGAGGTGGGTCCTCAAATTCCACACTCTCCCATAAGACTAGGCCTTCTTAATCCAATAACCACCTCATTCTTATTCTATCTAGTGGGGTAGAGGTAACAACTAATGATAAAAGAAAATTTTACCCCTCACTATTATGTTCCTACAAATGTATCTCATAGAAAAAATCCAAAAGTTGTTACTCACTACTGGCCTAAAAAACTTCATGTATTTGAGTTCTCCGGCTCATTGCATCGATTATCACATTTCATATAGAATACCTCCTTTTTATTACATAACTTATTAATACATTGTACAAACAAACTATCATTTAAAGTTTATTTTATTGGAAAACCAGATAAATAAATAAATGAAAACATAAACCATTATTTTAAATCCACTTGAAATGATTATTCATATTTAATCTTGTTTATATTTACTAAATATCATAACCTTGGGACATACATGAAAGGAATGGAGTGAGAATAAGGCTCGGTAAGGGAAACAATTTACATATATTTGTGTGTAATTTCAGTAAGAACATCAGAAATATCATTGTGGCAAGAGAAATAGAAAAATCGGAATATCATAATAAAAATAACATGATTCATAACACGTAAATGTGGGTAAAAATTTTATTTTATACTTTCATAATCATATCACCAATGTTATTCACCAAGATATTATAATACATTCCATCTATAGAGATTAAATTATTTACAATATTCATTGGAGAACTATGAGGGTGAAACCTTTATATTTTTTGATTAATATGAGCCACATATATCTTAATCAAACATTTTATAAATAACTTATGAATAATGAAATATTGGGTTTCATATCAAAATCATGGAATTTCAAAAAGCTCTTAAAATAAGATCATTAAGACATTTTCATCCCATGAAAATAGAATGTGGGTTTCATGTATGTTAATCCTATAATAAAATAAATATTTTTAAAATCTATGTGAATACATTTGGAAAATAAATAGGCTTGGTTATTCACAAAAAAAAAATAAAAACGAATTTCTTTATGAGAAGAGGGAAATTTTGAGAAGTAAATTTGACAGCATAACGGGTATAAAATGTGGTTTTAAAAAAAAGCTAAAATAAGAAGGTACAAGGGTATCTCATTGATAAAAATAATTTGGTAGTAGTGGTATGATAAAAAGTTTAATATAATAGAGTAACCATAATATTAAAAGACATATACAGAAATAGGTTCTTGAATCAAAAAGAAAATGAGGATAATTCACTTGCATTGAAGAGTTGCTCCTAACACATTATGATTGGGACCTTGGGGGCTTGAGGAAATTGTGGGAGGAATCCTCGGAAAGTGAAAATACTCTATATTCATGGGGTATGTATTTTTAGTACATTTAAATAGATAAATAGTTGTGTATTTATAACAAAAGTTGAGGATTTGTTTATTAATTTCCAAATATAGACATTGGAAATCTAGGTTGCTTAAAATGAATTACCATGGGCTATCCCACGGTATTTTAACATGTTTTTGGAAAAATTGGGTCATTATTTATGTTATTTTAATACAGAAGAGTGAATCATTATTTTATATAACATCTTTTGTCATGGAAAATTAATGTTTCCACAAAAATAATGTTTTTAATGTTAAAGTTTCTATTTTAGACATTAGAAAGTAAATTGTAGAATTGGAAATTGATAAAATTATATAAAATAATAGATATTAATAAAATAATATTTTGTGAGTCATGTATTGTGTTTATCTAATTATTATATAATTATGTCATTATTATGAATTCATTAAACATATTGAAAACTCAAATTTTATTTTTACTATTCACGTAAAATAAGGTATTATAGAAATTTATTATAAATTCACCCAAAACAACTTTTGGAATGCTATTTTAAAATTTTATATTTATTTTATCATAATAATTATCTAAATATGATAATTATAACTTTAAAATAAAATAATCCTTTTTTATTAAAAATAATAGCAGAATGAAAATGTATAGTAATATTTCTGACACTTGAAAAAAATATTATATCATTTATATTTAAATAATAGTGTTTTTATCATATTATTTCATTAAAATAAGTATTATTCATAATATTATAGTTTATTATAAATATTTATATCTTTTCCATAAAGTAAAATTTTTATTTGAAAAAACAATTTACCAAATTTCATCTGAATTTTGTTAAAAAAAATTATTCATAAAACAGAAATTGATG
This sequence comes from Viscum album, assembly GCA_963277665.1. Taxonomy (NCBI): domain Eukaryota; kingdom Viridiplantae; phylum Streptophyta; class Magnoliopsida; order Santalales; family Viscaceae; genus Viscum; species Viscum album. The sequence goes on along the minus strand of OY728121.1, from coordinate 690,615,907 downwards.
GAATTTAAAATTTATATATATAATGGAATTAAACCTTAAGTAAATAAAGCTTCAATTCCTTACTACTTATAAAACTTGTATATGACCTAAGGGTAAGGTGTGTTTCAAATTTGATGAAAAATCTAGTTTTAAACTTTTAAAACTCCTTGTAGTATTTTGGGCATAAATATTGTTATGTAAAATATTTTTACATAAAATTTTGTAAATGTGTTCCTTACTTAATGGGATTCCAATTATATTTAGGACATGGGAGTTGCATCCTGCTTTTTAAGGGAGTAAATAGGCCACGAAGACAAAGCTGGACAGAACCATCCAGATTGGACATTACTTCACCATTTGGGCCATATCCTCTTCATCCGGGCTTTGATTGATCCCAAATTTTGAGGGACGCTCGGGAACATAAGTAGGAACAAATAATCCTTAAAAAAGGTCGGACAATGAATGCGTTTTTGAGGTCAACAATTCGGTGCAACATGGAATAAAATATTTGGATGAGTTTTCATTTCACACTTAAAAAAGTTATGTAACCCTAGCCATAACAAACTCTATTTAAAGGGAATTTTCACTATTTTAGAAGGCTGGTAGAGGATTTGGGATTTTCTGGCCGAAAGAGTGTCTCTTGGGATCCCCTCAAAACTCTTGGAATAAGTAAGGCTTTGTGCAATCCTCTCTTCCAAAAAGGCTCTCCTCTCCCACCCCTCTTTGTATTTATTTACTTTCATGTTTGTATATTGAATTTTTATTCAATTAATATTCTGTATTCTTCCATTTTCTTATTCTATTAATCTTCCTAATTGGGTTGGAATCAAGATTGTAGATGATATTGGGTTATACCCTTTCAATCCTTTGCTCATGCAAAACATCTCCACGATGACCACACCACCCATGGAAGAGTAATTTCTTAGTGATCGATCTATCTTCCACCCACTTCATTTCATTATTTTGAATCATTGAGGTACTGTAATTAAATTAATATGATCCATGAATTTTGTTTTTAAATTATAAGAAACTAAGAAAGAAATTGAACAATTAACATAAAAACACGTGTAGTCGATATTTTTTATAAATTGTGAGAGCGTGATATTAATCGGTAATACCAGACCACACGGGATAAATTTGTAGAGTTAAAATATAATCCCTAAACACAATTCATCATTATTTCCAGAATTTATATGTGCTCTAATTAACCACTAACAAGAAGCTAACCTTATAACAACAATCAAAGTAGGGTGCTACGATTGCGTGTTCCAAAGCTAGCCTAGGGTTTAAGTAATTTCATCTTTGTGGTTATGTTAAATCTTGTATGATTCAAGGGTTAAAAAATTAGGGGATCATAATTAAGTGTATATTGATTAAAATGATAATGATTAATAAGTAAATGAAGAGTTAGAGTTAGATCAATTATGACTTTTAAATATTTTCTAAAAAAACATCTTCTTAATGTGTCATTTTAGTCAAACTTCATTTCAAAACTAAAAAAGAAAAAAAATACAATCTTCTTCCAGAAAACTTATTATAGATTTATAAACTATAAACAACCCACATCCTTTCAAGTAGTCTTTTAACTCTATTCTATTTTATTTTTAGAATACCTTTAAGAAGTTGTTTTAATTTATTTCCTCCTTTGAGAAACAACCTTGGTAAGCCACTCTGTTGTACCTAAGTACCCCAAAAACCACTAATCATTTGAGGGAGCCCATGACAGCACCTTTCAAATTTGAACCATTTCCGGGGTGGCAAATAATTATTTCAACCAATTAGAGGTATTTATTTTATTTCAAATTTTATTATCTTCCTCTCTTCTTTCTTCCTTCTTTACCCAATCTGATTTTATTTTCCTTCTTCATTTATTTTCTTCTACTTCTTTTTGGACCATCCACTCAAACTTCTAATTTTTTTTTACTATGGTCCACTTTCTTTCTATTCATTTTTATTTGATTTATGAAATGAACTAATTTCAAATATATCTTATATCATGACCCTGAGATTGAACGTAGCCTTAGGGCACGAAACAGACATTCTCAATCTACAGGAAGTTTTAATATTCAACCATTTGGGGATGTCCTCCACTCTCAAAACATTGAAATTTGAGGCAATTAAAATTCATCCATAAAACAGGAACCAATGGATAAAAATAATTGAAATGAACATAATATAACCATTAAAGAATTGGTTTCACATGATATTAACTATCAACAAAATTGTATTGCATACCCAAATCTTGAATCGGACTTTGAATTGAATTCTAGATTAATTCATCTTCTTCGAAAATTTCATGGCCTCTCAGTTAAGGATCCCAATAAACACCTTAAAGAATTTAATGTGGTTTTCTCAACCATGAAACCCAAAAATGTATTTGAAGAGAAAATCCAATTAAGAGCATTCCCATTCTCACATGATGGAGCTGTGAAAGATTGAATGAATTATTTACAACCCGAAAATGTAACTTGTTGGAACGATTTAAAACGTATTTTATTTCAGATATTTTTTCTAGCATCAATGACCCCTTCCATTCGTAAAGAGATATCTGGGATCAAGCAAGAACAAGGGGAGTCAATGTATGAGTACTAGGAATGATTCAAGAAGTTGTGTGCAAGCTTCCCATATCACCAAATCAGTGAGTAACTCCTCATCCAATACTTTTTTGAAGTACTCACACCTATTGAGAGAATCGTGGTGGATGCCGTGGATGGAGGAGAATTGGGGGACAAGACACCAGTAGCTGCACGTGCATTGATTGACAAAATGGCCCAAAACTCCCAACAAATTTGTGATAGAGGTACACCACATGTCAGGGGAGTACATCAGGTAAGTCCAACTTTTCTTAAAATTCATTTCATTGATACCAATTTGGAATAATTGAAAACTATGGTGAGGAATATTGATTTGGCACAAAAGAAATCTCAACCTCATGCTTCAAGGTCTTGTGGAATTTTTACTTAGATAATCCACCCAACTGACTGTTTCCCCCAACTACAAGAAATAGAAGATTGTGCAGCAGTGTTTCATGGGCATCCTTATCAGCAGCAACAACCATATCCCCAAAAGAAGCTTGATTCCTTTGCACCAACAAACAAAAAAGGGTGGAAGGATAAACCGGACATGAGGTATGGATATGGACAACAACAAAGGCCACCCTTTCAAAAAAAAACTTCCCATAACCTCCACCTTACCAGCAGGGTTTCCAACAACCCCAAAGGAGATTTGAAGCCCAAGCATCAATAAGCCAGTAACAAGGGAATCCCCCACAAAAGGTAGATTTTAACACTGATTACCTTTTGAAGAAAATTGTTCTTAATCAATAGAATGAGTTGAAGAGTCAAGGATTGGAGCTGAGGGAGTTGAAGACTCAAATGATCCAAATTGCTACCGCCCTCCATGAACTTGTAAGTACGAATTCCAGAAATCTACCTTCCCAAACCACTCCATATCCAAAGGGGGATTTCATTTCCATCACATTGAGAAGTGGGAAGCAAACAACTGATGCTTCTCCACCTACCATTCCACCAAGATTCACCTCAAATCCAAATAAATCCCAATTTCCCATCAACTAATGAGGAACCCAAGGAGAAAGATAGAGGTAAGAAAGAGATTAATGATTTCCTCCTAAAACCATTTCTTTTCCAAACAGGGTTTTTCAAACCAAGAACATGGATGAAGAATCAATGCAAAAGGAGGTTTTGGACACATTTAAGTGTGTGGAGATCAGCATTCCTCTTCTTGAAGCCATTAAGAAAATTCCAAGGTATAAAAAATTCTTAAAATAACTTTGTACCAATCGAAGAGGCCTCAAGGGAAATGAGCGGATCAATCTTGGAAAAAATGTGTCAGCACTCATTACACCAACTCTAGAAATGCCGAAAAAGTGCAAGGATCCAGGGATATTCACCATCCCATGCACCATAAGGGAGTTTCAATTTTCTAATTCACTTTGTGATTTGGGAGCTTCCATAAATGTGATGCCTCACTTTGTATTCTACTCTTTGTAGGTTGGTGAGATGAAACCAATGAGAGTAGTGGTGTAGTTGGAAAATAGAGCTACAACATATCTAGTGGGAGTCCTTGAGGATGTACTTTTCTGGGTAAGAGAAATGATCTTCCCATCAGATTTCTACATGCTTAACATGGAGGATGATCGGGTAAGTTCTCATGCTCCCATTATCTTAGGTAGAACCTTCCTCAAAATAGAAAAAACGATCATAAATGTCAATCAGGGTACACTTTCCATGGAATTTGGGGATGAATTTGTGATATTTAATGTTATGGATTCCATGAAGTACCCCTGAGAGGACCATTCTGCAATTGTTATCTCCAATTTTGAACAACCAAATAAATACCCCATGGAATTTGATTGTTCTATGATTAGGGAGATTATGAGTATTGGTTCTAGTTTGATGTATAAAAGTACTTCCAAACCTATTTCTAATGCATAATACTCTCTTAGATTTGATTTTGAAATGGAATCATATTCTAATTTTCATCATGTGAACTCTAATTATGACATGGATGTTGAGTATGTTGATAGATTTGATGCTTTATACTCTAATTTTGATTATGTATATTCTGATACTGATGCTCTTTGTGCACATATTTCAGTTCCTTCTATGTCTCCATCCATACACCACCCCCCTACACTAGAACTCAATCCATTTCCACCAAATTTCAAATACTCATACTTGTTATGTGGTGAGAAATTAGATGTTAGAATTTCTAACAATCTCCATTTTGAACATGAAGAAATTTTTTTGAATATTTTGGTGGAGAACATCAGGGAAATTGGGTGGAACATGGCTGACATATCAGGTATTAGCCCCTCCATTTTCATGCATAGGATTCTTTTGGAGGATGGGGCTAAACGGGTGAGGAAACCACAAAGAAGACTCAATCCAACACTTTTGGAGGTTGTTAAAAAAGAGGTTGAAAAATTGATCGACACAGGTATAATCTATCCCATTTTGGATTTCCAGTCGGGGATTCATATTCAGGTTTTTCCAAAGAAAATTGGTGTTACAGTTGTATAAAATTATTAAGAGGAGTTAGTTCCGATGAGGGTACAAAATAGTTGGAGTGTGTGAATTGATTATAGGAAAATAAATCAATCTACTCACAAGGACCATTTCACCGTCCCATTTATTATTCATATGATTAAGAGACTAGTTGGGAAGACACACTATTGTTTATTGGATGGATTTTTTGGATATTTTCAGGTTCATATAGCTGTGGAGGATTAGGAGAAGACTACATTTACCTATCTTTTTGGAATGTTTTCCTACTAAAGGATGCCATTTGGACTTTGCAATTCCCCAGGTACCTTCTAGAGATGCATGGTGAGTATTTTTTCTGATTTTACTAAGACCTGCATGGAGGTATTTATAGATGATTTTACAGTGTATGGGACTTCATTTGATGAATGTCTAAGTATTTTACGAAAGATGTTGAATCGTTGTATTGAGAATAATCTGGTCTTGAACATTGAAAAGTGTCATTTAATGGTAGAGCATGGCATTGAATTAGGGAATGTAGTGTCAAAAAATGGGATAAAGGTTGATAGATCTAATGTAGATATTATTTCATCCTTACCATATCCTTCATGTGTGCATGATGTTAGATCTTTCTAAGGGCATGTAGGATTTTATCAGTGCTTCATCAAAGATTCTAGTAAGATTGCTCTTCCTATGTCACAATTACTTAAAAGGATTATGATTTTCTGTTTGATGATTCTTGAAGGACTTCCTTTAATGAGATAAATAAGTGTCTGTCCACTCCACCGATCATACATCCCCCATGGTGGGAGATTCCTTTTGAGCTTATGTGTGATGCCTCCAATTTCGAGGTTGGAGCTGTCTTATCTGAGAGGGTGGAGGGAAGTTCACATGTGATTGCATCTGCATCGAGGACACTGGATTCAGCCCAATCAAACTATAAAACCACTGAAAAGGAGTTTCTTGTTGTTATATTCACTTTAGATAAATTACGTTCATATTTATTGGGCTCTAAATTAGTTGTTTTTTCTGACCATGCAGCTCTGAGGTACATCTTGAAGAATCCAGATGCAAAGCCCAGGCTAATCAGATGGATGCTCCTTCTTCAATAATTTTACATTGAGATAAAGGACAAAAAGGGGTCAGAAAACCTAGTGGTAGACCACATGATTAGGCTTACTCACACACTAGAGGATGACACCTTGGACCAGGTACCACTTCGAGACACTTTCTCCAATGAGCATCTTTATTCTATCTCAGGTATGCATCCTTGGTATGAGGATTTAGTAAACTACCTTGTTGTATCTGAAATACCTAAAAATTTAAAGAAACATCAAGTCCAAAAGTTAAAGAGTGAGTATAGATTTTATGTGTGGGATGATCCCTACTTATGGTGCATGTTTAGTGACCAAGTTATTTGGAGGTGTGTTCATGATCATGAGTTTGAGTCTGTTCTACAATTATTTCATACACTTTCTTATGGTGGAAACTTTGGTCCCCAATGGATATTTATGAATGTTTTGGACTTTGGATTATATTTTCATAGCTTATTCCATGATTCCCAAGTATTTTTGAAGTCATACTCTTGTTTCCAACACACTGGGAACATTTCTAGGAGACATGAGATGCCCCAACAACCCATACTATTTTGTGAGATTTTTGATGTATGTAGAATCAATTTTATGGGTCCTCTTCCTTGTTCCATGGGTTTTTTTGTAGATTTTGGTTGTTGTTTATTTTGTGAGTAAATGGGTGGAGGTTAAGGCCACCAGGAATGATGATTCTCATGCTATTGTGGACTTTGTCAAAGCGCAAATTTTTTGCAGGTTTGGAGTACCGAAGGCCATCATCAATGACCAAGGGACACACCTCTGTAATTGGAATTTGTCTTCCCTTCTTTAGATGTATGGGGGGACACACAAAACATCAACACCATACCACCCCCAAAAAAATGGATAGGCTAAGGTTTCAAATCGTGAGTTGAAACAGACTTTAGAGAAAACCGTGCAGCCAAATAGGAAGGATTGGAGCAAGCGCTTGGATGATGCATTGTGGTCTTATAGGACAGCATACAAGACACCCATTTTTATGTCCCCATTTCGGATTGTTTTTGGGAAACTGTGTCATCTCCGCATGAAAGGTGAGCATCGGGCTTATTGGGCTATAAAGAAATGCAACATGGATTTGGCCCAAGATGGAATCCAAAGGAAGTTTCAAATTCAAGATCTTGAGGATATTTGATTATCTTCATATGAGAACTCAAGTATCTACAAGGAAATATCAAAAGACGCTCATGAAAAATTGATCCAACAAAGGGATTTTGATGTTGGTGAGAAAGTCCTTCTCTATAGTTTACAGTTGTAGCTGATGCCTGATAAGTTGCATTCCAGATGGTTAGGTCCTTATGTTGTGACTAATTTTTGTCCTTATGTTGTAGTGGAGATCACACAATAGGACACATGAAGGAGCTTTAAAGTCAATGGGAAACGCTTGAAGATATATTTGAGGGACTTCCTACTGATGTAGTGGATTTTATCACACTGCATGACCCCATCATCACTTAATCATATTAGGATGTTCCTAACCCTTTTACTTTTTTATTCTTTTTCCTATTTAAAATTATACATTTCATGTGCATATATCATATCATGGGTTCACATTGAGAAAAATGTAATATTTTAAGTGTGGGGGAGGGAACCTTTTAGTTTAGTAATTTAAATTGTTTTCCTATTTAAAAAAACAAAAAATTGTGTTTTTCTTTCAAATTTTGTGTGTTTATTTTTCAATTTTTTGTGTATTTTTTAATCTTTTAGCTGAAATGATTCTCATCACCATTTTTAAATCCATATAAATTGGTGAAATAATTTATCCCTTGAAACTAAGCTTAAATGAATGCTGAAATTACTTTGTTTTAAGTTAAAATATTTAGTAATTTCCTGAAAAGTACACTGAATTTTGAATCCCATGCCATATCTCACTATCTTTATATTTGAAATCACATTCTTGTGAGGATTATAAACCATTATTTTCATATTATTTAAATTCACCTCACTTCTTTGGAGAGTCAAATAATGCTTGATTTTACCAGAATTTGATTTATTCTTATCAAAACATGAGGGTTTGTGGCACTTATGTTTAAATGATTGAAGCATTTGTTTGGTATTAAATCCCATATTTCAAAGAATCATTTTTTATAATCGCCTACCTTGAACATTTAATCCTTTTATCCCATAGAATCCATGAACATCCTGTTAAGTTAGCCACATTATAAGCCAATTTTCCCTATCTAACCAAATATTGAAGTGAAATTTCATAATCTTGTTGAACTTAAGTGTAGTGGAAGTTGTCTTGTGTTGTGCTACCACATTCTGTGATACATTGGGTGGAAATTAAATTATAAAGAGATGTGTTTGATGCTGATTAAAATAATTATATTGAAATTTGTACCTTTTTGGGTGCTTTCATGATATGTGAAGTTGTGCCTTTTCTGGAGCTTCTAATAGAGGTAGAAAGTTGTGCCTATCTTGAGCTTTCAAGAAAATCATGTTTCAGAAGATTGATATTTTTGTTACTGAATGATGAATGGTGTAAAATTTCCCTGACTTTTCATGATTATGGAGCTGAATTTATTATAAGTCTATTAATGAGGCGGCCATGTTTAAGTGAAAATTATATTAATGCAATTTTTCTTAAAAAATAGTCAAGCCCTCCTCATTCAGCCTCAGAGTCTTTCACATCTAAATCCTACCAACCAAAAGCCATGGAACAACCCTGAAAAGTCCTCATGATAAACATATGTTCTTGACTCACATCAGGTGTCGATTTAGGAATTTATGAGGCCTATGGTGACCCTTGTATGAGTTTGGATGAGAAAGACATTGCTAAATATTAACATTTGTGTGATAAAGGAAAATTCAAGTGAGGTAACTGTTTTGTGCATGGGAGGATAAATGAAGAGGAAATATATTGAATGATATAAATGGAGAACATAAAATAATTTTTTTTATGTGGCATGATTTCTTTTTTTTCTTGGTGTGGAATTGTTGGATCTCAAGGATATGTGTTTTAAAATTGTTTTGATTTAATATTGATCTTTACTTGAAATGAGGTTTTTCCTAGGATTTTAAAAGGGTAAGTGTGGGGGAGTTGATAAAAAACTATTTTATTGAATATTTTAATGATAATAAATTACATAATTTCCTCACATTGTGCTAAATATGTTCAATTATGAAATATGTGGGATTAGATCATTCATTTGCAAATTTGATGAATAATCCAGTTTTACCATTTAAAATTCACTATAGTATTTCGTGCATAAATATTGTTATGTAAAATTTTTTTTACTTGAAATTTTTAAAATGTGTTCTTGACTTAGTGGGATACAAATTATATTTAGGACATGGGAGCTTTATTGAGCATTTTAGGGGAGTAAATGCACTATGAAGACAAAGTTGTATAGAACCATCCAGATTGGACATTAATTCACCATTTGGGCCATATCCTCTTTATCCAGGATGGTATTGAGCCAAAATATTTTTTGAATCTTTAGGACATAATTATAAACAAATAATCCTTCTAGAAGTCCGGCCAATTCACGCGTTTTGTAGGTAAACTATTCGGTGAAACTTGGAATAAAATATTTTTCCGAGTTTTAATTTCACACTTAAAAGTTCTATAACCCTAGCCCTCAAAAAACTCTATTTAAAGGGATTTTTCTCTCTTTGGGAAGTCTGGTAGAGGATTTTGGAAGGTGAGGCAGAAAGGGTGTCTCTTGGGAACCCCTCACAGCTCTTGGAAGAAGTATGGATTTTTGCAATCCCCTCTTCCAAAAAGGCTCTCCTCTCCCACCTCCTATTTGTATTTCATTTCTTTCATGTTTGTATCTTGAATTTTTCTTCAATTAATATTCTGTGTTATTATCTTTTTTCTTCTCAAAATATTCCGAATTGGGTTGGAATCAAGAGTGGATATGATATTGGGTTCTACCCTTTCAATCCTTTGGTCATGCAAAATGTCTCCACGATGAAAACACCGCCCATAGAAGAGTAATTTTCATAGTGATCAATCTATCTTCTACACTCTTCATTGAATTATTTTGAATCATTGAGATATTGTAATTCACTTAATATGATCCATGAATTGTGTTTTTAAATTATAAGAAACTAATCAAGCAATGAACAATTAACATAAAAACACGTGAAGTTGAGATTTTGTGTAAATTGTGAGAGCGCGATCTTAATCGGTAATACAAGACCACACGTGATAAATTTGTAGAGTTCAAATATAATACCTAAACACAATTCATCCTCATTACCAGAATGGATACTTTCTCTAATTAACCACTGCACATAATCTAACCTTAGAACAACAATCAAAGTAGGGTGATGCGATTGCGTGTTAAGAAGCTAGCCTAGGGTTTAAGTAATTTCATCGTTGTGGTTAAGGTATCTCTTGTAGGGTTCAAGGGTTAACATATCAGGGGATCATAATTAATTGAATATTGATTTAAATGATATTTATTAATAGTTAAATTAACATGTAGAGTTAGATTTATTACTCTTTTAAAATATTTTCTAAAAAATCTTCTTATTGTGTCATTTTAATCGAACTTCATTTCAAAACTAAAAAACAAAAAAAATCTTATTCTAGAAAACTTATTCTATATTTATAAACTATAAACAACCCACATCCTTTCAAGTAGTGTTTTAATTCTAATCTATTTTATTTTTAGAATAACTTTAAGAAGTTTTTTTAATTTACTTCCTCCTTTGAGAAATGACCTTGTCCAGCCACTTTGCTGCACCTAAGTATCCCAAAAACCACTAATAATTTGAGGGAACCCATGATAGTAACTTTCAGGAGGCTCATCTAACATCTCATAAGTGGTAATTTCCACTAAATTAAACTTATCCCATAATCTATGTTGTTAGAATTTCACTTTTTGAAGCTCAAAATGGGATTGATCAAGAGTGAACCCCATTGATTCTACCTCCCTCCCATAATCTAACAAATGGGATTCATGTGGAACGAATCTACTTTTTTATGCCATCATTTATCATTTTTTTATTAATTATTTTTTTATTTATACTTATAAATCATAACATAAAAATTATTACCAATAGTATAGTTTCTAATGGTCATATTGACAAACGATAAAAAATGGTTAAATTCAGATGGTCACATTTCCCTTTATACTCACTTAATTATTAAATAAATGTTATTTAATGGAGTATGGAACAATATAAGAAACATTTTCTTAGAAAAAAACCATTTAAAAATTTCGATTCATTACATTCTACCCCCCTTAAAAAATTCACCAAAATTTCAACTCATTCTCTCATTTGAGAAAATGTGTGGGTACTTCTGTCACATTGCCTCCTCTAGTTCCCACAATTCTTCTTCATATATATGGTTCATCCACAACACTTTTATGAGGTGGGTAGTCTTTTTTTTGTATAACCTTGTCTCTATAGTCCAAGATCTATACAGGATACTCCTTATAAGCGAGGTCATATTCTAGTTGTAACACCTCAAGATTCAATACATTCGAGGGATTATGTATATAATTAATCAAGAGAGATACATGGAAAACATAATGTATTTGAGCTAGATTCATTAGAAGTGAAAGCCAATAGTTTTTTTTCCTATGTAATCAAGGATTTCATAGGGGCCAATGTACCTGGGTCTAAGCTTCCACTTCTTCCCAAACCTCTTGACTCTCTTCCATAGTGATATTCAAATGAAAAAATTTATCTCCAACATCAAACTATAATTCCCTTCGATAGTTTTCAACATAGTGATTCTTCGAAATTTGAGCATCCTTAATGTGTTGTTGGATAGAATGAGCCTTTTATTTCATCTCTTACACAATATCAGTCCTAATAATCTTTCTCTCAACAACTTCATCCCAAAAAGTATGAGTTCTACATCGCTTCGCAAAGAGAGAATCACATGGTTCCATCTAAATATTAAAATAGAAGCTATTGTTGTAGTATAAATCAACTAAGGGGATATTTTTATCCTATACACCTTTAAATTACATTGATCATCTTTTTAGCATGTCCAAAAGTGTATAAATACTCTTTTAACCATCTGTTTGGGTGTGATAGGACGTATTGAAATTCAATTTGGTACTCATAGCATGTTGAATAATTCCCCATAATTATGATGTGAACCTTGGATCATGATCAGAAATGATATAAATTGTCACTCCATGAATCCTCAAAATATTTTTTATATAAATCATGTAATTTTAGTCAAGAGAGAAATCTCACTGAATAGTGCTAAATTGGGAAGTCTTAATGAGAAGATCTAATATAACCCATATCACATTGTTTCCTTTGGATGTTCTTGAGAGACTAGTGAAAAATTCCATAGTGGTATTTCCCCACTTCCATGTTGGTATGGGTATTGTTTTTAATACCACTTTAGGAAGTTGTCTTTATGCCATAACTTATTGACACACCAAACACCTTCTAGTGTAGTCGATAATATCGTTTTTCATGTTATCCCACTAATAATTATCCTAAATGTACCTATACATTTTTGTTATTCCAGGATGTATAGATAAAGTAGAGTTATTATCTTCATCCATTAGCTCCTTCATTATTTGTGGAATAGATAGAACACGTTGTCTTTTATGAAGTTTTAGTACACATTCTTGATCAATATTGAACTCTGTAAACTTTCCATTATTCACATCCACTATCTTATTTTGTAACAAGGGGTATTCTCTTTGATATTTCATGATATTATCTAGTAATTATATTTGAGAAATCATTTGGGATAGTTTTAATGATGTCCCTTCCCTTATGATTGCCTTGTACAATTTTACTAGGTATTTGATCAAAGAATTTCTTTGAATCCTCGTCATTTCCCACACAACAGGGTGTTTAATACTTAATGTATCTATAAAATTGTTTTATCTTTAGGGATGATAATTAATTAAAAAATAATATTATTTTAGAAGTTCCAACCATCTCTTTTATCTCATGTTCGATTACATTTATGTGAAAATATAAATCAATCTTGTTTGGTATATGTATATATCACATTTCTCCCAATAAAGGCAGTGCCTCATTTATATAGATAAAAAATTAGAATATCTAGCTCTAGGTCATACATTGGATAATTATGCTTATGAGGATTTAACTATAGAGATATATAAGATATCACCTTTTCATTTTTCATAAGGATTCAACCAACACCTTTTAGAGATGCATCGCTAAAAATAATGAATCCTTCTCAAATGGAGGTTATAGTTAACACGGATGTAGTAATTAATCTCTTATTTAGCTCTTGGAAACATCCATTGCACTCTTTTTAACATATGAGATTTTCCCCATTTTTATTTTACTTGGTTAGTTGATTATAAAGTCATTAATTTTTTTTCACAAACCTCTTATAATATCCTACTAAACAAAGGAAAATATGGATCTTAGCTACTGTTAAAGGATGAGGCCACTCTTCCACATCCTATTTCATTAAAGGTTCAACTAAGATTCATTAATTTGTTACAATGTTCCCTATGAAATAAACTTATTGTTACCAAAATTCACATTTTCTAAACATTCTGAATAGACTATCCTTCCTCAAATTTATGAATATAATGCTTTGATAATCCACATGCTCCTCACGACTTTTAGAATATATTATAATATCATCCATAAAAACTACCACAAAGTTAACAAGATAGTCCTCAAAGACTCTATTCATAAAATCCATAAATATACCAGGATTATTAGTCGAGATGAAGGGAATAACAAAAAACTCAAGATGCCAATATCTTAATCAGAATGCGGTCTTTGGGATATCTTCTTTATTCACCATCAATTGATGATAACCAGATCAAATATCAATCTTAGAGATGAATTGATCCCCATGAATATGGTCAAATAAATCATAAATCCTTGGGAGAGGGTACTTGTTCTTCATTGGGATCCCATTAAGTTCTCTATTAATAATGTATAGTCCCATTTATCCATCCTTCTTCTTCAAAAATAGAATAGGTGCTTTCCAAGGAGACACACTTGGTCATAAAACCCTTTCTACTAAATATCTTGGAGTTATTTCTTTAATTACTCAAGCTCCACATTTTCAATTATATATGAGGTCATTGATATCATCTTGGATCTAATAATGAGTTTAATGGATAACTCCACATCTATGCATTGGGTAGGTCCAGGTAACTCTTCTAGAAATATGTAAGTGTATTCTGAAATGATGGGAACATTTTCTATTATTATACTTTAAATTACTACTTCCTCTTAATCAATCAACATCATAAAGAAGGTTATAGGAGGTGCGTCTATAAAAATATCATGTAGAGATATCTCTCCCTTGAAAAAATCTACAGGTTTTCAATTCAAGACTACTAAAAATTCCATGCTTATGTAGTTTATCTTAGCATTATACACTGAGATCGAGTAAATATCTAGTATAATGTATAATTATATCATGGGAATTAATACTATATTTTCAATGATATTGTGCTTGACTAAGCCAATAATGTATTTTCTATATAGAGTTGATGCTTGGATAATACCTCTAGATGTATTGATTGACTAAGGTTAATGGTGATTCTCCTCCATTACTATATGATTTGAAATGTGATTAGAAAAGTATCCTATCTATAAAAACTTGTAGTATTTAACTTCAGGATAGACCTACACCATATTACCTTTTTAGTTAGTATTGGGAAGTTGAGGCCTCACCTCACTATGATAGTTCCAAGCTATGTGGTCATCTCTTCCACACATGTAACATTTTACACTCTCTAGAAAGAAGTTCCCCTAATTATTCTTCCTATATTTTTTTCATATAGATAGTTGAATTTTATTTTCACCACTTTTATGATCAAAGTTCCTCCCTATGTTTGGATCTAAATATCTATTATTTTAATTCAATTTGTGTGACCAGTATGTCTCTATGAACTCCAGTTCAACCGTGAAATCACTCTGTACTATCTCCTCATAACATTTATAGTCCTTATTGGCTAGATTATTCTATATATGGGATCTTATTCCACTAAATAATCTATAAAACTTTCTATTAGTATCCATAACAAACATAGCTTTATATTGGAAAATTCTTGTCAAGTTCATCTCATAGATTCCCATGGATTCATTTTCTTTCTATTTTAGCTCTTATAATTCCTTCTCCATTTTAATTCACATCGAACGGGGAAAATATTTACAGAAAAAGGATTCCATAAAATATTCTCACTCCATAGAATCAAAATCCCTTTTTTGATTATAATTTTTAATCAGTTTCCAAAACTAATCAGTTTCTCCCTCTAAGTGTTATATAACTAGGATGAATTTGTCTTGTTTTGAATAAATTAGTATAGAAATTATATTTTCAATAGATCATATCCATTTTTACAAATCAATGGGTTGTTAGATCCACTGAAATAAGATAGTTGTTGATGCATAAAGAAATCAATGGAATGTTTTCCCCTTCAAGGTAAATCTAGTCTCTTGGATTGATTCATGTTATTGTTCATAACATGAGTTAGTTGATTCAGCATTCTAATGATTTTTTCCATTCCGACTTCAATCAAAGGTCTATCAGCACATGGTCCATTGTTCTCACCATTTACGTGGTTCCTCCTATTTACCTCCATTTTTTAAAAGAAGAAAATCTTAGTGAGAATGATGTTTCTTTTAAAAATATTTTATTTCTAAAGTAATTTTATGATTTAAAACATCATTCTTAATTATGTTAATCATTAACAGTAATAATATTTTATATAAATCCTTTATAATGATTCATAAAAAAACTTTTGATTAACCAAACATATCTTCTAAGAGTATCAAACTAGGAGTACCGAAATGACCATTTTTCGGCACCATTTCCCGCTTGAGTCTAGATGAAATCAGTTCTTCATGTTTTACCCCTATATATATCTGTTCCAGAACTACATCCACTTATTTGTATCCATACATGCATTTATTTTTTCAAAAACTACTTACTTAATACATTACAAAAATTTAAGGTTGTTTTAATTTATTTTAACTTGTCCCTAGGGTTCTTTCTAAAGTTTTCAAATCCTAATTTCCATAAATAACTAAAACATCATTTGATAGCAGCTATAAAATCCTTCCTTTTTATTACATACCTTTTCATTGCATTTTAAAAATATATGATACTTAAAAGTTTAGTTTTTTGAAAAATATGAACAGAAATACATGAAAACTTAAAACATTATTATAAATCCACTTGAATGTATTATTCATTAGTTCATAATAAGTAAATTTACTATATCTAGTAACCTGGGGACATACATTAAAGGAAAGGGGTGAGCCTAAGGCCCAGTAAGGGAAATAGTTTACATATATTCATGGGGAATATCAACAAGAAAATGAGAAATATAATTATGACATGAGAAATGGAAAAAGAGGTATAAAATAATAAAAATAAAATGATTCATAACATTTAAATGTAGCTACAACATTTATTTTATACATTCATAATCATATAACAAATGTTATTAACCAAGGTGTCATAAATGAAAATTACCAAGGTTATTCACCAAGCTATTGTAAAACGTGTCATATCTAGAGATTAAATTATTTACCCAATGAACTAGAGTGATTTCAGGGAAAACCCATCATATGTATTAATTAATTTTATCCACATATATTATAATAAATCATTTCATAAATAACCCATGGAGAATAAAAAATGGATTTCATATCAAAATCATGGAATTTAAAAAGTTCTTAAAACATGATCATTATGTCATCTTCGACCCATAGAAAGGGAATTCATATTTCATGTATGTTAATCACAGAACAAAATGAATAAATTTTACATCTAGTTTAATACCATTTTAATATAAATATTCTTGGTTATTCACAAAAATAAAATATAATATAATTTCTTTGGGGGAAGAGGGATATTTGGACAAGTAAATTCAGAAACATAACGAGTATAAAACGTGGTTTTAAAAAATGGTAAAATGAGAGGATAAAAGAGTATACCATTGATAAAAATAACTATTAAGTAGGGTTATGATCATAATATAAATATAATAGACTAAATATAAAATTTATAAGACATATATGAAAAGAGGTTCTTGAATCAAAAATAGAAGAAGGATAATTCTCTTGAAGAGTTACTCCTAAAAATTGATGATTGGGACCATGGGGGACTGAGAAAACCTTGGAAGGACTCCTTGAGAGTTAAAACTACTAGATATTCAAGTATTATGGATTTTTAGTGAAATTAAATGGATAAATGTGTGGGAATTTATATAAAAAGTGGAGGATTGTTTTATTAGTTTCTAGATATAGGCTTGAGAAATATGGGTTTTGGAAAATTAAAAAACATGGTATTTCCTAGTGTATTTTACCATGGTTATGGATAAATGTGTAATATTGTATGTTATTTTAATCCAAAATATTTTATCATCATTTTATATTTCATCTTTTGGCATTGAAAAGTAAATTTCCACAAAAATAAATTTTTTAATGTTACATTTTCCAATATAGAATTTGGAAAGTAAATTATAGGTTTGTGAATTAATTAGAATCTATTAAAGTAATTGATATTGATAAATTAATATTTTTTGAGTCTTTTATTGTGGTTATCTAATTATTAAATCCTTATTACAAAATTATGAATCCATTAAACATACCAAAAAATTAAAACTATATTTTTACGCTTCAAAAAAGTATTTTATAAAATTATAATAAATTCACCCTAAATTAATTTTTGAATTATTTTTCAAAATTGATATTTATTTCATAAAAATAATTCTCTAAATATGATAATTCTAACCTTTAAATATAAAAATCATTATTTATTAAAAACAATAACGGATCGAAAATTCATTGTAAAATTTATGACACTTAAAAAAAATACATTTTATATTTAAATAAGAGTGATTTTATGATACAATTTAATTAAAATAGGTATTAATCATAATAACATAGTTTATTATAAATATTTATAACTTTAATGAAAAGTACAATTTCTGTCCGAAAAATCAATTTTTTTAAATTCCGTCTAAATTTTATTAAGAAAAACTATTCTTAAAACATAAATTGATGGGATAAAAATTTTATTTATAAAATGGAATTAAACATTAAGTAACTATTTCCTCAACACAAAACCCCTTATAACACCCTCATATAACCTAAGGGTAAGGTTTTCGATGGTGATAGATTCATGGGATGGCTCAGTAGACATCACTCGAGTGGTAATTTCCAGTAACTTGAACTTCTCACGTAGGCGATTTCATTCCAGCTTTACTTGTGGAAGCTCGACATGGTCTTGGTCAAGAGAGAACCCTAGTGATGATTTCTCCCTCCCAAGCTCTGGAGAATGGTCTTCATACATAAATACTCTTCTGGTTGGGTTCATCATTTCTCCGTTATACATTAATTATTCTTTACCATTTCTACTGAAAAATTATAACATAAAAATTATTATAAGGGGTATAGTTTCCAATGGTCATATTGACCAACATTAAAAAAAATGGATGAAAACAAATGGTAACATTTCATTTTTATACTCACTTTATTATTAAATAGATATGGGTTTTCTGAGTATGTTATAATATAGAACACATTTTCTCAGGAAACAAAAATCATTGAAACGTTTTGTGTCATTACATTTCCAGTTACAGGTGTGTTGGTAAGTTTGATGTTAAAAGTCTATAGATTCTCAACCCAAATTCATTTCATCAAATTCATATTACACTATCTAAATATGTAAATTAGGATTTTGAGGTCTGTGTACACCACAAAACTTTCTCCCAGTAAATAATTTTCCCAAAAACGTAATGAATGGACAACTAAATATAAATCAAGATCTTTCATAAAGTAATTCCTATCATGTAGACTAAGTTGCTGAGACTTTTATGCCACAAATCTATTCCCCTAAATCATTACTACTCAAATACCGATACCTGATGTGTCACAATTCACAATGTAGCTCCTATCCTGATCTGGAAAAATTAGGACCAGTTCGGAATTCCAACTCCCTTTTAACTCCAAAAGGAAATCTCATAAGTATTTATACATAAAAACATCAAACCCTTATTAGTTGAGCCTAGAACTGGTGCTGATATTCATTATAATTCCTTTATAAAATTCATGTATTACCTATCTATCACCAATAAACTCTACATTTCAAAGATGATCTTTAGCATATCCCAAGAAACTACAACTCTTCCCTTCTCTAGGTCAACTGATACTCCTATCTCTTAGATAACATGACCCAAGAAGTGAATATTATCCATTAAGAAGTGGAACATTGAAATCATATCATATAACTGATGTTCTCTCAGTGTATCCAAAATGCTCTAATGATTTTTTCACGATCATGATGTTTGTGAGAATACCTCACGATATCATCTACAAAATCCACAAAAAATCCATATAAGGATGAAAAAATTGATTTATCAATGCCATGAAAACCACTAGCTCATTCATGAGACCAAAAATCATAACCAAATTCTTATATAATCCATACCTCCTACAAAAAGTTTTATGAGGTGTCTATAGTTCGAACATGCACCTAACAGTATCCAGATCTCAAATACATTTTCAAGAACACTCGAGCTCCTCAATGATGATCAAACTGGTCATCTATTCATGGAAATGGAAACTAGTTCTTAACCATCCGATAGATCAATTTTCATTAATCCACAGATAGCATAAGTGTACCATCCATATTCTTCACAAAAAGTGTTAGTGAACCCCATGGATAAGTATTAGGTAAAATAAATCTTTATATCTCCAAATCATCTAACTACCTCTTGTGCTCATGAAAATATATTGTAGTCATCCTATAAAGAGGAATGGATACGGGTACAGATCCTAGAACTAGATTGATGTAGAACTCCGCATATTTCATAGGAGGTAAACCAGAATAGTCATCCAGGAAAACATCCTTGAAACGATCAACGACTAAAGGGAAATCAACCTGATGCACTCCCTGATCATACAGATAGAACATAGCAAACTGGGTTGTCATCCCCCTTAGCCCACAATGCTTTGGTCAATCTCATATCTCCTAGACATCTCATTCACCCTTGTGGGTATAAATTGTGCCCTTTGGTGTTGTGAGATTCAACCTATAGTGACAACAGTCAACGTTGGATTGATAAGCCACTAACCAGTCCATCTCGAGTATGGCATCAAACCTAGTCATCTCGAGGACAAAAAGATTCCACATGATGTGAAACCCACCTATCATAATTAAAAATTCCCTAAACTTATGTACATCCTATAATATGATTCCCAATGGCGTGTCAAGGGACATAACTCCGTCAAAAAATTGAACCACAAGCCCATGTCTTTCCACAAAATGTACAAATATGAAACAATGCGATGAACCTATATCGAAGAGAACAAATAGTAGAGTAGATTCCACTAAGATCAAACCTCTCACCATAGATGTTCCATTTCCCTTATCCTTGTGGGTATTCTATATAGAATAGATCTAAGCTAGACCACAACCCAGTGATGCAACCTCACTACCTAATGTAGTCCTACTTTGTTGTCTCGGTACAACTGGTACTTGACTGCCTCATCCATGAACACCACCACCTCTTCCCAATTCGCCAATACTACTCCACCTCCCTGTCTAATGTAAAGATAAGAATACTTCTATTAAACCTGGGGTCAGAGCTGACCCCCTACCACTCTCTACTGGAGAAAAGTTCCTATAGAAATGTTTCATGTGGCCCATCCTACCACAAGCTCAGCACTTGACTGGGTCTTGATCGCACTGATCTCTCATATGGACCTATCATTCACACTGATGATAGAAAAATGAGCTATCAATATTCACAACCTTGATGGTACTCATCTCACATGATGCCTCAAAATATCGCTTCCTACCATTAGAATTCAAACTACTGGGTTGAGATACTACAATTCTATACTCTATGCCCCTAGATTCCATTAGGTTCCTCTCTATAATAAATGCCCAATTCACAATTATAGTAATATAGTTCAATCTAAACACGTTGACTTAATATTGGAAAACCGTTTGGAGACCATCTTCAAGGTATCTCCCCCTATATAACTCATCAGTAAGGTATGTTGAAACAAAACACTAAAGCTATGTGAAGCATGTCGAATACTCCATAATTGTCATAGCGCCCTTCTCCAAATGTAAGAAATCACTAGACTCCTTTTCCCTCAGAGTCCCAAGGTAAAAGTTATCCTAGAATCTGGTTTAGGAATCAAAAAATATCATATCTTTTAGCCTATCATAATATTTCAAAACATCCCACCAACACTTTTCTTCTCTTTGAAGAATATAAGTGGTAATATTCACTCTCCCCTCAGGCGGTGTCTCTAAATTCATGAATATTGATAGCATAATATTGACCCACAATTAAATAACCTATAGACCATAATCCCTTGAAAACATGGGAGGATTATACTACTGGATGAAATGAATCATCTCATCCATTGATGAGTTAGCTTGCTATGCTCTTTGAAAATTTTGCATGAAGTGTGTAAATCTCTTGCGGAACTATGCCTCAGCTCCTGTTTTAAGAACAACATATAGTTCCTCGTTTATCACAAAATTAGGAACTAGAATCCCATCCCCCACCACCTCTAGAGCTTGATCATCTCCACCCTCCTAGTGTACTACTGGAGGTCATCAAGGTGCCATTCCTCTACAATGCCAAATGCACACCTTAGAAAATAAGGATAAAAATTTTCATATAAAAATGTATTAGACTGGACAAAACATTAATATAACTAGGTTTTACCATACATCCTACTCATAAATCCATGATTTTATAAAAATAAACAACTGTAAAAGTCAGAAGAGACCCTACCTACTACCCACTCAAAAGTTGGGTCATGGTCAAGTCTCTATTTCACCATGTTCAAACCCCATTTGTATTCAAATTCATTTCACTTTTAATTTTAAATGGCTGAAAAAATAGGTCACAACTTCATATCTATAAGGTCTCATACTCCCCATGAACAGAAATATATATTCCACCTAATCAACACCATAACACATTCAATTCCATGCGACTCATAGTCCATGACTCAATGTTACACAATAGGCTGTTTAGGGTGTCTGATGTAGCCTAATAAGGAGAAATATAATTATGTTATGTAATACACTCTAAGTAATAACAATGTATTTTATTTTCCCTACACAAAATTTATATCAAAATAGAAGGTATATAAAACTAGGAAAATATCACAAAGTCATGAAAACAAGCAATTAACCATATATCTCATGGCATAATTCATGGCATGTTAACTATAAAAAGTTCCTAAAATGGTTCTTGAGATGGAATACCCTCGTCTCATTATGTTTCAACAAAATAAATTTTGTAATCATATCAATTATAACATCACAATTCAAGTTCATCACCCAAGAGTGGAATCAAATCAATTGTAATAGCCAGAATCAAGAAAACAAAATTTTCATTCGAGGAAATTTGGATTTTTCCAGTACATGTTAAGCTACGACAAGGCATGACTTATTACCAAATACCAATAACTTCTTAATCCCATTTATTTTTTCTCAAAATAGTAATGTAACTTGAAAATAATTCTATGATACCACTTTTTAACATCCCGGACCCAGATTCCACTGAATGGTTCCCCATGTCCAATTGGCCACGTGGCCTAAAGTGCATCTCCCCAAACTCCATAAGCTGCCACCTAGAAGCGAGGGCCTATGGTGTGTCTATGGGGAGACTATTCAATCTTATCATAGTGTAACATAGCTTTAGAAATCATATAGATCAATAAAGAAAGCCGTAAATCAACCATACAATTGATAAACATACAAAAAAAATATTTACAACAATTCCATAACTAATCTCATATGTAGTCATGATCATTTCATGTGTCTACAAAGCTAAAAAAATTGGTTTGCATACATTAGTACAATACTTGTATCTAAATACCAAAATACCAAATATTAATATCTCATGAGGTCATAAAGAACCTCAAATTGGTAATGTAATCTCCTACACCTAAGTGTGGAAAAAATCAAGCATGAATTTTTTTTTCTTACCCCAGTCCCTACCTTCTTCCAAATCGTCTTTCTAGGTACCCAACAGTAGGCCAAATAGGTTATGCGATACAATCCCAGTAGGTCACCACCCCAAGTTTTTATAACAATTCCTAGATGTGAAATATAAGCTAAGTAGAGTGAAATATATATCATAGTTAAGTAGTAAATAAATGTAAAGTTCTCATGGAATATATACTACAAAAAAAGTGGTATTGTATAGTCAAAGAGGGATCCCTTAATAACAAGTTATAATTACTTATAACAAAGTATCAATAAGAAAAATGGAATTAAACCCCATGAAAGTGTTCTATGCACACCATAATGTATCACCCATGGCCTTGCCGTATAATCTGCATACCAAACAAACATAACCACACAGTACACCCAGATTAACATGAACAAGACGTGTAAGAAATCATGTCATATCCACCATGTCCCTCCAAAATAATAAAATGTGTCAGTCACCTCAGGGTGAGATCCATGGTACAATGAACTAAGGAATCATCTTCAAGTCTTAGGAGACTATTTTTGGAAACTCAAGTAGGCTTGAGTTGGGGTCCAAGGATCATGTCTACCAACCATGTCCACTACAAGCCCAAGACAACCCGGATCTAAGTTGTATCAAGGCCCAAGGAATCCCATGGAATCAGAATCCAAGGATCATACAAGTCCAAGGAATTCTATATTTATACCTTGAATCGTGGTGTAGCACACCCATGGAATCCTATAAAAACATTCATCATTAAATTCATTTACCATTTCATACCATGAGTTTACCCACTCATTTAATAATTCACAGTCATTCAGATTTCATGAGCTTAACCACTCATTTCCACAATTTATAAATAATCCATTCAAGAAATTCAATATATCAACATCATGATAACACATGGAAATGGAGGAAAACCATCTTATATTCAACCAATTAAATTAAATTCATTAATTAATATTATTCCTTTTACAATGAAAGCACCAACTCACCCCATGTGTGGTTTAATAATGGAATGGGAAAAGGAAATTCACATGGCACACTCCATGGGTGGCCTTGGTTGGGGAAAAAATCTACAACACATATCAAAGGAACTAAGGTCATCCCTAACATGTTCCATTTCATTAAATTCATCTACTAAATTAAATTTTGTGGCCATGATGGAATGTTAAAAGGGTGTAACAATGGAAAAGATATCTATAAAGCACCAAATCACTTAGGAAAAATATAGACCACATATTGTAGGACCGTAGTAGAGTGCTCATTTAGTATCATCTCATGATGCAACTCAGATTGGTATAAAATGAATAAAAGATGAAAACATTGAAAATAGGTCAAATTAGCTTACACCTAAATAGAATATTCCATTCCAAGACAAACTAATAATGGCACAAAAATAATTGAGTACTCAACGACATTGATATAATGATATGAACGACTCTCGATTATGAGCTCAGACGAAGAATATATTACAATTCCTATATTAGGATTCAAATGAGAGCACGAATGGGGCTTCTTTCCAACTAATTAGAAAGTGAAATAAGGATTTAGGTTTTAATAAATTTAAGGGAATAATTGTCAAATTTTCAACAAAAAACTAGACTACATGGTTAGATAAATCATGCATGCATAAATGTAATGAGGGACACCTTGCATGGTTAGTGTTCATGGTTTTCCAAACCATGCTCAAACCATATCTCATCCAACTGTTAAAAACTACAGAGTATATCACATGAGAGTGAACCTCCATCCTCATGGTTTACTCAAACCATGTGATCGATATCTACCCCTTTTCTAGCCTCGTATTATTAGTAGTAACCATGAGACCTACCCCACATGGTTTCTACTAACCATGAAACCTATCCTATTTCATAAAAATATGGATTTCGGTCTCTGAAAAATCCTTAGACACCCCTGATACACCTATAACCTTATATGGAATTCTCATTATGTTGTAATTAATCATTTAAACTAAAAATAAAAAGATCCTAACCTCATAAGAAAACCTGAGATATTACAATAAGAACCTCTATATTCCATGATGATAATCTTAAATATAGTTATAAAATCATATAATGTCCTATGTTGGGACACATAGAATGGTGACTTTCAAGTGTGAATACTCATAAGTAGATTCAACTTCTTCTAATGAAGTTCACATTTTATCATTTCCAAGATGGATGATTAAGATAACAAACTCACACGTTGGAATTCAGCTTGTTATGTGTCATCATATATTCCTATTTGTGTGTGTGATTAATAGTCCTTTCACATTAATATTATTATTAATGCATGTCACAACTCACACATGATGTATTTCATAAACAATGTTGATACAGTTCATAGATAAGTTGGATATATTGGGCTCATCATGAGTGATGTTTCATTAATTAATAAGTCAAGGAAGGCTTTTTCCCATCAATATTTATGTAATTTGATATCTGGTCTCTTTTATTAAAATAGAACCATCATATTAAATTCCATGCCAATGGTGTAATGGTGATTTTATATAAGATTGTCAAATAAAGGTGTATCAAGCACATATTTCTATGATACGTATATGAAACATGTATTATGAGATATTATGACAAATTGATTATCTTTCATAGTATGAATTCATGTGTGGTTTTAGATATTAAGACATTAAATTAATTCTCTAGGGTGTCTTGACCCATTTCCAGAAAGTAATATTATAATTTTGGAAAACCTGCCTAATGCCAATATGATATAATCCTAGAAGGTCACAAACTAAGAATTTTCATTGATCTTGATTAAATTATATTTGAAATTAATTATTGGAATAAATATTAATCTGAATACTGAGGACTAATTTTTTTAAGTCTTTATTAATCCTAAATATTATTTTCAATGTAATGAATAATTATTTACTCATTAATAAATAATTTATTTATTTACATGAATAAATAATAAATATTTATTCACTAGATTGTGAATAAAAAAATTTATTTATGAATAAATATTTATTTAATATTTATTCCGATATTAAATAAATGACTAGGTGAAAGAGAATAAGATTTTTTTCGGTGATAAATATTAATTTGAGCGGGGGTAAAATAATATTAATCATTGCATCAGTTAGGGAATTCAATAAATTAATAATATTATTATTATTATTATATGGAATGGGAATAGATAAGGTTTATTATATTATTTAAGGGTCATTGTGTATTTAATAATATTTTAACCTTAACCCTAACTCTATAAATAGATGACTACATCTATTGTATAGGGTTAATCAAGAATTGAGAATCATTGTGTGTGACAAATTTCTCTCATGACTCCTCTTACTCTCATCCTCTTGAGAATGATAATAATAATAGATATTTATTCAAGACAAATGGAACATGAATTGATCAAGATGAAAAATGTATGATGATCAATCTTCCACACTAGACCTCGACAATCCATCATTGTTCTTTGGAGATAAAAGGAGAATGTTTGGATCACTATTATAGGGGATCTATTTATGGTCCTACCTATGAAAAAATGGTAATAAAAAAAGGGTTTCATATGATCAAAATATTCATGAAATAGATATACAAAAATGAGGTAATCTTTCTTCAAATCTATTTAAATTATTTATAAATTTAATGTGAAAAATATCATCTCTTGGTTCATGAATTTTCTATCAGTATTTTATTGGAAATAATTGTTGGTTACGATGATCAAGTCTTTATATAATATATAAATTATCCATAAAATATGAAACAAATTGTAATGTATTTATGCCCAAAATGCGCTTTCAATGTTTTCTGAACCATTAGTACAAAAATAAAATTTTTACACCAATAAAATCCAAAACTAAGATAATAATATATAGGTATGGTAAATCACTAAATATCATATATTATAGTAAATTACTCAAAATAATACATTAATTTATGATAAAAATATTGGTGATTATGTTTATAACATGTCTATCTATGAGAAATTGATATGATAAAAAATCAAGTTTCAATATACTAGTTAAATATATACTTTTATATATCACGAGAAAATTAAATTATCGATAATACTATGCTATAAATGATGCATAGAAATTTATTGTGTTTCTATTTCAAATTGGGTTGGATATATGGATGATTGAAAATCAATCTACCAAGGATAATTTAATTTGAGTAACAATTATATATCATGGATGATTAAGAAGAAATATATTATTTCACAACATATAATTGATTATGAGTAAGTCATTATAACTCAATCATGTTCTAAGTTGTTATAGAAAAAGAAATAGTTAGAATATGTGGGTGAAATGGTTTATATATCTGTCTCTAACATGTGTAAAAATTTATTAATATAAATCTTGGTAAGAATTTAATTTAGAACTCATGAAAAAAACAATATTTAGAATCAGTTTATAAATGGAAGAGTGGAGTAAATTATTATAATATTATTACATATTCCCATTAATAATCAGTTTATTGATTACAATTCCCAACCTATAACTACCTTGTATTATTAACTAGGTTTCCAAAAACCTTTAACACTTTAATGGCCCTAAATTATATTTTATTTTTGGTATCATTTTCTTGTTTTTATGGTTTTCTAATATTAATGAGAGATTAAGGTATTAGTATGGGATATGATACATGTATATTGATAAAATAAATAAATAAATATTCTTCTCTGGTATATATAGATATAGGAATATCACTCTACCTCTTTCTATTTTCCATTCCTCCACTTCCCATGTTATTTTCCCTTATTTAAGACATTGAATTATGAGTTATCCATCATAGAGATAACTTATGTGTAATTATAAGTAATCACTTTATTGATGTCTAGTTCCTCATGTGATTTTTTAGTTTTAATTATAAAGAGATATTTTTATAGAATATGTAAGGTTTTCAATGAATTGGATCATGTGGGGTGGATTATTATGTGAGATTATAGGGTAAGATTTTGATCATTCATGAAGTTAGGTGGAATTATTCTTCTTCTATTTTAATTCATGTTCACATGCATGTATTTTTCATTGGGGTAGGAACTGGTCATAGATAGATCTATATGGTAGCTATGATTTCTAGAAGAAATATAAATTTTGGAGTATATTCCTATAACCTCCAAGAATATTTTACATTTGGAATAAATTATTTTATAATTACTATGATTTATTAAATTTTAGTTCTTAGAAGATAAAAAAATAATTTTGTGTTTCAGTAGAATTTTTCTAAGGATTCAAATTGTGGGGTTTTTATTTTAATCAAATGGTGTGGTGATTAAAATAGAAATGTTATTTAAGTAAATATCAATATTTTAAAATATATTCAATTAAATATATTTTAAACAAATTTATATGGTTTATCAGATTACATATGAGTCACATTCTATATCGAACATAAAAATAAACAAAAATTATACCTATAGTTGAACATGATATTTTTCATTGATACATTTATGATAAATTTAATTGGAGGATGGAATGAATGAGATATTTTCATATGGATAAAAAAATTAAAATTTTATAAGAATCCACATTGTAAGTGTGGAGAGAAACATGTTGATTTACTATGTTTTTAAAACATTGGTTGTATCATGTTGTATTAATAGAAACTTAATTTATGGTAAATGACTAAAATTACCCTATGTTGATTAATTTGTGATAATGATGTTTATTATGTGATACTAATGAGCACCTTGATGGTCATTGTATACTGACGTATCATTATGTTGTTGTAGTTTCCATTTATATTTTTTAATATCATCATGTTACTATTGATACACATGGTCAATGATGCAATAATGATTTACTGTATTGTATATATTTGACATGACTACCTTTGATATGTTATGTTAACATGAAATTTAAATGAGTAACATGTTATTATAAAATGGGTGGAAATTCCTGATGTGAAATAATTATAAAATGATGATGTGATATGATAACATTTCCCTACCAAGGGAATATATTATGTATATTAAATGTCAATATTCTCAATGATGGTGAAAAACTCCCTTGAATAACTCTCTCTTGAAACTTACTTCTCTTGAATTGCTCAGTAGGGTTTCCTCATGAAATACCTCAACATTAATGGATACGTACTCCATCATTAGTCTTTATTCTATCTCATATGGCCTCTCCTCAATCATTATTGTGGTTTTCCCCATATTCCATCCTTGGTTGTTTGAATTTCATATTCCTATGGTTCAGGTTGATTTAATTATCCTAGAGATAGAGGGCACTTCATGTAGTGGGTTGCATGGTAAGGGAAATTATCCTTCCTCTATTTCAAAATAAACAACCATTATTGACCCCACCCTTGACTAGGAATGGTGATGTAAATTACAGCTTGATAAAGAGAAGGGGTTGTGTTGCTTATTGAGTCTACTTCCACATTATATATTTCCATTCTCTTTGTGTGTCTAGTCGATACTTGTGAGGTCTCATCTACTTTGTTCCTCCCCATCTCTTACTACCTAACCCACCATTATAACCCCATCCCTAGTCAATCATGTCAGTGTTCATGAATGTTTAGGTCAGTGATGGTCGATACGGTAAATGCCTGATACAACGTTAGAGATGTTAACTAAATGTTTTAATTAATCACACTCTATCATTTTTCCTCCCCCATAATTTTAATTCATTTATTTTTGGTTTTATAGACCAATGTGGATTGACCTCATTAAGGCTCCCACATGGATTTTAATTAAATAATAAATCCATCTAGTTTTTTGTGTATATAAATCAATGAAAATACCACCAGAAAATAATCCCAGTTTGTTGTTCACAAAACATCGCTTGAGTTCTAGATTTTCTTTCATTCCAAGGATTTTATTTGTGTTTTTCAGGTGTTTTTCAACTAAGAATATCTAAAATTTGGTGTCATGGTAGTTTGACTTGATCAAATATTTTGGAATCTGATCCCTCGTCACCATAATGCTCTGAGACATCATCGACACATATCAGAGCCATTTTTAAAGCCTAAAGTGGAACTCTGGTGGTACATCAAGTGGTGATGGAGGTTGGGGTATGGTGACATATCCAATCCTCATGAAGAAAAACTATAGAGACTATGAATTAGTGATAAAATTTATTCTATAAGAGTGTGTTCTCTAGGATGTTGGTGACCCCAGTGGTGTTAAACCCCAATAATATTGGATGGTGTTGGAGGACATCTTGAATTTTGTTTCATAGGATATGATCTACATAATCACCAATAAGGAAAGTAAAAAAAGAAGTTTAGGAAACTTTCAAGTCAATGTTCATTAGTATCGATCGAGTGAAAAAGGAAAATGCCCAAAATCTTTATAATAAGTAGGGAGTAATTTCTTTCCTCAATGGATAATTTGTTGATAAATTCACAATGAGGCTTGCTAGGTTAGTCAACTAACTCACTATCCTCAGTAATCTAGATCCTCAACACAGGTTCATTGAGAGTTACATGTGTGTTTTCCACTATATTTTATCCAAAATTTATCTTTAAATTGAGGAACTACATGAAATATTGATGCTCTCGGTGGAGGATGTAATAGGGAGACTCGAAGTGGAAGAGGAATATTTTGAGATGGTTCCCACTGCAAACGCTAGAGGGAAGATCTGCCTCATTGAGGAGGAGCGCGTTACATGGATGATGGAGAGATGGATAGGGGAGGGATCCCTACATGAATCTATTTTTAGTAACTGGAACTATCAACCACCACACCAAATGGAAGATGGAATGAATAGTGAAAATTAATGGAATTACTCGAGATTCAGTTGTGGTCATTGTGTCCAATGATCTTACTAAGAAAAAATTGTCTATTGGATAAAATATATCCTCATAAATATGAAATAGGATAAGGTTCATCTAATAATGATTAATAATGATGAGACCATGCTTCTTATGGAAAGGGTGTGCACTATGGATCTTGATTCCCCACTACCATAATGAATCCCTCTCTAGATGGTCTAGGAAAAGGCATTTTCATAACAAGATCATAAGGAGGTGTGTAATGATGACCTGTGATACCTCGACTATAGTGAGACAAAATACATGACTAGTCCTCATGTTATTTTATCGTATATTGACTCTCGGATCTATGGTTCCATAAATTTTGGTTTGGGATCTATCATTAACATCGAGGGGTGTGGGATGATCCTACTCACCTATAGTATATGCAAGCACCATGTGCTCATGGGGGTGTACTACATCCCAAGGCTCACCACCAACATAATAAGAATCAGAAAACTTGAAGAGAATGGTTTCCAAGTACAAATTGATGGAGGTATCTTGAATATATTTGATCAGTATTTCCTCTTTCTATTCAGGGTTTAGTGATTCCCTGATCAGTTATATAATCTTATAATATACATTGCACGGATGATATGATTTTCTATAAGTGGATTGGGGAAGGCATGGAATTGGTAAATTCATTATGGACACCTGAATTTCAAGGCTTTGTTTAATATCACTAAATGTGATATTGTGTGAGGGATTTAGTGGATTGATTAGGTAGATATAGTCTCTGACAACTACCATACTAGGAAGAAACAATGAGTGTCTTTCCCTGAGAAAAAGAAGAATCACAAAAAGAAAGTCCTTGACCTTGTCCATCATGACATTTATAGTCCAATCATGCCGATGAATCTAAGAAAGAACTACTAATTTTTTATTTTCATAGATTTCATGAGACTCTACATGGTTCTCAATCAACTCATGATCAAGGATCAAGCTCTAGAATAATCATATGCTTTCAATCCATGGTGGATGTGCAGATAGGGCCCATGTTGAAGGTCCTCTACACCAACCATAGTGGGGATTTCACTTAAGTGGAATTCATATAATATAGTGATGATCATGGAATATGACAACATCTCATGGATCTACATTCACTACAATATAATAGGTTCACCGAACAATGAAACAAAAAAAAATTCACCATGGTTTATAGCTTGCTGAAAGAAATGGGTATTCCCATAATGTTTTGGGGTGAGATTGTCTCCACTTCCATTTTAATCCTTAATTTTGAATTAAAATGAATCCTTTATGTGATGATATCGTATGAGTCTTGGCAAGAAAAATTATTGGTGGTGAACTTTCCCCACACTTTTGGAAACATTACACATGTCATGAACTTGAAACCTCACTTGAAGAATCTATATGACCAAAGTAAACTAATGATATTCATTGGGTATGATTTTGGGTCCAAGGAATACCATGTGTATGAACCCAATATGAAAGTGTATACTGGTTGTTGACACTCCTTTCCATCACAAAGTCCAAAAGAATGGCAACATGGAATTCCTTAAGCACAAAGAGGGTCACCCTTTGAAGAAAATCAAAAAAAAATTGACAAAGGCATGGACAAGGAGATCATTTGGATTTAGGCGCGCAAGTCACTTGTGTGCTGCAAAATTCACTTACGTTCCACCTATAGGTCACGCAAGTCACTTGTGCACCCTATCTGGTTTTTCACCCAAGGTGCACAGAGGCCTATAAATAGCCCCTGTGGGCCCCCCATTTCAAGGATGGGTTTTCCAAAACTCAGATGCAAGTTCTGGTCGCCCAAGTCTTCAATTTAACTCTTCTGAAAGTTTATAAGGTAACTTTTTACCTAGATTGGAAGACTTGAAAGAGTATGATAAGGCCTAAGTGTTTATAATTCAACAACAATTGTGCGCCTAAGTGTCCAGACCTCCTTAAAAGTGCAAACACTTGCGCTCTACCTTACCCTATTGATGAAACTTGCACGCCTCCCTTTTGGAAACATCATAGAATATTATTAAAGTCTTGAGTTAAGTCTTTCTAAAGTATTACCCTACAGATTCTTCATCGCCCAAGTGAGCCCATGTTGTGTAAGTACACTTTCACAGCCAAGACTTACATTCCAAATGATTTTCACGACCCACACTTGTGCACTAAATTTATTTGTGTGCCCATCTCCCGTTCACCTCTCCTCTTCAAGATATTAGCCCTCGAACCCATTTTCAAAGCCATTTATTGAATGGTTCCTTTGTTGGATTCCTTATCTAAAAGGAATTCTGTGAGAACCTCTCCCAAAACCTCGTAACTTAAAAGCTTTATGTCACCATGGTTAGAGGTTTCCTCTATATAAACTCATCCTTTAAGGTGAGAAGATCTTTTGATTTAGGGAATCCTTTTCAGGAGTAAGCCACAAGTTCTCTTGGTTTGGGCCTCCTTCTCCGAAGTAATCCCAAGTCATAATTTCCTTTAATTTGGGCTTCCTTCTCAGGAGCAATCCCCAAGTTACAAGTCCCCTTAACCTGGGCCTTCTTATCAAGAGTAATCCCCAGTCATAGTTTCCTTTAACATTGGGAATCCTCCTTAGGAGTAATCCCCAATCATTAATTCTTTTTTATTTGGGCCTCCTTCGTAGGAGTAAGCCCCAATCATAAGTCCTTTTTAATTTGGGGAATCTTCCTTAGGAGTAAGCCTCGGGTTAAAACACCAAATCTCCATAAAGTACAAATACCTTTGTGGACCCTGCTCCTGGGCTTCTTTCTTGAAGTAATTCCTGGTCATCATCTACTTGGGAAGTCACTCATATGAAATCCCTATATCATTTCTCAGGACTTAATATTTTGTGGAACCATCATCAAGTTTACTGATACATCTTGTTTCTCACACCGAACATGACTCATGTGAGGTTAGAGTGTAAAAGTAATCACGACATCTCTTTTTGGTCCATTAACCATGCATAAGACCCATATTTCTTCACCTGAACTACGTGGACTTTGATCATTTCCTTAAAAGTAGAGTACATAGGAATCCTTTCTAAGGTTCAAGCCCATCATTCATTAATTCTTTTCTGTCCCATATGACGTTAAACTATATCCTTTTTATCGAACTACATGGTTTCTAATTCATTTTTAATGAGGATACTTAGGTAACCCATCTATGGGTACGATCCAAACTCTGAAATAATCACTGTCTTACTGAATGACAATACACTTCAAGTTCCCCACTGAGTGGCTTTAAAACTAGTATGGTCATCATAATGACCAAGATATTTCTATATAATATATTTAAGGAAACCATTTCCTAAGAATCTCTAATACATACGGATGATTCTATATCGATGAGGAACCTCAAATACATATAAATGATTCTCTAAATATCATACATATCAATCATCAATTTCCAAATCTAATGAAAAACTCAGTTTCATGCTTGGTTAATTAATAAGGATTCAGGAACATGACTTAAATCTATAATAGAGTCCCAGAGTAGGCAATAATTCCCCCCCAAAATGTGTGATGAGCCTGAACTCCCATCCTATCTACCAATGTAAATTCTTAAGCCTCATGGGTTCACAAAAAATGAGAATATACCTTTGGAATGTAGGTCCAAATGGATATAGAATCATTGGGTGTTTCTGGTTCTATGAATAAACTTGTTAGAAACCAATTGGAAAGTTTGAACCTTAAACAAACAAGTTCATACCCATTTCTAGATGAAACAAAAAATGGTGAACCCTACGTGAATACTTAACCAAGTAAAATGATGTTTTACTTATTTGTTAGGCCCCTAGTAAACTCAATATGAGGGCCAACAAAGTAATCAAAAACATATGTTCTTATCCAAAAGATGTAGTCTGGACAGACTTATCTTGATTATGTCTGCTATATCAAACAGGAACTCTTTTCCAAGATCTCTTTGCAACACAAAAATGGATTCTTTAAGGTTCACACCTTTGAATTCCTTGACCGCTACTCCTACTATATCCTTGTCCGCTCTGAGGATGACATCACCTACTCAGTGTCTTCAACGCTGGGTCTCTAATGCATTGGTGAGGGAATACCGTCAACACGGTACCATCCCGAATCTGGAGGCTGCTTGACAAGCCCTCCAAGTTAACAACTCACCCTGGTAGTCTGGACAGTGATAACCAGTGGTCAAGAAGCAGGTGGTTCCAACCACCATCTCCAACTATTTCGGGTCATTATCCCCAGAACGTGATCGTACCACGATTCACTGTTTTCTTTCAGCCTTACACCGCTGTTTTAAACTAGTTTTGTAATAAACATTCCAAATATAATAATAAATTTCACTTTATGTTTGAATCAATTAATTATTTTTAATAAATATTGTAATGGTAAATGTTACTTGTTTTTATTATTTCAATGTAGGAGGAGATGATTTGGAGGGCCCTTGATGAAGTAGAATAAAAATGGTCCAAAATTACATGGATCCATGAAGACATGTGCACTGTTGTGCAGGTATAGAAAATTAAATGAATTAAAATGGGATCATATTTTCTGTACTGGTACAAAATATAATGGGATACAACTATTATGAAGGAATCCAAGCCCAATTAGGCCGTCAAGGGGCCCAACAGAACTGATCTTTCCAAAGAATCAAATCTGCACAAAGTCAAATTCAGTGTTCTATAATCTGTCCATATCTCCGAATCCACATATCCAATTGATGCCAAACTTTCAGTAGAGATATTCAGGAAGTGGGGATAGAACATTCTAGTTTTGTAAAAAGGGAGATTCGGGTGTCTATTGGTCGAAACACGTGGTACAAGTGGATTGAAGAAATCTATGTTCCTCAAACCACCCTCCAATTTTCCTATAAAATGGAACCTTGGGATCCCCATTTGAGAGTTCGGCTCGGAGGAAAGGTTATTCCATTTTGGATCCCCCAAGGAGTGTTCTCAACATCCCTAGAAGTTCTGGAGGCTATGGGAAGTTCTACCCCAACATATTTTTCTTCCTCCTCTCCCATGGGTTTTTAAACCCCTTGTGATCACCCAGGGAGGAACGTGATGAAATCCCGAGCTTCATTTTTGTATTATATTGAATGACCTTTTTAATTCATGGTTTTATGTTGTTTTACTTCATCGTCTATTTTAATTTTATTTAGTTATGTACTGGTATGTCATGCTCAACTCATATGATCACGTTTGGGGGTACCCATTCATGTGATGTTTCTCACATCGTTAACCACTTCCTTTCCCCCTTTCAATTGTGGTGTTTGTGTGGTTCATATTGGTAAATTGAACTCACATAAGCACTTTCAAGGCCATTTACATTTATCTCATGGTATCACAAATAAATATCATACGAACCTAGACAGCGCATCGAGTTCTTCGTGTGTTTCTTTGGTGAGTTTTGGTTATGAAGTCAAACACAAATCACCCAATCATCGACGGTGTCCGGTGAATCGTTGTGTGTTTTCAACTGAACCCTAGGAGGTATCCTAGTATAAACTCACTAACATTATTATTCTAGGTGTTACAAACCAGGGATTATAATATCATAACCCTATATTATGAAGCGATGGAGGATAAACATCATGAGAGTACCCCAGGTTGATCACGCTTAATTAATTCAGTTAATCTCTACATTGTTTTATCACTTTCATTTACTATTTTCATATTTAATAATCAAACCCCCAAGTTTTAAAAAACCTCATTCACATTATACTTTCATAATAAAAACCCTCTTTTTAAATTAATGATCTAAGGCTTCATCCAGAGATGACCTAGGGTTGCTGCTATACTGCAGAAATTCTAGTCAAAATTAAACAACATATTTGACACGCTCGACAACGCGTTCACATTTTAACGCTGTTTTTGGTGAGACAAGATATTTTTTTTATTTACTTTTATTTGTTTATTTTACTTCTTAATTTTTACTCCTTTAAAGACCCCACCCCCATTTGATTGTTTTTGTTTTGGGTTTTGTCATTATTTTTGGTTGTTCTTAGTGTGTCCTTTTTCTCTCTCTCTCTCTCTTCTTATTCTCCATGTCCCTCTCTATAATTATGTATTATAACATTATATTATCTTTTCACCATTCTTAAGTTATTTTATCCATATTCAAAAAAACAACCTTCGCAAATTATTTTCATGACCCGGTCTGGTAAAGAAACACTACTTGAATTTGACCCTGAAATTGAAAAGTCACTTCACAGAAAAATCAAAGAATCTAGAGAAGGTCAATATAGTATCATTGAGGAACCCCTTTTGGAACCACAGGTGGTCCTAAACCAATCCAAAATCGAACCCAATAAAACCCAAGAAAACATGGCAGCAAATAATCAAACTTTAAAAGAACTGACCACCCCTGATGTGGAGTACCAACCTGCGTACATCCAATATCCCAAGGAAGAAGCCAACTTTGAGATAAGATCGGGTCTCATCCACCTTCATCCTAAATTACATGGTCTTCCCAATGAGGACCCTCACAAACATCTCAATGAGTTTCATATAGTTTTCTCCACCATGAAACCCCAAAATGTGTCTGAGGACCTAATTATGTTTAGGGCATTCCCTTTCTCCCTTGATGGTGTAGCCAAAGATTGTATATACTATTTGTCAACCACAATTGGGGACTGGAAGGACCTTAAAGACACTTTTTAGAGAAGTTCTTCCCTACCTCCCAAACTGCATCAATTAGGAATGAAATCTGTGGAATTAGGCATTCACAATGAGATACCCTTCATTAATATTGGGAGAGATTCAAAATACTTTTCTCAAGCTGCCCCCACAACCAGATTTGTGAACAAATATTAATCCAATAATTCTATGAGGGACTTATTCCCATGGATCGTTGAATGATTGATGTTGCAGCTGGTGGTTCCCTAGTTGATAAAACTCCTTCCGCTACTCGTGGCTTAATAGCCAACATGGCTCAAAATGAACAACAATTTAGTACACGAGCAATTTCACTAACCCGAGGAGTTCATGAGGAAGTCATTAAGCCCTAGAACAAAAGGTAGATACTAAACTTGATGAGATTCATACCCTTCTAAGGAAAATAGCTCAAGCACAAGGTAACTTTCACTCTACTTTTATTCCATTACATTGTGGTATTTGTTCGGATAACACTAATATTTTTGACCAGTGCCCACAACTTCAAGATTCTTCTGATTCTTGTGCAGCTGTGTACCTAGGGAATCCATTCCAATAAGAACCTCCCATTAAGAAAGAACAATTCAGGCCAAATCCAAACCCCGGGTGGCAAGCACAACCCCAATACCGACTAGAATGAAACTCAAGCTACCCCAAGAAGAATTGGTATCAACAAGGACATGGTATGCAACCTTATTATCCATCAACATCTCAAAACAATCCTACTCCTCCCAAATCTAAACCAAACCTTGAGGATATTGTGAAGAAAATGGAATCCCAGAACCTTTATTTCCAACAGATCACACAATCGGAAATTCAAGACCTACAAACTCAAGTGGGACAATTAGAGAACACCATCGGTGAGCTTAAGATGCAAGGGTATGGACAACTACCATCCCAACCCATTGAAAATCTGAATGAAAAAGGTAATGTATGTGCAATTACACTTCATAGTGGTAAATAAGTTTCTCCTTCTACTGATTCTATGAAATATGTATCTCCCCCTCTTGAAAACACTCCTTCCCAACCCTCTAGAATTTCATGTAATGAAAAACAAAATAAAAAGGGAAATCAAATTATCGTTGATGATTAAAATGAACAATCCATTCATCTTCCATTCCCACAAAGACTCTCTAAATCTAAGAAAAATTTTGATAATGATATTGATAATGAGATAATGGATACATTTTAAAAAGTTGAAGTTATATTCCTTTATTGGATACAGTCAAGAAAATTACCCGTTATGCCAAATTTCTTAAAGAACTTTGCACCCATTGATGAAGGATGAAGGGGAATGAGAGAGTCAACTTGGGTAGGAATGTCTCAGCCTTGATTCAACCAGCAATGCCAACCAAATTAAAGGATCCGGGTATATTCATGATACCATGTACCATAGGTAAAACCTTCTTTTCTAATGTTATGATAGATTTAGGTGCTTCCATTAATGTAATGCCTCAATCTGTGTATACTTCTCTGTAGGTTGGAGAGCTTCAACCATTCAGAATTGTTGTGAAACTTGCCAACCGGAGTACAACCCATCCAATAGGAGTGATTAAGGATATCCTTGTACAAGTGAAGAATCTCATCTTCCCTATGGATTTCTACATTCTTGAGATGGAAGATATCCAAACCCAAGGACACGCTCCTCTCATACATGGGAGGCCATTCCCCAAAACAACAAAGATGATCATCAACATTCACAATGGTACGCTTTCCATGGAATTCAGAGGAGAAAAGGTAAGTTTTAACATCCTTGAGGCTATGAAACACACCATTGAAGAGCACTACACTCTTCCTATCTATTTGATGGAAGTGCTCTCAAATGATGCACACACACACAATTCTCTCCTCAACCCAAAATCTGATTTATTTTGGTTTTCTTCACCCTTCGATGATTTATGTTTTGATTCATGTTTTGATTGTTTTGTGGGTTCTGAAAAGTGTAAATTTTGTGCTTTAATTGATTAGTGTGTTCATTCTGAGGTACCCATGACCATCGATGATTCTGAAAATCTCATTTCTATATATTCTCTATCTTTAGAGAATAAAAATGAGAAGATAGTCAGTTTAATGGACCTAACTCCACCTAAATATCCTCCCTCCATCTCGAAAGCACCTGTGTTGGAACATAATCCACTTACTTATAATTTAAAATATGCATATCTTGAGGGTATTGAC
Source organism: Viscum album (assembly GCA_963277665.1). Classification (NCBI taxonomy): domain Eukaryota; kingdom Viridiplantae; phylum Streptophyta; class Magnoliopsida; order Santalales; family Viscaceae; genus Viscum; species Viscum album. The sequence goes on along the minus strand of OY728121.1, from coordinate 690,576,418 downwards.
CAACTTCCCGTCATTATTGCCAATAACCTCTCTCTAATCTAGGAATCAAAATTGCTCAAAATTTTGGGAGAGTGTAAAAAGGAAATATGATGGACATTGAAAGATATTCCCAGGATTATGCCATCTATTTTTATGCACCATATAATTTGGGATGATGAGGATAAGCTCGTAAGACAATCTCAACGCCGGTTGAATCCCACTCTCCTTGAAGTGGTAAAATTGGAAGTCAATAAATTACTTGCTGTGGGGATCATTTATCCAATATCTGATAGTAAATGGGTTGTCCCAGTGCAAATTGTGCCTAAAAACAAGAAAAATAGTTGTGTCAAATGGAGGAAGGAATTGGTTCCAACACATGGGCAAAAAATTTGGCGAGTCTGTATTGACTACCGTCGACTGAATCAAGCCACGCAGAAGGACCAATTTCTATTACCTTTCATTGACCAAATGTTATAATGATTGGCTGGTAAGTCCCATTGTTGTTTATTTGATGTCTATTAGGGTTATTTCCAAATCCATATAGCCCCTGAGGATCAACAATGGAAAACATTTACCTCTCCATTTGGCACATTTGCATACATAAGAATGCCTTTTGGTCATTGTAATGCTCCTGGTACTTTTCAGTGTTGTATGCTGAGTATATTTTCAGAGTACCTTGAGAATTTCATGGAAGTTTTTATGGATGATTTCATAGTTTATGGAACTTCTTTTGATGATTTTTTGTCACACCTAGGTTCTATCCTTCGTCGTTGCATAGAAAAATATCTAGTATTAAATTACGAGAAATTCCATTTAATAGTTGAACGAGGGATAGTTCATGGGAATGTTATTTCAAAAGAGTGAATTAAAGTGGATAAATCAAAAATTCAATTAATTTAAACCCTTCCAGATCCAAAATGTGTTCGTGAGGTGTGATCTTTCTTGGGTCATGCTGGTTTTTTTCACCGATTCATTAAAGACTTCAGTAAGATTGCACTTCCTTTATCACAGTTATTAAAAAATGATTCTGAGTTTGTGTTTGATAAAAATTGTGAGGATTCATTCAATTCACTAAAAAAGAGTCTCACATCTCCTCACATCATCCAACCAACAAGGTGGGATCTCTCCTTCGATCTTATGTGTGATGAATCTAACTTTGCAGTTGGGGTAGTTTTATCACAAAGGGTTGAGAAGGCTCCTCATGTCATTGTGTATGCCTCGCATACCCTTGACCTTGCCCAGGTAATCTACACAACCACTGAAAAAGAACTCCTTTATATTGTGTTTGCCTTGGAAAAATTCCATTCATATCTTCTTGGGTCAAAAGTGATTGTGTTTTCTGACCATGATGCCCTTTGATTTCTCTTAAAGAAACATGAATCCAAACCCCATCTCATACGGTGGATGCTCCTCCTCAAAGAGTTTGAAATTGAGATTAGAGATAAGAGTGGGGTGGAAAATGTTGTAGCTGACCACATTAGTAGGATTTTCCCACCAATGGACCATCATGTTGACTCACCCTACCCATTGGAGAATTCTTCCCTCATGATAACATTTGTGATGTTGTGGACCTTACCCCATAGTATGCAGACATTGTGAATTTTCTAGCAACATCTAGGGTCCCCACTAATTTCAGCATTTCACAATCCTAGAGACTTAATCATGATTCTCATTGGTACCTTTGAGATGACCCATACTTGTGGAGAATTTTTAGTGACCAAGTAGTTCGTCGGTGTGTCCCTAACCATGAGTTCACCTCTTTTTTACCTTCTGCCACACTTTAGCCTGTGGGGGCCACTTTGGCTCTCAACGTACAGCTCGAAAGGTCCTTGACTCAGTCCTTTATTGGCCATAATTATATAAGGATGCCCATAGATTTTTCAAGTCATGTAGTCATTGTCAATTCACAGGGAATATCTCCAAGAGGAATGAAATGCCCCAACATCCCATGTTATTTTTTTAGATATTCGATGCATGGGGAATTGATTTCATGGGGTCTTTTCCAAATTCATTTGGATTTGTGTACATATTATTGGCTGTTGACTATGTATCTAAATGGGTGGAAGCAAAGGCCACCACGACTGATGAATCTTTAGTGGTTGTTGATTTTATGAGGTCCCAAATTTTCAGTAGGTTTGGTTTACTAAGATTCATTATTAGTGATCAGGGTTCACATTTTTTCAATCGCGACATGAAAAAATTTCTTCATAAGTATGGGGTTGATCATAAAGTCTCCACTGCATATCACCCCCAAACTAATGGACAAGAAGAAATATCAAATCGTGATGTTAAATGAATCTTGGAAAAAACGGTACAAGACAATTTGAAATATTGGAGTTTGCACTTGGATGATGCACTTTGGGCATACCGTACAGCTTTTAAAAACACAATTAGAATTTCACCATACATAATTGTGTTGGGAAAGGCTTGTCACCTCCCAGCGGAGGTAGAACACCATGCATATTGGGCACTTAAACAATGTAATATGAACCTTTCAGATGCAGGTGGGAAAAGAAAGCTGCAGATTCAAGAGTTGGAAGAAATTCGATGTGATGCATATGAGAACTCCCAGATATATAAAGAGAAGAAAAAGGATATTAATGATGGCATGATTCACCAACAGAAGATCCATATTGGTGAGAAGGTCCTCATGTACAATTCTAGGCTTAAGCTCCACCCAGATTTTGCTTGAGTAGAGTGGACAAATTCTTACTTTCAATGGGCAGCGACTTAAACAATTCTATGAGAATTTTCTGAAGAATCCACTGGAGGAAATCCTCCTTCTCGACACATCATACCAATAAAACATATCAGGTTTTATCCTTCCATCTCAAATTCTCAATTATTTTAGTGAGTACACTGCACATTCTAGGTGTGGGGGTGGATACATTCCTTGGTTAGTAAGTAATTTTCATCGTTTTCTCCTTTCTTCTCTTTTTAGCCTTCTTTATGGTATTTTCATTTTTCCCCATCAACAATTTCAAAGTTAGATGATTTGGTAACCATAAAGGGGGAAAAGTAAAAAAAACATAATGAAGGCTAAAAAGAATATTTGTATGAATTTAATATCAGGGAGGGATTTTCATCTTTAGTGAATTGGCTTTCTGTCAATGATATAAATGGTTGTATCTATGTGAAACCTTTGAGATGATTGATGTCCCTTGTGTGAGTAGTTTTTGGTAAAACTATGTCACTAATATCTCCACAAATTTTTTCACCAAATCACAAAGTGTGAATATTTCTTACTTAATATAAGGTAAATATATGTTAGGTTAATATTTTTAAACTTTAAATGATATTTCCATATGTTCATTCCTTATCCAATCTGTTTCATTACTGTACCAGATTGCCCTATGTGAGTGTACTTAATGTACGACTTTTGTATTCCCTCAATATATATATATATATATTGGTTGTGTCTTGGGAAGGTCAAAAACAACTCCTCCTCAACATTTTATCTTGTTATAACTATTGCAATTAGTGTCGTGAAGAGATCAAACAAGGGTTGAGAGATGAGTGTGAGATTTGTTCAAAATGAAACTTCTAAAAATAAATAAATGATGGGAGTGATGAAATGTAAAACATATGGGGATATCTAGGTCGGGAGCTTATGGTTTGACTTCTGGGAATTCTTAAGTGAGTGAGTATTGAAATATGATTGCAATGTATGTAGGGTAGGTTAGGTGTACAGAATCATTTAAGCTGAAAAATGTTAAAATAACCTATATTTATTGGATAGCAAGTGGAAAGAATAGCATGGAATGGTTTTCACACACACGCATGGAGAGTTAGTATCATGGTTGACTTCTAAATTCCTTTATCAATTTGGTATCATGAATCTTTTTGAATTTCACTATGATATGATTTATGAGACATCTTTTTCTATTTTCACTAGGAAGAAATCCTTGGTGAAGTTCAGGCATTGATCACATTACTTTAATTAAAATTACCTCAAATGTTAAATCTTCATGATGTTGGGAATATATATATATGCATCATTTTATTTGGATGTGTGACTTTTCCCAGGAGCGCAAATGTTTAGGTGTGGGGGTGTGATCGTACCACGATTCACTGTTTTATTCCACCCTTACACCGCTTTTTTAAACTATTTTTGTAAAGAAAATTCCAAATATAATAAAAAATTTCACTTTATGTTTGAATCAATTAATTAGTGTTAATAAATATTATAATGGGAAATGTTACTTGTTTTTATTATTTCAATGTAGGAGGAGATGATTTGGAGGGCCCTTGATGAAGTGGAAGAAAAATGGGCCAAAATTGCATGGATCCATGAAGATATATTCACTGTTGTGCTTGTATAGAAAATTGCATGCATCCAAATGGGCTCATATTTTGTGTACGGGTACAAAATATAATGGGCTACAACTCCTATGAAGGAATCCAAGCTTAATTAGGTCGTCAAGAGGCCCAACAGAACTGATATGTCCAAAGAATCAAATCTGCACAAAGTCAAATTCGGTGTTCTATAATCTGTCCATATCTCCGAATCCATTTTTCCAATTGATGCCAAACATTCTGTGGAGATATTCAGGAAGTGGGGATACAACTTTCCAGTTTTGTCAAAATGGATATTCTGGTGTCTATTGGTCTAAACGCGTTGAGTATCCACTAAATGATGCTAATATTCATTGTTAATATATATAATATTCATGTTCTTTAATATTCATAAACACCGTTTTAGTTCATTTTACACTTTAAACATCATTTCACATTATCATTGTAATACCTTCTTAAAATGCACTATTATGTGGTACATTTTTTAACATCATTTTAAGTACCCAATGATTCATATGATTATAAATATTTTAATTTTATATTTTTGGAAATTGATCTACATTTCAATATGAACATGTTTGATTCCGGGATCAATGGAGAATTCATGGAATAAGATGGGGATATTTTGTGATGAAAGGAAACAATTCTGGAGAAGTTGGATTGGATACCAGGACATTGATGAGACTATGGGGCCCAACATACAGGCCCAATGAATCCAAAATTTCGTGGGATGATAAAATACATGTATAGGAACACATCACTCTTCAGGATCCAATGATAATTTGGCCTCCATGGTTTCCATTTAGGCGGCCTAAGTTAGAGATAAAATTCTGGGCTAGATTCTGCGGCCCAGAAAAATAGCCTACTAATATGATCATATCTCCGAATATACAACTCCAAGTGGACCCAAATTTTACAGGATTTTAGGATACATCTGGGGATACATTTTATTATTCTATGTCGCACTTTGATTCAGTAATCTAAAATTTCATCGAAGCATGTCTATTCGGTGGATGAAATCTGGATGCCACCTCGGGTCAAATGTAGAAAAGTCTAAGTTACACAAGCTTTCCACCACCCTAGGCCTACCATAATTAATTGGGATGCATTGTAATGTTGGAGGCTCAACACAAGGATTCCAAAATTCCTATTTAAGGTAGTGGTGGTGGAGGATTTTATAATCTATGAGCTTTGTTTTCATCTTAATGTTATGCTGCCAATTTCTCTTTGTAACGTTCTTCCATCACATGTAAGTTGTTTTAATTCATCCTAGTTTCTTAATAAAAGTTCTTCTTCTAATATTATTATTTTGTTCAACATATCATGTTGATATTGTTGGTTCAAGTTGTGAATTTATTCACACCATACTTTGTGATATTTATCACACAACGGTGGAGTGATCGCTTTTTGTTGTTGTTTTTTTTACTTCTTCTATTCCTCCCTCATGAGTGTACTTTCAACTTCCATTGAAACCATGGGATCAATGGAAGGCTAACCCACTTATGGGTTGATCCAAGAGAGTAGCAAGGGGCTGGATTGAATGATATTTATCATCCCATTAATGTATAATCACTTCTTTAATTGAGATTTTTATTTGATGATTTTTAAACTCCATCATCCTTATTGAATTTAAGTCCACACACTTCATGTGCTAATATGAACCGTTACCTTGGAGTGCTCAAAACATTGATCCTTCAAGTGTATAGGTGATTAGTATTAAAGGGTGTAGGTATTAAACCAGTAATTGATGATGTTGTTCTATATTCTTAAATGAATCCATCTCAAATATAAGAAATTGAAATCTTTGAAAATTAAATACGTCCAATCCACCCCGAGTGATAACCTAGGATCAACCCATTCTTTTAAATTTAATTCACTTAAATATGTTAGTTATCCATTAAACCCATATAAAATCAACCCAATTTGGTCATTTCATAGCCAAAAACAGTCCATAGAATATATGTGTCTATAGGTTTCTTCTTAGGTCTTTGAGGATTTGATAACCCAAGATAAACAACAAGGACCATTCTACCTTCATATCTTGGGTAAATTTGATCGAGAATCATGCATGTTACAAGTGGATTGAAGAAATATATGTTCCTCAAACCACCTTCCAATTTTCCTATAAAATGGAACCTTGGGATCCCCATTTGAGAGTTAGGCCAGGAGGCAATGTGATGCCATTTTGGAATCCCCAAGGAGTCTTATAAACATCCCTATAAGTTCTAGAGGATATGGGAAGTTCTCCCCCAACATCTTTCTCTTCCTCCTCTCCCATAGGTTTCTAAACCCCTTGTGATCACTCGGGGAGGACCGTGATGTAATCCCAAGCTTCATTTTTGTATTATATTGAATGATCTTTTTAATTCCAGGTTTTATTTTGTTTTTATTCATCATATATTTTAATTTTATTGAGTTATGTTTTGGTATGTCATGCTCAACTCATATGATCATGTTTGGGGGTACCCATTCATGTGATGTTTCACACACCGTTCACCACTTCATTTTCCCCCATTCAATTGCGGTGTTTGTGTTGTTCATATTGGTCAATTGAAATCACATAAGAACTATCAAGGACATGTACATTTATTTCATGGTATCACAAAGATATTACATACAAACTTGGTCAGTTCATCGATTTCTTCGTGTGTTGCCTTGGTGAGTTTCAGTTATGAAGTCAAAAACAAATCACCCAATCATCGATGGTATCTAGTGAATCATTGTGTGTTTTTGACTGACCCCTAAGAGGTATCCTAGTATAGACTCAGTAACATTCTGGTTCTAGGTGTTACAAACTAGGGATTAAAAGATCATAACCCTATATCATGAAGCAATGAAGGATAAACATCATGAGAGTACCCCGAGCTGATCACGCTTAACTAATTCTGATAGTCTCTACATTGTTTTACCGCTTTCATTTTCTATTTTCATCTTTAATCATAAAACCCCCAAGTTTTACAAAACCTCATTCATCCTGTACTTTCATTATCAAACCCCTCTTTTTAAATTAGTGATCTAAGGCTCCTTTGAGAGACGACCTAGGTTTGCTGCTATACTGCAGAAATTCTTGTCAAAATTTAACAACTAATTTGACGTGCTCGACAACGCAATCAGAATGAAACAACCAGTCCCTCTAATATTACAGGGAGGTGAATGAGGAGGTCACTCAAGGCCTCAATTCATGAAGACAAGAGCACTTCTTGAGGAATTCCACCAACAATCGCCGCCATACTCATGCGGTAGTGCACCCTAAACATGGTGAGGGTATCACTTCTAGGTGTTCGGATTAGGTTCCTCAGACCCGAGCATGCAATACAAACCGTCAGAGGCAAAACTCAGCCAAAAGGGAGCAGCTTCTTACCTCTTACCCTTCCAGAGAAGTCCATCAATATAACTTGATGGAAAACAATGAGTAGGCATATACACCTGTACGTCCTGATTTCACTGCCCAACTTACTTATCTGGTAGTAACACACCAATCCCACTAGGAAATTCTAGCGGAGTACTATAGGCAGGCACATAAACCTGTTTATAATTCATCAGCCAGTTAGTAGGCTCGTCTGACTGCATCCAAAGAAACTCACCAATCAAATGTGGTGACTACCTGTAAACAGGCACATACACCTGCTTACACTCATCAATTCTGTCAGCAGTCTCGTCAGTCAGTATTGAAGGAAGTTCATCAATCATATTCGGTGGAGAAAATCAGTAGGAACATACACTTGTGATTCGTCAAGCTAACCAACAGTCTCATTTGGTAACACTCAGAGATGTCAATTGGAAAGATCCAATGACAAAAAGGAGGTAGACATAACTTTCTGCCCCCATACATGAGTACTGTCAGAATTCAATGACAGGAAAAGAAGGATAGGAGCAGAATCACACACCTACTCCAAACACAAAATGGAGGTATATTCCCATTCTGGCAACTTAATTCACCAAGTACATTCTAAAAATGGAGAAAAAACATAATAAAATCCCTGCCCATATTCTGGATACCTTTCAAAATATTATAAAAACATCAGTGACGTCATAGGGAAAAAATCTATCCATATTAGTGGAGTGACTTATCATCACGTCACCCCAGAGCAAATATAAACCTATGTTCCAGTCCAGGAGGGTCATGGGTCATACTCCCCCATGTCATATGGATAATCAAGTCGGGCACACACACCCGATTTAAATGGAGATAATCAGCCTAACCTGACCATTTCTCCTGAGCAGGCACATACACCTACCCATAATAACCACTTTAGTCAACAAGTGGTTTCCAAAGTGAGTAAGAAGGTGTCCAAGAAAAAGACTCATCTAGAACAGTTAAAAAATCAAGAGTTAATCTACAATAATGCCTTGCTCAATGCTGTAGTTATTGAATCCCTTAGACAATTATTTGTTGCAACTCAAGATTCTACTATCTCATTTCCAAATTCCAGAAGTAACAACAATAATTCTGAAGTTCTTCATCAGAAACTTCCTCGTGAAGGATTGCTTCATGAAAATTAAGTCAATCTCGAAGTATCATCTTCAGATGACAACCACGATAACCCTCTGCGTGGCCAGAAGACCAAGGCGAAAAAGGTTTCATCTTTTGCTACAACCCACCATGGAGTTCCTCCCCATGATGATGAATTTAGATACGAAAGTCCTCTCCATAATAGTAATTTTCATTTCCTGGAAAATTATTCAATGGAAAATGAAGTGACAAGAAATCCCTCTTTTGTTGAGGCAGTTTCAAATGTGAATCCAGTCGTGTCTGATGACTTAACACTAGTAGGTGAAATAGTTTCTCAATCAGAAGATATCCCAGTGTATAGGTCATTCTCCAAACCACCCCTAGGTCATTCATCTTCTAATTTGTCAATTTAATTCTCTACCAATCTTTTTGAATATGATGATGCAACAAATAAGCACCAGCTTTAGTCCAATCAGGTAGAAGAATCTTCATCAAATAAAAAAGTGGAAGTTATGAATATGAGAAAAAAATTGGCGAAAGGTGAAATATCAGTCATGTTTTGGCCTTTGGATGACTCTCAGTATGATATTCTAGAAACGTTGATAGAAGATTGTATTCATGATATTTGTCTCAACATGTGGAAAACTCTTTGTCACTTAAAAGAGAAAATATTATTTTATGATGAATATAAAAATCATGTTAAGGTAATATAAGTGTTGCAATGCTAAATTGACTTTTAATCTCTCTCAGTTTACTGACATCCAAAGGTTGAAAAGAAGTAGATATCCCTTCAGCGTTCATGCCTTGGCGCATTAAAAAGGTTGCGCAAGTTAATTACCAATGCCCCATTTGGTATTCATGTCAGGGGATGGGGTGTTCATGGAGAATTACATTTCGCTGTTCTCTCCAGTCAACAAAGCCCGCAAAAAGTAGTCTCATGCAATTTTATTGCCCATGGCTAGCCACAGCTAACTGGTTTTGTGTGTAATCAAAATCTTGCTCAAGAACAGGCCACAACTAGTTCTTCCTAAAGTCAAGCATATAAAGAAAAAGTTGTTGACTTTCTCTTTCATCAAGAAAATGAGAATATCTAATAGGCTTCTCGTTTAAAGCATAGAAATAATCCAACGGTCATCTGAGCCAGGTGATTTGAGTGGATATTGGAGGATGCATCCGGCCAATTTCAATACTAAAATCCAAAAAAATCAGGAGATCTTTTAAGAAACTTTCAGATGTTGCATCTCAAGAGCCACCTCAACTTTCTAGGTTGGTGACTCTTTTAATCCAACCCTCAGGATCAACAGACAGGATTCGAGGAGTTGATCAAGAAAAACAGGAACAGTCCCAGTCCACCAGACTGGGGACTTTTTCAAATTCTCAATCTCTTCCTCAGTGAAAGTCAGTCTTCTCTCTATTAGGGAAGAATCCACAAGAGGAACGCAGAGCCTAATATTCAAGAAATTCCCTACAAATTACGGTTCAACAAGAAGTTACTGAGGGATCAACCAAAAAAGGAAATGTCTCATGAAGGACATGGAAAAAGACATTATCACAGAAGCACTGACAGAAGGGCTGCAATGTGTTATGCATTGATAAATGTCATCAATGTTGTTACCACTATACCCTAGAACATGAGTCTCACTCGGAGGGATCAGATGAAGATGTTCAGGTTCAAGAGGTTGTACACACAGAAACAAATGAAGGAGGTGTGCGTACCAGAAGCTCGAGGGTTACCCAGAGGCATGACATTCCTTCTGGTAATTCCCTTCCATACTCCAGAAATCCATATGCCAAGGAAAAGGGTAAAAGTCAGGTTATATCCCACCGTACCTCTGAAGAAGGCCAATCTCTCTCATTAGAGGAAAGGTTCGCACAGCAAGAAGAAGAAATAAAGGAATTAAGGAGGTTAAATGCATAAGTACTTAAAGGTAGTCTTCAACCTAAGCATTATAGAGTTAATGAATCAAGGTAATTTGTTGTAGATACTAGGATGGATCAAGAATATCCCCCTTTACATGTACACCCTCATAGGTCCAATCCTATGGGTCATACGCGACAGCAACCGGCAATACTACCATTAGTGGCAGTACCGGTCACCACACCCATCCAAACTCTAGTTATTGCACCTGCTTAGGTCCAAGCTCAACCAGATGTTTCTAAAAAATTAACGACTACCATTGAGTCATTAACAGCTAGGTTGGAAGCTATAGAAGGTCGACGTGCATAGGTTCAACTTGGAAAGAGGGCTTACCCTGAATGGGTGGATGAAATTCCTCCCCCGTCAAATTTTGTGAATACCACATTCCCAAATATTTAATGGTTTTGGAGATACCAAACAACACTTAACACATTTTGTTTCTCTTTGTGATCCTATGATGGGAACTCCTCAACAACAAGAAGCAGTTAAGATCAGGTGTTTTGTACAGTAATTACAAGGACCTACTTTTTTCTGGTATACAAGTTTGCAATCTTAGTCAATTACTGGGTGGGAAGATCTCCATCAAAGGTTCCTTCTTCAATTTAGCTCAACATTACCAAAGAAGACCATTTTTTATCTTATCAATTGTAAAAAAGGTAGAATTAAATATTTTAATATTTTATTGCTCGTTGAAAGGGATTAACATATTCCTTAAGTTTAGCACTCCCTCAAAAAGAGTTACTGCCAATATGTGTGGAAAATTTGCGTGATGAATTACACACACTATTGGTCCCTATGAAATACACAGGAGGGCTTCCAGACTTTACTTCAATCACTCAGTATATAGAAGACTCTCTTATAAAGACTAAGGCTAAAACTCATTTAATTCCATCAGTTCCGGGATGAAGAATAGGGAAATCGGAGACTGCTACAGTTACACTTAAACAAGAACTTGTGCCTGCTTTTACTTCAAAACCTTCATCATATCAAAGGGCTCCACCCACTGAGCATCAACAACAACGGTTGCCTTATCAAGATGATCAAAAAGATCAAATATTGAAACAGTTTGAGGATTTAAATAAAAAATTTATTCTTTCTGGAATGAACAAGTTCCTGGTTATTTCATCTCAGCTCATGAAAACAATATGATTCAGTTTCTGAGGCCCAAAAGGCCGAAAAAGGAAGGAGATGAAGACCTCTCCAACTATTTCCTGTTTCATCAGATGTTGGGTCATCCCATTCAAGAGTGTTTTTTTTCAAATACCTCCTTCAAAAGATGGTGGACTCTGGACAAGTAAAACTGAAAGGTTCTTCAGCCCAGGTAGTATGTTTTACTGCTACTGATGTAGAGGAAGAAGGCGAGTGGCATGAAGTAAAAAAGTGAAAATGCACAGAAATATAATGATTGGATGGTCAAGAAAATGATCAACTGAAATCATGCCATTTTACACACACAATTGAATCAACCAATTGTTTCTTCTTCTATTTCTTCCATAGAAAAACCCCCTTTATCAGAAAGAAAATCCTCAATGAAGCGACCTAATTTGAAGAAATAAGATAAGTCAGAAGAAGACGAGCTCGTGTCAAATCCTAATTTGTCTTTGACTCTGGTAGATTTTATGCCATCTACTTTAAAATCATGAGCATCACCCCACCAAATAGCATAGCTTGAACTGGTTCATTAGGCAGAATCTTTATCAGATGAAGAATTGAGCTTTGGTTCTGTTAACATGATTTATTTAACGGATCCCTATGCTAATGACAGTTTTGATCATGATGAGCCTAAGTTCCCTATATCTAACTAAGGAATTAGAGGAAGAGACAGAATTCTAGGATATAGGGGAAGATGTGGATATTCCAGAATCCACTATTTCAATCCTACCCCTACTAGAACTATATATGTGGTAGAAACTCATGGCAAAGCCATTCAACGGGATCAACAGGAACAAGAAAGTTCTTCCACGCATGGTAGATTCGGTCCTGACATAGTTATTTTGGAGGACCGGTTAGAGGTTACACCTTCTTCCTCTCAGAAAATAGATAGACCTAGTCGGTCTAATCTATCGAATCTAGGATTGTTTCTAACTCCTACCCCAATATGGGATGTATCTACTGCCAAAGCATCAACTTCCAAGGAACCTGAAAACCCACATTTTCATGATGGGAAACGCAGACCTTTGGACCAAAAGTATGATGCCTTGAAACATTTTTCCCAAGTACCAGCCATGTTATCAATTCTGTATTCCTTGAATCTATCTAAAGATCTTTGGGAGGCACTTATTGAGGCCTTTTCAAGTCCTCAAGAATTAGAAACTGAAATTGATGCTGCTAAGGTCTACCATATAGAGAATGATCCTACAGAATGCCATGTAGTGATATCTTTTAGAGGTGAAGATGAATATTATGTTGTACATAGCCATATCATACCTTTGTATCTATTTGAAAAATTCAATGACATGGACATCTGACGAGCTTTCATTGATAATGGCTTAGGATTCAATATCATTCCTATTCGTACACTTCGTCGATTGGGCCTCACCGAATCTGATTTATCTCCTTCAACTTTGATGTCGCAAGGATATGATATTAATGAACAAAAACCTCTAGGAAAGATTACACTCAGAATTCAGTTTGGAGACCTTGTGTCTAATTCAGATTTCATGGTTTTTCATCAGGACACCGCCTTCAACATTTTTCTTGGAAGACCTCGGCTACATCAACATCCAGTCGTACCTTTGTCATACCATCAATGTCTCAAATATTGTTTCAATGATAAAACTGGGAAATTTTATGGTGACAAGGCCCCATTCAGAACATGTGAATCTCAATACATTGAGGCAGAATTTTATCACATTGAGGGAAAGGAAAAATGCACGGAAAATAAGGTTACCGAAATTAGTTCTCCAAATGGTTTAGAAAATATTCCAGTAAACCCATTCTTACATGTGAGTACAGATTATGTGTTTCCTATCAGTCAAATTGATAGGATAGACCTAAATCCAAACACTCTTATGGAAACTTCAATAATGTCAATTACGACTACCAAGCCATACAATATGGGATAAATTATTGATTCACTAAGCAATGATGAAAGCTTAAATGGAGATGTCTTCATTTCATCCACTAAAATCCAGAAATTCAATACTTCATCAACCATGCCAGTAGAAGGTATAGCAATACCAGAGGAAAATAATGATGTCAATTCTCAATCCATCATCTCCTCTCTATCACCCCAGGAAGACCTTTCATCATCAATAGAGTCAGAAATGGAAGCCTCTTCTTCAAGATGTTCAAATTTTAACTTCTCTCCTGACCATGGAAATTTTGCTTCTTCATCTACTATGAAAGTAGATGCAGAAGAAGTAACACATACTAAAGAAGAAGAGGATGATATCAAGGATGCTCCTACATCATTTGAAAAGGGTATCTCTACCCCTATAGATAAACTCAAATAAATAAATCTTAGTACAAAAGAAGATCCACTCCCCCACTTTAATTAGTGCATCCATGACTCTTGAAGAGCAAGAAATGTATACTTTATTTCTAAAGAAAAATCGATATGTATTTACTTGGAATTATACAGAAATTATAGGTCTTGATCCTGATGTTGTCACTCATAATTTGGGTTTTCCAGATGAACATCAAGGATTTGAGAAATCTGGAAGGAGAACACACCCAACTTATGCCTCCAAAATTGAAGCTGATGTTGATAAGATAATCAATGATAACTTCGTCAGAGAAGTTAAATATCCCAAATGGCTAGCTAATATAGTCCCTGTGAAAAATAATAATGGAAAAATCAGATTTTCCATTGACTTCAAAGATCTTAATAGGCATTGTCCCAAGGATGATTTTCTTGTTCCGGTCACAAAACTCTTAATTGATGCAACAGCTAGCTACGAAGCTCTTTCCTTCATGGATGGTTACTCTGGGTACAATAAAATATGGATGGTTCCAGAATATGAGGAGTCTATAGCCTTCAGAGCTCCTCAAGGTGTGTTTTTCTATTAGGTAATTCCCTTTGGCCTGGATAATGCAGATGCAACACATCAACATGCCATGCACCATATCTTCAAAGCCTTTTAAGGAAATTTGTTGAATGTTATGCGGATGATTTGGTGGTTAAATCAAAACAATGTTCTAATCACTTGGTCGATCTGGAAATCATATTCAACAAACTTAGACAACACAATTTGAATATGAACCCCTTGAAATGTGCTTTTGGGGTAACCTCGGGAAAATTTCTTGGCTTTGTTGTATGCCATCGTGTTATGGAAGTTGATCCTAAGAAGAAAAAGTCAATCCTTGACATGTCACCTCCTATAAATTTGAAGTAATTAAGAGGACTTCAAGGACACTTCTCCTATATTCGGTGTTTCATTTCCAATTTGGAAGGTAAGGGTTTTCCCTTCACTAGATTAATGAAGAAGGGAGTCACCTACTAGTGGACTGAAGAATGTCAAGAAGCATTCGATATCATCAAGAAATATCTCATTATTACACTGGTATTAATTCCACTTTTTTAAGGAATACCACTTATTCTCTATGTGACATCATTAAAGTGATCGTTGGGTGCCTTTATTTCCCAAAACAATGATGCTGGGAATGAAAACAACCTTTACTATCTCAGTTGGACTATGCTTGAGGTAGAAACTCAATATTCAAGTATTGAAAAGTTCTACCTAGAATTAATATTTGCAGTTCAGAAATTGAGACACTACCTGCAACATCATGATGTCCAATTTGTATCTCACAATAACCCGCTCAAATTTATCCTTAGTCGTCCAATTCTTACAGGACATGTGGAAAGGTGCGGAGTTATTTTGTAGTAGTTTGATATCATGTATGTGTCTCAGAAGGAAATAAAGGGCCATGCTCTGGCCGATTTCCTTGCTGAACACCCATATGTAGAAGATGCATCTTTAAATATTGAACTTCCTAATGAGGAAGCCTTCTCTATTCAAGATAATCCTCAAACATAGGAAATTTACTTTGATGGTGCCTCTATAAGTCCAACTGGGAAGAAAATATAAGATCCTAAATTAAACAAATTTGGGGTAGGAATCGTGCTTATTTCCCCAGAAAAGGCAGTGATACCTTATTCCATCTTATTGTTGGAAGGTGGTACAAAAAAAGAAGAATAAATTAAATCTCTCATTGCAGTCTTGGAATTGGCACTTTAGGCACAGGTGAATCACTTGAAGGTAAAAGGTGATTCGGATTTCGTAATCAAACAAATCGATAGTGATTATGCCATCAGAAAGGAAGAGTTAACCCCTTTGTGTGATTATATCAGAGAGTTAATGGACAAATTTTCCTTGGAACCGACATTTTATTATGTCTCGTGATAAGTTGATGCACTGGATAATGTATCCACAGCCCTGTAAGATCAAAATCGGGATGAAACAATCATCATTATTTCCCACCATCATGTTGTTTCACCTTTTGTTCAAATTAGAATAGTGGAAATCAATGAAATCATTCCAATTTCTGAACCATATAGTCATACTATAGGATGTATGATGCCTATCAGGGAAGTCCTTCAAAATGGAACACTCCCACCTGATAGAACCAGGAAAGAACATGTATGGCGACGTGTGGTCAATTTTACTCTTTATAATAGCCCAGATCACCAAAAAATTCTCTACAAGCTAGGTTTTGATGGAATTATCTTCAGTTGTATTGATGGTGAAGAGATAATGGCTATCATGAATGAAGTACATGTAGGAGTTTCTGGTGTCCACCTATCTGGACATAGACTTTCTGGTCAAATTTGAAGGCTTAGAAACTTCTGGCCTTCAATGATGCAAGATTGTGTTGATTTCACTAAGAAGTGTCATTCTTGCCAAGTATGTGCCAACTTCATTCATCATCCTCCAGAGTTTCTTCATACGGCTAAATACTTCAGGCCATTTACTATATGGGGAATGGATGTAGTAGGACCTTATCCTCCGGCTACAGCTAAGAAGTTTAAGTATATTCTTACTACTACTGAATGATTTTCCAAATGGGTAGAGGCAATAATTCTCAAAGAAGTCAGTTCTAAAAGGATTGTTAGCTTTTCAAGTCCAACATCATTACCAGATTTTGTGTTCTTCATACCATATTGACGGATAATGGCACCAACTTTTGTTCTTCTGAGATAATAAAATTGTATCAAGAATAAAATATCAGATCCAACCATTCATCTTTGTATCATACAGTGGCCAATGGTCAAGTAGAGGCTTTCAATAAGACTCTTTTAAAAATACTTCAAAAGATGGTGGATAAAGATAAGATGTCATGGCCTGATAAACTTTTTCATGCTCTATGTGCTTATCGAACTACCACCTTCACTGCTGCACGATCAACTCAATATTGATTGGTATATGGAATGGATGTAGTCTTGCCTATTGAAGTCCAATTACATTCTCTTAGAGTCACTATTTGTGATTAGTTTTCTACAGATGAAAAATCTCAAAAGAAATTGGATTAATTGGAATGACTAGATGAAAAAAGATTGTGCACACTGCACCATTTAGAAGTCTATCAGAATCTAATAGCCCGAGCTTTCAATAAAAATGTTCATCTTTGTTCGTTCGTTCAAGGAGAATTGGTATTGGTCCTCAGAACCCCAATGATACCAGGAAAGAAGTCTCCAAAACATGAGCCAAAGTGGGAAGTACCTTACTCAATAAACAAGGTCTACTCTAATGGAGATTATTCTTTAATCTCAATGGATGGAGAACTCATTACAACTCCATCCAATGCAAGATTTTTGAAGAAGTATTTTGTGTAACACAAATGAACCCATTGTATTTTCTGGAAGACATTAAACTGCATAGCCCCCTCTATTGTCCAACATGATGTTAAACTGTGCCCCACTGTTGCCCAACATGATTTTAAACTATGCATCGTCCGAGCTGCAGGACATTAAACTGCTAAGCACCCCATTTCTGTGACACATGACATTAAACTCTGATCGCTGAATGCGCAATTATCTTTTAAACCCCATTTCCATGTATTCCCTATGCAGCTAACCATGCATAATCCCCACCCCATACTTTGTGGTCACATATTTTGTGACACGATCGTCAGGTCTATTGCTATTTCTTGTTTCTCACACCAAGCATGACCCACATGAGCTTAGAGTAAGCTTAGACCATGACATCTTCTTTGGGCTGTCAACCACGCTTAAGTCCCAACATCATCTTCGGGTTGCTGTCCTCAAGTACACCCCGATCAACAAATCACTCTCAACTGAACTACGTGGACTTTGATCCTTTCCTCTTAGGTCGGGTACGTAGGCAACCTCCGGAGGTTCAATCCTGAAACCACTTTATTCACATTGATTCACCTCCATCCCATACGATGTTGATCCGTGAAGCCCCCATCATCCGTCTTATTCTTATCAGTTCACTTTCTTCCTACATGGCGTTAAACTGTGTATGTCCCACCGTCCTAGCTATATGATGTTAAACTATACAGTTCCCCATTGTCCTTGCTGCAAGACATTAAACTGCATAGCACTGGTCCATGCATATGACCTTAAACTATTTGTACTTTTTTCCGGTATGACAATAAACTGCAACAATCCCTGATACCCTCACTCAAGAGGAATCATCATTGACATGGTCTCTAACAATTTCATGTTTCAAGAACTATTTGTGGCTTGATTCTCATCCTTATGAGATAGGTAGTGACACCCAAGTCATTAAACTTGGGTCCAGCCATAATTTCAATAATGTCCACTTTACCCCTCATATGTATGAACCAAATCTGTACAAAGGGTATTTCAAGAACTACGCGCATCTTGATTCCCATACTCATGGGATACATAGGAATGCTCGAGCATTCCTTGAGTCCATCCCTGAGCCTTTGGGCCTAAACCCAAACTCTACTTTCGGTCCCTTGGTTGAAAAGTGCCCCTGGGAGCACATGATTTGATGTGGAACACCCTGGTCTTTATTCGCATCAGATTTATAACAAATGCATTATGTGTCTCCCTCACTATGGTCTGAGATCTATGACCTAAACTAAGATCTTCAATGCTTTCATCCTGCATGATGTTAAAATGTATTTAAAGAACTATGTGTGGCTTGATTCTCATCCTAATGAGATACGTAGTGACATCCAGAATCTCAATTCAGTACCTAACTGCAACATTATACAAATAATATTTATGATCTCCAAAACCCTATTCTTGACTACTAGTCACAAAATGTCTTATACCTAAGAATTCTTTTTCCTAACTATGCAACACATGCCCTTAGGTGGCCTTGCATAAGTTGTCAACATAACGGACATTTTATCCCAAAAGATGCTACTATTTGACTATATAGCTTATGCCCCAGTTGGCCCTGCATAATTCAACCTCCATAACGGGTTTGTCGAGTAGTGGTAACTTCATTCTTAGGAGAAGCCTATTTTTTCCCTATTGGTCATAACGACGATATGTAGGGATCTAAAATAAACTATCATCCTTAACATGTTTGTTTCATACTCTTTTTCTTGATTTGAAAGTATTATGTCAAATAATGTTTATATCTCCAGTTTTAGTCATATGATTTAAAACCAAATATATATTTTTTCCTGCGTTTGGGTCAAACCTTCGTAGAAGTCACATTCCTCCAATTCTTTGACAATTCTGATTGGAAATATCCTCTACATATTCAAGTACTTTTCTCCATAAAGCAGACTCTATGCTTGGAAAAATTTGAATCCCCATAAAACATTATTTGGCTTTTAGAAAAAGAAAGTCAAATTTCTGAGAGTTATTTTGCCCGAATATGCAGCACGTGCCCTTAGGTGGCCTTGCATAAGTTGTCGATATAACAAACCTGTCAGCCAAAAGATGATACTATTTGACTATGCACCTTATTCCCCAGTTGGCCCTGTATAATTCAGCCCCCATAACGGGTTTTTCAAGTAGTGGTAACTTCGTTCTTGGAAAATATTTCCTCTAATTCCTTTTAGCTCTTTTCTCATGTCATTCCTCAGATTCAAAATTTCTCAAGTCACAGTTTACAATTCCCCCCCTTCATACTTGAATATTGTAATATTTTTCCAAACAAATTATCAAGAGTTGATTCAATTTCATCCATTCGTTCAATGTTATTCGACCTTAAATATTATCCTTTTTATAGTCCAACATTCATTACATTAAATTTACAAAAAAAAAATACATGGTACTCATTAATTTTGGAACCTATAAAGGGTAATCTGAATAAAAGTCGAGTCCCAACTCACTAAACATACATTTTTTATGATTCAGGAAACATTGAGCAATTAAAAGATAAAGTTTGGGTGGTTGTTTATATAACCCTAGTAAAAATTGAACTATGTTTACTAGGCCCATTGGATTAGGTAAAAATAAGAGAAATTCTCAAGAAAATGAAGTTACAAATTATTTAAGATGAACTATTTTTCATTGATGAACAATATTAGAAGAACATACAAAGACTGGAGTCTCTTCTCTTTTTTTCAAAAAAAAATATAGAAGACTTTCAACATGATTTCTCATCTGTTCACAGCATCCCGGTCTTCATCAGCAGCCACTTGTAGTTCATTTACTCAAACTGCTTCACTATATTTATCTTGATGAAGTGATTCTTTGGAATCCTTGATGGCTTTTATACCATCTTCTTGGACTTCTTCCAAAGAATTATGAAGTTGGTCGAGCTCCCCAGTAACAGCATCTAGCTCTTGTTGAAGGTGAAACTTCTGGACAATCTTCTCCTTGATCTTTTCCTTCTGCTCCTTTAGCTTTGCATCATGATCAACCTCAGCTCGGGACACTACAGCCTGAAATTCACTGATATTGATTAGCAATATAGCTCTGATCAGGTCTTGATGACACCTTTTCACTTTCTCCCTCATTCAAATGACTCGTTTCACTGTGACATAAATTTCTTGATATCTAAAACCACCATGTCCCCACATGATGAATAGGGATGAAAGTCTTGGAATTATCGAATGCAGCTCTTCAACAGGCACCTAAAATATTATCTTCCGTCTATTTTTCCATGCCTTGTGATGTGAGAATTGGAGCGCCTTTTGCACCTATGGGTCTGATTCGGCATCGCTATCAAAGGGAGGAACATAGTTTGGGATTAATACACTTGAGGAAGTGCCATGTTCTGCTCCTTCCTTGAACCTGGTTGCTTCACCTTCTCCTACTGTTTGGGCTGAGGCTGAGGCTTCACCTATAGATCTAGCCATTGAAGTTGGCAGCCCTGTTTGGTCAATTTAAAGTATGTTTAGTTTTAAAGGACAGTAAAAGTTGATTGATTATCTTGAAGGATAAGTAAGCAAAAAATATCATCATCTTTTACCTAACAGTAGATCAGAAAATTCTGAAGACTCCTCCCCATCTTTTCTAGCTTCAATAGGATTTTCAGGATGGGTTTTAGGAGGGTCTTTCGTGTTAAGTTCCACCTGAGCTAGTGTTTTTGCAATAATAGGGTTGACATCAATGTATACACCCCTTTCAAGCGTTGTTGGTTCAGTAGTTTATTTATATAGAACTGTACATTTTTTATCCAAACATGGTTAGAAGTGTAATCATGAGAATATTAATAGGAAAAATGATGAAACTCACGTCCAGTTGATTCTATAACTAGATCTATAAAATCTTCTAAATCACATGGTAATTTAACATGTTCAAAATTTTCATCAAAGGAAATACCAAGTTTCATCATCTAATCCAATGATGTCCCAGATCCCAGGTTAGTCTCACCAGTGGGATAACTCGGCATGTCTTCTTCATGCCTTTCATCTAGCAATCTCTGACCCCAGATAGCTTCTCCACAGACAGTTGTGGGGTCAGCTGTTGTGGTTTCCAAATGTTCTGGTGCATGTGTTGAACCTAAAACATCACATAATGGAAGTCAGTTATTGTCTCATTCAAGGTTCCATGAAGTATTGGTAATTTACCAGAAGTCTTTTATCTCCTGGTATCAGAAACAGGAGCAGTGTTGGGAACATACGTCGGCTCATCTGCTCTCAGTATTTCTTCAGGAATAGCCGTTTGAACCGGAACTTTTGGTCGTTCTCCAACACCCTCTATTGTACTCTGAGGATGGTCAGTCCTTTCTGTTAAAGGGGAAACTTAAGAAGCCCCTAAAATCCCGAGAAGTTTGAGCACATTTTCATAAGTTAAGATTAATGACTACCAGAAAGACTTACCAATACTGATAAAGCATTTGACTATGGTCTTCTCTCTTCGATGCCTTTGCTTCTTGTCCTTTTTGGGTGGATTGGCGTCATTATCTCCAAAAACAGGTATCAGAGACAATAAAGCCCTTTCTAACTCTTCATCCATGACTTACTATCTAGATGTACTTCGCCCGTCTCACTAAGAGATTTAATGTCTCCAAGAGCGGTGCCACTAGGGCTATACCATGGCGAAGGGATTTCAGTTTTTATTTCTTTTACAAGATACAAGATGAATAATATTATTTCATTAAATAAAAAAACTTTTGCTAAATTCAAATTGCAAAGAAAATATAAATATGAGAAAAAGGAAAACTTACATCTTCAGGAGCCACGTAATCATGCCACTCTTCATCTAATGAAGGACCAATCCCCTCAGTGGTACCACGGTCCATCATTTCCTTAACTCACTAGGTGACAGGAACTGATTTATCAGTGGCATATATGAGCATTTCTAGCTCTTTGATGTAAGCCCTCACTTAATTAGGGTTGTCCTCAAAATGGATGTCAAAGGAAACATGAAGATTCCCCACTACAGGGATATACATCCCTTCTCACAATTCCATCCAGGTAGTTTCAGAATCATAATATTAACTTTTCCATGTCCAGAGAGCCTCTAGTTGTAAATATTCATAATGTGCACCAGAAGGCCGTGAGGGGGGTCCTACAATCTGGGACTTCAACCTCTTCCCAGCTCCTACAATCACAGATGAAGGATAAGAAAATGAAACTTATTGCTATTTAAAATAATGGAGACTAAATTTTCTTAATTATGTAACTCACCAGGAGTCGATGGAATAGGTCTCTTGACTCTGGCAGGTAGATTATGTTTGGCATGATGCCGCTTTGACACATTTCGAGCCTCATCATCCCCATATTGGGAATCTGGAGAATCAGCTCCGGGTGAGGAATCCACTGAATCAGCTCCGGATGAGGAAGAGTCACCTTCCAAATGAAATGCTTCTTTCCTAATGGTTCCCTTCTTTGTCCCCACTCAAGGGACTGGTTGATTCAGTACCCCTTTAGGGTATGATGCTACCCAGCTCTTGGCTTACCATGTAGTCAATCGACATGCCGCTCCAACAGCTGGTAGATAAAATACCACTCAAGTCTTCTCCATAGATTTTAGAAACCATAGTTGACGAATAAAAATTGGATTCTTCTCTAACCTGACATGCACGAGATGGGATATGGTAATTTTCTGTAGAAATTTGAATTGAAGTGTGAATCTGTATGGAGCATAGTCCTCGCATATAATTTCTTCGTCAATCCTCATGGCTAGTTTACCACCTATACATGCCAGCATATATGCTCTTAACTCAAGGTTAGTTGTTCCATCATCATCAAATCGCCATGTTGGTAGGTTTCCATAAGGAATGAAGTGAAACTCCTTGAACATGCTTAGCCTTATTTTGATATAATAAGAGTTGAGGGATAAGGGAGAAATTTCAGAAAAGTTCTGAATAGATGGCCAGAAAGAACTTCCAAGAACCTATACCCCAATTTGTATAGCATATTTCATGAAGTGGGTGGCAATCCATCCCCATAAAACTTGGAATGGTCCCACCATTCTTAGAGGAGACCTACCCAGATAAACATGAAGTAAGGTACTATGAATCTTTTCCAAAACTGGGGTGGCCAAACCAACCATCTTCCTTTCAGCCAACTTGGCTACAATGTCAAAGGTCCCCGACCTCACACCTCCTTTTGAATCCCGAACTGGTAAAAGGTAAACATTGATCCACGAGACCAAAAATCTTTCCAAACGGGTCTTCGCTAGAATTTTCTGGTTCACTTTCCACCCCCACTTATCAAACTCTCCTGCTTCCAGATTTGGAAAAAATATGCTCGAAGCACCCCCTCTTTTATACACTAGGGAAACTAGTAGGAAAAGTGCAGGAAGGTCCCTTATATCTCTTCTTAATCAAAAACATTTCAGTCCACTCCTCTGGATGGATATCTTCTCTGGAGTGGTTTTTTATGGTGGTGGTATTCTTAAGCTTGTAGAAAATTTTCTTTAACTCTCAAGCCAAAGCCGGAGTCTTCTCTAAATCATTATATGTCACTTTGGGGGGAGTGAATTCATCATACATATCTCCCAAAATTGGATCCCCTGAAATATTGTAGACATCCCATAAACTGATACCTACTTCTCCATGAGTCAGATGGAAAGAATTCATTTCAAGGCTCCAATAGTTGATTAACTCTGGCATGAAATTATCATTCTTGTAGACATATGTCTGCCCAGCCCAGACAGCTTCATATATTGCATCTCCCTTCAGATCATCGACAAACTCTACACAGGTTTGTCTCACCCAATATGCCCACATACAAGTCGGCTTCACACCTCATACATGACGGAAATATCAACTCTTCTTCCATACATTAGATTGGTCCATTTGAGAATTTAGGAAAATAGAGGGACAACAATGCGGTTGCAGCTCAGGCGTGTGAGGCTTCAGATTTAGAGCAAATGGGCTATAATGCATTATGTATTCCTTATCCACTGTCCCAGCGTTGGAAAATGATCCTGAAACTGAGACATTTTCTAAAGAGAAGTTGGTGTAGGTCTGACACAAGGAATGAGGGATATAATTCCTTGCCTCTAGAATATTGACTCCTTATAGATGACTATGGACTTACAAAGGCAAGTAAATGCTCTGTGGAAAATTGGCATTATATTTATTCAAGTACTAAGCCAAATCTATGAGGGTTCTGTCATAGATAACATAATAATCATGGCCAACTACGTTCATCATGTCATCTATTATCTTGTTGGCTAACTCATCAACTGATCCAATTCTTCTGGGAGCCATTGAATCTGCACAAAGATCAAGAAATCAACTATTAGGTAAATTTGTTTTGTGAAATTTTGATGAAGGAATTCAAAAAAATGGAAAAGGAATTAAGGCGCACTAGTCCCAAATATGTCATACAAGTCATCCAGGTCATGCAAGTATTTCCGACCTAGTCATGGCGCGCAACTCAAATACCTTCTGCAGAAGCGTGATAAAAATCCAGAAAAGAGATTTGTCGAAGACCGAAGCTCCTGCGCGACGAGATCTCAAGTTACTGGAATCTGAGTGAGTTCACGCGGGATTGAACTTATATATATAGGCAATCCAGACCACCTGCATGCTATACTTGCATGCCCAAGCAGCTGTGTGCCAAACATGCGCACCACAGACCCTTGATTTCTCCGGATTTACCTCTCTGTCGGATCCTCTTTCCCTTTCGGATCCAACTCTAAGGGGTGACTTTTGTTGATGTTCCTTTCCACCACAGAGTCCAAATGAATGGCAACAGGGAATACCTTAAGCACAAAGAGGGTCACCCTTTGAAGAAAATCAAAAAAAAATTGACAAAGGCATGGACCGGGAGCTCATTTGGATTGCAGTAGGCAATTTACTTGCGTGCCGCGCAAGTTACTTGTGTGCCGCACAAGTCACTTGCGCGCCCTATATGTTTTTATGCCCAAGGTGCACGGTGGACTATAAATAGTCCATGTGGGCCCCCATTTCATGGATGGATTTTCCAAAACTCAGATTGAAGTTCTGGTCTCCCAAGACTTCAACTCAACTCATCCAAAAGCTTCTAAGGTAACTTTTTACCTAGAATGGAAGATTGAAGGAGTAGGATAAGGCCTAAGTGTTTAAAATTCATCAACAAGTGAATGCCTAACTGTCCAGACCTCTTCAAAAGTGGAAACACTTGCACGCCACCTTACCCTTTCGATGAAACTTATGTGCCGCTTTTGGAAACATCTTAGGATATCACTAAAGGCTTGAGTTAAGTCTCGCCAAAGTATTACCCTACAGATTCTTCGTCACCCAGGTTAACCCATGCCATGCAAGTACACTTGTGCAGCCAAGACTTGCGCTCCAAATTATTTTCATGACCTACACTTGCTCGCCAACTTCATTTGTGTGCCTCTCTCCTGTTCACCTCTCTTCTTCAAGATGTTAGCCCTCGAACCCCTTTTCAAAGCCATTTATGGCATGGTTCCTTTGTTGGATTTCTAATCTGAAAGGAATTCTGTGAGAACCTCTCCCAAAACCTCATGAATTAAAATCTTTATGTCACCATGGTTAGAGGTTTCCTATATATAACGTCATCCTTTAAGATGATAAGATCTTTTGATTTAGGCCATCCTTTTCTGGAGTAATACCCAAGTTCCCTTGGTTCGGGCCTCCTTCTCAAGAGTAACCCCAGTCATAATTTCCTTTAATTTGGTCCTCCTTCTCAAGAGAAGACCCAAAGTTACAAGTCCCCTTAATCAGGGCCTCCTTCTCAAGAGTAATCCCTAGTCATAGTTTCCTTTAACATTGGGAATCCTCCTCAAGAGTAAGCCCCAATCTTTAATTATTTTTGATTTGGGACTCCTTCTCAAGAGTAAGACCCAATCATAAGTCCCTTTTAATTTGGGTCATCTTCTTTAGGAGTAATCCTCAGGTTAAAACTCCAAATCTCCATAAATTACAAATACCTTTATGGACCCTGCTCATGGGCATCTTTCCTGAAGTAAGTCCTAGTCTTCATCTACTTGGGCAGTCACTCATACATAAGCCCGACATCATTTCTCATGACTGCATCTTTCGTGGCACCATCGTCAAGTTTACTGATACCTCTTGTTTCTCACACCGAGCATAACTCACATGATGTTAGAGTGTAAAATTAATCATGACATCTCTTTTGGGCCACTAACCATACATAAGCCCCATATTTCCTCACTGAAACTACATGGACTTTGATCTCTGCCTTAAAATTAGAGTATGTAGGAAGCCTTTATAAGGTTCAAGCCCATCATTCATTAATTATTTTCCATTCCATATGACGTTAAAATATATCCTTCTTATCAAACTATGTGGGTTCTGATTCCTTTTTAATGAGGATATGTAGGTAGCCCATCTATGGGTACGATCCCAAATCAGAAATAATCATTGTCTTTTTGAATGACAATAAACTTCAAGTGCCCCACTAAGTGGCTTTAAAACCAGTATGGTCATCATAATGACCAAGATATTTCTATATAATATATTTAAGGATACCATTGACTAAGAATCTATAATACATAGGGATTATTCTTTATCAATGAAGAACCTCAAATACATATAAAAGATTCTCTAAATCCCATAAATATCAATCATCGATTTCCAAATCTAAAGGAAAACTCAGTTTCATGCTTGGTGAATTAAAGGGATTCGTGAACATAACATAAATCTATAAGAGAGTCCCAGAGTAGGCAATAATTCTCCCAAAAAAGGTGTGATAAGCCTGACTTCCCATCCTCTCGACCAATGTAAATTCTTAATCCTCATAGGTTCACAACTAATGAGCACCTACCTTTGGAAAGTAGGTCCAAATGGATATAGAATCATTGGGTCTTTCTGGTTCTACGAATAAACCTGTTAGAAACAGATTGGAAAGTTTGAACCTTAAACAGACAAGGTCATCCCCATTTCTATAAGAAACACATGTAAAGCACAATTTCATCTTTGATAAGGTGGAATAGTCAGATTGGAGTACTTTTCAAAAAAAATTGGTGTGTTGAGTAGTGAATATTTGTTCACCATCGGTCACACTATGGTATATAAATAAAAGATGGTGGAGATAGAGAACATTTTCAGATACCAAATATCAACTCTCACACCCAGTAGCACATTCAATATATACATTGGAAAACCAAAAATGGTTAGGTGATTCCTACACCATCAGAAAAAGTATAGTTTTACTAATTACAATCCAATATTTCATAATCATACAAGACCAATCATGATGATTCGGGATTTGGTTTCAACCACTGATAAAATTATCATGAATACAACACGACATGAGTTTACACTGTGTGAGTTAGACTTTGGAGAGCTATTCTTCACTAAGGTTGATGATCCAACCTACATCAGTGAATTTAAACAAAAATCATGTGGATATAAATCAATTATTGAGGAGAAGTCGATTAAATCATCATCTAGGGTAGATAAGAAGAATGAGATGAAGGATTTGAGTGTGTTAATCAACATAAAAAGCCTAATCATAAACCTAGGAATATGCAAAAAAGGTGTTACTTCAGAGGCCTTACAATATGTCAGTAACTACCATGGAAAAACATACCGATTCTTTGGATTCCAAACCTAATAACCAAAATTCCATGTTCATTTAAAATAAAGTGGTGGTGAGCTATGAGAAGGGATCATGAGAGGAGAAGTTTGTGGAATCTCTCATAGAATAACCTGGGAAACCAATATTTCATGAGCTTTATATGATAATTGGAATCACTGGGATCTGATTAATGTGATAAGAATTAAGGGGTTCATATTATTGACTAAATGTGGTGATTAATTTCACCGCTTCTTTTTTCCTCCCCACATAATCTTCCCTCATTTATATTTGGTTTTATGGACCAATTTAGTTTGACCTCATTAAGGCTCTTGTGTGACTTTTAATTACATTAAAAATATATCTAGTTTTTTGTTTATATAATTTAATGAAAAACACATTTAAAAATAATCCCAGTTTGTGATGAAAAAAACTTATCTTGAGTTCTATATTTTCCTTTTATCCTTAAAATGTGTTTGTTTTTATTTCATGGGTATTGATCATCTGGACATATCCAACAATAGTTTTTAATTTGGTGTGGTGGTGGATGGTTTTGACACATTTTAGGTGATGATTATGGTTTAGTTCTTAGGGGTTTGGGTTTTTTTCTCCCTAGTGATTTTTTGGTATTTGGTTTTTTATTCATTTCCACTACTATTATCTTCCCTAGTGATTGTTGCTCTATTTAATATCTTTTATTTATTTAATATTATAGATTAATATGTTTTTTAATGTTCATTATCTCTAG
The DNA here is from genome assembly GCA_963277665.1 of Viscum album. NCBI lineage: Eukaryota > Viridiplantae > Streptophyta > Magnoliopsida > Santalales > Viscaceae > Viscum > Viscum album. Next base: position 690,547,735 of record OY728121.1, on the reverse strand, counting down.
GCCTTCTATTGGGGTCTTTAATACAGCTAAGTCATGATGAAGATTTGGTGGAATGTGATGGTTAACTCCTTGATGGTGTTATTGGCCTCCTATTTTGTGTTTTTTATAGTGTGTTTTCAACAGTAGAGGGTGGTATCATTTTTTTAGTGAAGGATCAACAATGATGGTTCTTGATGTGGATAGTATTGAGGAAATTGGGTATAGGGGTCCCAACAGTGGGTCATGGAATCAAGGTGTTGATTGGATCATAGGCTACCTAATTTGGTCTATACGTTTTTTTAGATTAGATTAGTCCTCTGGTTTTGAATTCAAACATTCAAATTTATTTTGGTTATTGGATTGTTTTGAATTTTTGGTCTTGAACTTACAGTGATGATTGGATTTTTAGGTTCCCAAAGGCGGTATTTAAAAAATAAAAAATAAAAAGTTTTCTTCAATGATAATATTTTCCTTATAAAATATTTGATTACCTATATAAAATAATAACATTTTAGTCTTGTTGGAGGCGATTACCTATAAAAATGAAAAAATTTCCCTTTTATTAGAATATGTTACCTATATTAATAATAACATTTAACTTCCAAGGTGAGAGGGTTTTTCATATATGATTATGATAAGTTTCATTCCCTCTATATTGGGTGATGTTACTTATATGATTGTATTATCATTTATTTTTCCATTTTAAGTGTAACATGAGATCTGGGTATCAAGACTCACCAACTGCATTTATGGTAGATTTTTGTTGAGTTTTACCCCCTCCCCAAATTATAATAATAAGATAGGTAATGACAGTATTTTTTTATTAGTAAGTATATAAAAGCTTAACATTGAATATGAATAACCATTTTACTTCACCAATTACTAATCATTGATTCTAACTATGATATTTGTATATTTTTTCATGGAATATAGGGGTCATTATTTGTGGAATTAATTTATCATTGTGATATGAGGAAAAACATAATGGTGATACCATGGTAGGTTCTCAAGATCATATAGTGATATCCTAATAAATCATTCATACTAACACCATGAAATAGGAAATTAACATATATGTATATATTATTATTATTTTAATACATGAAAAATATAGTATTGAATAATCATGTTTTATTAAAATGTAATAATTTTCAATACCGAGTAATATAAGAAAAAAATATAAATTAAATTTATAATAATAGCTAAAACTAGTACCATAAAACAAATAAAGATATGGGTGAAACTGTAATAATGTACTCTAGAGGATCAAACTCAATAATTAATAACTAGTATATGGGGGACAAAAATATTATGAATAAAATAATAAACATAAGAATAGACTTGGCAGCTAAGGAAAAGATATGAACAATCATAGGGTGTTAGAATGAACTGTATATAAATATATATATAAGATATGATATAACTTTTTGAATATGTCCATTATAATAGTAATGAAATAGTTACTCATTCAGGTGTCTAGTAAAATTAATAAAATTAGATGATAATAAAATAATTAATAATTAATTTAATGTATATTAAATCAATTAATAGTAATATTGTTACTCACATGTGACTTTCAGTAGAAATAAGAATTACTAGAAGAAAGAGTTTCTAAATTTTTAGCACCAAACACATGATTTTACAATAAAACATGAGTGTTATCTAAAAATTAAAAATATGACATAAAGAAAATTATTTTCATAAAATAGGCATTAAATTAGAAACCATCATCCTGAAATTATCCAAGGATGAATTTTAAAAAATTCTATGAGTTATTTAGATTTTTCTATAAATACTAAAATACATAAAATAGCCCAAGATAAACTTAATTTAAGTAATGAATTAATTTCTTAATTTAGATAATAGTAAAATGGTATAGGGAGGGGATTAAAGACAAGAAAATCCTATACCACCAAAACTCAAGGATTTAATGGTCTAGAGTCTTGGAAATTATCTATATAAACCTATTATTTTACAACTATTTCAAATATTTTTCTATAATAATTCTTCTATAGGACCTTTTCTAGATATCACACATGATATACTCATCTTAGAACCCTGGGGAAATGGAAACTTAAGAATGGGGTGGGCTCAGACGCTTAGAAAGGAAAAAAATATTAAAATGTATCATATCATAAACAAGAATGAGAACATGAGGAGATGATAAATACATTATTAAAATATTATTATACCAAAATTGATATTCATAAAACATTTTAGATAAACATAGGATCTTAAAAAGTCCTTAAACAAAGCATAAAAGTTATTACATGGATCAAAATATTTCTCAATAATCATAAAAAAAGTAGCATGATATAAGAGTGAGAAACATTTTAAAAATAATGTGTAACAAGAAAACATAAAATTTCTTGGAATTGAAAAGAATCATGGAAATTTGTAATAACTTGATTGGAAACAATTAATTTAATCACAATCATAAGCATAGCAAAACCTTTGTGAGAAAATTCACTTTTCCCATGCCTATGTTAAAAATATCAATATGTCCATGTATGAAAATGTGAGAAAAATAATTATGTACATGAAAAACTATCTCATGAGATATTAATATAAACCAATTAATTATATGTTGATATAAGACCTCACACATCATCATCCTTATCTATGGATTCCAATTAAAATCAACCAAAATCATATCTTAAAAAACCCATAAAAAAATGGGTCTCTTAAACATTTTAAAAACATCACATAACATAAACTTAAGAAATGAAAGGATATAAAAATTTTAAATTTACAAAATGAATCATATAATAATAAATAACATATGGTGATAAAAAACACTTCATGAGAGATAAACCATAGAGGGAAAAGTGAAGTGAAATTATAAGAGTTTTTTAAAAGCATTTTAAACACTGTTATAAAAGTTGAGGTGAAAATTACATTCAAGGACATTTTTTTTGAAGGTAAATAGAATAATTTTTCAAAATTTATTATAAACAGTTCCAAATAATGGATCATTAAAAATAAAAAATTAATCAAATAAGTTTAGAGTGATAAATAATGAAAATAAATGCCTTTGATAATCTTTTTGGGACTTTTTTTTATAAAAACCCACATCAAAGAAAACTTAAAATATATTTATTTTTAAAAGAGTTAAAATGAAATATGAGAAACAATAAATAAATTAAATATTTTTATTTATTTTAATAAAATACATTTTATAGGAAAATCATGGGCATGGAAGATGAAGAACCATTAGTGATGTAATGAGTTATTCTTACTAATGTTATACTTTTATTTCCAAAACATTTTTATCATAGAAGTAGTGATTTAAAATGAGAATTAATTTTCCAATAGAACAAGAGGAAATACCATATGTAATAGGGTATTTATGGATCAAATAATCCTTTGAAATTATATTCAATTAATAAATAATATAACCTAATAAATTAGAAATCAAATCGATTAAACCCCTATGGCATTAGAATAATTTGAATGAAAATCCCTTGAAAGATATTATTTCAGAAGAAACATTAAGTACCATGTATAATTGTATGATAATGATAAAAAAAATATTAAATTGTTATTAGATGCACTATTCCAAATAAAACATGGTGTATAATAAGAAATATGTCTCAAGAAATTAAATTTGAGATAAAAACCCTTTCCTTGAATTTTCGCTTAGTTGGTCACACTATAACTTCATATATAACAAATAAACTATCTTAATCACATATTTTAGAGACTTATTAATATATATAAAATTTTATAAATGTAATTTATAATTATTCTCTACTTTTATATTAGTTATTTGTTATCAATTTTCAATATTGGGTGTGATTAATCTTGATCATTTTGACGTACTTTAATAATACTGGTGTTGTTCTTCATTTTTCTACAAAATTTCAGAATTATAAGATCATGAAAGAAACTATAATTTATTATTTATAATTATATATAATGTTATAATTTCATTCTATGTAAGTTTTAGTTATGATCCTTAAATATGAAATTGGTGAGGAGCATGTTCTTGGTGATTTTTAACGAACGGACGTCGGTATCGAAATTAATGAGTTTAATATTAATGTTTCCATTTTAAAAACAATATAAAATAGTTATTTACTTATTTATATAATATATTATCAGTAATTATTTTCTCATATTCATCCAAAAAGTTTTATAGCATTGTTCAAGTAGGTAGTTAGACAGCCCAAAACATAAAAAAAACTATAATTAATGGAAGATTACGAGAGTGATTTCTTTTGGGTATAATATCATTATTACTGAATAATAATGATATTATCTAGATAAATTCAAGGATATTAATTAGTTTTTAATTTTATTTAACAAATAATAATGAACCAATATGAAAGATGAGATAAACTACTTCTTGGAGGTGGTAGTTCGCACAATTCATGATTAACATTTTCATTTCTCATTGAATAAGAGGGAAATAATGTAGATTAAAATTCTTATCCTTATAATCATAATTATATTATATGTATCACATTTATTCCTCAATTTAAATCTTATAATCATATAATAGAGACCATGGTGAAAAAATGGATTTTTTCACTTCGTGGATGTGGTAGTCCGCACAACGCATAGATGACCTTTTTGTTTTTATTAATAAAAAAGGGTAATAGTGGTGTTTAATCATTCCCTTAGAATAATTAATTTTTTATAAAAAAATTCTTATTTCAATATATAAGAATTAGAAAAATATATTTTTTAAGATAATATATAAAGTAAAAAAATTAGTATAAAATGTATTAACCATGAAAGCTTTGCGTTTTCCTTAGAGGATTCCTCAGAAATGGAGGTGTTAATAAAATATTTTATAATTAGAGGATCAATAAAATGTAAGTGGACTGTAAAGTAAGTATAATGGTAATAGTTTCCTGTTGAAATATAATTCTTTGATTCGTCTTGATAGGATTGTGAGAGGCCCATTCTATAAGTGGGGAGAATAATTTTTTTGTAAATATCTCAACTTTATATAAAGTGATCACATGTTTCACTTATAAAGAAGAATCCTAAATGGAAAATAATTGATTGTAGATAACTTTTTATATATCCAAACCTCAAAATATCAATTAGTAACATGTTTTCAAAATGTTAGACATTTTACCCTTTCGGTTAACACATTTTACCATTTTTCTTTTTATCATGACAACTAATTTTTATCTAAGTATTTCATTTTTTATGCCTAAAAATAACATGTCCCTTTTACTTAATTGGGAACTACTAATTCCAAATATAAAATACATTTTATCATCTAAAATTTATTTATGTAATAAAATTAATTTTAATATTAGCACATGTAATGTTTAAAGACAAGTTTTTATAAGAAAAATAGTGTATTTTTAGGAATAAAATTTATGTGAAGGATAAAATTATCAATTTAATTGATTTTATTGATAAATATTAATTTAATATAAATAAAATTAATTTTATATTCTTTTAAAATCAATCCAAAACCAAATTTTACCAAAAATAATATTTAATTTTAAAAAACAGTTATTTTATTAGAAAATATTACTTAAGTTCATAAAATATTAAACCTAGGTTTTATAACATAAAAATGGTATTTAAAATTGTTATTTTAACTCCTTTGATACATATTTTGTTATGAAAAATATTTTATATGTTTTTAAGATATACCTACTTCTCAAAAGTATCATAAATGCTATGGTTTTAGTAAAAACTATTTTCTTTCACTATTCACTATAAATAGCTTATTTCAAAAAAAATCAATATTAATATAGTTTTGAAATTATAAATTTAAAAATAATTTTTTATCTATTTTAGATTATAGAATTTATAAATTTATATGTTAAATGGATATTCAAAATATAATGAAAAATATTTTTTATTAGAAAATGACATTTTTAAACATTAAATTTTATTAATAATATTTCATATAAATTTATAATTTAATTAATTTTAGTATATTATTTCATATATAATAATGTTTTAAATTTGGTCAATTTATATTATTCAGATAAAATATATGAAACTTTAGAAAAAAACACTTAAAAATATTGTTTTTATATTAAATATTCTTCACCAAATACAATTAAATATAATTATATATATTCTAAAATTTTAATTTTAATATTCCTTTAATATAAATTAAATAATATTATAATTAATTAATAATAGTACATAATAATTAAATATATATATTTTTATAATATTTCAATATTATATTTATATTTCATTAATTATTATTCATGAATTGTATTATTTTATATTTACTACTAATAATACACAAATTCAGTATACTTATTTGATACATTTGTATCCAAAAACCATATTTCAAATTACTGTATTCATAATGGATAGATTTTTTTCCTATAAATAGCCTAACTAAACACATTCCTTTCATTCACACTTCTTAAGTAACACTTCTAATTTCTATAGTTTTCATCATAGATGTCACAATATTCTTTCTCATTTCAGGATATTGATCCTCGTTATAGATTTTCTTTAGATATTGGTGATCTTTAAGGGTGAATATGATCCAAGATATCTATTAATGTTCATGATTTTATCCTTTTATATATATTATCTCCTTTTAATTTAGGCAGTTTTAAATTTTTTAGTAATCCATGGTGAGTAATAATCCACAGTGTGCAATAATTAGATTCATGTGATTTTTTTGTAATGTTTTACAATAAATGAATAATGTGTTGATAGATTAATTATTATCTTTTATGACTTGTTATGTAATCAATTTCAATTCACTTGATTAAATATAAAAAAAGTTTATAATTATAAATATATAGTTTAGGGATATAAAATGATTCCTAAAAAGTGAGGGCATTATAGTCTCCCCCCTTAAATAAATCACCTCATCACGATTTTAATTATCACTTAAAAATAATAAAAATTAATGGTATCTAAAGATAATCACGAATCAAGATATAGCTTCTTATATATACAAATCTTTCTATATTAGATAAGATAATGTAACATATATTTTCCATTATAACAGTCATAGATTAAGATTCTCAACCATTTATTCCAAATTTTCATCTCTATCTAAGTATTTTCAGTTTCAAAAGAAATATTGTTTAGAGATTCATTTACAATATCCTATTTATTGCTAAATATTAAAACAAAAATGATTGTGATAATAAAAAATAGAATCAAATTAAATGATCATATGAATATGAAACCTCAATCCTAATAATTCTTCTTTTATGACACCATCATTTCATCCAATGATACTTATATTTTAACTTTAAAACCATTGGTTCATGCTATAACTCTCTAGGTTCAATGTTAATTACTTTAAGATATGTTCCCTCATACTAATTAACCTAATACCTTAATGTAATTATGAAATAATTCAATCATAGTGGATTATAAATATAATGTGATAAACCAAAACCTATCACTCAAAACTACCTAGAACATTTTGTAGTCTTCGGCTAATTTATCAAGTTGTAGAGTGAGTATTGATTTGATACTCAACCAGAATTTTTCATGTTAATTACCCCTAGACTCATCAATATTGTAACACCCCAACCCAAACCACTATGTTCAAAACAGAGTTCCATATAACCTCATCTATGCCTCTCTGTATATAATAGGTCTTCGGCTAGTATAATGGGTCTATATATGTTTGTGGGGAGACTATACCTACAGTATAATGTCATGAAACAAATAGAAATAAACAATATTGTGTATATATATATATATATATATTTAAAATAGGTAGGATTGAAGTCCCAACTTTTTTATTGAGATAATGTCTTTTTGTTATTATAGGTAGAAGTATCCCATTACATGACATTTAATTGCTCAATGGGAAATTAACCCCATAATAACTGGCCTAAAGGTCCTAACACATAGATCCATAATGACCCAAGGGAATTCTTGATGGATTTGGTCCGATAAGTGTGGATAAACCCATAGGTTCTCCACCACCATCATCATCAAAACCTGACATGGACCCTGTATTTCCTTTAATTTCATCCATTACCTGTGCCGGAGTTCCAAACAGCTTCCATCAACATCTTCATTAAGATCTGAATCGTCAACTCCATCACCACCAAGGAACACGCCTGAACCCCACCACGTTAATTTAAATCACATTCAATTCCAAATACATAGGCCCACTTATCCTTATCTGTAACTATCATCCAAGTACCATGGATTCACCCTTAAAATTATCATGAAATTTGGGGCTATCAAGGTTAGATTTAGGCTCGATAAAGTTTTAAAGTCCTACTTTAACCATTAGACCAATACATGAACTATAATAAAAATATAATATATGAAATCAAATTATGTATGGTCATATAAATATGACATACATTTCATAAAAATAAATTATCTCTCAAACTAGCTAGCCAAACCATAGAAATAAGTGTAAGTAAATAATTTAAAAAAACCCAGATCCCTCTAAGTCCATCCTGATCCACTATGAGTTCCATACTCTACTTCTCATTCATCCACAACAATTTCCTTTCACTTCTATAGATCTAAATTCTTGAAATCTATTAGTACACTGAAATACTTAGTAGGTTGTGATTACAAGACTCAGTAAGACACCACCAATGCATCCTTAACAAGTTTCCTCAAGTAAACAAGTGTCCACCTTAAATAGAAAATAAAATCACTAACAACAAAACAATCCAAAACTGATAACCCATGTTCTAACCAAGACACTAAAAACCTAGAACATACGTACATTATATATATGAATACAGGAATATCTAGTCATCAAAAATAGCCATGAACTAGCCATAATGCTTGAAAACATACTTCCTGACACACTCTGAGCATAACAAGAGTCATGTTTTCATCATCTACTAGTAATCATGATGATCAGTATCGTGTGTATGAACAAATTAGGATACACTATAGATAATGTGAGCCATGTCTTCAGTATCCACTTGGAATTGAGTGATCTTTCCAATCAATATCCACTAGGCCTTGAGTAACATACTCCTTGGAATTTTCTAGGCATCGAGTATATCATACAGTATCCACAAGGAATAATCATATCCATACCCTATGCTTTGTCCCATCATCGTCATCATTAAAAACCGCATGCACTACCCTTGTAATGGTTAGAAATGTTACAATAGTCATCCTCATTTAATAACCAAGAACTATACCTCTAAAGTGACAAATAATAGGGTAGAACATAAAGGTGTGCATATCATGTCATCATGAATAATGGGAGAAACATACATTGCATGTTCCATCATAAAACATGAATAAAAATCTACAAACATATACATGGAATCAAGTAACACATAAGTCTCTCATGGGATATTCAAATACCTACATGTGATCATAATCAATAATGGATTACATGAGTGTTATGTCATGGTGATAAGTGTAAATAAGGTCCCAAAAAAGAAAGGCACTTCTTACCTAAAAAATCATCGATGTCAACGGAAATGATAAACTACCCCATGTGGTTTGAAATTTTATGTGTTTACCTATATAGTAAATAACACCCGCTCCTAAGATATATTATCATATTTGTTGACACGTTAAAAATTGAGGTTCGTCAAGGGTTTATAGAACCAAATCTGGATATTTTATTTCAAAAAGAGATAAATATCACATGTGATGATACTTTCCCTCTCCTAGATAATTTCGAAATTATCATTAGGCCAATTCATGTGCAAGCAATCAGAACCACAAGAAAAAGTATAAAATCAAATTTGATAATATATAATATCTATCTAACTTAAATTGGAAACACAGGTGGTATTTCTTCATAATTATTCTCTGATATGTCTATATAATTATTCTTTGATAAATTTTCAAGATTATTCTTTGACAATTTCCATAATTTATCCATTGACCATTCAATACTTTTATACTTTTATAATTATGTTATTATTATTTATTATTAATTATCCTTTAATAAATCTATGTAAATTTCAATTAATAATTCGTGATAAATATCATTTGATAATTTCAAAAATATTCTCTTTGATAATTTTTCTAAATTATCCATTGATAATTAAATTTAATTATTATTTTATAATTATTTTTAATTTTCTTTCAAAAATTCTCATAATTATCTTTTGATAATATTTTGATAAATTTTTCTTTGATAATTTTTTGGAATTATCCCTCGATAATTTTGGGTCTTTTCATTTAATATCGGATTCTACCTTCTTTCCCAGAATTTTAGATGGTCAAATATAAAAGAATAAAATAAATAAAAATAAAACAATCCTATTATTATTTTTAGTGCTTTACATAGGGGATAAAGAGGATGTTTACCCACCAATAACTAGAAAAAAACTTGAATATATTAATATAGGAATCACCAATCACTCATAAGGGAGTTTTAGGATCTATTAGAATCAAACAAATAACCAACACTGAAAACTAAGTGGTTGGGCTATTTAGAACCCAAAAAATCTGTGTGCTCTCATCTTTTCTAAAACACAAATTTAAAAACCACACATAATTTGTGTTTCATCCAAAAAATGAAAGCAGAGTATTTACTTTCACCCCATCAGGGAAATCAAAACTTAAGTGGGTAAGAAATGAGTGATTCCATGGATTTTGATTAAAGGTCATGTTAAAATGGGGGAGTTTTAGTGGTGTGGAAAACCGAGGGAAAAAATAAAAGAAAAAAATGGGTAAATAAAAATTACCCTTATGCACGAGTATGGGATTTAACAAACAACTAATATGCACAATAGTTATGTAGTGCCTATAGAAATTCCTGCATTCCAGATTTAACAATGGTCTCAAATTTCTCTTTTGAAATTATATTTGATATATATATAATTATTTTATAAAAACTGTTTTCCTGTGATATAATATATTTAATATTTTTAATACGTCAACATTGTGGCTCTACGGGCCTCGTAACAACGTAATGACTCTACACCTAACTCTAAAAATATTTCATAAAATATTCCAATGTTTTAAAATGAAAAAAAAGAGTTACTACATTAGCAAGAGTTTTATCCCTATGTAAATCCATAAAACACAAGTAAAGGAGATTTTTATTGAAAAATAAAATTTTCCCATAAAAAATTCATTAATAAATTATCAAAAGAGGTTTCAATGATGAATTAAAATTTAAAATATTAAAATTCTACCACTCTAACTGCTTCTTATCCTTGATAATTATCTCTAGTAGTATTTCTGGAAAAACTCATTCCATTGAGTTTGAAAATCGGATTCCCTCTCCCACATATCCTCTTGGATCCTTAAAAATTTCCATTGAATCAAGATGAGTGGTATCATCATATATGTGGGACTCTTAGATTGGTAAGAGGTGAGAAAACATATTCAACCAATTGAACATAATATAGATAGCATTAAGACTCCCATAGGCCTAGGGTAACCCAGATTCAATTCCTTCAGGGCATCCTCTCACATAATGGTATGGAAGTCCATGATCATTTTCTTACTAATATATTTAGGGACTACTACTCTATCATATAAGAGAATAATAATATCATCACTAAAGGATATATCGGGGGGAAATATTTCTGGAAAGAACTTGATCAGTAAATAAAGTACAAACATAGATTGTGTAGATATAAGTAAGGGAAAAACTAGTATAAAACAAGGAAGAATATTAAATTCAAGTGTTCATGGTTATACCCCATATATTAAAAAGTTCATCACCACCATATGTTGGATTTTTATCCACTATATAAACATGGTCTGCCTCATCTCAATGAATATGTCCACAACAAGCCTGAGTCCCCATCATCTAGGCATGCTACTGAAGATCCCAATCAGATTCCAAGTCTCCTAAATGTGTCTCAATCAATCCTCTATAGAATCCTATCCTCATAGATCTGGAGAAAAATACTAAGGATACTCCGTCTTTCCATATTTCTGATATAGGATTTGAGGTGATGAGTAGTCCCTATGATAATGACTGACCTCCCCAAATATGAAACAATGTGGTGCTCTTCCCAATGAAAATTATGTAGCAGATCATTTCTCCACCGGCATACCACTTCCCTTTTTATGTTCTCAACCTTCCCCTTTCTACTACCTAAATAAAATACTATTTTAGTGAAAGAATAATCTGACAATGGGAATCTAAGGGCCAAAAGTAACTTGTTTCCCTCTCCTCCTCAAGAACATTCTCAAATGTTAGGTCTATGTGAATAAAATGTGTGTACCTCATCAGTTCAAGGACCCAAACCTAACATTTGAGCTCTAGTAAAAGGAGTATCTTAAACTTTTGGGCCTCATTCTTAGCTAACAAATAAGAAAACCAAATTAACTCCATAAACTAAGAAAAATATGTAGATACTATCATAGAACCATATCACAAATCTATTAACTCTTTGTAAGGGTCCAAATTCATCATGTTTTGAAAGTACTACTCAAGAAACAGATCCTTGAATGTCTCCCAAGTAAGACCCTCCTATATACCATCCTTACTCATTAAAGTCCCCCATTTCATGGTAGGTCCATTGAATATAAAGGTTCTAGAATCACTCACCCCTCCTCCTTAGTCTAGAACATCATGAAAATGATCTTGATAAATTCCAACCAATCCTATGAATTATTTGGGACACCTATAAAATAAAATTTCAAAGGATGATGGAGTTGGAAATCCCAAGAATGATCATTCATGGTCCTCTAAAAAGTTCCTCCTTAGATGGCCACATTCTAAAATTGTCCCAACCGAATAATCTATATAGCATGAATCACTTGTGTTGGTATAAGATCATGTAGGGATACATCCTTCCACAGCACATATGGTAGAACATGAGAATCTTGGGCTACTCAAGTTAGTATTCCCACCCAATTTCTCTATGTATGAATCCTCTATTACATGAGGAATCATTAAGAACATGAATAGAACCTAACTAGTCTGATGTATCACAAAATGTTCTCCTATGAGTCTACCCATAACCCAAGGTATACCCTACATATAACTAACCCTGGTCTATATCCCTTCATATTAGTCATAGTCATCATATGTATACTAATATAACAACATGATAATTTCAACTAATTAATTTCCAATAGAGATATAACATAATAACATGGAAAAACATATTTTTTAAAAAATTTGAGAAATTATATGGAATAGATAACACAATTCAAGTCACTAAATTTAATAATTACTATGAAACACAAAGACATGTATATATGTGAAATGTGGACCAACATGCCTAATCATAATTCATGACCACTCCCCAATATCATAAAAATTTTAACGGAAATCATTTCCATGGTAACTCAAAGGTCCTCTATAAATGTTCTAGCTAGAAGCATGGAAACTCCCCTTCCTCAGCCCCACATATCTATCTCCTTTTTAACATCTCTTAGTTTAGTCCAAATGAAAAGAAGAAAATTGGTTCTATGATACCATTTTTAAACACCCCAACCTAAACCATCAGGTCCAAACCAGAGTTCCACATGATCTTATATGTATCTACCTATATATTAGAGGGTACCAACTTGCAGTGAGGGTCTAAGTCCATGAGGGGAGAGACTATACCCTTAGTATCATATCATGACACAAATAACTTATAAAAATATAATATATAAAATTAGAGTACATGTGGAAATATAAATATGGAATACATTTAATATAAATAAATGGTGTCCTATTATGGTAATCCAACCCAGATTATTAAGTGCAAGTAAACAAATAAAAAATAATAGCTCCCCGAGAGTCCATGCTAGTCTGTTGTGAGTTCTATTATCCACTACTCACCCATCCACCAAAGGTCCCTTTACCTTCTATGGATCTCTAGTCATGAAATATACAATAAAATCAAAATTATTGAGTATGTTTTGAATACAAGACTCAGTAGGACACCACAAAAGGTTCATTAACAAGTGTTCTCAAGTAAACAAGTGTCTGCCTTAAATAGACAAAAAAAGAGAAAGAAAAAAAACTAATAAACCATGTGCTAACTGATCCACCATGACCCTTAACCATACTTACTTCATCTCTATGTTATCAGGAAAATCAGGATATGAAAAATTATCATGAACTATATATAAGGCTAGAAAACATAATACTCGACATCCTCTAAGCATCTACTGATTCATGTTTTCAGCATATACTATTAATGATGCTACATAGCATTATGTGTATGTATAACTCATCATCCACTAGTTATCATGTGACTCATGTCCTTTGTATCCACTGGGAATTGAGTGGTTATTCCATTTGGTATCCACTATTCCTTTAGTAACATACCCCATAGATTCCAATTGGAATTGAGTACATCACACAACATCTATGAGGAATTTTCATATCCCTGCCCTATGATTTATTCTATCATAGACATCATTGAAAATCATTCACACTCTCCATATAAGAGATAAACAAGTCACGATGTTCCACCCACATTGAGAGATAAGAAAAATACCACTAAAGGCACACATAACAGGGTATAACATACAAGAAATCATATCATATCATCATGAATAAAGGTATAAACATACATTACATGTGAAAATCATCAAACATGAATAAAAATCTATGAACATACACATGGAATCAAGTAACAAATAAAGCATTCATATGATACACACACACACACACACACCAATATGTGGTTATAATCATGCAAGGCCAACACAAGTGTTATAACATGCCAATAAGTGAAAACAATAGCCGAAAAAGGTAAAGAACTTATTAAATAATTTTTTTTAACATCAATGGGATGGATAAACCACCCTATGTGGTTCAAAATTCGAATTGGAAACCTCTACAATCAAGAAAACCGACTATTGGGCCTTATTGTCATAGTTTTCCACATTACAATGCTTGTGGTTCATCAAGGGTTCTTAGAAGAAAATACAACTGGTTTATTTCAGAAAAAAAAACAAGTGATGATACTTTCACTCTCCTAGAGAATTATCAAATTATCATTAGGACAACACATGTGAAAGAAATCTCCTCCTCAAGAATAATTATATAACCACATTCAATGATATAAAATATCTATCTAGATTAATTCATAAACATATGTTTTAGTTATTTATAATTATTCTCTAACAGGACTTTATAGTTATCGTTTGATAACTATTTATGATTATCCTTTTTTAATTTCCATAAATTATCCACTTAGCATTAGATATTATTATCCTTTTATAATTATCTTATAATAATTACTTAAAATTATCCTTTAATAATTTGATGTAAATATAATTTTATTATTCTTGATAATTATTCATTGATAATTTTTCACAAAATATATATTTTTTACTTTTTATAAATTATCTATTGATAATTTGATTTAATTATTGTTTGATAATTACTTATAATTATCTTTTGATAATTTATAATAAATATATTTTGATAATTATTTATAATTATCTTTTGATAAAAAATTAATAAATATTCTTTTATAATTTCTTAATAAATTTTCCTTTGATAATTTTGTATAATTATCCCTTAATAATATTTAGAATTTTTGTTTAAGATCATATTCAACATTTTTTTCCAAAATTTTCGAAGATGGAAAGTAAAATAAGAAAATGAATAAAAATAAAACACACTAATTAAAATTTTAAGCACTATGCATAAGGGTAATAAAAATTGTGGTGTACCTAGAAATATAGAAAAAACCCAAAAAGATCAACAAAGGATTAACCAATCACACATATAAGAGTTTTAGGATCACTTGGGCCTAAAAGAATTGACCAACAATAAAATATGAATGATTTAGCTATATATAACCCAAAAACTATGTAAGAATATATAATTTCTAAAACACCAAATTAAAATCATGATCTAATTCATTTTTCATCTGAAAATTGAATTTAAAGTATTTATATTTATCCCATCAAGGAATAAAAAATTATATAGGTAAAAGAATGATTGATTTCCTGGATTTTGATCAAATTCCATTTGAAATGGGGAAGTTGTATTAGTGTGGAGGAATAAAGAAGAAAAAAAGAAAAGAAAAACCAAAAAATAAAAGAAAAATGGTAAATAAAAATTACCCTTATGCACCAATATACAATTTAACCAAACACTTGATGTGTAAAAAGGTTATGTCGCACCTAGTGTTAAACCAGTATTCTAGATTTAATGGTAGTCTCATATTTCCCATATGAAAAAATGTTAGAGATATATTTCATTATTTTGGAAAAAACATGTCTGTTTGATATAATATTGTTACTATTATTATTATATCAACTTTGAGGCTCTATGGGCCTCGAAATCTCATGTTGAATCTACACCTATCTTTGAAAATATTTGTTAAAATATTCCAAATTATTATATGTAAATAATATATTCATTACATTAATTTGGTTTTTATCCTTATTTAATGTTAGAAAACCCAAATAATGTATTTTTTATTGATAAATTAAATTTTCTCATTATAATACCAATAATTTATTAACAATATAGGGTTTTAGAATCAGATAAAATTGAGAATGTTACATATTCTACTTTCATATCCACTTTACAATATCCATATAGGGATATAATTTCTTATAGAGCCACAATATCTACACATTACCAAACATTTAGGATGTTTACCTATACATTTACTTATCACTCAAACTTATCCCTAAGGTTTTCACTAAATTTATCTTATCCTAACTCAAAAAAATAACTAATGTAAAGAAAAACAATAACTAAATCTTGCACATATACCAACATAATCAAGACAATATAAACTTAACATAAGTAGTATAATAATTTCTTGATTTAGATAATACATCTCCCAAAAAATCACACAACTCTAGAACCTATATTTTTTGTGTCATAGAGATAATCTACATAAACATATTATTTAACAAAACCTCTAAAATTTTTTCCATAATCATGTTCCATCATAACCTTTTATATAAATATCACATGATATTATCATCTTTATAACATGGGGAAATGGAAACATAAGAAAAGGGTGAGATCAGATGCTGAGTAAGGGAAAAACTTATCATAATGTATCATATCATAAACATAAAAGAGAACATGAGGAGAGTATAAATATCTTATTAAAAGTTCATGATACAATAGGTGATAATCATAAAACTTGGTAGAAGAACATAATATCATAAAAATATCATTATGGAAGCATAAAATTAATAACATGGATCATAATATATCTCAATAATCATAAAACATGTGATCATGACATAAGACTGAGGAATATTTTAAAATATTTCACAACATAAAAACATGGAATATATTGAAAATAAAAAACATCAAGGAAATGTGGAATAACATGATAAAAAATGGAAATTTTGCACAACTATAATAATAGGAAAACATTTATGAGAAAACCCATTATGCCCACACTTATGCAAAAAAATTAGTTATATCCACACCAAAAAAAATTGAGCAAACTCATTATGCTCACACTAGAATAACCAAACTCATTATGTCCTTGCCTAAATATATCATGATATATAAACTTAAACCAATGATTTTTTTGGTGATATAGGTACCCACCCATCATCATCCTTAGCTATACGTTCCACTTAAAATTAAACATAATCATATCTTAATGGACCCGTGGAAAAATAACGGGTCTCTTTAAATTTTTAAAAACATAAAATAATGTTAATATAAGAAACAATTGAATATGGAAAATATATTTTTACAAAATTAAACACATAAAAATAAAAAATAAAGTGTTATCAATGCACCAATTCAAGAGAGATAAACCTTGGAGTAAAAAAAATTGAAAATACCAATGTTTTCAAAAAAAATCTTTTAGAATTTGATGTAAAAGATGAAGTGAAACTTACTTTTAAAATATCCATAAAAGAAAAAGAAGGCTTTTGAACAAAATAATTATGAAGAGTTCCAAATAAAGGATCATGGAATGGAAACAAAAAACAATATAATAAATATAGAGTGGTGTATAATTAAAATAAATGAATTTATTAACTCTTTTAGGTTGTTTTGAAGAAAAAAATAAAAATAGAGAAAACATAAAATATTTTCCATTTTAATATAGGTAAAATGAAATTAATGAAATATCCAAGAATTTTTTATTTATTTATTTAAAAAGAATGATTTCAATAGAAAAAATGTGGATATAGAAGAGAAATATCCATTGGTAATAACGAGAGTTATTCTTATCAATGATATACTTTTATTTCCAAAAACATTTTATCAAATAAATTTTTATTGATAATGAGATATAATTTCCCTAGAGAAAAAATTGAAATTACATACAAAATATATAAATATTTGGACCATAGAATTCATTAAAACTATATTCATGTAATAAATTATACAACCCAATGAATTAGAAATTTAGTCGATTAAACTTTTAAAACATTATAAATTTTTTTAATGAAAACCCCATGATGTATATGATTTTAAATGAAACCTTAAATAACATTAATAATTTTAGGATCATGATAAAAACTATTAAAATGGTATTATATAAACCAATCCAAATAAAACATTTTTTAAAATAATAAATATGACTCAATAAATTAAATCTAAGATAAGAAATTCTCACCTTGAGTTCCCACTTATCTAATCACACTCAAACCACATGTATAAGAAAAATAACTATATTAATCACCAATTTAAGAACTATATTCATATATATAACATTTTATAAGCTTCATTTATAAGTATTATCAATAGGTATATTTTTTAGTTATTAACTACTTTAAATATCAGGTGTGAGTAATCTTAATAGTAATGAACTTGTTTCATAATAACTGTTATTATTTATAATAACAAGATAATATAAGATAGTATACTTGATTATTTATAATTATTTATAATTTTATAATTTAATTCTATGGGTTTTTTGGTTATGATTCTTAAATATTAAATCAAAGATGGGTATTTTTTCAATGAGTTTTAAAGAACAAACCTTGGTATCCATATTTAGGAGTTTAAAATTAATGTTACCGTTTTTTAACCAAAATAAAATAATTATTTATTTAATTTATTTATTATATAATCAATAATTAAGTTCTCATATAAATACATGGAATTTTACATCATTTTTCAAGTATGAAAATTAGACCGACCCAAACACGAACATACTATAATTAATGGATAGTTATGAAAATGGTTTATTTAATGAATAATATAGTTAATAAAAATTAATAATGGAATTATTTATAAAAATTTAATGTGATAAATCAATTTTTAAGATAATATAATAAATAATAAATAAATTAGATCGAAAATGAGATAAGTTACTTTGTAGAGTCGGTAGTCTGCACAATACGTGATTAATGTTTTTATTTCATGTAGAATGAGAGGAAAATAAGGTGGAAAATAATTTTTCTATTCAAAATCATAATTATATTATATTTATAAAATTTATTCCAAAATTTAATTTTTATAGTATGTGAATAGAGTTGGTGGTGAAAAAAAGGAAGTTGTTGCTTCATGGTGGCGGTAGCTTGCCCAACACATGAATGAACTTTTCATTATAATTAATATAAAAGGGGAAAGGTGGAGAATATTTTTCCATTATTATAATAAAATAAATTATATAATATATATATTATTATTATACAGGAATTAAAAAACTAAATTTTAGAATTTTTGATAGAAAGGAAAATAAGTTCGAGAAAAAAATACTCATATTGAAATCTTGGTGTTTTCCTTGGACGATTCTTTGAAAATGGAGGTCTTAAGATAATATCATGTGGGTAGTGGTTAAAATAAAATTAATAGGGTTATAAAGGAAAGATAATGGAAATATTTTCAGGTGGATAATTAATTCTTTGAGATCTATTTAAGGGGTTGTGGGAGACCATTTTTATAAGCGGTGAGAATGACATTTTTGTAAATATTACTACTTTATATAAAGAGAGCACATGTTTCACATGTAAAAAAGTATAAAAAATGGAAAAATGAGTTTTATATAAGGTTTTTTATCCAAAAATCAACTAATCAATTATAAACATGTTTTCAAATTGTTAGGCCATTTACCCATTGGGGTAACCAATTTTACCCTTTTGGTTTTTATCATAGTAACCAATTTTTACCTAAGTAACTCATATTTTATTCGTAAAAGTAAAATATATCATATTAAATAATTTATAAATACTAATAAAAAATATAAAATAAAATTTCTTAGATAATATTTCCTTGCATAATAAAAATTAATTTTAACATTGGTTCATGTAACCCATAAAATCCAGTTTTTTTTAAAATAAATTTTAAGCTTAAAATTTATTCATATAACAACATTATTGAAGTATTTAGTTTAAATGAAAACATATATTTATTATAAAAAAAATAAATTTTATGTGACATTAAAATCAATGAAAAAAATTAATTTAACAAAAAATAATATTTAATTAAAAAAAGAGTATAAATAGTCTCTTATTAGAAAATATTACCTAAGTTGGTAAAATGTTAAAAATAGGTTTTATAAATTCAAAATGTTTTTTAAAGTATTTTGTTTTACTCCTTAGATACAAGTTTGATCATGGAAACTATTTTTAAAATTTTTAAGTTATACCTACTTCTTTATAGAGTTATAAACATTATGGTTTTAGTAAACAAAATATTTTTCCCTATTCACTAAAAATCAGTTATTTCAGAAAAAACCAAAAAATAAGAATAAGATAATTTTCACTTTTTAAATTAAAAATTTATATTTTTTATCTATTTAAAATCTAAAATTTATAAATTTATCTTTTAAATGAAAATTAAAAATATAACTAGAGTGTCTTTATTAAGAAAATGATATTTTTAAAGATCATGTGTTCTTAATATTATTTCATATCTATTTATAATTTAAATATTTTTTATATATTTGTTCATATATAATAATATTTTAAATTTGGTCAATTTAATTTATTTGGATAAAATATTCAACACTTTAAAAAATAGTTCATTGAAAAATATTACTTTTATATAAAATAATCTTTACCAAATACCATTAAAATTAGTTTTTAAAAACAAAGTTACTAATCATATGATGTTAATTACATAATATAATACATTAATAATAATAATAATAATAATATTTAAGGGATGAATATAAAAAAAATTATAATATTTTAATATTATATTTTTATTTCATTATTAATTATTCATGAATTATATTATTTTAAATTTACTACAAATAATAAACAACATTAGAATACTTATTTGATACATGGGTATCTAATGACTATATTTCCAATTATCATATTTATAATGGATAGGTTTCATTCTTATATATAGCCTTACTAAAATCATTCATTTCATTTACCCTTCTTAAGTCACACTTCTCATTTTCATAGTTTTCATCTTTGATCTCATAATACGATTTATCCTTCCTGGTGTTCTTCAAAATTATAGGATTTCCTTAGATATTATTGATCATAAAGGGTGAATATGATCCAAGATATATCTTAATCTTAAATATTTAATTGTTTTCTATTTATTATCCCCTTTTAAATTATGATGTTTTAAAGTATGTAACAATATATCGTGTGTAATACTTAGTTTCATGTGATTTTTTTGTAATGTTTTACTATAAATGAATAAGGTGTTGTTAGTTTAATTCATATATTTTATGAATTATTACCTAATATATTTTAATTACCATGAAAAAAATAGAAAAAAATTGTTTAGAATTATAATAATATATTTCATAGAAAGAATATGCTTCCTAAAAACCTGTGGTGTTATAACGTAGTAAGGATATATGGTATTTATTATGACATAATTATGTTGTAAAAATAATTAAAAAATTAATATAATTGAATACATGGTTAAAAATAACTTATTTTATTAATATATTGTAATTTAATTAATTCAAATGATTCTTCAAACCTATAAATAACTTTCCAAAGTCAAAAATGGAAATTAAGGTTTAAAATAATTGTGGGAAAATTATATACTCATGGAAAAAGGAAAATAAAATATTGGATTTTGGTTCTCATAATCAAATATTGAAAAAACCATGGCTTAAATGTAAAAAACCATGATCAAAAACAATGTGTAAGCTAATGGTTATTCATTTTCCACAACCTATATTTCCAAGTCCTATGCTTAGAAATTCATAAAGAGTCCTCCCACATTTTCTATAAATACCCACCTATTATACCATTACTCTTCACTTCAAATCCATTATGCATTATATTCCCCTTATATTTTTTCTTCATATTCTCTCCAAGGAGCTTCCAAGGATATAATATTTTCATCTAGTGCTTTAAGAAGTTACCTATTGTGGAAAGAGTCCCTAGCCTCTTCTCGTTATTTTATTTTTTATCATTTCAATTTATTTTTCATTTTAATGTTAAATGGTATTATCCATTGTTTCTATAAATTCATTATTTTATTATTAGTGAGTTATAATTATTATCCCTTATTATACTATATTCATATGTATTTATAATTCTCTAACTTTACCATAGCTATAAATCCATACATAATTTTAGAAAAGAAAATAGTTTGTGTTTTTTTCCTTTCAATGGAATCCCAATCTAGATACAAAAAAGTGGATGTTTCACTTGAATTGATTCACCTATGGGTAATAACCCTAAATAAATTTTTATGGTTATTATATATATATTTACTCAGTGAACAACAAGTGGGACTTGTTGTACACCTAGTTTGGAACTCATGGGGGATATGTTATAGATGAATCATGTGACACCCTAAAATGTAAATTCTTTATTTTTATTTATGAAGTTGTTTCCCCCTTTTGTTTGGGTGTCCTATGGTTGATTTTTTTTGGAAGCCTTTACAAGGCATTATGATTAGTCACACATTTGGGATACCATGTAGTAGAAAACATGTTTCATCTGCAATTTCAAACAAAGGTGATCACACAGTCTATGTGCAGTTTGGTAAACCATGTGAGAGAATCGTGTGACCTATGAGGATTTTGGGAAGTGGTTATTTCGTTGTCAATACATCATTTGGTAGATTGTGTGATACAACCATGTGACATAAATTGGTTGGCGTATTTTTTTCATTTAAGGTTATTTTTAATTATCTATTTCTCCCCAATCATTCCCACTCAACCTCACTCGATCTGGGCACCTCCATAGGATCTCTCTCCCTCTTACAATCTCCTCCAAGTGTATTTGGATCAGATATTTTGTGTTTTGTTGTATATATTCAATGGTAAGGTATTATCCCCTATAATTATCTTAGTTTTTTTTTCATTTTACACTCTTTCCCTCCTACCCTAATGGCCATGTTGACCAATTTTAATGGTTAGAGTTTTGTTAAAATTGGGGTTTTGTCTTTTAAAAGTTGTCAGAAATATCTTAAGGCCTATTCTGGTGGGTTTTTTTGTGAGTGACATGTTTCCATCACTTTAGGTAAGTGTTTATATTATGATTAATTTTATTGAAGAGTTCTATGATTTCTTTATGTTTTAATTTATAATACATGTATCTTTGTAATCAATGTTTTTCCATGTTATATTGGTTTTTACTTTTGAAAAAATGGGTAAATTGTTTAGTACAATGAAACTTTGGTTTTAAATGATATTTTATGAATTCAATATTATTTATATAATTGAATTTATGGTTTTGTTCTAGAAAAATTATTTTTTTATGGTGTTTTGAACAAATTTATTTTTATAAAGTGATGTGTTCTATATTTAAAAAGTGGTTATATTTTTTTATATGATCCCCATGTTTTAAAAAGAAACTTATAAGTTTATAAGGAGTTTTCCTTGTTTGTACAAAGTGTTTCCCCTATTTTAAAGAGGTTAACTCAATTTATATAAAAAGGTGTGTTTAAATTTTAAAGGCTTTCCAAGTTTTTAAAAGAGGTGTGTGTGTGTGTCCTCTTGAGTAGTTTGTCTTTGGGATGTATCCTTTATTGAATTGATCTTGTTTTTCAAGATAATATTTGTGTTATTTTGATATTTACCTTATTTTAAATGTTATTTTGAAAGGGGAATTTAAATGGGGAATTTTTATTATTCGTTGGGGTTATGTGTTATTTTCCCATAGAATTACATTTGAGTTTAAATGAATTTTAAATATGTATTTCCAAATCACTGATTTTATATGTATTAAAAGAAGTTCAATTTGGAACCTTGAGGGAATATGAATTATTGATTGATTTTTAGTCTCTATTAGAGCACTTTTATTATACTTTTCTTATGATTGTGTTCATTTTGTTAAAATTTATGTGAATTACGATTCATGGATTATGTGGATTAGAAAGGGGCTCATTATTATGGGGGTGTGTTTAAGGTGTAAAGTATATGATTTATGTACTTTATTGACTTTGGGATTTATGTTTTCCTTAGATTCACCTTGGTTTTATATTGATAGACCTCCATTATCTATTTCATGAGGAGCATAGGGATACTAAGTGGGTAGTCAAGGGATGTTGGATAGGCTAGTCAAGGGTTACACGCCGACTACTAGCTCCTATTTGAATATTATGATATAGCTTGGGAATTTCCAATGATGAGACTAGTTGAGAGTTTTTATAGGGATGATATATGTGACATTTAACCTTCTAGTAGTTTGGTATACTCTTTTCAAATTATATAACAGAACCATTAGCCCCAAGGTTGTTGAATATAGAAATTTACAACATTTTATTTCTTTTAGATATATTTTAATGTGAGTTTATTATATTTACCATGAACCAATTATGATTTTTTGGCTAATTATACTTTGGATTTATTTTTCTAAGGCTTTATATTCTTTACTATTGTTAATTTTTATGAATCTTTATGGATTTTAATTAATTTATGTGTTCCCTTATTTTTACTCATGTTGAGTGTGCATGTATTGAGTAATAAAAAAGGAATAAGGGATGACTATTTTAAATGCCTTCTTTGAAAAAATATTCCATTTGAAATGAATATTTTTAAAATTGTTACAAAACCATGAGAGGTTTTGTCTTTAAAATAATCTTTTGTCTAAAATATAAGACTTTGTAATTATTTCAATTGAAAATTTATTTTAAACCGTGTATTGTTTTTTTAATAATAGAGGTTTATGGTAAAATAATGAGTTTAAGTTAAATTTTTTTGAAATGTGGGTTTTTTGTTTTTAAAAAGGTATGTAGCTGGGTTTTTTTAGCTAAATTACTTCAATAAGTCTTCTTTGAGGTGGTATTTATAAAAATGGGTTTTGAGAAGTGAAAAAAGGTTTTTACATGTTTATTTTCATTTTTTATAAATGAAATGAAATCCTACTTTTTTATTATTTTCAAAACATTGGAATTGGTTCCCTTATAAGTGGGATGTAATGGGCCCATGGTGGTATCCCTATAGCCTTTGGATCACAGCTTACATTACCACATTAGTGGGTATGAAACCTCAATGTTTTTGTAGGTTCACATGATGTGGTTTTTATGTTTTTTACTAACATTATTCATTAGGTTGTTAGTGATGTTTTGGTTATGGTGGTGACTTTAGTGACATAGATATTTTGGGGTTTTCACCCATTTTGGTTCGAACAATTTTTTTTATTTATGTGGTGTATTTTCCTTTCAATCCTTCTATTTTTATTTTTGTTTTTCTTTGTTTTTTTATTTTGTAAATTTAAAATCATTGTATAAAAAATATTTTTATTTAATTAAAATCCCTTGTAAAATATTTTTTTTATTTATACTTATTCCATGTTTTGATATAGTTATTTTATTTAGATATTTTATTTTTGGCATGGTCATCCAATATAAGGAGACCAAAAGTTATGTTATCAATTGAAACCATTGTTAATCCTAGTTTTATGGGGGTGAAATTATCCCCATGTGGTGACTTGTGATACCATGATGCTTGTCAATAAACTAGGGTGATAGGGAATTTTTTTTAGGCCTTATGGTGGAACAACTCAGGTGACATGTTAGGTTATCGTAGAGTGGTTTTCTACAAAATAGTATTAGATCCAACTTTTTTTGTGGTAAAAGTAGATTAGACCTAAGACCATTAGAGATAGAGTGGTGGGTATGGAAGAGTGGTTAGCCAGATATTTTTTGGGATAAAACTCAATCTTTTATAGGTGGTTGGGATTTTTCTTTTTGATTTTTGATTTATGATAATTTCTTATTGAGATATTTTGATTTGGTATGCTACTACATTGAGTTTTAGGAAGATATCGAGAGATTCCTTGGAAAAATACTCATTTTGGAGAGAAAACAGAGGAAATATAGTAGACATAATTTTAAGGTGAATGGTTTATCAATATATGCATATCCCATGAATAACGTTAAAGAAAATTCATGTGGCACTCACACAGTTGGTGAATGGTCTGAAAAACCATGTATCCAAATTTTTAATAGTGTCGAAAGTTGGGATTTTTTGTTGTTTTCCCTCCCATGATAATTTTAGCCTCTCTTGTGTTTGATGAGGCTTATTTATGAGTGTTTATATAAATCTATGTGGATTTTAAAAAAATTATAACCATATTTAAATATAATATCATATGATTGGGTAATTTATGTTTATTTTCAAAAAAGTGTTTTTGTTTCTTGATTTTATTTTGTAAAAAGTTTTTTGATGCTAGAACAAATGATTTAATTGGATGGATTTCAAGAAAAGAGTTCCTTGAGTTTAAATAGTCAAATTTTTGGAGTGTTTTGGTGTGTTTTGTGTAATGGGAAGTTGACCCCCAATAAATGAGTTATTTTATTATTGGGTTTTAATTGTTTTTTTAATTCATTATGTAACTAGGTGTTTTGAAATGAAAATAAGGCCATGTTAGGAATTTTTGAAATGTAGTTTCAAAGAGTTTATAAAATATTGTTTCATTTGATTGTGCTTTATATCCCTTATGTTGAGATTTGGGGTGATATGATTATATATTGTGTATTATGATTATTTATAATAAAAACTTTGGTGAGGATTCATAAATTATAGAGGGAAACCTTTGGGGTAATTATCTTAGTGACTTGGAGGCAGTTTTCCCTTATTCAGACTCTACCTAGACTCATGATGGATTTTAAGGGCCTAACTCTTCTTAGCAGTTGGGTCATGTGTGGGAGTTTCTAAATCATAATCCATTAGTTTTTAGTAGTGACCAAGGGTATCATGAGACAATAGAGTGGATAACCAAGATCTAATAGATCATTGTGTCACTATGAATTCTATAATCCTATAGAGTGAGGTGCACCATTGCTTTGTTAAATGGATCATATTTGGATTGGTGGAAGTAATTTTTATATTCCCACCCATTTGAATCATTTTTATGGGGATATCTCAAGGATTCCTTCATACAATGGTTTTACCCCAAGGAATTTATACATGTTAAGGTACTCTAGTTCATGAGTGTCCATCAGGGTGATCATAAAGTGAAAGCTTATGCGAAACATTTCCTTAGAATGGTTCATTTATCTCCTATGTTGGATGATTATGATTCAATGATGGATTGGTTCTATTCAGATGGATTTATCTAGATCCCATATATATGTTATTTCATTAATTCTTAACTACCTTCATCTAAGTGGTGTATAATTCCATCATCATGTAACCATTTTTGGTAGGGAAACCTATGTAAAGTGATGTGGAGATCCCATAAGATGCTCCTTATAGCAAGAGAAAAAATACAGTTGTGTCTTATCAGTATGGGAAGTTCATGCAGGTTAGGTACTCTTTTATGATAGCTCTGAGGACCTATCATCAATGTAACCAACCTGGTCATCTATAATGATTTTATAATCCAAACATACCTCATAAGAAAAAGTAAACATAGACCCATCTTTGATCTAAGTATTAATCTACTATGTGGCTTCCACCTAAAGAGTTTGAAGATTTTTTTTGGGTTTTGGGTGAGTCATATTTTGTAACGTTTTATCTCCTTTTTATGGTACATGTTATTATCTTTTGATATGTTCATGCCACATTTCTTTTCTTACTCATTTTTATTTATCATGGTGTGACCATGGTTTGATATTTTTTTGGTGAATGGAATGAGAATGCATTGGTTTTGGGTTGGGGTATCTAGAATAATCTTTTGGTTGCGGGGTAGACTATGAGAGCTACTTATTTGAGGTTTTCTTTCCAAACTATTATGGGTCGGTATTCATCATGTTCAGCATCGATTTACCCTTTGTGTAGTATCATGTCCCAAATTCAATGTTATTCCATTACTTTTTGAGGCATATTCATGTTAGTGGTATTTTTCCAATTTTGGGCATTGAATTATTTGGAAGATTCTTTGGGTTTAAACTTTTTATTATAAACAATTTTAGAATAATTATAAATATTTGGGAGAACTAAGACTGGTCTCTAAGTGTTTCTGTAGTTGTGGGATATTTCTTCATGGACATTGGGTTTGGACGTGTCATTTCTTGTAGATATTGTACCCTTGATTATCCTGGTGTTGTTAGTGTCGAAATATCCTCGGGTTGGATTCTGTACTTAAAAAAGAACTTTCACGTTTTGGAATGTATATTTGGTGGGGTTCTTGAATTCATGGTAGACATTGGGAGTGGTTGAACAAAAATTTTATCTTTTGGAATTCATTCTTTGGATCTATAGTACTTCAGTAGTTATGAAATAACGAGTAATCTAGTTTTCCTAAGAAATGGGTTTTTTGGGTCTCGTGATTCTAGTACCATGTCTGAGAGTTGATCTTTTGGTTAAATCCCTCTCTTTAATGGGTTAATATTGACACATCCCTTAACTTGAGTTGTGAAAAATATTATAGGAGTGGACTTTATAGGGGAAGAAAGTATACTGGTGGGGGAGAAGTGTGATACCCTGATATTTCACTTTCTTTAATTTTTCTGTGTGGTTTTTTCTTCCCTTAGTTTCATGTTGTCTTTAGGTTTAGATTTTGAATTTGTTGAGATTTTTAAGGGTTGTTTGGTTAGGCACACGGTTTAGGAAACTATGTGGTAAAAACTATGAACCATCTATAGTTTTTATAGAGGTTATATATGGTCTGCACATGGTTTTCTAAGCCACATAAGGAAACTATATAACCTCTAATGTTTTGGTATAGTGGTTGTCACATGATTTGTGCACAGTTTTATAAACCATGCAACTAAAATGTTTTTCATGCTCAAGTTGGGTTATTTTTGTCATTTTATCTTATTTTTAATTGGTTTTTTCTCCCCAATATTTCCCACTCAACCTCACTATACATAGGAACCTTCCAAAGAGCACTCACCCTCTTCTAAACACCACCATGTGGATTTGCAGAGGATCATTGGTGTTTATTTGTATATATTGAAAGGTCGGTTCTTCCCCATACTTCTTCTCTTAGTTTCTTTAATTTTTTCCCTCTTTACCTCTAATAATAATTTCCATTTGGGATGATTTTAAAGGATATGGTTGTGCTAAAATTTCTGTTTTGGTTTTAAAAGGCTGTGAACCATCTATTAAGGCCTATTATTGTGTTTTATATAAAATTTTACATTTTTACACCACTTCAGGTGGTTTTTTTCGTTATTATTCATTTTATTAAATATTTACTAGATTTATTGATGTTTTAAAAGTTTTTGAAGTAAAAATTTTATTTTTATAATACCAACCTCTATGTTATTAAAGGTTTTCCATGATTTATTGGTTTTTATTTGGAAAAATTGGTAAATTGTTTATCTTAATGGAAGACTTGTTTTAAATGGTGTTTTATAAATTCAAGGTGTTTGATAAATTCAAATAATGGTTTTTTCTAGAAAAATAGTTGGTTCATTGTATTTTGAAATAATTTAGTGTCATAAAGTAAATTGTTTTTTTTAAAGTGGCTATTCTATTTTAAGGGGTCCCCATATTTTAAAAATAATCTTCCTTATTTATAAAAAATTTCCTTATTCATAAAAAGAATTTCCATTTTTTAAAGTGGTTTCCTAATTTTAACAAAAAGGGTAAGTGAATATTTCAAAGGTTTCTAAATTTTTGAAAAGATGTTTGTTTCCTCTTGATTTTTTTATCATTGGGATAATGTATTTATTATATTGATCCTGTTTTTCTTGATAATTGGTGTTTTCTTTCTATATTTACCATGATTTAAAAGTTATTTTGAAAACTAGTTTCCAAATGGGTATTTTGATTCTTCTTTAGGGTTTTGTGTTATTTTTCCTTGGAATCCCATTTAGGTTTAAATGGATTTTAAAAATTTTATTTCCAAGGAATGGATTTTATATGTTTAAAAAGAAGGATCATATGGCACATTAAGGTAATTTTCTTTATTGTATGATGTTTACATAATAGTAGGGTTCCCTTATTATACCTTTCTTATCCTTGTGTAATTTTTCTTAAAATATATATGAATTGTGATTCATTTATTATATGGCTTGGATAAGGGTTTTTTATTAATGGGTTCTATTGGAGGTGGAATTTATATGATTGATGTGATTTATTTATTTTGGTATTCATGTTGTCATGTGATTGGCATTGGTTTTATAATGATCCACCTCTAATGTCAATTTCACAAACAATACTAGTTTACTAATTGGGGGAGTGAAAGAATGTTAGCTATTCTAGTTGAGAGTTATGCACTGGATACTAGCACCTTGTTGAATTTTATGACCTTACTGAGGGGAATATCACTAATGAGACTAGTTGAGAGTGATTTGGGGGATGATAAATGTGACTATTATTCTACCAATAGTTGGATACACTCTTTTCATATCATGTACTAATTATAATAGTCTGTAGGGTTTTCCTCATCCTATGTATCATATGTTATTCCTTTATTGTATATGGGAATGTGAGTTTCTTATCTTTTTCTTGATATTGTTATCACATGTTGGATATTTATTCTTGATCAATATTATTGTAAGGATTTATGTGATTAATTTTTTCCCATTTTTTATGAGTCTATATATATTTTAATTGTTTTATGTTTTCCCTTATTTACACTCAAGTTGAGTGTCCATGTCTTGAGTTTTAAAAATGTAAGAAGGGATGTTTTTTAATTCAATCCTTGAAAAAAAAATTCTTTTTAAAATGATTCTATGGAAATGTGTTACAATACCATGATAGGTTTTTTTTAAAATAAGTGTGTATTTCAAATATAATCATTTATAAAGTGTTTTCTATTGAAAATTTATCTTAAACCATGAGGTTTTTTTCTTTAAAAGAAGGAGTTTAACTTATTTCTTTTTTAAATTTGTGTTTTTTTATTTCATAAAGGTAGGTATTTGGGTTTCCCAAACTATATTTTCTTGGTAAGTCCATTTTGAGGAATGTTTTATAAAAGTGTTTTTTTATGAAATAAAAAATGGTTTTACATGTTCATTTCCATTTTTCATAAAGAAAATTAAAACCTAATTTGTCATTATTTTTAGACAAGTTGTCTTGATTTCATTCTAAATGGAATTTAATGGACTCATGGTGGTATCACATTGGCCTTTGTCTCACACCCTACATACTCATATTAGTGGGTATATGGCCTTCATGTGTTCTATATGTAATCAATTTTGTTTTGAAGATTTTTTTCTACCATTCTCCATTGGTAATCATGTGATGTCTAAGATATCGTGGTGACTTGATAATCACATGGATATGTTGGTTTTGTCACCCTTTTGGGTTCAAATATTTTTTTTATGTTATGTGGTGTATTTTCCTTTTAGGCCTCCTTGTTTTATTTTAGTTTAGTTTTGTTTCCTTTTTCTGGAAATGTATATTCCTTGTATAAAAGATGGTTTCATTTATTGAAATGTTTTGTAAAATCTTTTTGTTATTCTTTATGGTTATTCCATGTTTCTATGTCTTTATTTTTTCTACTATTTTATTTCTTTTCATGGTCGTCTAATATAAAAAGATCTCATGCTAGTTTCTAGATTGGAACCATTATTGATCCTGATTTTATAATGGTTAAGTCATTCCCACATGTTCACTTGTCATGCCCTCTTGATTGTCTCCAATATGGGGTGATAAGGAATGCACCTCAATCCTTGTGGTGGAATGACTCTCATGATGTATCAGGTCAACTTGGTCCAGTTCTCTAAAATTAAAATTATCTTTACCAACCATAATGAAGGATTGGATTGTATTACTATAAGGATTTATCCATAATTGAATTAGTCTCTCACCATTTCAAATACATTATTTCTACTTCCCAAACTCATTGTTAATCCTATTTTTTATAAATTACTTGATAACCATAAATCCATATTCTACAGTTGATAATGGTGCTTATTTAAAAAATTTGAATCGATCGTGACTCCTTAAATGAGTCGTGGTTATTCACCTATTTATACTTATTAATTAATTGACTAGGGAAAACTATTATGATGAACATATAATCCTTTATTCTATATATAAAAGTGTTATAAGATAATCCTCATTGGGAATTTATTCGAAGTATTCTTATATTGTTCATTCTTGAACATTATGCCATAGCCATTTAGTATGTAATTGAATGAATTGTAATTTCATGTGATGGGTGGAGCCTATTATTATATATCCCTTTAGTTAACTGGTAGGTCTCATGAGACAACTAAGATAGGGTAATGGGTGAATCCTGAACCTTTATATATGACGTCATGGGCCAATGCCGCAATAGTATATTTATGATGTCTGTAATTATTGATTCCAAACATTTCCATCATTATGTTACCATTTACTTATTTATTTCCTTTTCCATCAGTGGATTATGTTACGCGGAATTGATTGTTTATGTGTTCCCATTATATTACTTATTCTATGATAGATTCTATTGTATGATATCCCTTGATAATAATTTTAGCTCACACTTTACTTTTGTTTCCCATTCAAAAAATAATAAGTTGAAAAACAATGTATGAATGACCAGATAGATAAAACTATAGAATAATGATTTTTACTCAAATGTTATAATTTTTCATGATGTAGTGTAAAATTTATGTATTTAGTCTCCTGAGGAGTACTGAACCTTGATCTTGGTAATGTAATTTGATTTATTATAATTGTCATGTAACAAATGGACCACAAATTTTGGGTGACCCGGTTTGGGGGTGTTATAGTTGGTATTTGAAAAAGATTTGGTAGAAACATTAGGAACAAGATTTAAAAGAATGTATGAAGAGAACATAGATTCAACCATTGAAAAATCGTAGAGATTATTATTGGCCAGTTTTTTATAAGTATTCGTTGGTGCCGAAAACAATTCCATGGGATTAGTCAAGGAAGTCGCAACAGTTTTCAATAAAAGCCAAGGAAAAATGGCCCCCAAAACTCTCTTAAGTTTCTACTTCATGAATCCCATTCTTGAAGCTTCCCTTCATGAACGCGCGATACCTTGATGGTATGCTCTGTCAGTCAGATGGTGCTTTGTGGCTGCTCTAAGGTTAGCAGTGTACTTTGAGAGTCTAATAGAGCCATATCCATTATAGAATCTAGCATTTTCTAAAAGAACCACTTTCTAGCTTCGTGAAACCCTTTTCCTATTAATACCCAACTCATTATAACCTAAAAAATGGTTAATTGACCATTCTACTTTCAAATTTATCCAAATTCACAAAGCACTCGATCATCGTAAACCAATATAAAAATGGATCATTCATGCTACCTAAGCTTCATGAAAACCTCTTCTATATAGTATTTAATTTATCCACTTAAGGTGGGGATTCATTTTGTGATGTGTTAGGCCCTTTTCGGAGAAAGAAGGAAATCAAGGTTACTTTAGGCTTTGTGAAGCACTCCTTTCTAATCCAGGACTTTATCCTACGGCTGGGTCACAATGTTTTATGAATCCTACTCCTTCATAAAGACCCTAACATCTATGAAAGAATCTAATCTTTGTGAAGAACCTCTATGTGAGTCCCAATACTTCATGAAGCCCAAATCCTATGCTTCTCTATGTTGTCTCCCTGATGTTGGAACCTCTTCATGAAGGTTAAGTGATCAATGCCTCTACACCCTTCCAAGATCGGTCCAGTTTCACCTTAAGTATATATGTGAAGTGTGCCCCTATTCATGCAGACCACTCCACTTCATGTGCAGCCCAACATTCCAACCTACCTATTGTTTCCCAGTATAGGTATGATGACACCTTTTTCTTCTTAGTATAGGCATGCTAATGTAGACCTCATGATCGACCACTCTTCCACACCATTAAAACCTATAATTTCTAAATCCATGAACCTCCCAATGGTTCATGAGGGGTGGTTAAATAATCCCAAAGGGTGAAGATTGATCCCCCCATGTCCATGCTTCATGATGTAAAACTGCCTAGTTTAACCGTCCTCAACGCATGGCATTAAACAGTGACTGTACCCTGTGCAATAAGCACATGATGCTCCATGTGTGAATAGTAAATAATAGTATTCACAACACCTATACTTATAGGGAATGATATTATCCCCACATGGAATTTGATCCTCCCTGAATAGAATGAAATCCTCCTCAAGTAGCTTCTATGCGTAAGCCCCACTCACATGGAATGAGATCCTCCTCACATGGAATGAGATCCTCCTCTTGTAGCTTCCATGCATAAGCCCTGCACTATCTCTCATTGGTGAATCTTTCATGAAACAACCATCAGGTATACTGCTTCCTCTTGTTTCTCACCCTGATAATGACTCACAAGGGCTTAGTGGTTAACAGAACCCATGACATCTAACTTCCACCCAATCATGTCCCACCATATGGGTAGCTTTCATTCACAAGCCCCAAACAAATGGGCCTCCTATACTATATAAGACCCAATAATATCCACACCATGGGCCTCCCATTTGGTATAATTACTAACCATAACCAATTCCAGGGGCCTCATCCTTAGGATTAATCCCCATAATGTCTCTTAAAATGGGCCCTCTTATCATGTGTATTCCCCAATCATGCCACATTATCAAGCTACATGGAATTTGATTCCAAATCTAGTAGGATACATAGGAAGCCTCTATAAGTTCCAAACCAAAAACTCAACACCCAACTTTTATCCACTCTATCCATCCCACATTTACATCCATGCTCATTTTTCCTCGGGTCAACACATCCCAGTAAGATTATGCCACCTACCCTAGCAGCTCAATGCGTAAGCCCCACACCAACTCCAACCAAGAGAAATCCTGCTGTGAAGGGAAGATTCCTTTCATAATACTTACACCATCCCTCACTGATGCTACTTTCACAGTGTGATTATCCTTACCACATGATGTTAAACTAGATAAATTGGTCCTATCACATGACCATAAATAAATACATCAAACTAAATAGGTTTTGATCCCTATCCTCTACACACAGTACATAGGGAACCACTTTAAGGATAAATCCCAAAAAAATGGTAAACCAAGGTGCCTCCCTCTTAGGTTTTCACCTCCCTAATTCACCTCCAAGGGTATTATGATCATCCTTCAGAGTGTGAAATCTTCACTTTTATAGGGAACACCTCCAGAATCCCCCTCCATGGGGTGTTTTAATTCATCCATCAGTAAACCTTCCTTGTGCTCCCTCCTAGGGATGTAACTCCTTGGTCCACCTCCATGGGGAATTCTGATCAACCTCACTTCGTCTCCATGAGAGATTAAACTCGTGACCACAAAATAGATACCCCATGAAAAATAATGGATTCCAGAGGTAAAAACATTGAAAGATTCACCTATGGAGTCAACTTTTCATGCAAAAAATGTGATGCCTGAGGTTAAAACCATTGAAGATATGACTTTGGAATTAGATATATCATGATATAAATGGGATTACTTGGGTTCATCACCTATGATGCCTCTATGAGATGTCCTCCTAAGAGGAAGAATATAGGTGACCAATGTTCCCAGCATCTATAAGTGCAAGTGATTCTCAATAGGACTATTATCCTGATCAAAGGTTGCTACCCTATCAATACCCTTTATAATATCTAGATGGAAGTAGTATAAGTAACTAGCATCAAAAAAGATATGGAACTAAGAATGAGTTTCATGAACATGACTCAAATCTATGAGGGAGAACTAGAGTAGTAAATAATATACATGGATGAATCCATGGAAGGAGGAACTGACATCCCGTCATTCTATTTTGATTAAGGAGTATACATCATCATTAAAAAGTGATGAAATATATCCACCTTGGGAAAGTAGGAATGTAGGGAAATGAAAAATTTGATGCCATCATGATTCAAACATATGGCAGTGACGTACCCTGGAGAAATAATCCAAAACATAAATGGTGAACCTAATTTGAAACACTTCTCTTCGGCATGGGGATTTATTGGATTCAATACATTAACATATTATCATGTAACTGGATTTATCTATTTAGCATTAAGAAACTCCAAGAAAATGGTGGGCCTGACATGGAACTCACCAGAAACTGGGGTAGCTAAACATTGGGCATTCCGATCTACTACATCATCAGCAAGAATATCTCTCTCTATTAATAGAAAATTAGATGATTTTGGGGAATTTCACTTTTATTTCCTTGTATCTATGATGAAAGATAAATCCTCCTTATTTACATGACCCAATATACAAGAAACCTATAACCCAATTCCTGTATAAGTAGGGGAAGGAGAAATGTTAATGAAAAAATCCCACATGACGCCCCATCCACCATGAAATATTCTTCTTCATCAGATTCCCTATGACCATGCCTCATCTCACACTCAAAGATATTCTAGAGGAGGGTTATGGACTTCCTAAAATGTTGGTACAAGCTATAGGGGTTCATTCCCATGAGGGACATGGACCTCTAGGACCTGGAGGCTTCTACGCCTCACTAACACTACTGCCCCCAAGGGTTGTGCAGGGAGCCACTGCTCCATACTCTAATATCAAACCGCTTCAAGAGATTCTCTCCTAAGTAGTCCTATGACTCACTATCCTATGTTGAAGAGTTGGGTATGCTCGAGTCACCATGGATGCAACTACTAATTGGGATCAACCAAGGAGGTCTCCCATAAGGCCTCACTAGTTCCAACAATGATTTCTCCTCTAGGCTGAGGAACAAGTCGACTATACACCTGCCCTGTCTGTCCCTATCCAAAACACCCAAAATTAACTTCAAGAATAAGCACATGAAGATGAATGATAATGGTAATCATCTTTGACAACTCTAGTGGCTCCTGCTACCACCAACACATTCTTCCATATCCCTAAAATCACTAATAAGGGATCCATCTTTGCATGATTTATGTCGAGACCTTATCCACCTCACAGGAATGCTAATATGACTCTATCAATCACCTACATCACTAGAAGACATTATGGGATGGACCATGATGATGAGTTTCAAATAGAAGGTCATCCTTTCCCCATCACCAACTAAAGAGGAGGTCCTACCCACTCCCACAATCAGTGTGAAGGTCCTCCTCTTCTTTTTCCTATCATAAGAGGAGGTCCTCCCCACACCAGCATTAAACCAAGTATATTTCCTCCCTGATTCATCACCAATCATCATGGGAGACCACCCCATGTCCCTATCAATCATATAAGAGGTCCTCCTCACTTTATCACCAGCCAGTCTAGAGGTACAATTTTAATTATGCTTCCCAACATGGAGGTCCTCCCCATGACGTAGCCAACCAGATTGGAGTCCCTATATACTAATCCAATAGTCAAAATAGAGGTTATCCTCATGTTTTCACTAGCTTAAGAAGTGTCCCTCCTTTATCAATCAACATTCAACATGCTAGACCTCCCCATTTAGAGTTTGATCAGTGAAAAGTTCCTCCTCACACCTTATCCAACCAGTATGGAGTTCCTCCACATACCATTACCACCGATCAACATGGAAGCCCCCCCCCCTATGTTTCTACCATCCAGAGTGGAGACCCTCCCCACTCCTACAATACTCTAGGATAAGGTCCTCCCTGCTCTTACAAAAACTGATAAAGAGGCCCTCCCCATATCACAATGGATTAAAGTGGAGGTCCTACCCACACTATGACCCACCAACATATAGGCCCTACCCATAACAAAAAAATTCCTTTCCATGTAGAGTTTCCCCATGGTATAATGGAGAACCAACATCGCTGAAGGTAAAATTTTTGGAGGTTTCAAGTCACCGTCAATCCCGATCACATATCAGATTTTAAGGTATAATGTGATTTGATGATGGAACCTTCACCCTGGTCATCTGCATCAAAGTATGTGGAAAGATATCAGTAGTTCTGATTATTGTAGGATAGTAGATAAAGGTGGAGGAAGATTTGGATCCATTCTATGGGGTCATGGTGCAGTCATCTCTATCATCACTAGTTTCTCTCTCTACTTATACGCAAGATCAGGGAGAGTTATTATAGAATGGGATAGATAAAGAGTATATGGTTGCATTTTCTTCCCACACACATGAGGCAGTGGTGAAAAACCATTCCTATAGGGACGTGATGATGTGGTGGGAACCACCCTTAAGATACGACCCAGTATATAGCAAACACTCAGCTCACGCGGTAGGTCCTTCATCATCAAACCAACCATAGAACTGATCCACATCAGTGTTGTTATCAATCTCTCAGTTGATGCTGATCAAAGATTGGGCTAACCAAGAGAAGGGACCCACTTATGAATAGAAAATTATGTGGGATACTATTTATAATGATCAATTGTTAGTTATATTCTGGGTGAATGAGTCTTCCAAAATCAATATCCTAGAGTCCCTCACCAAGGACCAGGTTACATGCTTCCACCAAACTATTTGGATGATGTGTTTTCACCTCTATGATTATCAGTTGGTCTATCCAGAAATCCATGAGCATCTTGATGACATTGATCAGTAGTGACTCATGGTTGAGTTGGAAGCACTCCCAGTGGATGAACACCCTTCATCTCCCATCTACCACTAGACCCTCTAATAGATATGTGTTAAGATCTTCATAGTTTTCCATAGAATCATTGAAGAGGAATCTCCACACTTTCATATCTAGGGTTGGGGGTAGTATGCTTATCTCCACTTCATTCCTATCTTGCAATAGTTGGTCCTACTCCATGATATTTAATATTTACCTTCATGTATCATGATGGTGAACATGGTTTTTCATGAGATATCCCAGGATGGGAACATTAGTGAAGGGTCCGAAATTGAGAATCCACCCCCAGGGGAATTGCAGTATCAATAGGACCCTCATAAAAGTGTCCACACTCACCTGAAAAGATAGACACTTGGCCTTAGGGATACCTATACATCATTTCCTATCAGTAAAAAACCAATAATGAAAAAGGACCTCTCAATACCTCTAATATGTCTAATGTTCAGAAGAATATAGAGGTTTATCCTTGAATTTAACCCCTTCTCCTACAGTGTTTAGATTATAATAGGATCATTGATGAGTTCCTGGATGACCGACACTCGGATTATGGTGCTCCTTGATAGGTTCATATTCCTCCTTCACTAGGGTTGTAGGGGTAGCCACAATTCCTCCTCATCTAGTTTCTCCTAATCAAGCCTGATGATCTTGTGCGTCCCAATAGAGTAGAGGGTGGATTTTAGGTAAAGAGACCATGAAATGAGATGATGAACATTCCATATCAGCATAATAATCTCCCCAAGACACAGATCAAGTTTCTTAATGAGATTATGAGCCTAATCAACATGTTGATGAGCCTGTTAATGTACTAGTGGTCAGGGATACTCATCAATATTGGAACCCACACTAAGAATATCATATAGATACTCCCACAGCTCACCTTGAATCTTTAGAGACTTGTAAGTTGGTAGTCCCACCTAACGACATGCCATATCCGACATGGGTGGACAACATACGAGTACCCCCAGATTTATGGTAATCCTATATTCACCACCTTTAATGGGATGGTTGACCCACGGTAGCATTTGACCCACTTGATCTCGAGGTGTGGGCCCATGTTGGTGACCCTATAACAGTAGGAGGCCGCCAAGATCTGATTTTTGTGTAGACATTGGAAGGGTCTATGTTCATATGGTATAACCAATAACCAATAATGTTTATCACTAGTTAGGAAGACCTTCTTCATTAGTTTCTCAACCGGTTATGCTCCACCAAGTGCAAGGCAAGAATTGTAGACCTCTTCAAGTGTAGGAAACTTCCAGATGAGTGTGTTGCAGAATTTTTCTCCTAGTGAAAGGGCCTCATGTATTCACTCAATATGTCGCTGACCTAAGAACAACTACTATTTATGTGTATGGGGAACTTCAAGAATGGTATGGTTCACACCCTCGTCACTTATAACATACTAAGTTTATTTCAATATTTCTTTAAAAAAGCTTAGTTTTTAGAAGAATCCTTGTAATAGGCTATATAAGCACATCAATTTATTATGCTAGATCCTGTAGGAAGAGCTACCCATGTAGAGAATTCCACCATATTATAGGCAGAGGCCCAAGAGAAACTAGATATATTTTCTATATATCCCTACCAAGAATAGCCTTGCTAGGTGGAGTAGCCTAAGAATGATCATCCTCTCCAAGCATAAAATCGGTAGGAACTGCCTCATCAAGCATAGCTGCATATACAAGATAATATGGGTTTATCCCCTGTTAGGATCCATCACCTCTTCAGGGCCAACATCCCAGAGTATCCTTCCCAGAAAGGAGAAACAAAATCTATTCCTTCAAGGAGGCACATGTTCCTGGTTATTCTCACAGTGCCTTGGAATAGGGAATTCTGAAGCTACAAGAGTGCAAGAAGCTACATGAAGCAGAGATCACTGATCTCCCTAACCATTTTCATTACCAAAGGAGGCTTGAAAGTACCATTAAAAAATTTATGTGTTCAAGTATTTTCCTTAGGAATATATGGATAGTGTGATAGTCATGTTGGGAAACATCCAACTGCAGGTAGCACACATCGTCACTGAGCCTGATAGTGATGATGATGGTTCTGGTGAATAGAAATAGGTTTACAACCACATAACTCAGAAGTATGATGATTGGTTTCCCCCCAGAGTAGTATCTCATGCCCATTGTGTCATATATTCCCTATTAGGCTATCCCAAAACTCATAATGTCTCCACACCTTCTCCAGCTATCACTTCTAGTCTTCATCATAGCCTTCTACATCTCAAAAGATTAGGTTATGATGGTGTAATAGAAAGAAAACTCCCATGTCGGTGCCAAATCCATCCCGTACTTTCTATTATTTCATGCCTCTAAAGAATGGAATCATACCCAAGGTCTACCTAGTAATGAAATATTCATCCAATGATGATCAGGAGTATGCCTCAGTGAATAGAATAAAGTTGGTGGATCCCTTCATGGTCCTTGCCTATGAGTAATATAAAGAAATCCCTTCAAGTTTCCCTAGATGGCATCATCAAAGAAGAAGTCAAGGACATGAAAACAACTATAATGCTCAAGAAAACACTACGAACAAGAATTTAGTGGTTCATTCAGTAGTTACCATTGTTCCTTAATCCAACGAGCACCCCCTATAGGTAGAAACATGTGTCTATCACGAATATCTAACCTGACGAAGCACATTTCCAGCATACATACAAAGCTCTCAATTTTCTAGGACCTCCTCTTGTCATCCTAAATAGGTGTGGCCCTTTCAAAACCCCTAAAAATCCCCCTCTAATTTTAAGTATAGGTGGTATCCATAGAGATCTTCTTTGTTGAGTAGGTTGAGCGAGCATAATTCCAAGCCATCATCTCATTCGTAGGAGAAGACGAGGGATCCCTCATGCAGGGGAAAATTCCCCCATTGTACATCACCGATCGGTTAAATGGCATATAAATCCATTATTTACTAGTGTACATTGGATCCATGATCAATCTCATCTCAATCCAGGCACTCCACTATCTAGGGCTAACTGAAAATATTTTGAGTCCCTCTGATCTAAAGAATCAGGTTTATAAAGGGACCGAGCGGAGAGAATGTGGCATAATATAGTTGAAAACATAATTGAGTGGCTTGATAGTAAACACTAAATTCATGGTTTTCTCACAAGATACTACTTAAAACTTACTTATTTTTAGCACATGGCTTTATCTACATGCAAATATTCCTTCTTTGTATCACCAATGCCTCAAGTAATCCCCCATTGATCGAGTAGGCATGCTTTAAGGTGATGTGCCAGCCTTTGATTTCGGTGAAGCTTTCTATTTGGATTCCATCTATTATAATGGAAAGAAAAATCCGGATCAAACCAATGAGTTTGAATATGAAACTATTTCATCTAGCTTATGGATAGACTTTGATGATGTTTTCATACCCTGGATTCACTAGTTGGAGGCTTCAATGCAAGACCTGGGAAATTACATCATCATTTTTGGGATGAAAGGGTTCCACGTACTTGGGTACAAGGAACTTCAAGAGATTACCTCATACTTCTACACAGTCCAAGATAGGGTGACACTAAAAACCATATTATTGTGAGATAATGAAATGTTCACCCCATGAATACAATTGTGTGGCATACATGCATGTTTCTCCAAGCCAAGTTGAACCTATAGAAATGGACCCTCCACCCTAATTTGACATCAAATATGGACGTCGTGGTCAAAGGCCTAATGGGATTGGAATGACATCCTCTATCTTCCTGGTCTCAATAGAGAAATAATCCCCCAGTGAGGATTCCACATCCATCCAAGAAATTGCCAGAGTTTCCCTAAAATCAGTCATCTTGGATGAGTTGTCTCCTCCCACCGATTCCCCTGCCTCAAATGATGAATAGTATTTGGAGGATGCTCCTAATAAATTCAAAGAGGAAATATCCACCACTTTAGATGAGCTGATAAAGGTGAACCATGGTACTCAGAAAGACCCAATGCCAAATCTAATTAGTTCAGCCATGTCTGTGAAGGAATAGTGATAGTATATGGATTTCTTGAAACAACATCATGATGTATTCACTTGGAGTTATGAAAAGATGCCACGACTAAACCCTAAGACCTTAATCCATCTTCTTATATTTCCAGTGAGTCATCACGGGTTCAAGACGCCTCAAGGAAAATGAAAAATACCAATGGTGCCATGGTTGAGGATGAATTTGATAAGATTATCAAATCCAACTTTGTTAAGGAGGTACAGTACCCTAAGTGGCCTACCAATATCATTCAATTCAGGAGAAAAAAAGGGAATATCAAAGTCTGTATTGACTTTCGGGTTCTCAACCGTTATTTTTTGAAGGATTATTTTTCCCTCCCAGTGAGAGAACTTTTGATCAACGCCATAGTTGGTTTCCAGG
The DNA here is from genome assembly GCA_963277665.1 of Viscum album. Classification (NCBI taxonomy): domain Eukaryota; kingdom Viridiplantae; phylum Streptophyta; class Magnoliopsida; order Santalales; family Viscaceae; genus Viscum; species Viscum album. The sequence goes on along the minus strand of OY728121.1, from coordinate 690,504,975 downwards.
ATCTCTCCTGTGTGGATTAATATTTTAGGTACAACCAAATCCAGATGTCCCCAAAATATTAGTAGTCTAATGCATTCTTATATAGAACCAAAAGGTACCTTCTACTATTAGGTAATGTATTTCAGAATGAAGAATTCAAGACCCACTTATTAGTGGGTTATGTTCCACATCATTAAACTGGTCTTTAGGATTCTAGTGGAATGCTATGTGGATGACTTAGTGGTTGAATCCCTCCATAATCATGACCATATTAGATATATTAAGATGTTTCTTGGATTCCTTAAACCTTAAAATTTTAATATTAACCCCTTGGAGTGTCCATTCATGGATTCCTCAATGATGTTTCTTGAATTTATCTTCAGATACATAGGCATCATGATCAACCCATAGAAGATCAAATTTCATCAGTCAAATGCCTCTTTTGAGAAACATTTGAGGGCTATGATGCCTTCAATGCCACTTAGCCTATGTACATCAATTCATTGTGAATCTAGACATATAGTGTAAACCCTTTTATAAGCTCCTGAATAAAGTCACCATCTACCAATGGGATGAAGACGGTTAGGATACCTTTGAGGAAATCAAGAAATATCTATTATATCCTCTGGTTCTGATGACACCCATCTCTATAAGGCCTTTCTTTTTTTATGTGACTACCCTGTAATGATCCCTCAACACACTTCTCACCCATAATAACAAAAAGGGTAGAGAGATTAGTTTATACTATCTCATTCACATGCTCATAAATATGGAGACCAGATATTCTCCTGTTGAGAAGATCTTCCTCGTGCTTTTTTTCACAGTGCAGAAGTTACGACACTGTCGGAAGTATCATGAGATATAGATGGTGTCTCAGGTGAATCCTCTAAAGTATATCCTAAAATGAACCATTATATATGACACACTGGTAGGTTATTATTCAACAGTTTGACATCAGGATAGTTCAACAGAAATCTGTCAAGGGCTAAGCACTGGCATAATTTCTAGCCACCCATCCAACTCTTGAAGAAGCACCTATGGATGATAATTTACATGATGAGTCCATCCTATTAGTGTATTAGGTTGTTCCTTGCTAGAATATAAATTTTTATGGTGCCTCTTAGATCCCATATCATAGAAGTCCCAATGATCCCAATATCAATAGAGTTTTCTTGGGGATTGTTTTTATAATAACCATATAAGTTGTTCTTCCATGCTCATTTATGATGTTATAAGGCTAAACTAACAATAAGGAAGAGTATCAGGCTATCATTAGTAGTCTTGATATGGATCTTGAGATTGATTTCCTCTACTTGAATGGGAAGGGAGACTATGAGATATTCATCAAATAGATCAATGGTTACTACATCATTAGGAATACAGAGCTTATTCCCTTACTCAAGAGCAGTCACCAACTGATATCTCAATCCCTTTCTCAACTAGAGGTAAATAATTTTCCCGAATAATATGATGGTTGAGCTTATTCCTTGGATAGTCTAGACTCATATCTTTGAATGCCTAAATAGGATGACATGTTCGTTCATGTGGCACACTGGAGATTTATCACTCCTGTCATCTCATACAACAATGAAATCCATCAGGTAAACTACATGAATGCATACACTTCCACATAAAGATATCCAGTCCCCTCATGGTAGTGGAAAACTCTGATTGTACAACTCCTTTTTTAAGTATCTTTAGCAGGGTACCTTCCCATTAGATAGAGTAGAACATGAGTGAATCCATTGGTGTGCAATACAGTTCACCCTCTAAAGTGGGAGTAACCTTGAAAATAATATCTATAGACATCGGTTTGATGGAATTATCCACCTTTTAATCCAAGGAGACAATATCCCCTAGGTCCCACAGGTGGTTTTTCCCAAATCATGTGGTTCTCATTAGGAAGGATTGAAGATTTCTCGCTAGATTTGAAGATTGGATTACTTTTGTCCCACCAAGATCTATGAATGCATCAAGTTTTTAAAGCGGCTTCATGTGTGTTAGATTCATGCCAAAATTGTGTATTGACTGCTAGATCCCTTACATTCTTCGAATTATTCTTGGCCCTTCGCAGTATATGGTCTTGATGTCATGGAACCCTATACACCAATAACAACTCACTAATGTAGGTTCATTATAACTACGGTAGATTTATTTTCCAAGTGGGAATAAGTGATTACTCTTAATAAATTCAATGCTTGATTAGTGGTATAATTTTTTTTCTCTAATAACATTCACTGATTTAGAGTTCCTCACCTCATTATCACCGACAATAACACCAACTTTTGGGCTGCTGATCTAAAGAAGTTTTATGTCAAGTAAAACATCTATGCCAACCATACTTCTCTATACCATGCACAAAAAATGGAGAGATAAAGGCGTTTAAGAAAACCCTCTCTAAGATTATGAAAAATATGGTGGTATAGAAGAAGAAGAGTTGGCCATACAAGATCCCCAACACTCCCTAGGCCTATCAGATGATGACTCACAATTCCACCCTGGTGACTCCATATTCCCTGGTGTACAGAACCGAGGTAGGACTACCCTTTGAGATTTAGTTTTCATTGTTTTGGATAGCTATCTGTGACAAGAAGATGCTAGATAGAATGGAATAGATCTGTCTAGATGATTTGGAAACCCTCAAAGAGAATAGGCTCCAAGCCTTTCACAATCTATAGAGGCACCATAATAAGAAAAAAAGGGTGTTCATTAAAAAAATTCTCCTAAACTTATTCCTCCATTGTAACACGTTATTGGCTCTCAGAATACCAATGATACCCAACATAAATCCACTAATATATGAGCCCAAGATGGAAGGTACTTCCATCATTCATAAGGTCTATTCCAATGGCACATAATATTTGATCTCCATGGATAAAGAGTGTATTAATCCTCCTACCAAGGACAGGTTTCTCAAGAAGTACTTCTGTTAAAGGGGATTCAATGTTATAAGCTTGATGACCTTAAATTGAGAGTCCATGTCCTGACATCATGATTTTAAACTGTGTGTCATCCTCCCCATGAATGTTTCACGCATCATGGGACTCCTCGTACCTCATTCATGTTGGGTTACTCTTTCCATTCCCACACATCCCTTTTGGTTGAGATTCTTCCCTCTTTGGTCCAAACTCTATGAACTTAAACTAGGTCACATCCTCCCTACATGACATTAAACTGTATGGTATGATCCTATCGCATTACCTTAAACTGCATCACTATCATCATAGTCACACAATAATTAACTACATAGTTCTAGCATCTTATTTTTAGGATGTCAAACTGCATAACAATCATCATACTAGCCACATGATGGTAAACTTCACAAAATCCTAATGTTCTCACCCAAGAGGAAATCTTCCTTAGCATTGGTCATCTAGCATTCTATCGTTGGTATTGGTCATATATCATGCCATATTATGATTAATACATGTGACATGATTCTAATCCTCATAGGATATGTATTGGCACCTGGATTTCACATCCTAATCCATCCAGCCCAAAATAAAAAATTCCTCTCTGTGTGTATGGGTCAGACCTACGTAGGGATATTCCCTTCTAGAACTATGTGTGGATTTATTTCAATATTTATGAGATATATAGTGACACCCAAAAAAAATTTATTTAGGTCTAGCCTCATGTTTTTCAAACCTTCACCCCCTTGGCCTCATCTTAGTCTAAGAATCATGACTCTAAATTGTATGTAGGCCTCCTCATGAATGTTTTTGTGGTGTGTGGTCCTCTTCAGTACTCGCTCTTGTTGGAATTTTTATGACACCACATTATTCATATTCCTTTAGGATTGCTTATACCATGGTCCAAGCTTCATGACCTTAAATTTATTTCCACCCTGGGTCCAAATTCTTTGAAACTAAACTAAGAACTAATTGTCTAGGAAACATGACCTTAAACTATTTACACCAATTCCAAGAATCATGACATTAAACTGTATGTTGATTTCTTCTGGGGTGTGTCATCTAGTGTCGTCCCTCTGGGATCCCCATTCACATTGATTCTATTAGGATTCCATGCAACACATACCCACTTCAGACTTTCCCTCCATCATGGTTCAAACTCTATGACCTTAAACTATGAGTTAATTCCCTCAACAAATGACATTAAATTATGATCCTAATTATGTTCAGGATTCCTCATGATAATCATGAGATGATTTGGTTTCCATACTAGATAGTATTTTTCCCACCAGTGTTGGTCTCTCACCAAAATGTGTTTCAGAACTACATGTGGCTTTATTCCCATCCTTATGGGATATGTAGTGATGCCCATACACTTTGTCTTTGGGATCAGCTATAAATTCATCAACCATTTCACCCTTGGAACTGGTTATGGCATACTAGATATGACCTTAAACTATAAACTATCCATTTGTAGGTATATGTGTGGTACATGAGCCACTTTGGATCCATTCACATCGGCTTATGCCTCTCCCATGCCACAAAAAATGCCCTAAAAATTGGCCATTCCTAATCAGTATGTCATGACTTTAAAATGATCACCCCTTTCGTCCAAACTCTATGACCTTAAACAAAGATCCTATGGTCCATGCAATAAAAAAATAAACTATTTGAAAAATCAATATAAGAATCCCCCTTTTGGATATTCCCCACTCCACAATTTGATTCCTTCCCAGTTTGTATTTCCATCCCCTTACAAATCTAGATAGACCCCGTAATAATAATGGTCTCACGTCATTTTTCCTCACCTCTCATCCTGGGCCAATTCCCTAAAGGAGCTCTGGAAGCAAATGGAGGATCGTGTGTTTTGAACATGTTCAATAGTCGATCATGAATTTTCTATCCTCATTCCTAACTATTTTGGTTGAGGTTTCCCATGTTTCTAATGTGATCAACATTTGATCCCTACCCATCAGTCATTCATGATCTATACCTTGAAATTCTTGACTTACCTCACATCTAATTCCTTGTATCATAGTGGAATTCCATACCCTTAGTATCACCCATAATTTCCATTTAAACATGTCAAAAAACCCCTTATCTTTACTTGTTTCCCAAATCAAGAATTCCTCATGTGGGATCATGAGTTCTAGATGGATGTGTACAGATGTGGCCAAACTGTACAAATGAGCCCCACGGTCTAACTCCACAACCTTAAACTGGTGGTTCAAGTCCAAGAATGATGAATTTAAACTGTGTATGGGTTTTCTTCCTATGGATATGTAATATAGCATTTGTGTCTCCTTTTTCCCTCACTTACTTCAGGTTTTTCACTTCGTCACACTACACATGTATGTTTGTGATGTTAATCCTATGATATATGCTCTACGACCTTAAACTATAAGTCTATGTCTGATCATTGTGATTTTAAACTGTGTGAGGAACCTCCTACAAATGTGTGGTGTAGCAATGGGACATAATATTATATATTCACATAAGGTTTTTAAACACATCACACAACACATATCCATTTGGATCTTCCTATGGTCAAATCTCTATGACCCTAAACAAATAAGAATAATCTATTTTGAAAAAATTTAAACTATTTTCCACGGTCCAATACATATGACATTAAACTATGCACAATATCCTGATCCCATGAAATTAAAGTGTGATATGCATCTTGATCACATAATGTTATACAGTAAAATGATATGTCCTTAACATATGAAATTAATATGCATGTCCAACATCCTCATCATACAACATAAAACTGCATATCTATCATCTCTTTCGCACGATGTAGAACTACAGGGAATCTTATGACCTTTGTTAGGAGCCATAATTTTAGTGAAGATCATCTACTATGTCATTCATGTTCCTTAATCCCTTTCATAGAATCTGAGATAGTGATCACCTTGAAGATGAGTTTGATCTTTGTTCAGACCAATACGCTTACATCAATATGCTCTAAGTCACAGTGGCTTAATTCCAAGATTGTTAAAGGCCATTAAAATATTCCATCACTCCATTACCATTATTCACATTCCCTTAATTTGGATATTCATCCTCTTACATGTTTTATGGGACCCTCTAACGGTTTGGTATTATTCCATTTTGGATCACCTACCAACCTAGGCCAACATCCTAGAAGAACATCGACAACATTCTGAGATAGGTTCTATGTTCTGAACATTGTTAGTGCTCGACCCTCATTTGTTTATCTCTATCCTAAGATAATGATGTAGATTTTATGTTTTTAACATGTTCATTAGTTATCTTGCATCTCCATCCCACTCTACTTGGGTTCTCAATTTTGGGCATTATGATTCACAAATTTCATTTCCCTTTGTTTGTGTTGAATCCAACTCCCCTAGAATTATATCATTTGTGCACTAGTGAAAATTGGGAAATAATGTTTTCTGTTATGAGAGCCCCATTTTATAGCTACAGGCTCTCTTGTCCTAGAAACCTTTAGTGGTTAGTGATCAGTAGTAGACCTTGAGAGTTCAGACATTGTCGAGCATTCTCATATGAAAAGCAATTTCATGTCCCCTGTCTCTCACACCGGGAATGGACCATGTGATATTATGGATTTTTTTGTTGGTTTTCTTAGAAATATGATTGAAATAAGATGATAAAGCAACGAAATATGTTAAATCATGAATGTTAGGCTAAATAAGGGTTCTAGTGGGGTCATCCACATATCGGGGCCTCCCCTCTCAAAAATATTTATCTGTAGATCTAGCCTATAGATCAAGTGCCTAATCTCATCCAACCTCTATTGTGCGATATGAAATTCATGTTTCCCCACTTCTAGGTCTTCCCTGTCCTCTTTTGGAGTTGGTAGCCTAGAACCAACTACTTTGTACTTTATTCATTAATAAATATCTTATCACATATTGATTGTTCTTCTGCCTGACAATGCATGTGATAATGTCCTAAGGATAACTGTTGCATTAAAGGGTCAAAAGGATCCCTGCTATAAAGAGAACCCAGAAGTTCCATAACACTATTATTGAATGTATGTTATATGGTCTGATGATGTTATTTTAGGGACACAAATAATATAGGCCGTTAGGGGAGAGGACTCATAAAACATTGAGTCACCTTCTCATGGTGTGCGCCCATTGGTAATATCTAGGAGGATATTATGAGAACGAGACCCACCAGTTGGAAATCCACATTTCATAGTGTCATTGGATGTTCCTATCTGCAGACGTGTGTATTGGTCCTTAGACTTTAAGATTATTATTAATGTGTATTACAACTCAGTAACTTAGATGTATTAACTAAAATTATGATGACACACTATTTGTAGCGTGGTAGGATATGTTGGGTGTGTCACAAGTGATATTGCATTAGTAGATAATGCGAGAAAGTATGTGTCCCTTCTATTCCATAACAGAAGTAGATATCTTAGGCCCTTTGAGGAAGTTTATATAGCATAAATAAATTCATGTCCATGGTGAGGAATGGGCAAGTTCAGTTCTGGAAATTCAAAGAAAGACTAATCGAGCACATGGGTTGATGGCACTAGCATGCATCCCGCTTGATTCGAGATATCATGACAAAGGGATTATATTACACGGTAAGTGCTCATTAGAGGTGACATGTCATTGTAGTATTAACTTCTTTCTCTATGGGTGTCTTGGCATGTTTCTTGACTCTAACATTGTACTTTAGGCTAGCTCTGCCTAATTCCAATGAGAAAGAGGCCTATAGGGTCACACTGTAAGTGTGTCCAAGTATCTTAGTTAAATATTAATTTAACAAGTGGAATAAAGATTATTCCCTATTGTACTTTAATAATTATTTAAGGATGCCTGATCGCATTTATTTCGACACTAGTTATTCGAGAGAATATATTATGAGAGAAATAATATATTTATTAGCGAGTAATGCAGTTATATTTATTTTAGAAATAAATATCCATTATTCAAGGTCTAATAAATGTGGTGGAGGAAATAAAGAAAAATTAAAAAACAAAATAGAAGTTGTGTATATTAAATATACACGCCATGTATTTTTTTTGGAATTTATGAGAAATAATATTATTTATTTAATTAAATAATATTAGGTGTAATTCAATGGGCGCATATCGGGTAATAATAATAGTAAACTTTTATTATTAAAAATGGGGTATTACTAATAATTAAATTAAATGAATAAATGATTTCGGGTAATTAATTCATTTTATTGTTCTACATAATTAAAAATCCCAATTATATATTTCTCATTATCCAAGCCATTTTTTGTGTGGTTGTTCACAATTGATCTAGAGAAATCTCTCAAGCCAAGAGAGAATCCTTTTCTTCCAAGAACGCTCTCATGATATGAGAGAGAGATCCTCCTCCACTAGATCAAGGTAGTCAAAGGCAGACATCGCAAGCAAAGGATCTTCTACGCTAGCACCCAGAGATCCCTTTGGAAATATTTAGAGATATATCGAGAAAGTTTGGATCACCGATAGAGGAATCCTACACTTGAATTCTATGATGCAATGATGGATCACATTGGATCAGGACCAGAAACCTCAACAAATAAAGAATGTAATCAAATTAATTCTTGTCAATTAATTAAATTAATTATAACTAACATATGATGATCTTATCTATGGTTCTGAGACTCCAGTTTTTTCTTTTCTGTTCTTTGTTCTATTCCAATGATCCGACATTTTATTATCATGAAGGATCTTGGATTGATCATTGTTAACGCTAAAAGTAAAGTTGGGTAAACCCACCAACATGCTTCCACTGTGCCCGGAACCTACAAGTGGTATCATAGCAGCCACATCGTTGATTATAATTATTTATTTTTTTCATTGGGGATTTATGCATTTAATAATTTAGTTGTTTCAATTCAAGTTAATCATTATTTAAATCTGAATATTGAGATCTGTTCCTCCTATCCCATTTCTCATTCACCTTAACAAAATGAATTTTTCTTTTAATTTTGATTAAAATAAAA